>JAWNKY010000339.1:0-1200000 GCA_035041765.1 Drosophila algonquin | reverse complement strand
CGTGCTAAAACCATCATGGGTTTTGTTCCTAGTGTACCTACTCCATAGTGGAAAAAGCAGGCCCATACCATTACACTACACCCTCCATGCTTATCGGTTTTTGTGGTGTACTAAAGTTTGTATTCTACTTTCCTTGGACCTCTAACGTATGATCGAGATCCTTTTCCACCAAACATATCCACTTTGGACTCATCTGACCATAGAATATTCGTCCATTGTTGGGATGTCCGATTTGCTTGAACACTGCCTAACCTCATGTGCTTAGTAATATGTGTCGCGTTTAAAAGTGGTATCTTTCTTGGGCTGCAGACTTTTATATTATATTGGCTAAGATATGTACTAACTTTTTGATCCATCGCATTTATTTTAAGCTCTTCTTTAAGCTCGGTAGCTGACCTAAAGGGAACCTTCTTTCTCTGACGAATCCGTCTTTTGCCATGAAGAGGGGTCAAAGATCGTTTTCGTCCGCTTGTTTCAGCCTTTTCTTCATAGTTTAGGACGATTTTAATCATTTTATTGGAATATCATACTAATCGACCAACTTTTCTGTACGTTTTTCCGTTTAATATCAGTTTTTTGGTCAGACCTCTCATCTCCGCAGTGCAGTGCTTTCCACGTCCCATTGTAATGATTATTATTAACTTTTATGACAGAAACAATGAAATCTTAGTCAAAACTAATGAATACGTGCCTTTTACAAAGACAATTTTGAGAAATATAGAAGCTTCACTAAGAAAATGGCTAGTGGTGCTATTATTTTTTTCGCCGAATTTGATCACTTTCAAGGAATTTTCTTAAATAACTTAAAAACGTTCAAAAGGAAGACGATTTTTTTTATATTCATATGTTTATAATAGTCTTCCATTTCTAAAAATGTGCTTAAAGTTTCCTTAAAGTTAAAAATGTGAGTTTGGCAACTATTTAAAAATTTTTTGCGGTGGTGGTGCTATTATTTCTTTCACAGCTGTATATAGCACTGGTGCATCTATATGTATGTATATGTTGTATCGTACATATATAAATAACTTTTGTACGACGACTTTTTCAATTAGTGCAGCAAAAATGCTTCCCCTTTCTCACATTTTTTTGTTTTTGTTTCGTTTTTGTTGGTTTTGTTGTTGGTTTTGGTTTAGGTTTTGTTGGAGAGTTGCGTGACCGTAAGCAATTAGATGGCAATTAATAAGGCCTCGCTTACATGTCCTCGTCAGGGATAAGGACAATACACAATGGACAATGAAGGATGGACAGTGGACAGAGGACAGTGGACAGAGGACAGGGGACAGGGGACAGAGGACAGTGGACAGTGGACAATGAGACATTAATCAAACAAATCAATTTTCATATCGGATATCCCATAGGCGGGAGGCACTCAAGCACTCAACGGCGAAGCGAGCCGCTCAGACCTGGCCGAATATTGTTGCCTTTCTCTGACTTTTCCGCTCAATCGAACGTTGTGTGTGTTCATAAATGTAATAAAAAACCTTAAAAGCCTCACACGTCAAACGCAATTCAATTGGACGGGGCTCTGGCTCTGGCTGTGGCTCACCCTCGACTCCTTCAGCCGCTATCCCAACCATAACCGAGAGACAATTATCAGGGCTATTACGGAGCAGGAGCAGGAGCAGGGATCTGGGTACTGGGATCTGGTATCTGGTATCTGGGTATCTGGGATCTGGAGTCCTCTACGCTACACTCTCTCTTTCAATTCAATTTGCTTGACGTTTCAAATGGTTTTGGCTTTGACTTTGGCACTTTTTGTTTGAAGGGTCACATGATATGTCGTCTAGTTAGGATCAAGTTTGCCTCTCACTGTTTTTGGTTACTTTGGCAAAACTTTCGCATTGATAAGCGGGAAGGAGAGAGAGAGCGAAAGCGAAAGCGAGAGCGAGAGATGGTGAGGCATGGAATGGATCTGTGTGTTACCATTATAGCATTCCCACGCACATGCTGTGCCTGCCCCCCCTCTCTCGCAGCCTCGCTGGCTCTTAGCCTCTCAGCCTCCCTCTGCGTAATGAAAAGTTTTGGCGTAATGAAATAAGCCAAAGTTTTTGCAGCTTTCAATAATAACTGTAAAAGTAACTAGCCAAAGTTTTTGTGCCCCTGCTCTGCTCTGTCCTTCCTGAGGCTGCCGCTGCCGCTGCCGCTGGCCTGCCCTGTCAGTCCTGCCTGTCCTGCCAATCTGCACTAACCAACAGGAAAGAAGAAGTACACAAGCCCAGAAAAGACGCTTCAGGGAAAGGTGAAGGAGGAGGCGGAGATGAGGCTGGCAAACTTTTCCGTGAATTTCCCTCTTTTGTGTCTGTTAACGGAGCCATCAATGTGATTATGAAGTGACGACTAATGTATCTATTTGAGTGCACTTTGATATGGCTCTCATGTGAGTATCTGAGCATCTGAGTGGGTGTATGCCCGTCTGCATTTCTATCTCTATCTCTATCTCTCCCTCTTCCTTCCTTTCTTTGTGTGTGTATTTTTGGTGATTTCCAGTGGAATCGCTTCATTGGCTTTTGTCCTGCACTCGCTTTTCCTGTTCCTTTGGCTTCGCTTTTGACATATTTTCTGGACCACCTTCCACTGGTTTCCTTAACCACTTTTAAGGTTGTTTTTGTTTCGTTTTACCTTCCTTCTTTGCTTCTACCTTGTGCTTTCATTTACGTTAACCTACTTCTTCAGTCGATTTTTCTGTGATTCACTTTCATTTTTCAACAGTTTCTGTGCTTCTTCCATTATTTCTTTGGTGGGTTTCTTCACTTCTCTTTAGTGTAGCAACTTTTTCTTTAATGCAGAGACGCCAATTGCCACCATCAAAAGCCGACAAGCCATCAAAAGATGGACATGTCCCACAGCTCTTAAGTTTTCTGCATTAAATCAGGCGCGGAGATGGGATTGGATTTAATTTAGGGCGTATCCTCTTTTGCGCGGATCCGGAGAGAACCATCTATTTCTGTTAATTTCAAATATTTTAATAACACAAAAATGGTTCTTTATTTCTAGTTCTTTATGGTTATGTTGGGAAGTGTAATAAACTCTTTTCCACACCGCCAACAGAAAGAGAGACCGAACCGCCTCAAATTACAGTGGAGAATGATTCACTTACCTTATATCGTGTATGCCTTCCAGGTTGCAGTGTGCAGTGTCCAGCCAAGTGTAGACCCATCTATTCTTTGTGCAGATGCATATCTATTGATTTATATTTTGTATATCGTATGTTTATGTTATATTTCTTTTTTCATCCTGAAGATTTATCTCCACATCGTAAGTCTACATTTTGGCCATGATTCATTTCATTACTGTACCGCACTGACGCGATTTGCCTGCTCATTGAACGGCCATTGAAAAGTGAACACAGGCCAGGCCACATAATAACAATTAATCATAATTAAGTCCCAAAATGATACAAATGCGATGGCGGATGAGAGGAGACATGCGGACACGCAGGAAGATATACAGACAGACAGCCAGACAGACAGACAAACAGTCAAGAGGAGTCGGAGGATGTAAAGCTCCTTGTAAGTCAGAAAACCCCAATCCATATCCCCCCAGCGAACTGACCTTTTGACTTTGGGCCCGGGGGGGGCTGAGTCACAGTCAGAGTCAGAGCCAGAGTCAGAGCCATCCACCCCATTGTGGCCGCAGCGTTAATCAGGCGTTAAATTAAGGCACTCATTAGCACAAATTACAAATTGAGCTGCAGGGAAGAGGACAGAGTGCAGGACTGTGGGCTGGTTGGGGGCGGGGTTGCTTGCTAAGCCAGGTGCTCAGCATAAATCACTTAATAATCAAGTGCAGCCCATTTAATTGGCTTGCCGCTGGACCCCGGGCGATGTCCGCTGCCCGTTATCCACTCTCCGCTATCCGTTGTCCTCTGTCCGTGGCCTGCGAGCAATTAATTATTTCATTATGCCGCCTGACAAAAGCTGACTGCTGCCAAACGGCCCGCGGTAGAGTTGTATTTGCCTCCCGCTGGCGTTTCGTCTCTCTGGTTGCCTTTTCGTGACTGTACCCCAACCCAGAGCGCACCCTGCAATGTATAGATCACTTCTTTCCATATCCTTCTGTCCATTTTGATGCAAGATAGAATATTTCAATGAAATTTAACGCTTTTAACTTATGAAAAATCAAACGTAAGACCATTATACTTGAAAATAAACAATATAATTTTAAGGGTATCTAGAGGGTAACTTTTTGGCGTTCCTTAATTGTTGTAGGTCTGTTTTTGTTTATTTTGGTGACATTTAATTTAAGTTTTGCAATTTGCATGCGAATAACAGCGACACTGATTGAAATGACCCCCGAAAATGCCCTCCGAACATGGCCCCCATTAAAATGAAAATGCGAATGAAAAACAAAGCAAAAGCAAAAACAAACAGCTGAAGGCAACAAAATTTGCAAAGTTTTTAATTGCCAGCCAACCGCTGTCTGTGACAACCGCAGCAGGAACAGAAACGGAAGTGGAAATGGAATTTGAATGGGAACGGAAACGGAAACCGGAAGCAGGAAGTTTGTTCTATACATACCCCTCAAGGTGCGAAATAGGGGAATATCGGAATACGATATGTCCTTTATCCTTTATCGGTGGGATAACGGACCTATCACCCATCGATAAATGACCCTAGGGTATTATTCTGTCTGTGTTAGTTGTCAGGGTTAGTTCTCTGCGACCCCCTTTAACACCAATCCATCCATCCATCCATCCATCCATACCCTTCTTTCAGTCATACCTTTTAATCCCCTTTTTAGCGTTGATCAAGTTCAATGTCGAGCCTTTCAATGGCTGCAAATGTCCGGCAATAAACTAAAATTACAAAATGGCCCCAAAACATCAGTGGTATCCGTCTTTGGCTTTTGTGCTTAGCTCCTCTAGCCACAACTTTAACTCAACATCATCATCATCATCATCATCATCATCATCATTATCATCATCATGGAAAAGCGACGACGATGTGCAGATTTGGCCGCAAATAAATCGAAACATTTCGCCTGGCCGCCATAAAACTAGACAAGCCCCAAAATGAAACCCCTCCCCGCCATGGTCGCGATAAGGCTGGCAGCTTCAACTGCAAACCAATCCACTAGCCAGCCCCTGTACTATGTATAGATAGAGCCCAGCCCAGCCCCCTTTCGGTGTGCTGCTGCTGCTGCTGCTGCTGGCCAATCTCTCAAAGTGCCAGACATGCCAAGAGGACTAAACAATTTTCTGGGCTGGCAATTTTTATGGCCGAACGATAAGTAAAACGATATTGAATGTGTATCCCTTTCTGGGGCTCTGTATTTGTGTGTCCCACTGTCTGGCGGTGCCCGAAATAGTGGATGTGGAGTGGAGGCCACCGCATTAAATGCCGATAAGCATCGGAGGCATTGTCCTTCCTCCTGCCAAGGAAATTCCATTCGATTTCAATCCTCCTCAATTCATTCGATTCCCTTTTTGGGGTTCTAGCTTTTGTTTAAAGCCAATCTGGACTATGGGTCGGGCTTATTAGCACTTTGCAGAAAACTTTAAGGGGTTTTCAGCAGGGGGGCGGAAGAAAATTCTATGGAAATGGTGGGACAGTGTGTAGGGCTAAGGCGAAATTAGCTGCAAGAGTGCAAAGTGCGAAATGCGAAATGTGAAAATGTGAAATGTTAAATGGTCGCTGCAAGGGCCAGGGAAAATGACTCTGCTCCGTGCCACAAACGGTACCCTCTGCCCCCATTCAGACTCCTGGCTCGAGGCTCCAGGCTCCAGGCAATTCCAATCCACGACTCCACTTCTCGGTTGAAGGAAATTCTGCGTTAAAAATTATGTTTGCCCCCAACAACCACCCAGAAAACAACAAACAAAGAACAGAAAAACAGCCAACAAAAAAAGTATATTCGTACATATATAAACATATATATTCATGGCATTTATAAAAGTCATTTGGAGTGGACCCGAACGGAGGAAGGGCGCATGCAAAGTGCGGCCATTACAAATATTGTGCGCTACGATCTGTGTGGGGGGCATCACGATGATGATGGGGTATGCCTATATCCTATATCTGAACACTGTGAAAAGTTCAACGCGGAAGTCGAATAAACCTTTTTTTCCTCTTTTCTAACACCTTAGAAATGTCCCAGAAAGTTATTCCTTTCCTTTCCTTTCCGTTTGCGACTAACCTTAATATTGGATTAATGCCACTTCCTTCTTCTGTGAAAGATCTCCCCTATCAGACTTCACCCAACCTTGGCCTACTAATTCTTTCAGCTCTCATATCCAGTCCGTGGCAATGCATCCTTTGTGGGATTTAGTGTTGAGATGCATGCATCCATATGCCATTCTTGATGTCGGGGAGCGTGCAAAGAGGGCAAATTGCTTTGACTTTCGCTTGCAATTTTTGCCACTTTTTGGTGCTTTCCGCCCACTACCTCGCTCCGGCAGCGTCCTCGTGCTTTTTTGCCATTTTGCTGGCAAGTGCAAGAGCAAAATGTTTATAATTAAACTTTAATGTGTATTTAATGAGCTGTGGGGCGTTGGCTTGGGCCAGAGCTGGAGCTGGAGCTGGAGCCGGAGCTGGAGCCAGAATGGTGTGGGCCTTGAAAAAATAACGCAAGTTTAAATGCGAATATGAATATGAAAGTCGTGCCGTACCTTTGTCTCTGCCAGCGTCTCTTTACCCTTCTGTATGTTTACAAGGCCAAAAAGTTGAGCGGACCCAGATGTGAAAAGATAGTGAAAGACACCAGCGCCCACCCACCCACCAACACCATACCCGACACAGTTACAGTCACAGTCACAGATTCACAGAGTCATAGATACAGTCGAAACGACTGAGAGGCGAAGGAGAGGCAACTTTATCCCTTGATAATATAAATTTAATCGTTCGCTTAATTGTCTTCATATGAAACCGACTAAATGGTGTTAAAACTTTTGCAAACAAATTGCAACTAGTTGTAAGGAGCCCTGGGAAAGGACCAAAGCCAAGACGACGACGACCAGGACGACGACTTGTGAACAAATTTCGTAAACGGCACTCGACTCTAGCTCGAGTCGCTTTGAGCCACTTCAAATTGCAAGTTGCTGCCACTGATACCTACACTCTACGCAAAGTTTACAAGCCAAAAACTTTCCACACTGATACACGCTTACACTGTGAGTGTGAGTGTGTGCGTGCTGGTTAGGTCCTCGGCCTGCCTTCCTTCGTTCCTTGGGCCAACAACTTGCTCACAAATGAAATTTCACTTAAAAATTCATGAAAACCCATTCTGACCAAAAAGCCAAGAGGCCGACAAATTGCCTAATGCTCCACAAAAGGCAGGACGTCCCATGTAGTGCTTCCAAGTTCGGGCTCGTCCTGGAAGCTGCAAGCATTAGCTTTAAGTTGTTATTAACTGCATTTCTTGGCCCAATTTAAATTTGCGGAACAATCGAATCCAGAGAGCTTTAGAGCTGCCTATTCAACTTTCTATGGCTTCGTTTTATCATGTGATTGTTTCCATAATTTACTTTGCATATTTTTGTACGCTCAATTAATTAGAATTTAAACTTCAAATAATCCCTCACGGATTTCCAACAGTTTTCAGGACTAGACTGACACTACATACATCTATCCATATATACATATGTGGAAGAATAATCAATGACTTCTTTACCTTGAAGTACAAGAGGCTCAAGCCTCTTCCCTGTTTCCCTGTTTCCCTGTTTCCCCATGCTGCTTAAGCCTTTCCCTTTCCATTCGACTTTCTTAGACCGACTAAATACCAGTTACCGCCGTCCCGTTTCCGTCGGATCTCGCTGCCATTTGCACTTGCTGTAAATGTGTAAAGTTTGATGATGGCTCAAACCAAAAAAGAGCTCGTGTGAGAGAGACTGAAATGGAATAAGAATGAGCCTTAGCTTGGATAAAGAAACAGATACAGAAGATATAGATAATATGCTGAGATATGGAAAATGGAAAATGGAAAAGGAGACACCAACACACGACCTGGCCAAAAGTTTATTTTGTAAAATATCATTTCTTTTATTGCTGCCATTGCGAAAAGTTTTCCAAATTGCATGCAGACGCAGACACAGACACAAAAACAGAAACAGACACTCAAATCGATGTACATATATGTATGTATGTATATAAATATATTTTGACTGCCTGATATATAAATCAATAAACTTATTCAATAAATGTTTGTACCATTCGGTATTTTGACATTTATGGCGACAATCATTATGTGCCCCAATCCCCGCTCAGGTCGTTAAACACATAATCGATACTAATGAAGCTCTTGGATTTACTTGCTGCCAGCAATTATTGTGACTGCAGCAGATAATGCTCCTTCTGCTGGTGCTGGTTCTGGTTCTGGAGCTACCTCCTGCATCCGCTTTGTGGCATAATAAATTGCCCTTGTGCGCCTAAATAGCTTCATCAATAAGAAAGCCAGGCAGTGAAGGGAAAGGGAAAGGGAAAGGGAGGAAGAGCTCGACAGAGCCTCGACACGGCTTAAATCCCGCTCGCATAAATGTTTTATGCCGTCTTTTTTTTTGCGGTTCTTAGCCCGAGATTTGTTTACCGCTCCGCACCCCCGAGCGCTGAGGGATAAACAGAGCGAGTTCTGCCCCACTCCACACGCCATCTCCATCGACTTGCCTTAATGAGCCTGGGCCAACATTTTATGTAGCATACTTTTAAGCGCGGCTAATGTAATTATCTGATTAGACTCAACCACTCTCCTTCTCTCCGCATCAGTGGATTAAGGCGGGAGAGAGAGAGGGGGGTTGACAAGTGGGAAGCGAGCCGAAAAGGAGTGGAAATGGGAATAAGAATGGGAATGGGATTTCGTTGGAGGAAAGATGCGCAGAGGCTCAAGTTACGCTCTGGATTGTAAGGATTATAAAAAGATCATAAAATCGGCTATACTTCGCCTGCAAATGAATGCATTTGATGGCCAAAGTACAGTGAAAGTAGGTGCTAGATAAATTTAGTTTTCGATTTACTGAATAAAAACTGAATAAAGAAATAAACAACCAGTGTGGTAACTGCTAAATGGTAGTAAAGTTTCGCTAGTCCCAAAGCTATAACCGAAACTTGGAAAACATATATATTCGATGAACAACGAAATACTTGAGTTCGTCCTTTAGTAGCTTATAGATTTAACAATCTAAGGACCTATTAGTTGTTTCACACAGAAATGATTCTTGGAAATACCCCGTAAAGCTGGCAACTTGTCAAGACTTGAAGTGTATCCCAATCCCGACCAGCACTCCCCAACGATCTGGCTACAGAACTGGAACTGGAGGAATACTTATGACTGAAATTGCAATTCAATCGAGTGGAATAAACTTATAGTCGCGACGCATTGACTTTATCTACAGACTGTCTATGGTGCTCTGCAGTTTTTCGCAAAATTTATGACTAGCCGTAGTCGGAGTCGCAGCCAAGCCCTTGATCAGTGGCTTTGGGATGGTAGCTGGTAGATGGTAGACAGACGACTCAATAAAGTCCCAATTGAATTGCTGACAATTGCAATTGCATTTCAATTGCGATTTCGATTGCCGCGCGGCTTATCAGTGGCTCACATTAAACGCAGAGAAACAAACAAATAAACGGGAAGGAAAGAACTCGACAAGAACTATGGAAACTTAAGCGAAATGCTAACCGATAATAGCCCACAGGTTGGTAAGGCAGGAGAGTGGTTTTGGTGGGGCTTTCCAGGCTATCAGCGGGCGTGGCAACAACGCCCAAGTGTCGCATAAAATAAACATTTTCCAAATTGACACTTGCGATTCAAAACCAAACACTCAATTGCAGCAATGCCAGCGACACCAACAACGACACCAACCACACCACACCAACGGCGAAAACGACAACGACGACTACACCATCATCAGCTACAACAACAACAACCACAACAACAACAATAAGAAAACAAGGATAGCGGAGCGTTGAGTACCGACACTATTGATACCCTTGGAGGACATATTTGTTAGGAGTAAATGTGAAATGATGATGATGCAAATCTTATCAAATATAATTATCCTTTTCGGCTGAATAATGTTTTCTAAGAAAGTTTTTAAACGTTTTTTTTTCCTTTTAATTAAATTCTGGTGGCTTGTATATATTTCATATGGTCTTCGATCCCATGAAATGAAAACAGAGAAGTTCATATAAAAATATGAAGATGGAATCTACACTTTATAGAATCGTTAAAAAGTTCTTGCTTTATCAAACAAGTGCAAAAACCCATCATAGCCTCTTGAAGGGTAGCAGAACAGAGCAGTGCAGCAGCAACTATGGTTGATGTTGTCGTTATCAACTAAAATTCCTTGCATCGACGCACAGGACACAGGCACCCACACATAGCAAGAGGTTGAGAGAGAGAGAGAGAGACAGGGAGAGAGAGAGAGTGGAAAGTGGTGAAGATAAGAAGAGGGGACTGAGGACTGAGGGGTTGGGAAACAAGTGGAATGGAGCACACAAAGCCAGCGCCAACACTGCCACAGTCAACGCCATGACCATTATCGGGACCCTCAGCCTCCGACTCCATTTACTACCAACTCCCATCCTTCCCTGTCCCAAACTTCCCCAACTTTCCTACACCCGTCCTTTCAGCTCCCACATGCAGCTGCCATCCCATTCCGTTCCATTCCCTGTCTTTACCGCATCGTCATCGGCATTTATAAACTGCACACAAAACACTGTCCAACTGTCCTGCACAGCCAGAACTTTCAGTTGCTGGACTGTTGCTTCGATTTTGCAGCGGTGTGGGTGGAGGAGTGGAGGGGCGGTTGGGTGGAGTCTGACATGCCGATTCGATTGCTGGTTAAGGGAACTGGAAGTTCTGAAGAGCCATAGCTATTATTATTGCTATTGTTGCTTAACTATGGAACAAATTTGAGGGATTTCGTGGACTAAGTTATTACAGAATCACTACGATACACATGTATATCTCCAATTAGATGGATAGAAGAGATTGAGATATTCGAGAGTAATTCGGGGATGAATGAATGAATGAGGATTTTCTCGACCAACTATTGGAAAACCTTCTTCGTTTTGTTCATCTAATGCACCTAATTATAATTAATCAATTCAGAACTTTTAGCAGTCAATCGCAGCATAGTACCATTCCAATCTACTATTTTCCTGACTATAGGATCTACTTCTTTGCCGTGCATGAATTGCTGCTCGAGGCGATCCGAGCAAATCTAATAAAAGACATTCTGATGGCATTTTTGTACAACTAACGACCGTTTCAATGCTACTGTAAGTGAAGACGATAATGCTGATGACGACGACGACAACAACGTGAACGATAATGAAGCCATGCACATGCGGTCCAAGCACAGGACACCAGGACACAGATAGAGAGAGAGACAGAGAGAGTGGAGTGGTGGGGAGCCAGGGAGAATGACAGAGCCACGGCCACAGTCATGGCCACAGCAAGACCAATGCCCGGCAGTCGTTGGCCCTCAATGTCGACCTCACACTGTGTCCACCCTTTTGGTACTGCTCTCTATACGACAGCAGAGGGTATCCCCAATTTTAAGCTGTGGCTGTAGCTGATGTAGATTTAGATGTAGATCACTGCAGTTCTTCATGTGAATACGAATAAAATTTACAAAAATATTAATCTGATCATTTTTTCATTTATCTGCCAGAGAAACAAATATTTTTGGGCAGAACCACACGTAAATAATTATATATTAATATAAGAGATATGAATATAAAATATTAATATATTAATATATTTTCACGTAATACCATTAATACTGGAAGGGTACCAAAAGTTTCATCTACGATGGCTAGCCTTTTTCTCTGGTTTTTGCTACTGCTGCTTCTTCCAACTGGCTGTCATCCCTTTTTTCTCACACAACACACGGAGAGTTGAGGGGGTAGCATGGGATGGGGAAGCGGGGGCATGGAGAAATGGAGAGTGTAAAAAGAGAAATTCCTAAATGAACGATATAAATTGTTGGCAGCCACAAATAATGAAAACACTTTGCGGTCATTTAGCGCTATTTGAAGCTCGCTCTCACACTCTCTCGCACGCCATGCACCGCCACCCACCCACACACGCATGGTGTTGACAGTTATCCCTGTATGGGTGTGGGTGTGGGTGTGGATGTGTCTGTCGGTGAGAGTGCAAGTGTGAAAGAGAGACAAAGAGAGCAAAAGAGTGGGCGAAAGAGATGGATGGATAGATAAATGTTGGGTGCCCGACCGACCGCCTGTCTATCCGTCTGTATGTGACATTTTTTCTTGCCCTTCTTCGACCGATTGCAATTTGAAAATGACATACGAAGTCCATTAAGCGCACAAATGTGCAGCGAACGCAACAACATCAACAATTCCATGGAACTCTACTGTACTCTGTACTCTGTACTGGTTTTGGCCTGTCCCTGTCTGTCCCCGACAAAGTCCTGTCCCAAACTGGCCCCTGCCCTGCCTTCTAATCTCCGCCTGATGAGCGAACGCCTGCTCGTTACGTCGTTCCGTACGATTCTCAGACTCAATTCAGAGTCGGATTCGGAGTCGGAGTCGGCATCGGAGGCGGAGGCGGAGTTGCCGGACTGCCAAATCATGTTCATCAATACCCGGAACACAGTGAATAGCCAATAAGGAATACAACACAGCAACGCAGCTGCTTTCTAACATTTGGCAATGTATCTAAATCTTGCGGATACATAAGGAAAGTTGGATACAAATTTAAAATTTGTTTTATACTAAATTCAATTAAAAAGTCTTAAAATACAGAATAAATACTCGCAAGTTTAGGCATCAAGTCTACACATTTTTGGGTATATTCTGACTCCATTTTAGACAATAATTTTTTGTATATATATTTCCAACCAATTAGTCAATAGGTTTGGCATAAAAGAATCCATGCTTAACCGACTAAATATCACAAATACGTATACTAAAAGTTAAGCAGTCTGGGAATCGGTGGCAATAGCTAGTCATCACTGTACCCACTCACACACCGAGAAAACACACACCGTGAGACAGCCAGAGAGGTCGCAACGATATCATTAATGCTTGAAACGTTTATTCCATTGATAATGAACATTGACAACTTTCAAATGCATACAATTGAATCTTAATTTTCCATCACACCATCACGACATGCCAGTAAAGAGGGAACAGCATCCGGAAGTAGCATCTAGGAAGCCCCACCCAACCCCCAGACCGACATCCGAATCGATTATCGTATCCGCCATGCATCAATGTTTGAGCACAATAAACATTTATTTATTTTTATTCCAGTTCGATACAGCATCCATCCATAAGTGTTGTTTTTCTGTACTCTTCTCCCATCGGTGTGTGTGTCTCTGTTTAATGGAGAATGTTTAATAACTATTTTCTTATAGCAAAAGGATATGCAGATATTGGATGCATAGTTTTGATATCGATTGGATTACGAGAATATTCTGTTGTGCTGGTGTATTGAGACATTTATTCCATAGTTTTCAACTCATCCATCAAGCTAGTTTTTACGGTTTCATGGGACATCACCTGACGACGACCTAATCCATGAATCAAATGTGCACAATAAGCATTTATTTATGAACTGACTGTCCACAGCTACAGGTACTGTACAGATATGTACATCCCCGCTGCGACTGCAGCAATTTGCCAAATGCAAAATGCATTGTACGAGTGTACATATGTGTATGTATAATACTTAGGAGCCTTCCCCTTTTGGTGGTTTATAACCTGACTGCCGCAGTTGCAAGCTCCTCAGCGTAGGAACATGCAAAATAATAATAAATTCTTGAGGCAAACAATGCTGGCAGGACATCTCATCCAAGCTGCTCGTATTCGTACCAAAGAAACTATAAGATACCCTTAGAGGACTTGTTTGAATTGAAGCATAACATTTCAGCAGAAAGCAGAAACATAATATCTACATATCCATCTATATCTATCTACACCTACATATATCTACATCTATCTATCCATCTTTCAGAAATATCCCATCACAAAGATTCCTGGTGGATCGGTAGATTATAGTCATGCTCGTATAAATAATTGTCTCAAATTCGATAATTGAATGATTTCTCCATTCTTGGAAGCGAATAGTTCGGGTCTTCACTTGTTACGGTGTTTGAATTTGATTCGTTTTTTGTGGTAATATTTGTCGGATCGCTACGACCTATTGACATGTCGGAACTACTCATAAGTGCGAAAAGTTGGATTCGTTTAAATCAGTTTTGTATACTTTTCACGATGAAAAATGCTTTTCTGTGGATCCCTCATAGATCTGAACGAATACAAAATAAATGGTATTAGACTCTACGATTGCAGAGTAGAAAGATTCCAACGGCTATTGCTGTTGCTGCTGCAGCTGCTACTTCTGTTTGTGCCACTGATGCCCTTGACTGACGCCAGGTGGCACCTGTCGCTGTCAGGTTTATGAAGTAATTGAGGCACAAATGGTAATCGGAGCCGCTGCTGCTGCTGCCGGTGCTGCTGCTGCGTCACTGCCAGAGCAGCGTCGTCCTGGCCAAGCCATGCGTGACACAGGCAGTAGACAGCAGACAGCCAACAGCCAACAGCCAAGACCCGGCAGCCACGCCTCCCACGTTCCCAGGAAGCCAGAAGCAGGGGTGTTCCGACTTCCGTTTACCGAATGACAAATAGGCGTATGAGCAATGCAGAGATGGCATCTAGGCCCCCATTCATTATGCATTACACGGCGACTTGCTTGGAGGATCTTCAGCAATTTTTCCATTAAATTACACCGAGCACTGACAATGGCAGACCTC
This sequence comes from Drosophila algonquin, assembly GCA_035041765.1. Classification (NCBI taxonomy): domain Eukaryota; kingdom Metazoa; phylum Arthropoda; class Insecta; order Diptera; family Drosophilidae; genus Drosophila; species Drosophila algonquin. The sequence continues at coordinate 1,185,287 of JAWNKY010000339.1, read as the reverse complement.
AGGAATGGTAATGGCAATGGAAATGAAAATGAAAATGGAAATCCAAAAAAAGGAGACCAGAGTTACGCCACGAAAAATGCTCTCATTCGTGGCTCATAATTGGCCCCCCCACCCCCAAATGGTTGGCGAGGGGGTTACGGTTTCGGCTGGTCGGGAAGGAGTGTTAAAGTGGTAAATATGTCAGCGGCAGTCGAGATATAAATTCTCGTTAAGTAGACGCGCACACGCAATGCCTGGTAGAGAAGGGGCTCGAGCTGGATCTGAGGCAAAATTAGTGGTTCCAAGAAGATGAAGATGTGCCAACGGGCCAAGGGACAAGGGGGCCAAATCCGGAATGGGGTCCAGAGTCTAGGGGCTGCAGATGGTGCAGGGGCATCCAGGAAGAAGCACCAGGCAGGCAATAATCGCTTGGTCTAATCTAGCTGCGCTTGAATGATGATGATGTGCCACGCCCCCCCCTCCACACACACACACACACACACACATGAAAGCCTTAATTACAACGTGCCAAGAGTTAAGCCGAAAATTTGAGTTCAGTGGGAGGGGGGGGCGTGGGGTTGCTGGTCTGTGGCAGTAGCCAGAAGACGACTACGACGACGAAGAAGAAGACGAATGAATTGTGTGTGGAAGAACATTTTTGGGAAGAACACGTGCGCACATGTGCAACTTCCGTTAAAAATCTATTGCTAACTTTCAACAATTCACAGACACAAACGTGGCCAGACACACACACACGCACACACCAACACACACAGACACATGAGGTGTAGGTGTGCGCTTTAGTTGTTTGTGTAAGTGAGTTAGAGTTTCCTGCAGCTGTCGTGGCAACTTCCGGCTGCTGCAACAACGTTTACGTCGACGCGAAAGTCCATGTCTTTACCCCCCCTCCCTCCCCCCCAGGCACAGACCCTGCCGCTGTCCCACTGCCTGTGTCCTTCTCTTCTATCTCTTGCATGACGGCTAAAACACTTATTTGGCTTAAGGCTAAAAACTCAAAGCCAAAAATAGTAATAGCAACAACAACAACTCAAGAGCAAGCATAAACAAAGAGAAAGGTACACATATTACAGTTCCGGGTATCCGTTGATACCCTTTTTCCGAACTAAACCTCTTCAAGGTTCTACATATATACATATATTGAATTAAATTATAGCTTTTGATTTGTTCCTATTATATATACAGTTATACAGGTAGATATATGTACATATATTAAACTAAATGCGAGACAGGCCCTTCCACACTCTCTGCGTCGTGCGTCAACCCCCGGCTCACTAGTCTCGCTCGCTCTCGTCGATACGAGTAAGACATCGAGCCGTAATGACAGCCCAAAAACTTTATTATATAGTAGAGAAATATACTGCATATATTAAGTAAAATCTTTATCCAATCGGCTGATGTCGATGCACATCAGAATATATGTACATATATTCATTTATTCCGGAACGATTTCTACGATTCAAACATCTGAGGAATCTACTCATAATGCTCCCCTGAAATATTTCAAAAAGAAACCTGATGAAGACCACAGGTATTTCTCATTTAGTAATTAGCGAACGGAGAGGAAAGCCTCTTTCAATGTCTCTTTTCACACATTTCTCCATAGAGCATCATTTTTTGTGTGCGAACGAACATGTAGCCATCACTCGCTGGCTGTGCCACTGCCACTGGCACTGGCACTCCCATGGCTGCCCGAACATTTTTCGTTTTCCTCTTGTGCATTTGTAATCAAGGGTACTGGCAGATAGTCAGTGAAGTAAAGTAAGTAATACGCATGCTGCTCTGTGTGTGCTTAAAAAATTGCACAAAGTTCGAGCTCTCTATGTGCGCGCCGTGTGTAAGTGGGTGGACGAGTGCCACGGTACGACGTGCGGGTGGTGTATATGGTGTGTGCCTGTCTCAGTCATAGAACTGTTGCTGAAGTCACGTAATTCAAATAACTAAAGTTGGCGTAAATATGCCGAGCATACAACAGCTCCACGCTCTCCACGCTCTACCCCACACTCGCTTGCAGCAGCATTGGAGTTACGCTGAGTTACTGGCGAAACACAATTGCTTATGCACTTGCTTTCTCTTGTTGTTGTTTTTTTTTCTTGTACCGGCTTAAAGCTCATTAATTTTACTAATTTTCTTTGTACTTCGACTCCCAGAGATATGGCATCCTTGTCTATCCATACAACTCCCTCCCCTGAACACAGACTTCTTTTCGGAGAACAAGGACAACAAAATCGTCTACAGCTAAGTGCTTCATTAAGTCTGAAATACTATATATGGTTTAAACACATTCAGACACTATCTGTGGACTGTTTCAGATGATCGAGGATACAGATTTGGGTGTTCCCTCGCTACTATTAAAATTAAATCATTTTGTAGCTTAAGTGTCGCAACGCATTCGTAACATTATAGAGGGCGAAGGATGAGCTGCTAATTACTTTCTAAGCCCTTTCCAAGGAGCCAGGGAGGGGTAAGGAGAAACATACATATTTGAAATGCTTATTGCGCTTTGTACAGTTTGGCAAGCACTTAAGCTGCCCGCTACTGGAAGCACTTGACGCACCCTGCTTTATGAGCCATCACACCACCACTCCCCAGCCCTCGAACAGGACTTGGCTTGGTTTTTACGATACGCTTACGGGAGGGTATATCGATAGTAGTACAAAGAAGCCCACTTCTGCCTGAATCTAAGATATTTCATATAGTATACATATAGCAGCCAAGAATGGATGAATATAGTAATAGGGTTTATATAGGGTTTCAGAATTGTACAATTTATTCTTTCAAATGTAGAAAGTTTTAGTTTATTACTCTACAAAGATGATCAGAATGGTAATGGTTAAAAAACTCCGGTAAATTTAATCCACAACCATATGCCTGTTTTGCTTCTTCCCAGATTTTAGACATATATTTGGATCATCAAAATTATATAGCACTCAAAAGAGCGACCGATCTGCAAGGGTACCTAAGGGCTCGACCCCCGAAACTATCCTTTTTTCCTTTGGTTTTTTTTATCTTTTTCTTTAATTAGTTACCCGATTTTTTAACGCGCTCTTCCCGGAGATTGTGGCGGCTACTTTATATGTTAATGAGTTTTTCTTGTTCTTCTGACACAGATTTCCTTTGTCTTAGTCTTATCCAGCTCCGTCTGGTTGGACCAATTGAATTGGAAAACAGCTTTCGCGGGTTACATAATGCACACACACATACAGGCGCAGAGTGAGACTCGTAAGAGTCCGGAGAAAAGAAGCAGAGCAGAGGAAATGCTGCAAATTTCACAAAATACGAGTATGAAAGTCGCTGTCCTGCTTATCGCTGAAATGGTTTGGCAGGGCATGCCCCTGGTGGGGGAAAGCATCGGTGGGGGGAGGAGGGCGTATGGGGTGTATGACAAAGCGGCCGCTTTTTGCCAAAAGTTCAAATTGCATTTGGTGGAACAGCACTCTCAAACAGTTGCGGGAGAGAGTGAGGAAAAAAGACCGAAGACCGAAAAGAAAATGTGGAAAGGCAAAAAGCATTTGATAGACAGAGAGGGGCCGACAGGATGCATACACAAACACACACCGACACACAGCTCCAATGTGTATTTGTATGTGTGTCGATGTGTGGGGCAGGGAACATTTTCTTATCTAAACAATATTGCGACTGCTGCACTTGCAAAGCGCCTGCAACAACATCCACGCTCTCCTCTGGCTGATTGAACAAAGTTTGCTTGCATACATTTTGTCGTTGGAGTTTTTGTCATATCTACTTACAGGGTATCCAAGGGTAGATCTGCGCCGAGGCAGCAGCATCTGTAGCATTGGCGATACCATGTTGGGTATCAAATAGTCGTTCAGACATCCACCTGGCCTCCTTCTATGGCCTGTTCGCACACTTTCTGACTTTTGCCCTGCAAATGAGAATATGGCAACACAATTTACTTTTTGTGGTTGTTGCTGCTGCTTTTTGTCCACAACATGTGCTGCCAATGACTCCATGGACGGAAAATGGAGCCAAAATGTTGGTCAAGTTTGAGCGAAAAGTCTTAAAGGCTACACGAAATGGCCCAAATTAAGGTTTATTCTGGAATAACAGTTTTACGGCAGCTGTGCTACACTACCTAGTACAGTTTGATTAGCACTACGCGAGGCAGCTGCAGAGGCTCTGGGTGAAAAGCCCACAGTTTGGGAAGCATGGACCAATACAGTTTTGTAGCTTCTAAACACAAAAGTGCAAGATAGGCCTATACCAGCATAAAACATGATAGAAATCGACATTAGAAACAAGAGAGAGAAAGTCTACCCTCGAAAATTTGGAAGATTTGGATATCCTTGCACATGCAATGGAGGCATTGCTTAGCGCTCATGATTTGCGTGATAGACTTTACACGAAAGTGCTAATGATTTTCGTCGCGCAACGGACTTCTGGGCAAATTTTTCGTCACTCACTGATCCGACCATCGTTCTAGCCATTGATCTCCGCCTGCCTCCAGGTATTCTCTCTAGTTTTTGGATCTGATTGATTCATTTTTATGTGAGTTTCGCATATCCTGTTGCTATCTTTTCTTAAGTTAAATCATATTATTACGATCAGATTTTGTTGTTCAAGGAGAGATCCACTGCCTATTTAACGCGTATTCGAAACAGTCTCAGAGAACAACACAAAAAATGTATTTAAATTTTTTATTTTTTTGTTTTTACTAAAACTTTTTTTGGTTTTTTATGGTCTGGTTTTTGTTGTTAGTTCATTCCTGCTGTCTCTCTGTATCACTATTTATTTTAATTCTTGGGAAGCGGCTATATTACAATGTATCTAAACCATTCCCGATCTTTAACAAATGTAGTAATGGACTTTCTTTTGTAGTTTTTTATTAATATTTTTGTTTGGTTTTTTTTTCCCTCACAACGTTTTGGCGCTAACGTTTCGTCTCTTTCCTCCTCTCTCTCTTTCTCTGCGTCTGCGTCTGTCTCTTTCTAGGCGCGCCACAAAGGTAAAAGTTGGTTTAACAAAGTTTTTTGTTATTATAACTAATTGTTAATTTATAAATTATAAACTTAAAGCAGTTTCGTTACCAATTTTACAATGTAACATACATTTAATACGCATTTATTATTAACTTCTTTCATTTAGGATTTTGAAAACGATTGTTGCTCCTGATGTTCTGTGTGTGTGTGTTTGTGTGTCTGTGTGTGTGGTCTTGGTTGGTTGTTCTTGGTTTGCTGGTTGTTTGGTTGTTCAAAATAAATGCGTACGATTTTTCTCCTTTTTCATCTTCTAGGAAGCAACTTAAAATGTACAGTGACAATTCCTTTGTTGGATGTGTGCATTGAAATGTGTGGAAATGTGGAATATTCCTAGATAACTAGCTGAAAACTTTATCTACTAGAACGAGGCAAACGATGACAGCGGCGGCGGCGGCGGCGGCGGCAGCGGCAACGACGGCTTAATTCCCAAAAACTTGAACAAGTTCCCCAGTTTTTCGGTCTTTTGATACATTTGCAGATTATTGCAGACAAACACGCCGAAAGGTACATTTCGAATTAATCAAAAGAATTGTCTGTGGCGGTGGCGGGTGGACAAATGAAGTGCTAAAATTGACTGGATGTGTGAATGCGAATGTGGTTGGGGGGGAGGGGGGCGGGGTATGTGGCTAAAATGTTGTTAACGTAGCTTCAGCTACCGGTTAACCGATCATCAGCCCACAGCCCAGTCTAAAGTTGTTCTTCACATGGTTCATGCGGCCGCTCAGTAAGAGCGTGAATGGCAATGGCTGCAAACGCTTCTCCAGCACTCCCGAAATGTGCCAGTTGGTGTCAATAGAGCCTGCAAGGAAACGCACCAAGCAATTATTGCATGCTGTCCAGCCGGATAGCATATATGCATTTCAAGACTCACCTCGGAAGACCAAATCAGCCTTGGGCAAATCAATCTGATAGGCAACAGTGGCGACCGACTCTTGCATGCGCAGGCTGGTCTCCACCTCGGCACCAATCTGTAGCTGTTCACTGGCCTTTTGGTAGAAGCACAAATGCAATCCACTCAGTCCCAGAGTGCCAGACCACGTCGTGTTGCCGCTTGTGTAGCGGCCTAGGCCTGAAACAAGGGCAATCTGTTGCCCGGGTACATTTGGCCCATACTGATAGGCTATCTCGGCGCCCAAGGCAATGTCCCGAGTCACAGACTGCAAATACTGGCCAACGACTACGCCAGAGTTGGTGAAAATATTAGGATTGGCCACGGTGAGTGAGCCCGTAAAATCATCGCCACGATAATCAGTTGTCAACTGTGAGGCCACCAACTTCGAGTCCTGGACCTGTAACATTCCAAATGCATAAGAGACGGATGCTGATAACCTACTCTAAAGACTTACCTGCGAGGCAAACTTGCATCGTACGCGCGGCGAGAACTGGTGAATGACATTGGCATTCAGATTGCCAGATGGATCAATGTCGCCCAAGAGAACTGGGAATGCCTCGGTGGGGCTAAACTGCTTGGTGCCCACGTAGGTGGCCCCGAAGCGGTAGCCGCTCGGCACCGTGTTGCTCATGTTGATGGTGTGCGAGACCTGGAAGTGATTGCTGAGCCCCTTGTTCAGCATGATTTTGGCTCCCTCGAAGGTTACGGCCTGTATATCTGCCGGAGGGGATCAGTCACCACAGGAGAGGAGAGAGGAGAAGAGAATAGGATAGTTGAGTGAACAATCGCCTGATAATGCATAATCAAAGACAACAGCTCACACACATGCACACACTCATACACGCACGCACTGCGGCCCCCGCTCACATGTTGTAGGTTATGTCATCAGACAGCTGAGGGTTTTTCTAACCGCCTCGACTTTGGTCTATGAAAATGTGCACATAATGTGCTGATCGATTGCGATTCGTTTACCTTTGCATTTTTTATGCAATTCCTCTACGGTGCCGGGATTCTCCAGGAAAATATCCTTCCCAGCAGTGTCGGTGGCGGTACTCGTTACCGCTGTTTGTGTGGGTGCAACCACCGGCTCGGGGAGATCCAGACCGGCAGCCACACTGTTGCTTTTGCCTGAGGATGCCGCTAGCACGTTGCCCATTTTATAAAATTTGTTTTTTAATGCAAAAAAATGATTAACTATATTTTTGAGCAACACGCGCGATATGCCAGAAATTTAGGGATGATAAATATTTACATAATAAATCGATATATTCTTTGCGATGTATCATCGTGAAAAATCGTATCGATTCCATTTGAATATCATCCCTATTTTTACCTTCTCATAACCGCTGAGAACTCTTTCAAAAACCGCCCCGCCGGCCAGGTGAACCACGACAGGATTACTAAGAAACACCCTCACGCAGACTCCCCAGATTATGGCGGCCGCAGATCAGCACTGCCGACTATCCTGAACACCCATACACCCAGATCATACAGAAGATCAAGAAAAACCCCAGCACCGAAAACAGCCAGGTCATCCTCTCCTCCTCAGAATGAAGCCTCTGGTGTCATTATGTTCATTTTCATATTTCCCTCTATCCTAGCCTCATCTAATGTCTTTAGCAGTAGTTACTCTTATCCTATCCCTTTAACTAGTTCTAACTGTATCCTTCCCCCCTTCATCGACTATGATGGTCTGCTAACAACTTTAAAATCGTGCAAGTTTTCGTTCTCCACTGGGCCAGACTCGGTTCCGAGTGCTGTTCTTAAACTTTGTGCAGAATCTCTTTGTGTGCCTCTCTTAAAACTTTTCAAGTTGTCTCTCAAGACTGGTGACTTTCCCACCGTCTGGAAAGAATCCTATATAGTTCCCTTTCATAAAAAGGGATCTAAATCTGATGTCTCTAATTACCGCTGTATCTCCAACTTATCTGCCATTCCTAAACTCTTTGAAAAAGTCGTCAGCTCTCAGCTGCAACATTTTTGTAGTTCTGTATTCTCTGAATCACAGCATGGATTCATTAAACGTCGCTCAGTTTCTACTAATCTCCTTGAATTTTCTATCTTCGTAGCTTCGGGATTTGCTAAACAGTGTCAAACTGATGTCGTTTATACTGACTTTAGTAAAGCCTTCGACTCCGTCAATCATAATCTACTTATTCATAAACTGTCTCTTCTAGGGTTTCCGACTAAGCTTCTATATTGGACTAATTCCTACCTTTGTAACCGTTCTCAACGTGTCTGCTTTAACTCCTCTCTCTCTAAACCTGTTATTGTCTCATCGGGGGTTCCTCAAGGGAGGGGTCCCTTGCTATTTAACCTATTTATAAACGATCTTCCACAAATGTTATCTCATTCCCGTGTCCTAATGTATGCTGATGACGTTAAGCTATGTTTTTCCTACAGTGACCCTTTGTCCCCACTATCTTTGCAATCCGATCTTGATGCCCTTAACAACTGGTGCCTAATCAACACTCCACCTCTTAACATTTCTAAATGCAATATAATGACTTTTCACCGCAATAAGCCATACCTTTTCGACTACTCTATCAATAACATTATCCTTCAACGCCTCTTCAAAGTTAACGACTTGGGCATAACCTTTGTACCTAATTTATGTTTCAACTCTCATATCTCTACTATCTCTAACAAAGCCAAAGGAGTCCTTGGATTTGTCAAAAGATGGTCTAAGGAATTTACAGACCCGTATACTACAAAACTTCTGTATGTTTCTCTGGTCCGGCCTATCTTGGAATATGGTTCTTGTATCTGGTCTCCTCACTATCAATAATTGCAGGACATGCTCGAATCAGTACAAAAACAGTTCCCCATCTTCCTTAATTGGGACCCTTCGATCCATCTTCCTTCTGATGAAAGTAGCTTGCGCTTAATTAACCTCCACTCTCTTAAATCCCGTAGAACCTGCCAAGGAGTTCTCTTCCTCCATAAGCTTCTCTCTGGTGAGGTCAAATCGACTGCTCTCATCAACCTTATTAGTATTGCTGTTCCTTTTCGCCCGACTAGGCATTACTTTCCTCTTCATCTCCAACTCTGTCTTTCTAACTACTCGGATTGTGAATCTTTCCGTAGCCTTGCCGTAACTATAACCAATTTTTCCATCTGTTTTCCTTTGATACTAGTTCTAATATGGTCAAAATTATCTTAATCAATAACTTAATTTAATTTAAATAGCTCTAATTGGGAATTGTTCGGCTACCGGCCCTTCTCTAACCTAATTTTGGCTGTTGGTGGGATCTTATCGGCTACTGAGTCGATAATCAGCCCCACGGGGTCTGAGTAATGTCTGAGGTCTGAGTAATAAACAATAAACAATATATCTCTAGCAACAGCTCCAACTAAAAGTACGCGACAGATGTATTCGTCAGATCTTGCGAAATCTTCATTAAGAGAACCAGAATCAAGTCCCCGAAACAATACCAAACTAATCCAATTCCAGTCCCATACCATACCATACCCAAAGAGGAAGCAATCCATTCCAATTCAATCATAATATTTCATTGATCTCTCAGTCCACAAGATCCAAAAACACTATTCAATTCCTCCGCTCATCATATATATGTACAATTATTCAATTCAACATGCAATATAATACCATACCCACCCATTTGAACATATATTAAATTTGTATCATATGTTATTCCCACACCAATACAGATATTTATCCTATAAGCTTGTGCGCGTTATACCGAATCGAAAGGAGTAAACCAAGCGAATAGAATATTAATAAAAACGTTTATATTTCATGTTCAAGTATATTATGTATAGCTTTTCTTTCGTATTTTGTGTATGGTATATAGAGCCTATGTATGTCTGGTATGAATTTGGAGCACATAAACCCTGCTACGTATGTGTAAAGCTAAACAGAATTACTGAATTCCGAATGACTTGAATCCAATATTTATGTATTTAAGGATTTAAAAAATAGTTCTATTAGTCCCTGGGGGTCGAGGTCGGGATCAGGGTCGGGGTCACCAAAGAAAAACTCAATTATGTGGTTTACTTAAAAACGAAACTAAAAATAGTTTTGCATTATTTTAACGAATTAGTGATTTGGTTTTTCAGCTAAATTAGATTGTTTTAAGAGTGCCTATGGGTTTCGAAGATGGACAGAGCCTACATAGAAAGATTTGGACAAAATAAATTTACAAAGGATGAAAAAAAGTATAGAAACTCAAAAAAAAAACCTATATCGCTGGGTGGACAAACAAAACAATCGAAACTGACCCAAAACAACGAATCAACAACAGGAGGACTTCTCCGGCTCGGCCACAACGAGATTGAAGTCGAGACTGTTGGGCGTCGCGAAGCCGGCCTTGATGCCGTCCCAGCCATCCTCCGCCTTGTACTCGCCGGAGCGGATGCGGGCGTACACCTCCTGAGTGACCATGCGGAAGGCCTCCTCCACATTGGCCCCGGTGCGCGCGGAAGTCTCTACGAAATGCAGGCCATGCTGTTTGGCAAACGTCTGAGCCTCCTCTGTGGACACTTCGCGGTGGCCGCCCGCATTAATGAGGTCCAGCTTGCAGCCAACCAGCGCGAAGACGGGTCGGTGCGGCTCGATGTGGCGCTGCGCCTCCATCATCCACAAGGGTATATGCTCGAAGCTGGCATGATTCGAGATATCATAGACGAGCAGAACGCCGACTGAATTGCGATAGTAGGATTTTGTGATGGAGCGGAAACGCTCCTGGCCAGCTGTGTCCCACAGCTGTAGTTTGATTTGTGTCCCATCCTTCATCTCGATGAGCCGGGCAAAGAAGTCCACGCCCACTGTCGGATCCGAGAGCTGCAGAGAAAAAAGGTAAAAAAAAAACATTGTTAGGAAACATTTTAAATTGCGCGGGCAAACAATTGTGCATGGTATGGCACCCCTGGTCCTGTGCAGCGTTTGCCATTCATTATCAGGCGAGCTCTCACGCAGCACACACACACACATAAACCCCACCCACACGCATGAGGCAGCATCTGAGCCTGAGAACCAGCCTTTGTCTTTTTTTTTGCGAAATAATCATTGAATTATGTAAGAAAACGTATTAAATGCATCTGTTCAACGATCGCACTTGACACACATACGCAGACACCGCACACAACGCACACAGGAGAGACATGACACATATGTACATGTAGGAATACGAACCTCGGCAAATTTTCCATCTGTAAAGAATTTAAGTAGCGAACTCTTGCCCACTGTGCTGTCGCCAATGAGTATCAGCCTGAATTGATACTCGAATATGGGCTCGACCATATTGACTGGTACAACGACCCCTTGGTGTTTTCTAATCTTCGACTAAGACGCAAATTATATTGTCGTCCTTGTTCTTTTGTTGTTCGGTCAGTTGTGGGGCCAGCCCATGCTCTTTGATTTGCCGTGGAACTATATTACTGCACGGCTACTGGTGCACACTTGTTTTATTTATAACTATTTAACGTTTCGATGCTCCGGTTAATAGCCAATTATAAATATACTACACAATATTTAGCTGCCCTGACTTTGTTTTGTTTTTTCTAACAAAAAGTGTGATTGTGTGAGTGTGTGATAAAGCCAAGAGTTGCCAGAGTGAGGGCAGCAGCAGCAGCAATAATTGTGCTGTTAAGCGCAGTCAAATAACCCAAACAATTGTTAATATGCACTTAATTATGTAGCTATCTTCTTGACTTTTTGCTTTTTGTTGTTTTTTTCAAGAACATAATATTAAATGATTGATTGAAACAGATATCCTTACGATTGTAAAACGAACTGTTAAAAACCTGCCGTGCTGTTAAGCGCGACAGGTCAGCTGGTATGGTAGCCCCTGCCAACTGTCACACTGACAATTGTTCGATTTATATTATTTTTACGTTTGTTTTTTGTCCAAATTGCTTGGTTGCCGTAACACAAATGTACAAATCCGATATCGCAGGGACGACAGCAGTAACGAAACACAATCGGCCACAGGCAGTAGACAAGAGGCGCTCAAAGATAGCCAGCAATTAAGCCAGAAAGCGTGCTGCCGGTTACGGGTTGTACTCCGTATCCGCCGTCTCCTTCTCCGTCTCAACAACACACACACTGAACGTGTGTGCGCTGCGCAAGGTTACCGAATATTATTACCGTTTACCGTTAATTATAGCTGCAGCAGTGTATATATTTAAGCATATATACAGCTATATGTGCCGACACTCAACGTACATAGATGTTTAAGTTTGTGCTAAACGACGCCGCTACCTGTGTGCGCAACAATGTGCGAGAGTTCAGCCTCAACGCTCTTCGCCTCCTGCCGCACCTGCCTCAGATGAGTCCCTACGATGTAAGTGGGTTGGAAAAGGGAGCCTCTCCATAGCCATGTGTTAAAATTTCTCTCTGTGTGTGTGTGGGTGCAGGTGAATCTGCAGCTGCGGGAGAACGAATTTGTGTACAACTTCCCCATGGATGGAGTTGTGCGCAGCTACGAGACGAACCAGTTGGGCTCCAATTCCCCCTGCGAGGATTCCCGCACCGAGGCCAGTTTGCTGCACAGAAATGGCTTCATTTGCGGCATATTCGATGGCCATGGGGGCGCCGCCTGCGGTCAAGTGGTGTCCAAGCGTCTCCTGCGTTATGTTTCTGCGGCCACGCTGCCCCGCCAGGTGCTCAAGGAGCAGATCAGCCAGAACTGCGACAGCCAATCCTTCCTCAAGTGTCACAACGACAACGTGGACTTTGTCAGCGAGATCAAGCCCATCTACGAGCACAGCTTCCAGAAGTACATCAAAGAACTCGCCAAAACACCGCAGCGGGACGTGAGCAGCGAACTGGTGCATGCCTTTCTCCAACTGGACGAGGCACTGTCCCACGAGGCTTTGGCCACGATCGACGTGCGCACCATGGGTGTGGCGCTGTCGGGTAAGCCGCCTGCCAGTTGAGCTTAAGCTTGAGCCTGAAATATTGCCGAATTTTGATTTTTCTTTTTGTAGGTGCCGTGGCGTGTCTGGTCCATTTGGAGGGACTGCAACTGCATGTGGCCAGCACTGGGGACTGCGGCGCCGTTTTGGGCGTCCTCGATCCCCAGACGAATCAATGGCAACCAAAGAAACTCAACATCGAACACAATACAGACAACATGGCCGAGGTGAAGCGCATTCTCGACGAGCATCCCAAGGAGGAGCACGATACGGCCATACGAAATGGCCGACTGCTCAGCCAGTTGGCACCGTTGCGCGCCTTTGGCGATTATCGCTACAAATGGTCCCTAGACATCATGCAGAAGAAGGTGGTGCCCCTGATCGGTGAGCAGGCGATGGCACCCAACTATTATACGCCGCCGTACCTGACCGCTCGGCCCGATGTCCAACAGCACGAGCTGAGCGTCAACGATAAGTTTCTAGTCATAGCCAGCGATGGTCTGTGGGACTTTCTCTCGCCCAGCGAGGTGGTCAGTCTCGTAGGGGAACACATCAACTCGAAGAAGATACTAGAGCCAATGCGATTGCCCGAGGGCGATGTCACGCTCCAGCAAATCTCCGATCAGCTGGCCGAACGCAAGTGAGTCCCGGTTGCTCCTCTCCTCCATATGCTCTTCAAACGAAATCATTTGATTCCTCCTTTTGTAGAGCTGGTCTTACACGTAAACCGATTGATCAGAATGCTGCCACACATCTGATCCGGAATGCACTGGGTGCCACCGATTATGGGATTGAGCACTCGAAGATCTCGTATTACCTGTCGCTGCCCAAGGATGTGGTCCGTCTGTACCGGGACGATATCACAATCACTGTCATCTTCTTCAACACGGAGCACATAGCCAAACTCAAAGATGGTACTGGGATCAGTGCGCCGGCAGCGTGATCCCTCCTCTTCTTCCTTACAGACTTGTTTTTATTCTTTCCGCTCCGCTTGTGTGTATGTATATTTATTACCTGTAGCGGCCCGCCGACACCCTTTCTATCTCTCTAAATCTGTCTTTCTGTGGCCCAACCAAAAGTCAAAAGCCTAACCTATACCATATAGCTAATCTCTAGGCTAAGTGTTTGCGTTTAAGTTTGTTTCACACTTCTTTGGACAGTAAATGCTATCGCTATAAAATCGAGAATCAAATCGGTTTATTTTACAATTACATTCAAATTACAATTGGGTTATATGTATATAACGCTTCTTGTTATACATATGTATTTATATATATATATATATTTATGGTATATGTGGGGTACATAGAGTATGTATGTATTTGTATATGTATGCATGTGTGTGTGTGTGTTTGTGGGATCTTTCCTAAAGCTAAAATGAAGAAAAAACTAGATAGAAGAACCCTCTGTAGATCCACAGAGTTTTGGCAAAACAAAATTGCAAACTGGTAAACGGTACGATCCTAAGCCTATACACAATGATTAAAACTAAGCAACTACTACTGGAGTACAACTATTAGCAAGAAGGGGGTGTAGGGTGGGGGGTTGGAGGTTGGAGTTTTGGGGTTTCGGATGTTGTCATCTATCAATTCTGGTTGCTTAGTCTTTGCTATCCTGATCGGCCGACTCCTGGCGACCCACACAATTCAAGAACTCCATCTGTATGTGCGTCACCTGGCTCTTGGTGAAGCACTGCATTTTCTTCTTAAGGAAATCAAAGAACAGATCCAACTCGTCTCGCTTGGCCAGCGCCTGGGCCACATGATAGGCATTACCATGCTGATCCTCCTCCTTGATCAGAGTGCTGCTGCTGGCCGCACTGATGGCCAACGGTGGGCAAGGTCCATTTCCATTTGCATTCCCCCCACCGCCGCCGCCGCCACCAAGGCCCGGTCCACCGCACGTGAGCGGCGGCAACTGAAGAATGGTGGCTGTGGGCGTGGTAAACGATGTGGTGTTGCACAGCGCCGATGACGCTGCTGGCGAGGTGGTGACCGCTGCGGCATTTAGCGACACAGCCGGTGTACTGGAAATGGTCACACTCGTACTGGTTGCTTCTGTGACATCCACCAACGAGATTTGCTGTGCGGAAATGCTCTGATCGTGCCGGCTCGACCCGCCTTGCGCTGCGGCTGCTGTGGTGGTGACCAGCGTGAGATTCTTGAGCTTGCCGTCGGACACAACGGTGCCGCCGCCGAGGACACTGTTGGTGGGCGGCCCATTTACACAGCTGCCTGTATACTGATGATGATGGTGGGAGCGGACAGCAACAGAGACGGATTGCTGATGCGGTTGCGGCTCAATGTCCGATATGCAAAAGTCATGGGCATCGATGTAGTGGAAACTCTTGCTGTGGGTCACATCGTTGCTGCCGTCCACGCCGTCGCTGACGCCCATCTCGCAATCGACATGGGCACCGCTGCCCTCCTCGTACAGGCATACCTCCTCGTAGTCTACCTCGGTGCCGGTCGCCCCATCTTCGTCCATCTCGTGCTTGACAATGTCCACCACATGGCCATCGTGATCCACGACATCATCATCGTCGTCCACATCGTCGACAACATCGTCATCATGTGCGATCTGAGACAGTTCAATGCTGGAGATGCTGCCATCGTGCTGCGACTGGTGATGGTGGTGATGATGATGCTGCTGCTGGTGATGATGATGATGCTGGTGATGATGATGCTCATGATGCTGGGACACGGTCGTCCGAGACACCCTCCTCATAGCTGTCAGTACGAATGTTTCGGCCTCATCGCCGACCAATGTGATCTGCGCATCATGATGCGATGACATTGCCGTATCCGACTGACCGTCATCGTCGCCATCATCTTCGTCGTCGCCCTGGTCCTTCAGATGCAGCATGGAACCGATCGGCAGCGTTGTGCTTGTGGCACTGCTCGCCTCATAGTTGTTTTGGGTGCGATGCGACTTCAGCTTCGGTTGGTAGACGGTCGATAGGAAATCCAACTCCTTCGCATACCGCCACTTGGAGAGACGTCCCTCTATGCACTTGGGTGTGCGTAGCCGATACTGATGGTATGTATCCCTGAGGTTCTTCCACTTTCGTCTAACCTCCTGCACAGTGTATTTATCTGAACGCACAAATGAAAGGAACAAAAATAGCAAAACAACCACAAATGTAGGGAGACACACATAAAATGAAGCACTGTTTGTACTCACGACCAATCTTTGGGCCACCTCCTGCCATCCGCTCAAGATGTCCGACCGTCGCCGCTGATTCGGCTGGAGTTTGTAGTTGTAGAGTGCCGGATTCTGGCGCACCAGATTGATTAGCGTCAGAATGTCGTCGGTGGGCGCATTGTCCTTGTGGTAGCGTTTCCGCTCTGATGTGGACGACATGTTGTTTTTGTGTGGTCGACTTCTTGTGCTCCCCCCGTTCCAGTAGTCACATTTAATTTTCCCCGCAATCGTTTTGGAGCAATTGGGTGCAATCGTTTGTTTGCTTTTCAAGACCTGCCAGCAATGTTATTGTTTTCCACGGAATGCGGTGCGGTTCCAGACTTTAGTTGGTTCTGCTGGTCTGCTTATTGGCGAGGTCGCACACCAACACCAACACTGACGCACACACAAATGGCGCGTAGGCGCGCGCTTGCCACCGGAACACAACTACGACGTAATCGTAGTGGTAGCCGGAAGTAAACGGTTTCGTCTAGCTGAGGTCGCCAGCTGCGGAAGCTGATGCTGGGCACATAATATGTGGATTATCTAAACTCCAAACTGACTGCACTTGATGCTTTTTACTCTCTCTGGCTAACACAGCCTAGTGATGGACTTTATTGGCATTCGCGTACCTGTTACTTATCGCGGATATTTTTACCTCCACGGTCACCGCCAGAAGATAAGCGAAGTCTTGGTTCTTTGCAGCAACTCCATGACAGTCTAATGCTTTGATGCCAACAAAAAACATTATTTCATGTGCAAACAATCACTTTTTTAATTTCATTCCGAATTAAATTGGCAATTGAACTTTAGGACAACGACGGTACGCTTAGGGATGGAACAAATTCGCGTAACTAGCCACGATAGTTTTTGCCAATCAAATGCCGCATCGAACTCAATACTCATCTAAATAATTATTAACCATTTGTCTACCATAGTTTCATGTTATTCAACAGCAATTTATTAATAAAATTGTAATTTACGCGTAGTGTAGCCGATACTTATCGATAGCAATCGTTTTCCAAAAATATTCTAACCGGCTACCAATAACACACCCCAATGCAACTCTACCAATTGTTTGTCTCAAAAAAATAAAAAATAAAAAAAAAAAATTATTAAATTTGCCGCATAGAAAGGTGTTCCATTTGTTAGAATGAGCACACCCGCTAAAAATAATGGCACGGGACTCGAGGATGTTAATATACCGGGTCAGGCGTATTTGCGCGAGGCCCTCACCTCCTGCACGGACCCGCTGAAGGCAATTGAGAGTTTTCAGGTTTGTTTACGTTGCAAAATGGGCGCGAAAATTGCTGATATGCACCTGACTGACTTTGTTACAGCTGGAGAATGGGGTTCTGTTGCCATCGTTACGCTCAATGCTGCCGCTGCTCGATCTCCATGGAGTGCGGCGTCTGGATTTCCACACTTCCCTAATGGAGGAGCTGCGCGACAAGCTGATTGCCCACATAAACGAGCTGGGCCGAAGGAGCCCCGGAGCGGGACAAGAAGTTGAAGGAGCTGCTGGTCAAGAGCTTTCCCGTCGTACGGGTCAAGTCGCTTCGTCCGGTGGTGATGGCAATATTGAGGAACACTCAGCACATCGATGACAAGTACCTCAAGATTCTAGTGCGCGATCGGGAACTGTACGCCGACACGGACACGGAGGTGAAGCGCCAGATCTGGCGGGACAATCAGTCGCTGTTTGGCGACGAGGTATCACCCTGCTCTCGCAGTACATCAGGGAGAAGGAGCACATCCTGTTCGACCACACGAACCTCAATAACTTGTTTTTCCATCCCACGCCCAAGGTGCGCAGGCAGGGCGAGGTGGTGCAGAAGCTGGCCAACATGATTGGAACCAGCGTGAAGCTGTACGACATGGTGCTGCAGTTCCTTCGCACGCTATTCCTGCGCACCCGCAATGTCCACTATTGCACTTTGCGCGCCGAACTGCTGATGGCCCTGCACGACCTGGAGGTGCAGGAGATTATCTCGATTGATCCCTGTCACAAGTTCACGTGGTGCCTGGACGCTTGCATCCGTGAGAAGAATGTGGACATCAAGAGATCGCGCGAGCTGCAGGGATTCCTCGACAACATCAAGCGCGGACAGGAGCAGGTGCTGGGCGATCTATCGATGACCCTCTGCGATCCATATGCGATCAACTTCTTGGCCACCTCGGCCATCAAGATCTTGCACCATCTGATTAACAACGAAGGCATGCCACGGGACAATCAAATTCTGATACTCTTACTGCGTATGCTGGCCCTAGGTCTCAGTGCCTGGGTGATGATCGACTCGCAGGACTTTAAGGAGCCGAAGCTGGACTGCCAAGTGGTGACCAAGTTTCTGCCCGCCCTCATGTCGCTCATGGTGGACGACCAGTGCCGCAGCCTGCACGGGAAACTGCCGCCGGATGAGCGCGAATCAGCATTGACCATTATTGAGCATTCGGGACCGGCGCCCGATGCCGTTGAGGCGTACATTCAGGAGAGTGCAGTATCCAGCATTCTGGCCATGTACTATACCCTGCACACGGCCCGCCTCAAGGATCGTGTGGGTGTGCTGCGAGTCCTGGCCATACTCTCCGCCTGCAAGGATCATCGCGCCTACGAGGATCCCTTCCTTCACTCCCTGGTGAGCATAACGCGCCTCATCATTACATGGAGAATGATCATTTTTTGTTCATCGTTGATTCGTTTTTGTAGATTGCTCTGCTCATTCCGATGAGCGATGAGTTTGCCACCGAGGACTTTTGCACCACCCTCTTCGATGAGTTCATTTTTGCGGGGCTCACGCGCGAGAATGTCACCTCACGCCACATGCTGAAGCTGCTATGGTATGTCCACAACAAATTGCCCCTGCCGTTTGGGCACACTGATGAAGGCCATGCAGCCGACGACGGCCCACAATGAGCATGTGCATAAGCTGTACGAAACGCTGACAGATCGAATTGCGGGCACGCCAGAGACACCGGTGGTGGAGGCACCGCCAGCGGACTTTGATTCGCCATTGAAGTCGGTGCCAACGCCAGGACCGCACTACAATGCACAATAGCCAGAGGCCACGATGGTCGCGGTAACAGCGGCTGTCGTCGGATGATCGAAAATCAATGCTCTGGAAAGAGTGATACATGGGATTCCAATTATTCTAATTCTAATTTTGATACGAATTAAGAAGAGTTGATGATCATGATGAGGTTTTTACAGCCCTTACAGAGATAGAGATAGCGACAGAGAGAGGGTGAGGGTGAGAGCATTAGCCGTAGAATTTGTTGTACTGATTTCAGATCGTTCTCTGGGAAGCACTTGCTGCACATTCTATATGATAGATCCAATATTCAATTATCCAAGCATTAATAATCATGAATAGCCAAAGTGATTTAGCCATGTCCGTCATATGTCTGTCTGATTTGAGAACTATTTAAGAGCCGGGGTATCATATCGCACCAATATACAAATAGCAGCTGCCTTAACTTGTTCGTATTTTTGAATGAAGTCAAAAGCAATCAAACAAATTGTAGATAAATCTTAGAAGCCAATCCAAATTTATAAATATCGTACATATAGCATATATATATAAACTATATCAATGGATAGATATGATCTGTACCGGGGAGTATTTCTATCTCTTCTGGAACGCTTAAGCCGGCTAAAATCTTTTGGCAATTGGAGGATATATACATATACATATAGACATTGGCATTTGATGGTGCGTACACAAATGGCCAACAATTGTTTCAACTTATTATATAAACTGTTACGCGCAACGTAATTGATTGATTAATTCATTTTAGCAAACAAATAATATATACTAGAGTACAAATCTATCAAGATGATTCCTTATTGGCTGTTTGTTTTATTTATTGGTTGGCAAATTTAAAAAATTGGTATCATGTTACAAACATAGATGACTAATTACTAATGCTATCTATCTAGGCTGGACGACTGTACAATTGAGAATTCCACACATTCCTAATCTATAAAGACGTTATCTTTCTTTTTTTGGAAGTAGAAGTAGCAGTTATAATGGAGATGATTATAATGATTCTTCTTTTCCTGCTGGTGCTGTTGTGTTCCCTGTTGCCATGACACACAAATTCCGGTTGACGGTTGTGCCTCAACGTTTAGGGATACATCAGACTGGGGGACTGTGGCGACTCTGTTCCTGACTGTGGGGTGTCGGGCGACACTGTTCCAGACTGTGACGGGCTTGATGACACAAAGTGCGTCTGCGGCGGACTGGTTGATAGAGTCTGGCCAGGCGGCGTGCCGGGCGATACTGTTCCAGGACTTGGTGATACATTCTGCACCTGCGGCGGACTCTGCAGCTGTGGGGGACTGGTTGTGACTTGACCTAGTGAAGCAATTCCCGATTGTGGGGTGCCAGGTGATACCGTTTGGGGCAGTCGTGGCGGACTGGGTGACACCGTTTGGGGCACTCGTGGCGGACTGGGGGACACCGTTTGCGGCGGATGTGGCGGGCTAGGTGATGCCGATCGCGGCTGTGGCGGTGCGGGCGTGGCAAAAATTTCCTCAATGCGCTGATTCCGACAGAACTTCAAGAGCTCTGTGTATTCGGTATGCAAACGCTTCCACTGTCCGTGCGACTTCAACGTGTCCAGCACGCACTGCGCCAGCTCATGCCTCGACGCGAACTAGAGCGAGAGGGAAGATAAGAAGGGCTGTGGTTATGGCTAAGGGTTGTGTCGGGGTGAACCTTACCGTCGCTATGCCCGTTTCGGAATTCGAGAGCAGCTCATCAAGGAACGTGCGCAAACGCTTCTCCGATCCATAGGCGGACAACTGGAGGGCCTGCATCGTGTGCCAGTGCTTCAGCTCATCCGTCGATTGCAGAGCCTCGCACAATTTGATTTGGTTGTCGATGAACAGGATTTTCGCCGTCTGCTGCCAGCTCTCCAATTTTCTCCTGAAAGACGAACAGAGGACATTTTCAAATGGAGTGTGGAATTGGAGGCTCTTCGACTTACAGTTCCATGCCGCTGCCAAGAACAAAGTAATTCTGACTACTGGCCTGCATGCTGAGCAGCGGAAATTTGCGTGCCACAAGGTCCTCATCCCGGGGCAGAGTGCCTCTGATGCCATGGTACATGATCGCATCCTTGGTGGCCAGCACCAGCCACGACTCGAGACTGGTCGAGTAGGAGTACGAGTTGCCATTGGGGAAGCCAATCAATGGCATGCCCTGGTCCGTCACCGAGAATTGGACGACCGCTCCGTGCTTGATGAGCAGCTCCTTGCAGCCGGCGGCCAAGCTAATGGTCGCCCCCGCAATATTCCAAATGCGCAACAGGCCGCATTCGGTGAGCACACCCACCAGACTGTTGTCGGGACTCTGTCGGAATGGTAGAGGGTTAGCTTTAACCTCTTTCGGTGAATCTTCACTCTATAATACTCACAAAGGCGCAATGTACAGCGGAGCTGGAGAGGAGCAATGGCTGGGAAGACGTGGCAGCCCGTTTCCATCGATATCAGACGCATGCTGCCGTCCAAGGAGCAGAGCATGCAATACTTGGCGCAGAGATTCACATTCACCACGGGCGAGCCCATAGAACTCCCAGAGGAACTCCCCATCGATACTGGCCGTCACCTTGGCCAGCATCCCGTGACTCGTCTTCAGGTGTCCATTCTGCACGAGCAACCTATAATCGAGGGCCGTCTTCACGAACTCACTCTTGGCCGTGGCCGTGATATTGAGTTTTGGACCCATCGTTGTTCCTTGATGCTCGTCCGGAGTCTTGGGCGAGCGTGGAAAGTCCGCCTGCTGGCTGGGATCGAAGGGCATCGATTGGCGTCGATGCGACGGCGCCGTCTTGCGTCCTGCCGACACCAGTGGCTCGGGCATTCGTGGCGTGACGGCGCATTCAGTTGGCGTAGTTGCATGAGGCCCCTCTATCGATGCCGCTGCTGTTGCTGCAGCTGCTGTGGGCGCTCCACTGCTGGAGGCGATAGCTGGCGCTCGTTCCTCCTCGTTTAGAGGAATGAACATGGGCGTAATCCTTCGTTTGCCATCCTTTGTCCGTGTCTCGGTTTGTTTGCTGATGGGTCGCTGGGCGGTGGAGGCCGTTCGCCGCTCCAGGGCGGCATTGGGCAGGGGGAAGTGCAGCGGCGCCGTTTTCATGGCCGACGACTCTGACTGGTAGTTACAGCTCTGATCGGATTGCTCCACAATCGTCTTATTGCCGAAGCCTAACCCGGCGCCATACATTTCCCCGTACCGCTTCATGAACAGAGCATCCATCTTTTCCGAGGAGAGCCGTTGGCCAAGCTCTTCTTCGGTAAACTGTAGGCATGCCACCGTACCGTCGCCGCTGCAGGCCATCAGCAGACACTGGTCAGGTCCCCAGGACAGGTCTAGGATGCTGTCCTCGAACAGTTCGTGGATGAGAACCAACGGCCGCTGCAGAGCTGTCATCCAGACCGAGAGGGAACGATCCCTGGAGCCGACGGCCAGACAGCAGTACTGCCGCTGCTTGGGGCTTTCAGACATCTGGCGGATCAGCACAGAGTTATGGAAGCGCACACAGGTAACAGCCTTGCGATGTCCCACAAAATCCTTGTCACACCGCCAGCCCTCGCGCTCGATGATCTGTGCGGTGGGCACGCCACCGTTCATGGCATGTGCCGACACCAGATATTGGCCATCCGGCGACCAGGAGAGCCGCAGAATATGCGTCGTTCCGCCGCACTCCTCAAAAGGCTCGGTGATGGTCTCCGAGAGCGTCCAGTCCATGGTGTTCCACATTTTGATGCTGTGATCGTCGGACTGTGAGGCGAGAAATCTTCCAACTGGATCCCAAGACACACCCTTAACCAGACCCGTGTGCCCCTTCAGCGTGGTCACCATCGAAGGGAAGGCCTGCGCATCCCAGATGATGACAGTGTTGTCGATGCTGCAGCTGGCCAAATAGATGTCATTGGGGGACCAGGCCAGGTCCAGCACATCGCCAGCATGGCCGTGCAGCGTGTGGAAGCACTTCCACGACTCGTGGTTCTTCTGCATGCCCCCGGTCCCGAAGACACCGCTGGATCCGGTCGTTTTGCGCCAGATCATGATCAGCTTATCGTCGGAGCCAGAGGCCAGGTACACACCGTTCTGTGACCATCGCACACAGTTTACGCACGCCAGGTGCTGGTCCATCTGGCACAGCATCTTCGGTATCGTCTCATCGAGCTCATCCTTCTCGCTGAGTACCGGCTGGAGATTCCAGATAACCACGCGACCGCAATCGTTGCCCCGCCCGCCTGTCGCGAATTTTGTACAGTCCTGATGGATATCCACCGAGAATATTTGCTTTTCTGCAACACACAAAAAAAAAGGAAAAAAAAAACAAAAGGACTTGATGCAGTCTCGTCTAAATGGCGCTCCTACTCACTCTCTCACTTACCATCGTGATGCACCCACGGGGGTTTTAGTAGCTTCATGGAATCACAAATTCCTGTGGATTGGAGGCGAGTATCTTTTATGCAATTGGAACTCGGCAAAATCGCGCTATATATTTTTCCAGTTTATTAAACAAATGTAAATACAGCCGGCTACGAGCTGGAGAAACAACGATGTTAACATCGTTATAATCGATGTTAGGGTTCTAACTGCACACATCGATAGTTTTTTCAAACATCAATTTTTTGCCAGACACCCCTAAATTTAATCGATATGATCTTAATCGGCTCTGGTCGAAAATTTTTCCAATTTGATATTTCGACTAATATTGCTAGCTAACTAGGACCCTCAGGCCAGAACACATAATTTTATGCAATAGATAAAACAATTTTCTACACGGCTGGCTAATTTTAAGGACTCCCTTTATTTAATTTTGTCTAAAATAACGCTTAAACAAGGAAGATCAACAAATACGTCCCTACTTTCACATGGCAACTACACAGTAACTACACATTTGCTATAATCGCAAGGTTGCATTTCAATCAACACAGCTGTAATCCCGCAAACCAGCAATTCGAATTGCAATTCAAACGTGACATTCAAATCTGGACATGGCGCCATAAACTGCATTGCAGTGCATTGAACTGGATAGTGCTGAGTCGTCATATCCGACACGTGTGACGGCTTATGTATAAGTATATATATATACATTTACATAAGCGCTGACGGCTCCTCTGCCGGCGGAAGACAAACAAAACAATCTGTCAAAAATGAGCTAACCTCAGTAGAAGACAGTGTATTGATTCCGAACCAGGAAATTCAGCATGGTATTTACACAGCAAATACCATTGCAACATCCCAAAATGCATTCATAAGGTTACTAAATACAACAAATACAGATCAAGTAGTCAGTATAAATAACTTAAAGTATGAACCACTTTCAAACTACGATGTAGTTAAAACAGACTTAGAAAGCAGAGAAAAATCTGTATTAACCCAACTTTCGAAAAATTTCCCGCCACAATTCCATACAGAACTAACAACATTATGCACACAATACAGCGATGTATTCGGACTAGAAACCGAATCGATCACTACAAATAATTTTATAATCAAAAACTGAGATTGAAGGATGATGAACCAATATACATATGTACATAAAAAATTATAGAAGTCCTCATAGTCAAAAAGATGAAATTCAGGAACAAGTCCAAAAACAAATTAATGACAAAATAGTCGAACCATCTGTATCTGCTTTTAATAGCCCACTTTTATGAGTATCAAAAAAGTCACTTCCAAATTCCGAAAAGAAAAAATGGCGATTAGTAATTGACTATCGTCAGATTACTAAAAAACTCTTGTCTGATAAATTTCCACCTCCTAGAATTGATGATATTTGAGTTCAACTAGGTAGAGCAAAATACTTTTCATGCCTTGATTTAATGTCAGGTTTTCATCAAATTGAGCTCGAAAAAAGTGCACGAGATATAACGTTCTTTTCAAAAAGCAAAGGCTCAAATCGCTTCACGAGGGATAAGGACCTATATATATATCAGAACTATCACCTGATCTCTCTCATCTCTGTGTTGGCCAAAACTCTTAATTTGATGATATTTTTATCGCCTAGATAGTTTTATAAAATAACGTAACACTATGCCTTGTGGAACATATGCCTATCAAACAGGCAAATCTGCAGCTATGGGTATCAATGATCTCATCAATATCATGGCATAAATACAATTACAAACACATTGTAGCACTTGGCCACAATGTTGATATACAAATCCAAGTCCCAAGCATTCCCTCAAGTGCCGAGTCGTAGTAGTGCTGAGTCGGCATATCCGACACGCGCGACGGCTCTGTTACCTTGTGAACATAATACCTCGACTATTCGTCAGAACTTACAAAGTATGTGTAAGTATACATATGTATATACATTTACATAAGCGCTGACCGCTCCTCTGCCGAGGTCACTATCGGCGCAGCTACGCGGTCTCTAGCTGTATTACCGATTGTAAAAGAACGAAGAATCATTGAATAAAAAGAGATCGAACTCACAAGTTGTTTCCGGCCAACATAGTGAAAAAAACTAACAATAAAGGACAACCTTACATGGCGATCATGACATAGTGTCACAAGGACTAGACACATGGACTATATCAAGGATTGGACGAACATCAAGTGGAAAAAACTGAGCGAGTAGAGATGGAGTTATGGCTTACCGTGGGGGAGTGAAAAGCAAAATAAATAAAAGAATAGCGCACATAAAGTGGTTACTATTCAAAATGCAACCACCACCCCCCTGGGCAACTGCCCAAAAGCTACAAGAAGAACTTGACTTTCTTAAGTCAAGCCTTATAAAAAACAAGCCACTAACTCCAGCTCACTCAGTTATTAAGGCAATTAAAACAGAAATAAATAAAACAACACCTCCACTTCCTAAGGAAATACCAAAGAAACCAAAAGCGTGCCCGAAAGACTGCCCAGGACCACTGGAAAGCCACTAACTCCAGCTCACTCAGTTATTAAGGCAATTAAAACAGAAATAAATAAAACAACACCTCCACTTCTTAAGGAAATACCAAAGAAACCAAAAGCGTGCCCGAAAGACTGCCCAGGACCACTGGAAAGCGTATTTTGCGTAGCCACCTGCGCAAGGAAACCTGTGCAATGACCGCCACCGGTACCGCCTGAGCCCATAGGCCCAGGACAACAGCTGCTGAACCAAAGAGCGTGAGGGGCAGGCCGCCCTTTTACGCCTACGAAGGAGCATCAGCGAGCCAACCGGCGACGACCAGCTGATGCAGCCAAGAGGGACGGCAACAAAGGAGGTATAACTTTAATCTAAAAATATATATACATACATATATGAAAAATATTGTGAAATTGAGCGGAACCTTATCTGCCCGATAGCAGTATAGCCCGTAAGGCTATACGAACGAATAGGTAGAATCAAAGACAATATAAACAGTGTTTATCAGAATATGTTTAGAATATGTTTAGAATAATAAACAGTGTTTATATTGTCTTTGGTAGAATGCTGTAAAATGTAAAATATCTTTTAAATATAAATTTACAATATATGGATGACAATAGTATAAGTAAATTTGGCACAATTGATGATATATATAATATAGCCACAATGCGAATAATCGATACTAAAACAGTGGACTCCACTGCTAATGTAATTAATAAAATCGAATCAACAAATATTGATTCACATTTGACGAATATATTGTTATTGATAATTGTTATAATTTAGATTTACTTTTACACAATAAGTGTATAACAAAAAGGGCCTTAAGCCATGGAAATGGTGGAAATAGCCTTAGCGGAAGACAAAGATTCCGAATCAGGCGAAGAAATTGATATAAAAGACCTGATACATAAACCTCAGTAGAAGACAGTGTATTGATTCCGAACCAGGAAATTCAGCATGGTATTTACACAGCAAATACCATTGCAACATCCCAAAATGCATTCATAAGGTTACTAAATACAACAAATACACATCAAATAGTCAGTATAAATAACTTAAAGTATGAACCACTTTCAAACTACGATGTAGTTAAAACAGACTTAGAAAGCAGAGAAAAATCTGTATTAACCCAACTTTCGAAAAATTTCCCGCCACAATTCCATACAGAACTAACAACATTATGCACACAATACAGTGATGTATTCGGACTAGAAACCGAATCGATCACTACAAATAATTTTATAATCGAAAACTGAGATTGAAGGATGATGAACCAATATATGTTCATAAAAAATTATAGAAGTCCTCATAGTCAAAAAGATGAAATTCA
The DNA here is from genome assembly GCA_035041765.1 of Drosophila algonquin. Classification (NCBI taxonomy): domain Eukaryota; kingdom Metazoa; phylum Arthropoda; class Insecta; order Diptera; family Drosophilidae; genus Drosophila; species Drosophila algonquin. Next base: position 1,158,124 of record JAWNKY010000339.1, on the reverse strand, counting down.
GGAACAAGTCCAAAAACAAATTAATGACAAAATAGTCGAACCATCTGTATCTGCTATCTGCTGTCACTTCCAAATTCCGAAAAGAAAAAATGGCGATTAGTAATTGACTATCGTCAGATTACTAAAAAACTCTTGTCTGATAAATTTCCACCTCCTAGAATTGATGATATTTGAGATCAACTAGGTAGAGCAAAATACTTTTCATGCCTTGATTTAATGTCAGGTTTTCATCAAATTGAACTCGAAAAAAGTGCACGAGATATAACGTTCTTTTCAACAAGCAAAGGCTCAAATCGCTTCACGCAATTACCATTCGCTTAAAAATAGCGCCAAATTCCTTTCAGAGAATGATGACCATAGCTTTCTATGGACTTGAACCTTCGCAAGCATTCGTTTATATGGATGACTTAATAGTCATTGGTTGTTCCGAAAAACATATGCTCAAAAACTTAACAGATGTTTTTGAGAAATGTAGGCAACATAACCTAAAGTTACATCCCGAAAACTGTTCATTTTTTATGCATGAATTCACTTTCCTAGGACATAAATGCATAGACAAAGGAATGTTGCCCGACGACAAAACATACGACGTCATTCAAAATTATCCAGTCCCACATGATGCGGACATGATCCCAAAGAGGGATAAGGACCTCCAAAACTCTTAATTTGATGATATTTTTATCGCCTAGATAGTTTTATTAAAGAACGTAACACTATGCCTTGTGGAACATATGCCTATCAAACAGGCAAATCTACAGCTATGGGTATCAATGATCTCATCAATATCATGGCATAAATACAATTACAAACACATTGTAGCACTTGGCCACAATGTTGATATACAAATCCAAGTCCCAAGCATTCCCTCAAGTGCCGAGTCGTAGTAGTGCTGAGTCGGCATATCCGACACGCGCGACGGCTCTGTCACCTTGTGAACATAATACCTCCTCTCTGCCGCGGCGACTATTCGTCAGAACTTACAAAGTTTGTGTAAGTATTCATATGTATATACATTTACATAAGCGCTGACCGCTCCTCTGCCGAGGTCACTATCGCCGAGCTACGCGGTCTCTAGCTGTATTACCGATTGTAAAAGAACGAAGAATCATTGAATAAAAAGAGATCGAACTCACAAGTTGTTTCCGGTCAACATAGTGAAAAAAACTAACAATAAAGGACAACCTTACAGTGGACAGACGAAATAGAAGAGAATATATATTATAACATTCTCGCAGCTCAATGGAAAAGGAGGGCTATGATCATAACCTTCCAAAGACAGATTATCATCTTTTTCAGAACAGGTTCCCATATTGTTGAGCATTGAAAAGTAAGTCCTTAGTTAAATAATTGTTGTTGTTTTTGAGGATAGTATATCCAAACACTCCTTAAGCAGTAGTTCCATATGAGTCTAGGTATCTCTGAAAAATATATAACTATAATCAGTTGACATTGGAAACACTGGTGTGTCCCCACAGACCGCCTTTCTTGCCTTTCTGTTGTCTTTTCTTTTCTTGTATTTTATTTTCTTCAGTTCTTTTTTGCCTAACCGTGATTGGGGGTGGAGTAAAACTAACGAAAGGAAACGAACTACTAAAGCACGAAACTGGCGCTTAGGCGCATTGCTGCCATTGGTCGGAGCCTAAGTTCTGGGCGTGGTATGGGCCAAGGGGGATGCTTTGCTTCCATCTACTACATCTACATATATATGTATGTAGATGACTCCAAATCAAAATCAAAATATTACAAACAATCTGGTAGAGCATTTACCACTTGGCCACGACAATCGTTTCATTCCAGACATGGATTCAGTTCGAAATTGCTTTTCCAAATTTTCTCATTTGCGTAATTGACACATGCATGGAATTTTGTCGCAAGTGTTTGTTTGCTTATTTGCTCGATTGTTTGCCCGGTGCTTGCCGCATTTGGTAGTAGAAATCTATTACGGAATTCAAAACACTTCCCCAACCATGCCTTCAAGTTCAAAATCGGGAAAATCTCAAACCCAAGCCAAGCAAATTGACTGAGTGACTGACAGGAGAGACACACAGACTCCTCTGCGACTGCGACTGCGACTGCGACTCCACAGCAGCTGTCTCAATAAAGTGAAAAACTGAATAAGAGCAGACAACAGTCCCCCACGCCCCGCTATACCTGGGACAATTTGCAATCCAACGCATCTGTCGCCGGCAACATGTGGCGTCAATGATGTTCCTGCCTCCATCCCATCCCATCCCCATTCGAGGATATACTTCCCAGCCCATCCAATTCCACTTGACAATTGCCAACAAAGCGCACGTAAAGCGATTACAGTCTGCGTGAGTGCATGGAAATGGATCCTGGTCCTGAGAGTGCTCCATCTGCAGCTCACAGCTCCTCCACATGTGCTTCTGCTTCCGCTTTTGAGTGTGTGTGTGTGTGTGTGTGTGTGTGTGTGCGTATCTCTATCTGACGGATATTTGGCAAATCCGACGCCGACGCCATTTAAGCTGCTCAAATATGTCCCCATTGTGGGGGCACAATACAAGGATTCCAGCCCCAACAAAGTGTCCGTAATATGCACTGGAAGTCCAAATGGGTAACTTGAAAAGCACAAGCTGAAAAAGTTCACCCAATCATCAGAAAACAACAAAATAATAGTCATATTATATTTCTATAGCTGTGAAGATGTAGCAACCGGTCTTCTGAGCGAATAGATATTTATTTCTTTATTTATTTACTATTTATATAACGATAGCTTGGAGTATAAAACAGTTGATCAAATTCTTACAATCCCATTGAAACTAATGGGCAGCACTCCAAGAGTCACAGTCCAACTGGTAAACTACTAGGCAGCACTAAACAAACGTCATGAGCAATCTTCAAGCATTTGGTGACCCTGATCCTCGCTTTTCCCTGGTCTTTCCCCACACCCAAGCAAAGGTAGCAATAATTCTAATTTAAAAAAGCCTATAGAAAAAGTTTCCAATTTTTGTAAAAACTAATTCATTAGCCGAAGCTACGTATAAAAGAGAAAAATTAGGAAATTGAAAAACAAAGAGGAAGTGAAAAAAAGCCAGCCCAAAATCAAGACCAGAAAAAACGTCTGAGTTGATTGTCCTTGATGGATGGATGGATGGATGGATGGATGACGGACTGAGGGACTGAGGGACGGACGAACAGGGTGGGGAGCTTGAAACATTCAACCACAAACACTCATAATGGGAGGGTGGTGCTGTTAAAAGCAAATGACAATCACAATGGAGGAGGAACGTTTCAGGGCCCGTGCCGGGTACAACGGCAAACATTTAACAAAAAGACAAGAAACAAAGTTTAAAACCTAAAAATCCACGAAAGCTGCTTGCGGTTGGTCGAAGTACAGGCACCCTTTCGGTTTGAGTAGAAGTAAAACGTTTCCCAAAATGATATTTTGAATAATGTATGTTAAACGATTTAGAGTACATGAAAACCATCCAATGTTTATATTTACAATTTTATTTAATAATGTTTACCAATATATTACCTGCGAGAGTGGATATTTTAGAAGGAAAATTGTGCGTTTTTCGACCGATATAGCAGCTATAGCTTATACTTATCCGTTAGGACAGACGATAACTACATATGTACATATATGTATGTATAAAACGAAAGGCACAAGTGCCGCGACATAATGATATCAGGTATTCAAAATGTATGTATTTTAATGTATAAAATAAAATATATTACTTATATTATACGAGCATTCCAATGTCTGTTGTCATCGCTGACAATTTAATGGCGTTCGATTCTGCGAATTTCTCCATTCCTTGTGCTGCTGGCATATGACCATACTTATAGAACCCTTTTTAAGGGTATGCGAAAAAAATTGAAGTGAAGAGTGCAAAAATATAGGCAGCAGGGTGAGGGGTGCTCGGGGTGGTGGGGGTGTATACAGCGACGGCACATTGCAATTTACATGCAAACAAACAAATAAGCCCCGGCCCACCCAGAAAACCACCCACCGAAGTGGAATCCTCTCCTTTCCACCCACCAGCGACTGATGTTCCACTGTCTGTCTGCCTATCTCTCTCGCTCTCGCTCTCCCTTTCTCCTTCTGTCTCTGTCTCTTCTCTCTTTCTCTGTCTGTCTCTGTCGTTCGTTGAACATTTCAATCAACGCTCGAGTGAAATGTGAAAAAAAAAATAATAAAAGCAAGGATAATATGGGAAGCGAGTGGTTGATGGGTGCTGCGATGTGGGATGTGGTGCAAGGGAGGCAGTGGCACTGGTGGGTGGTATGTCTCACCGACCAAGCGGAAATGGATGCGCACACAAAAGTGGCACAAATTGTGTGGCATGTGTGGAGACGTTGCGGTGTGTTGCATGTTGTGCGAGTGCGAGAGGTACGAGATGGATGGCAACGCGTCAGCGAGCGCAAAACTATTTAAAAGATAGAGATATACCCTCTATATATGGAGGGAGAGAAAGAGAAAGAGAAAGAAAAAGAGAAAGAGAGAGGGAACGAGAGCTAGATGGCTATACAAGAGATAGTGAGCGATAGAGCGATCTTTATCTCCAAATTAGAGTTGGAGAAAACAAGAGATTAGAAGGGAAAAGTAATAGGAAGATCATAGGAGATCGAGAAGAAAGAAATAGAGATAAAAAAAGTCAAGAGGACGGTAGAAGACAGCGAGAGAAACATAAGATAGGAAAAGAAAGGAGATTACAAGGTGTGGAAACAAAAACGAATATACATATGTAGGTGGGAAATAACGGGAAATGTTTTATTTTTATTCCCGTATATGTTGTTCCGGATCCGATCCCCCTCCCCCCCTGGGGGAATTCCCTGCACTAACGGACATTGGGGCTTACAGACGCGCAACTTGAGGGAATACCAGGGAATCAGTGCAACAGCCGCTGGTACATGCTGTCCTGAGCGCCACCTCCTCCTCCGTATCGGACGAGGGATTGCCATAACAACCGTTAACCGAGGTACATTTAAAACCTCGAGAAAAAACTGGGGGAAAAGAAGAGGAAATGCGACGACCAGAACCAAATCCAAAGTGTAAACATTCACAGTCTCCGTTTGTGTGGGTGGGGCCCAACCACTAGACAATGCTGCACACAGCCCAACCACCCACTCGCCCAGCCACCCAGCCACCCACTCACCCATACTCATACCACCCCTCAAACACCCCCTCTCTACGATGGGCAATGGGTAACAACAGCTTCCTTCCGGGCTGACGTTTGATGTGCAGTCATTGGAGATGCTTCTGCTCCATCTCCTGGTCTCGCACCAATGTACGGCCAGGGCTTACAGCAAAAAAAAAGACACAAAAAACCAGAGAATAACGTACCAAAAAAGCGGTATTTATTTCAAACAAGCCCAACATAAAAAAAAAGCAAGTGATAAATAAAGGTTGGCTTTGAAGGCCGCAGCATTAGATACTCTCTAGCAGAATCATAGATATCATAGATCCAAAATAATGTACCAAATGATATAAAGATATAATAAAATATTATTTCATTTGTATTTTACATTGCAACAGATGCCACCGATTCACATTCGGAAAGGACAGATGATACTCATGCCACTGGGATGTTAATTTTTCATTCAGCTGATAAGAAAAGTTATGGGAAGTTGGTGTTTCGATGAATGTATCCCTAGCGAAATATGGGAATACTTTAGTTAAAGGAAACTGAAATTTATAATATTTTTTTTCCATAGGCAGAGCTCGACTCTCGAAAGAAAAATAAAATCAGAATCTTAGTTGCTTTCGAATTACAAATTGTGTACATCGATATTAATTGTTATAATATTTGTATATTTGTTGAAAACCCCAATCAAAATGACAGTGCCTTCGAATGAGGCCATCACAAAGCGTGCTGCTCTGGGGGATCTGCAGAACGGCGGGTGGAGCCGCGCCATTGCCGCCCACCAAGAATCGAAGCTGCCGAATGTTTTGCGCAACGCCAAACCCCGCGTAGACTCGCGCTGGAAGAAGCAGCCCCTGGGTGCCAGCAATGCCAAGCAGCGGAAGGCAACCAAGAAGGATGTCGGTCCCGCCAGGGGGGCCATACTGCTGCCTTCCATGTCCTTGTCTCGCAAATGGTTGGCCGGAGTCGAAGACGTCTATGCCTACGACAAGGATAACCTCGTGCTCAATGGCATCTATGACTATCTGCACAAGGTGGAGGTCGAGCAGCCGATTCACAACGATCACCTCGCCGGGCAGATGGAAGTCTCCCACAAGATGCGCGGCGAGCTGATCGACTGGATCAACGAGGTGCACTTGCAGCTCCATCTGGCTGCCGAGACCTTTCAGCTGGCCGTGGCCATCATCGATCGCTATCTGCAGGTGGTCAAGGACACGGAGAGCAGCAATCTACAGCTGGTGGGCGTGACGGCGCTCTTCATTGCCGCCAAATACGAAGAGCTCTTCCCGCCGGCCATTAACGACATTGTCTCCATCATCGGCGACAGCTACTCGGCCCATGAGATCCGCACGATGGAGCTGCTGATCTTCAAGGCCATCGATTATAATCTGTCGCGTCCGTTACCGAATCATTTCCTACGGCGCTACTCAAAGATCGCTGGGGCAGGGGATGAGCACCATGCCATGGCCAAGTATTTTGTGGAATTGGCTTTGGTCGACTACGATCTCGCTAGCTACAGGCCATCGGAGATTGCGGCAGCCTCGATGCTCCTGTCGCTGCACTTGCTCAATGGAGACTACCGTGCCAGCACTGGCTTCAACGACAAGCACTGGACACCGGCTCTGGCCTACTACTCTCGCTATACGGCCACCCACTTGAGGACCATCACTCGACAGATCGCCAAGTTGGCACGCGATGCACCACAGGCCAAGCTGAAGGCCATCCACCACAAGTACCAGGGCAACAAGTTCCAGAAGATAGCGCTCAGGAGCGAACTGAGCGGCCGCCTGATTGACTCCATTGTGCGACAGAGCCTGAAGAAGTAGTAGAAGTCCCCCCCCACCAACGCCACCAAATATTTGTTTTAGTTTAATTTGTTTTCATTTTTAAATTTGTTGCACATTCCTTGTTTCGTGTTCGTTATAAAATTGTATAACACCAGAAGTATTTGTACGGCTTTCAAATGATAAAGAGTTCAGATTTAGATAAACTGTAGCTGGAATATACCTAAAATTCGAATGGTATCAAAAATGATTCATTTAAAAGTCGGCATACCCTCTGCGATAGGGTATACGCAAAAGAAAGAAACATTCATGGTATGCGCATCACGATGCGGCTGCTTCTGCTTCCATTGCCGGTGGCAATGTCCGTGTTGCATACACACCCCCCCGCCCACCCACACGCTCCCATACACATTGCAATTGCTTGGCAACAGCTTGGCACCGGCAGGGGTTGGTGGGGTGCAGAGGTGTCGCTAATGAAGTCGCAAACAGTTGGCAGCATACAAAAAAAAGCAGCATACAAATTAAGCAAAGAAACCCACGCAACACGCTCTACATACTCGACTCTGCCGCACATCGGGCAGCAGCCAGCAGGCAGCAGCCTCTGCACAACCGCGTGCCTTCATTGTAATAGAAATTATAAGCTTATGCTGTCCTACCACCCCCCATCTCACTTTCCCCCTCCCCCATGTAGACCACTCCCCTCCTCTCTGCCAGGCACCCAATGGAGCTGTCGTTTTAGCAACACGTTGCCCATATCCAAGGTTCCTGCAATCTTTTGTTCTAAATGGGACGGACCAAAGCCGGGTGCCGGGGTCCGGGAGGAATATATGGGATAGTACAGAGTAATTGAAAATGGGCAACGTTGCAGCGTTGAGTAGAGGGAAAAGTTGGAACAACAATACGAGTAAACCGTATATGAATTAGTGCACTAACTTCTAAAAGACCATCACTAAAGTTCAACAGCTAAAGAGGGGTATCTTGATGTCGAGGATCGCGTGCCGTGACTTTCTTTTTTCGATATTTTTGCAGATGGAACAACCTGAAGTTCGATACTAGATTTAAGGGGGCAAATTTGTACCTTGCCTCTGAAGCATAGGGACAGTAGTATGTATATCCATCATATCGAACATCTATATGCCCAGATAGTTTTGGCATTGAAACGCGGCAACAGGGGCTGGGACATACGGAAGTGATCCATCCAAAAAGCCCAAAACAGCTTGCAACACCCTTTCGGTTCTACTAGCTATTCGAAAAACTGTTGCGTGGGCTTGGCTTTCTTTCTTCTGGCAAATGCTGCTGCTGCCACAAGGGTGGTTTCCCTTACTCGCCTCTGCACTGGCACTCGCCTGTGGCGACTCCGGTTGTGGCTGTGGCTGCGGCTGCTGCTGATGCGCACCACCAATGCCAACAAGCACTGAAGCGCACTCCCACCTATCTAACGGTTGCTGTTGCTGCCACAAACCACTGCCACTGCTGCTGCTGCTGCTGCCACAAACCACTGCCACGGCTGCTTCTGCTCCGTTTCATTCCCAACAATTCATAATTTTAAAATCGTACCAAACGCACACGCCTCGTACTCGTGCTCGTCCTGGTCTCGGTCGCTGCTTCTGGCTCTGCCACTGCCACTGCCACAGCCTCTGTCGCTGTCTCGGTCTCAGGACTCGTTGGCTGTGGCTGTGGCTGCGGCTGCTGCTGTTGCTGCCACTGCCAGTGGCATTCATTTCATTTGATTTTTAACTGTCATCGACGGCAGTTCAGCATCTCTCGACCAAACACTACCAGAGTCCTTTCGGCTTGTGATATTTTGTGGTTACTTTTTTTTTGCCAGTGAATGAGAGGAGAAAAATTACCTCCCAAAAATAAAAATAAAACAAAAAAAAAAAGCAATCGAAGATCCAAAATCCAAGGTGAGATCGCGTATAACGAGTGTGATGTTTGCTTTGTGTTTTAATCGGAGAGAACATTTCAAAATAGGGAGCAATCCGTACAACACGCGAGGACAATACCCAAGGGCTCTAAAGTGTAGAACTCTCCAAGTGTATATTTGCGTATAACTTCCTAAAAGAACAGTTATGGGTTTTCCATCTTTTGGAAGAAATCTACAGACAAGATTTTCGCAAACCCATTCTGGGGCGTTATAGTTCCCGAAGGCCTCTGTTTCAGGAAGGGGATCCAACAAGGCTAATCTCAACCATCGACTTCCTATAATGATGCAAAATCTTTTCCTCTACTTAAGAGATATGCAGCAAATCACTTATTGACTAACTGAAGATTTAGATGTATTATAAACCTATTGAAGATGAAGTCTGAAGTTTCATATTTTCGATTGTAGTTTTTCCGATTTCCATTTCCTTAGTGATTAATAGACTTTGCAAAGAACTGCCTCATAGCTGGAGACTTCTTTTCCTGAATCACTTGAATTTCTTTCAATATATCTTGTTAAAATTTCAAACTTGTAAAAGATTTAATCAATTTGCTGACCTTTTATACATGGAAACGTGGCTCAACTTTATCCGCTATTTGTTTCGCTAATGTCAGTGATTTTTTGTTCTAATTAAACTTTAAAAGAAAAGAGAACCACTTCAAAATTTGTGCTAATCAAAACGTTGATCAAATTTCATTCGATGGAACCCTTATAAATCAGTTAAAATCTGCATTGCCTCTTTTTATTCGCTTTTTTTACCATTTACATATCTGGAGTTGAGAATATTTGCAGAGATATCTTTGGTTTTGTACAGACAGATCCAATATGAAGAGGATGGATTTTGGTTGGTTAATTTGCAAGTGTATAATCCCCTATGTTCTGTTCAACTCCCAGTCCCACTGCCAGGTTTCCATTATCATTCAATGAACCAAGCCAAACCAAACCAAACCAAACCACATCACATCACAGTCTAATCCAACCCCATTCCTCCTCTTACAATTTCCACATGCCATTCGATTCCATATCGTTCCCTTCCATTCCATTCCGTATGTCATGCCACCCAATGTGAACTTCAAAATGAAGCTGAAATTATTTAGCCATAACTCAAACACGCACCAAGGCCACAGACAGCCCCTGAGGGGTGGTGGCAGTGGCAGTGCACTCTCCAGGACACGGATCACTCTCCATGGAGAGAACCTGCCGAAAGGGTTCAAATCAAATTCGATTTGGGCAACGATGTGTGGCAACGACCAAAGTTGCAAATGAAATTTTGTCAAATTTTCAGGCGACGCACAGGACACAGACACAGACCAGGGCCTGATGGCATGATGGAATGGGAATCCCCTTGTCTGTCTGCATATGGAGTGTACGGACATACACACACATCCTGCCAGAGAGCCACAAGTGGCACATTATTTTAATTCGCAGTCAAACGATGTAACGTTAACACCACAACGACATGTCACTGCAAGTTCATGGGTGTCTCGATGGCTGAATGTCCGTGTCCATGTCCGTACCCGTGCCCGTGTCCATGTGTGTTCGCACGAGTGTGCGTGGCTGTGTGGCAGTGACAGGGGCAAGCACAGGACAGGAACAGTAATGGAAAAGGGGTATGCAAATGGGCACTAATTGAGCAAGGGTACAACCCAAAGGCAACTCTTTTAGCCCTCGACTTTTGAAATATTCGAAATATTATTTTGAAGATTCAAGATCCTTTTTAAAAGGAGACAGAAAACATTTCGACTGGTTTTTAAATCTGCTTTAATTCTTTTTGAATTCCCTCATTAATTAATTTGTGATCTGAAGTCCAACGATCTTCTGATTGATAGTCCGCATATGGGATTATATTCTGCAAACTTAAAAAAGCAAATTTAAGTTTTCACTTCTTAAAAACTTTTGCATTTAAATCATATATTTCTTAACTGAAATGCCAATAATAATATTTAGAATGGTATCCAATCTCTAAGTGACTTTTTCCTTTCGCTTATCCTTTCTACAGCGAATTAATATTGTAAGTTAGCCCTGAATTGGGCGCCTGAACTTCCTTCTGCTCAACCTTCGATCGGGGTTGCATGCCAGGTGAGCTTTTACTCAGGGCTGAATGTCGAGAGGGTTGCTGCTGGCTCTCACTCTCTCTCCATCCCTAAGTCATGGCTCTGAAGCGACTTATGGCTGTTGGATATGCTGTAATTATGTTATAAGGTTGCCCACAGCCCAAGTGCCAGTTAAGTGCGTGTGCCTGTGCCTGTGTGTGTGTGTGTGCAAGGGTTGCAACTCCTCCCCCGGGGGTGGCTGCGGCAATTCGCAGTTTCCACTAATGCCGCATCAATCAGTTGTGCACAACCTTGAGTGGGTGACTGGAGTGTGACTCCCAAGGGCAGTGTGTGGCAGGGTGTGTATTAGTGTGCTTTGGTTTTAATTGCCGCTGTTTGCAAAACGAAAGAAAGGAAAAACAACAACGCACCAAGGAATTATTATGGAAAAGTAAGTTTCCCGCAGTTATTCCCGCAGACGAAAGACAAACAAAAGTCGGTCCAAAGTCCTGATGCACTTTGCGCATTAATCCTCAAAGTCTCTGCCCGTTCTCAGCTTCAGTTCCATCCAGAGTTTCAGTCCCAATCCTCCGCTCCAAAGCCAAGTTAGTTCCATCCTCAATCTCAGTCTTGGTCCAAGACTCTCATCCATTCTCCCTGTTTTCTCAGCTGCAAAAAGTTGCTCAAAACTTGGGTCTGGGCCATAAAAGAAAAAAAAGTTCCCGACAGCTGCTGATTGAATATTAAAATGCTGCCACAACTCCACCCTCCTGCCACACCTTGCCCCACCCCACCCCACCCCACCCCTCATTTAGTGTCCCTTTGGCTAAAAAACGGCAATTAAAGCTCTGCTTTGGCATCAATCAGGGCTCTGGCAAATCAACAATTTTTTTGCTTTTAGCAGATGCCTAGCCACGCCCACTCCCCTTGGCTTCCTGTTACCACCCACCGCCACCGCCACCGTCACCGTACCCGCCCCCCCATGTCCATGTCCACGCCCCCGCCATGACAACGCCTTAATTAGCATAATCTAATTTCAACTTTGTCGCAAAAATTCCCCAGCTCGAAAAGGGGACGCGCGGCTGCCAAAAAATGCAAATCAAGGCCCCCACCGACAGCATCCCAGCATCACCACCCCCCGCCCAATTCTGCCACTCATATATTCCTTTGGATACTGCAAAAGTTTTGAAAACTTTATATATTTTTACAACGAAATGAAAAAACAATAAAAATGAAATTCCTACAAATCCCCACGCAGGAAAAACAGCAAATGAAAAGAAGGAAACGAAACGAAATGAAATGAAATGAAATATGAGTCGCAAAAAAATGAAGAAGTAGGAAAATATATAGTAGACTAGGAATACCCTATACTGAACAATAATTTACTGAGGAACTCATAAACCAATAGGTAGATCTTCAAATTGGAAATTATGATAGAAATCAGAGTTCTAGTTTTTCAACTTTAGGACCCTCTTCCAACCATTCCCTAAACACTAATATAGGAAAAGAATCAATTAGGTGTCAAGGGAAATCTCTTTAACGGCAGATCAATTTTCTCGAATACAAAATACGGATTTTGCATGACTTTTATGTTGTTTTTAACCTATAACGTTTTCAATTTGTAAGCAAAAATATATCTTTGGATTTCTACAAACGGTAAAATTCATGATTTAAATAATGGCACCTTGAACCTTTTATAAGTGTATAGAGTTCTTTGCACGAAATCTATTGTTTTTTTCTATCCACTCTAAGCCTTCCTCACCTCACACTTTCCAGACTTCTTAGCCGCTTATACCGCACTTGATTACTACAGGGTATCCATCCACAGAGCGGGTAACAGGCGTCGGCTGTGGCTTGTTATAAACTTTTTAAATGCGAAAATGAAAGAGCAACAAGGCAAGTGGCATGGTCGGAGGGGGTGTGTGGCAGGCAGGCAGGCAGCCAAGTGTCATGGAGTGGGTTTGGGGTAGGTGTTGCCGAGGGGGTGGGGGAGGAGTGTTCCTGGTTCCTGAATTGACAGCCACAGGATACAAGCCGCCAGCCACACGGCGATGACGATGGCGATGGCGGCGTCAAGTGCCTCAACAGTTTGGCAACACAACAATTGAGTTTGTCCTTCCATGTTTTGTGGCAGAAAGAGCGATGCTTCCAGGGGGAAATTAGTCGAGAGGGTGCAGAGGCTTTCAGGGGGAAATTAGTCGAGGGTGTGGCGCTTTCAAAACGAAGGCGGAGGAATATTTAATTTACTGGAATTCGGCGCAATGTGTGTAAGCTTATTAACAGCTTGAAAACGGGGATTTGATGGGGGTAGCTTGGAGCAGGGAATCCGCATCCGTGCCCGTTCCTGTGCCTGGTACCCGGATGAGGATGAGCAAAGGACACATTTTATCGCTGTTTTTGTTTTTCTATGCAAATTTTCAAATGTTCCCTTGCACAGATGTTGGCTTAATAAAGTTATAACAAAGGTGTTCCGGCACCCAACCCATCCACGGGACAATGGAAATTATGATGGACAAACGGTGCTTCCCAGACTGGGTTGCGTTTTGATAGCATCCATCTATTGTTTTCAAATTCAAAATATCAAAAACATTTCGATTATTTGATGGGCATTGATATCTTTCGCCTATCAACTCCATTCCATAACTGAATATATTGATATATTGGTGTCAGTCGATGTTACGATTCAGTGTCTATCCCTGCAGATATTCGATAACGAATCGATAACTGCGCCTATATGACAGATTTGCATTACTTAAGTTTTTCTATTCGACTCATCCCACCATTTGGATTGCTTTGGATCGTTGGATATCTTAAGAATATATTTGATACCTATGTATGTATCTACCGTACGATTGCTTTATGCAATTGATATTACTTTTCCCCTTCGACTGCTGCAGCTCTGAGGATTATTTTTATAATTTTCTGGAATATTTTTTTAATAGTCTTTTCGGAATTCGACTCAAAAGGCATGGTCCTCTACCCAGAGTTTGCCGCAATGATGGAGATCCAAGACTGCTCCCATCTGCATCGCCAGCCAAGACAAGCCCCCTCCTCCATTCTCAAGGCGAAGGCGAAGCAAACAGTAAATTCCGATTTAATTGTGGGATTCCTTGGGGCAGCAGCATGGAAAGGGAGGGTCTTGTGGCACTGCCAGGACAATGCAAATATCATGTACATGTTTCTATATAAATCTTGAGCAACTTCTGCCACAGACACAGTGTTAACGTCTTTTGTGTGTCCTCTTTATCTCACTCCCCGTCTTCGTGTTCTTGCAGCCATGAAGGACAGCAGCAGCAGCAACAGCAACATCTCCACCAGCAGCACAGCAGGGATGCCCCAAGCGGTAGCAGCGACATCCAGCAGCAGTGCCACACCCAGTACGCCCAGCACCCCCACAGCCGGACATGCAGCGGCGGAGACAGCAGCCGCAGCAGCAGCAGCGGCACAAGCAGCAGCAACATCGCAGCAGACGCCGCAGCAGCAGCGTGGCAAGAGCAACATTCACGAGCTGCGGAACCAGGACTATGTGAGTCGCCTGATGGCCGCCACTCCGCCGTATCTGTACTCGGCGCCGGTGGGGCCAAATAATTTCTTCTTCAGCGACATGCTGCGGACCCTGGTGCAGGCCCGCAACAATGAGACCGCTCGCGTGTTGCAGTTGCAGCAACAGCAACAACAGCAGCAGCAGCAGCAGCAACAACAGCAGCAACAGCAGCAGGCGGCCCTTGTACGGCGCCCGAGGAAACGATCCTGGTCGCATCGTCCCTACTACGAGCAACTGAGGGAACGACGCGATGCGGAGGAGAAGCAGCAGCAGCAGCAACATTTGCAGCAACAGCAACATCAGCAGCAGCAGCAGCAGCACCACACGGTGGCGGAGAAGCCCCTGGAGCTGACCAACAAGAGTATGACGCCCTATGGCTACGCCAAGCTGGAGGGGAAGACCCCAACAGTGGCGGCAGCTGCCCCACCAGCACCACTATCCGGCGGCGGCACCACCACCAAAAGCGGCCTGGGCGGAGCGGTGGACAGTTCGCTGCAGGACAACACTCCACCGGCAGCATCATTGCCGCCACAGGATCTGGTCCTGCCACCGCCACCGCCCGTTTGGTATCCCCCACTGTATGCTCCATACGGCATCGATCCGCTGCACTTCTTCATCGATCTACGCGTCTCCGGGCACATCTACGACCGCAAGAAGGAGAATGTCTCCCCATTGTCCAGCAGCAACAATGCGCTGGCCGCCAGCGGCGAGGACTCCTCCTCCGGCTCCAATTCGGGGACAGGTGTGGTGACCGGAACGGGTGCGGGCTCTGTTACCGCCTCGGGCCTGGCCAGCAATCTGCTGAGCAAGCAGCGCCACGGCTCCGCCTTCACCGTGCCCATACCCAAGTCGGCCCAAAACGATGCCATCAACCTGTGCTCCAACGGACCCGGCGGCATGGCAGCCGGTGGTGCGGCTGCAACTGGAGCTGGAGCCGCCCCGGGCGGAGTGTCCGCCTCTCTGGGAAAATTCGAGCACTACGCCAAGTACTACGATCTCGGAGAGAGCAAGGAGAACCATCCGGCGACCTCGAGCACGGCGGCCAATCTCTCCGCGGCCGCTGCTGCCGCCGCTGCTGCAGCCAATCTGACCAAATCCGGAGCCAGCTACATGCTGCAGCACTTGCCCCGTCTCTACAGCCAGTTTGCGGCGCACCAGGCCCAGGCCCAAGACATGGATGCCAGGTCAGAGTCGGCCTCGGTCACAGCCTCCGTGTCCGCTCCCGATCTCTGCGACGAGGACTCGCTGGGACGCGGCTCGAACGACACCAACGCCGGCCTGGACTCCGGCAATATGCAGGGCAACTGCGACATCGATGTGGAGATCATCGACTCGATCAAATACCGGACAGACGGAGAGAGCAGTCGCTGTTCCAGCAACGATGAGGCCTCCATCACACAGATCGATTAGAGGTCGGTCGGGGGTAATGCTTTAAGCCAAATGTCGTACAGCTGTTGTGAATGAATAAATATATTTAATACGAGTAGAAATAATGGTTTTCAAATTGTTTTACACAGAATTGGGTGTAAGAGAGCTACAGAAGAGCTATCTACTACAGAATCGTAATTTATTTTGATTGCGCATCTAACTGAATGGCAAATTGCCAGTCACGCGTGAACGTAGAAGCGAAAATTGATCTCTAAAGAGAGCCTTTGAAAAGAGAGATTCTTCGGAGAATCTATCCCTAGATATATCCCTAGAGCAAACTTCCATTCGCTTTCTTCTTCTTGCATCATTTCACTTCTCTTTCTTCTTCCTTCTTTCAGTGTTTCGCTCTATCCCTCTCTGCCCTGAAGAGTATGCAACGGTAAAAGTAATTTCATAAATCATTTGACGCCGTTGTCGTCGTTGCTGCTGCCTCAAGGCATTTTTTAAATGTCGTCGCGCGAATTGCTGCGCTCCATCTCCTTCCATCTCTCACCATCGTCATTTGCCTTCCCATTCCGTTCCATCACATCCCATCCGCCCACATCCTGCCCCATCCTCCTGCCACAGCGCAGCGCATTACACGGCTGACTACGCTTTGTGTAAATTAAAACTGCTGCCGGCTGCCGGCTGCTGGATGACGACGACAACGAGAAGGCTCCACGCCCACCATATCCTACCACCTACCCTACCCTACTTACCCTGTGGTGCTCCACAATTCTTTAGCATACTATTTGTACCCTGTACGATACTAGAGAGTATACGAGTATTCGTTCAGATCTGCATAAAGGGGGCAGAAGGAGGCATACGCATGGAACTTTTTAAGATTATAACAAATTTCTTGTGTAGAATTCGGGGATGATCATATTTTCATTCAATTTACTTATATTAAGAGCTAGCTATAGCTGAAATAGCACTTCTTAATCAATAAAAAATTTTGGGACTTTACAAAGAACTGCATGAATCTGAAAAGCTGGAACAATATCTAATCCAACATCCATATGTTTGAAGTCATTACGATCGGATATACATATAAAAAAGTCTTCCATTCTCTTGTATTTTCTTATTTAATATTTGATTTTCTTTTTCCTTAAAATGTAAATTCAATTCCAGAGTTTTGATAATCTGTTTATCGGGTGGGTATCTTCTAGTCGGCATACTTTCCCTTAAGGCCTTCTTATATATTTTTCCCGTTCTTCTTTGCACTGATTTTGCATTCCCTCTGCATTGTTTTTTTCGATCTTTTTTTTGGCCCCACAGGATATTAATTTTTACACCATTCATTGATTTTGTTTGCTACCCGACGCTTAATGAACGCATGCAAGTGGCGCTCACCAAAATGGTGTCGGGTGGGGTGGGGCGTTAGTCCTATGGTGGGGGCGGGGGCGTGTGCCGCCGACTTGTGCATTTGCCGGGCTCGTTTCCGTTTCCGCCGTTGTCATTGTGTCGCGCGGGCTGTGGGCTGCGGGCTGCTGCATGTCGCTGCTGTTTGTTTCTTGTTTTCCATTTTGTATTACCCTTTTTCCCTCCACTTTTTATTTTCGTTTTTTGTTTTTATATACTGCTCTGCTGGTTGGTACACTCGTATTGTTATCAAACGTATGGATTTCCATGAGTTGGCGAATTCCTGCACACACCCGCCGATCTGTGGGCAATGCACTGAGGCAGAAAAACTGCAATGGAAGCCAATACCAGGAACAGAAACAGAAACAAGGCAAAATAAAAATCATCGGCGAGAAGCAAACAAAAGTACAGTCTGTACAAAAGTTGTCGATAAAAATTTGCATGAACCGGCAATTGAGAGGGGGGTGGGGCTGGTACGGGTAGCAGAAAACGGAGAAGAATCATCATCATCATCATTGTGTAATCAAAGTAAGTACGAACAGGAAAAGAGGCGAAGGAGAGCGAGCGAAGGAGCGAAATTGAAATCCAACCTAATTGCAGGAAATTTATAACTCAACTTAACAGCTGACAGATTTTTCCCTTTTTCGCTTCGAGGGTGGGGGCTAAATTCATTCTGCTATGGGACTATGGGAGTCTGCCTGCGGTGGTGGTGGCGGTGGTGGTGGCGGTGGGAGGCGCTGTCATGAATACTTGCTCACTTTTGTTATCCTCTCGAATTCATAAATCTTTGCAGACGCTCATAATTCATGCAACAGTCGACAATTGGCAGCGGTTTCCCGTCAAGACGATGTCCCTGTCCTTGGGTTGGTTTTGGCCATTGGTTTGGGTGCCGAGAGATGGCATTACAATGGCAATAAGCTCCACTTGTGGCAAAAACAAATTTTACCAATGAGAAGAGACGGGCAGAAGATGCCAGAAAAAGGGAAAGGAAAAACCACAGAAGACAGAAGAAAACCCCTGCTGCTGCTGCTGCTGCTGCTGCTCCTGCCTGGGGGGTTGGATTGGATTGGGTTGAGTGCTGGACAAACAATGAGTGCAGCTTATACCCAGGAGAGGATGGGTCTTCCACCGGCAAAGTACTTGGGGGTGTTGACAGCTTAAAGCTTTTTTCTTAATTGATAGATTTGTTTACTCAGGAAGATAACACCCCCCGAAAAGGGACCAAGGATAGAGTTATGAGAAAAAGTTTATATTATATTATATAAGACATCAAAATTTAATTTAGAAAAAAAGTACACCATACGAGCATTTCATTTTGTTTGGATACTTAATAATATTCCCAATAATTCTGTCTTAATAAATAGTGAAACATCGAATTCAATGAACGTTGTGTGTTGCTGATCTTTCAAGACCTAATGGATACGTTAGAAACTGCCTTAGAGCAAACTCAATCAATAACTTGAAATAGAAATGTTTATTCTTTTGGTTGCACGAGTATTCCCTCCGTATGCTAAAAGACCAACTATCTTTGGACCTACGTGTTGAGGTTTTAGCTAACGAGCAGATCACTCGACTGATCCGGGACATCTACGAATTTAATGACAGATACATGAGTGATTGAATCGATTGCTTATTTTATATATAGTATTGTATAATGTTTTGGATAATACCATTTCGGCCTTTTAAATTATAAATGCACTCAATCGCGGAGCACTTTGAGGCAGTGTTCTTAGGGTACACTGGTACACTTCCATACATATGTACATAAACGGTAAAACAGTAATGACTACTCTTCGGTGTGCCGATGCATTTAAGATGCACTACATGACTACTCATTGCTCATGTAGGTACAGTTCAGACTTCTTCCTTCCCAGGTGTCACGTCACTCTTGAGAGCTACAAACGAGCATTACATACATACATATACCAGTTGAAAGCCGTCGCTCTGTACTCTTACTCGTTTGTAATGCGACTAGACTAAACGATCACCCAATTGCCCGGGGCCCAATGAAAGCGAGGGAACGAGAGAAAGAGCGTTAGAGCAACTTGGAGCTGCTGCTAATCCGAGCTTAAAACGAGCGATTGTGCCACAGTATTCGCTTTCCTTTACATCGAATCGCTAGCCCAGGTGAACTAAACGAAGCAGGAATTTTTTTCAGTGTCACAAACTAAATGTTTGGTTTTTCACTCTTTGTTTTAGAACGAGACTTAAATCAGAAATTCGGGGTTATCCGAATCTGACTCAAGAAAGGATGCGTAATGATGGAAAGGATTAAAGAGGCATGGGTGGAGCTGTCGTTAATCAATATTGTGGATTCATGTAGGGCTCTAGTATGACATAGTACATGGTACATTTATTTAAATCCAAAGGAATAACCTCTAGTTAAGGAAATTGGTGAATGAAATTGTTTTTAATCCCAAACCAGGGAAAAATATCCTTACGTAAATCCTGTTCGTTCTGTTTCGTTTCACAAATGATTCCACATAAAACAAACCAACTGGCGTCATCTGTTGTGCTAAAAAAATTAACAGAATGACCGTTAAACGGCACAGTGGCGCCATTTGTGCTGCCACCTTTTGTAAGCGCTGCCACCTCACCTCGTCAGCAATGCATCGAGTACTATCGGCGCGTTTATTTGAATTTGACTATCGAAATGTGATATAGCTGGAATTTGAGGTTGAAACAAATTACCAACTAATCGTATTAAGGGAAGATCAGTCATGCATTAGTCTTGTATTAATTTTTTTGAAAAATCCATATTGATTGCCCTTGGAATGAATATCATGTGCTTGCGCCCCTATTTACAATCGCATTATTTTGGTCTCATGTTTTCTTCATCTCATTGAAATTCATATTGGAAAAAAATAGAAACGAAGCGATTTATAAGGGGATAACAACGTATTTGTTAATACATATTTATGAGAAAATTTTCCAGCTAACATTTATTGTAGATTTTGTTGTATTACGCATGAGAAATACGCTAATTGAGGCAGCACGACGTCGCCTTAAACAACACTACAATATGAAAAGAAAGACTAGTTTTAAGGGGGGATCGAAGCTGTAAACACCCTGGAAAACGTTCCATTTCGATGGAAGCCCGAAGTACAAGCCTTTTTTGGATTTTTTAGAGCATGGTGGCTTATAACTTCATTGCTCGACGAACATCTGATTAACTTCATCATACCCTTCTTTCCCCATTCAAGGGTATGCCAATAACCTTAAATGTTTTTGAGCGAATTTTTTATTGCCTTGTGCTTTACGAAGTGTGTGTTTGAGTGAGTGGAATGGCAATAGCAAGCAGAACAAGAGCAAGCGCTTACAAGCGTATTTTTTTCGTTAACTGCGCATTTTGTCCAAAAATTACAACAATAAGAACAGCAGCGAAACATTCAATGGAAGGGGTTAGAAAGAAAAGAAGGTGAGACAAAAGCAGAAGCAGAAGAAGACGACGCAAAATCAAAATACAATGTAAACGAGATCATTTTGCGACGCTGACGCCGCTATAGTACGAGGGAGCGCAAGCAAACGCAACTGAAAGCGAGAGAAAGAGCGACACCACCGCTGTCAAGGTGCATTTATTAAAGGTGAGGCCGATTCCGGAATATTCATGAAATTCGAACCGTATAATATATTTGGCTCTCTCTCGCGACTTTTCTGAGGGCGCACTTTATCACGGCCTCACCTTATACAAGATCCACTTTGTCTGACATTTATCAACAGTAAAAACAATCAAACAAACACAAAATAAGAAACGAAATGAAGCGTAGCGAAAAAGAGAATGGAAGATGGAGAGAGAGATAGAGATAGAGAGGAGAAGAGAAGAGAAAAAGTGGGAACGCGTGCATGAATCGAAAACTTTTTAAATCTATGCAATTTTCCGCCTATTTTTACACCCTCTCGCACAAACTGAGAGACAGAAAGAGAGAGGGAGGCAAAGTAACCCCCGCTCCCCGCTTCTCCTACAATTCCACGACCAATGCAAACAAAATTAAACATGGCCGAACCGCTAAATGCGTCGTCACTAAATGCGATTCACCTTCCTCTGCCCCCCTCACACCATCGCCGGCACAGGCATCTGCGACGACGACCTCACCTAGACAATAAGGCAAAGCAGCAGCAGCATCAAGACAGCGATGCTGACGCCGCCATGCAGTCCGTCCGCTCCTTACAGTGGGATGAACATTTAAATTTAAAAATTAAAGTTATTCATAGTTCAAGCACAGTTAGAGCACCTATTCCCACTGCACACAGCACAGTGTACAGTGTACACTATTGATGCCATTTCGTGCTCTCAGCGTCAACAACTTTTTGTGGCCTCTACCTCTCACTCCCAACCAGCCCACTCTCCTCTCCCGTTGTGTGCGGCTAGCTGCTAAAAATGTATTTGTTAATGTTTTTAGAATTTTTCTTTTTCGTATTTGTATTTATTCTCCTCTCAGCCCTGGGCTGACTCTCTATGCACGATTTGTGCGTGTGTGTTCATTGAAATTTAATACAGCAGCCGCGATAAATCGGTACAGTGATATTGCAGATGTTGGATCGATATTAAGAGGTCGATTCCTATACTGAGCAGATATTTTCTATATTTTGTATGTGCAATAAAACACTAATCTCTTACAACAATGATATTACCGAAACAGAATTAGGGAGGGAGGTTCATCCGAAAGTTCATCATAGCAAATAAATGTAATGGAATGCCACTTGTACATGCACTAACATTTGGCTAGAAATGTTGCCATTATAGTATTGTGCTTTCTACTATAATATCATTACTAACTGGCATACATATGTATTCCTTGTGTCCAAGAGCCCCCATTTATGTAGATGTCATCCATAGATGCATCTAATCAGTACCACCATCTGTGACATCCCCAATCCGGTCTCCGCCTTCGATTGACGACAAAGGTCCGTTGATTGTCGCGATGCATTTGCATGCTGTTTATTTCTGTTTTTCCCTCCACATGGGATGAATATATGTATGTATGGTACATATGTACATATATGTATGTTGTGTTGCAGAGAGGTGTAGCTGTAGCAGGGTTGCAGAGGCACTGTAGGATGGAATGGGGATGGTGGCGAGTACATGGCAACAAATATATGTACATATGTATGTATGTTTTTTTTCGTCAACTTTGTTTGCTTTATTGCTCCACTTTTTTTTTTCTTGTGCGACTGTTTAGTGCCTTGGCTTGGCCGCTGCTGTCGCTGTTATTTGATTTTCACATTTTTCTTTATTTTGGTATCACATGATTATACAAACACACATATTCTTACCCACACACACACACACAGACGCACACACACCAATAGAGGGTAGGCACTTATGTTTGTATTAAGGAAAATGTCTTTTCAAAACAGTTTTGTTTTGCCTTTTCTTTCATTCTTATTTTCGTTACGTTTTCGTTTTGAGTGAGTGATCTGTTGATCTCCACATTTGTCCCTGTCGTAGTCGACTACTCTGCGCCGAAACATAATGACGTCAAAGTTTACCTTCATTCTTTTGTTATCTGCAAACATTCGGAATTTTTGATGCGATCTGGGAGGTACGGACTGATTGATATTCTCTAATCGATGGTAATTAATTTAACAATTTCTAATTCATTCTATGATCGCTGATATTTCTGTGCCTGGCTGGTTGTACAAACGTACGTATATACATACATATGTATGTATGTTTGTATATAGAGAGCAAGTGACCAACGGTGGAGTGAAGATGAGACCCCAGAAAAATTTCGAATGCTCCAGGACGAAAAAGATGTAGGTAGAGAGAATATACGCTAAAAACGCCTGCGGTATTTCCCACATACTTGACTGGAAAGTGGAAAGTTCCACTGTTATCGGGAGATCAGAGAAATTATCTAAACACAGTCATTAGCCATACTATAATAAATAGGCTGATTGGTGTCCATTCAAAGCTCGAAAAGTACCATACCTTAGGAAAAAATTAAGGGAAAAAAAAAACCCGTGTCAATTTCGCGTAGGTGAATTTTTCTCGTCCACATTGAAACAAAAATGTGTTATAGTCGAATGAAACTAGGATCAATTTGTTTGGATTTGATGGTAAACCATATATTAGGCACTGTAAGAACTCTACTCTATCAAAACGGTTAAGCATGGAGGTGGAAACATCATGCTGTGGGATGCGTTTCTAATTCGTTTGTTGGTCCAATTGGATAGAGGAAAAAATATGTGCCTCTGAATAGGAAATGCAATTAAATTGGAATTTCCCGTAGGAGAATGACTCAAAACATCTAATTTCTGACATTTAAATGATTCCTGGAAAACAGTGTTCCACTGATGGAATGTCCTTCATAGCCACCAAACCTTAATCCTATGAAACACCTTTGGGGGATCTTAAAGAATAGGATTGGTGGCTTTAAGTCCAAAAATAAAAATGATTTGGGGCAAAAAGTGCAATCCAAGTGGTAATCCATTGATCCATCAATTTTTGCCGAACTGGTCGATTCCATGGGTCTTCGATGTGCCGAAATCAATAAAAATCACAGTGCCACAACCAAATACAAGTTAATCTACTAGCATTTGAAGCTATTGGATCATATCTATCGCATCGGAAAAAATATTCGTGTAGTTGGCATCTACCTAGGGCATATAGTTATCCCATCATACCCTCTACAAGGGTATGGATACTGAATTATCGTTTCTCAACGCATACATACGAAGTGTAGAATGAACAAGTATTTGCTTTTATGCTTTCATCACGTGTTGTCGATGCTATAGAGGGGCGCGGAGGAGCAGCAAGCGACAGCGTGACAGTTCTAGGCTAACATTTTCGCAGAGTTTAGGCCCACTGTGCGCCTCCCAGAACACTTGTCAGCCGATGCTCTCTCTCTGTGCGAGTTTTTGCTCGCTCTCTCTCTCTTTTTCCTTACTGGTTCTCTGCTCTACCTCTCTCTTTACTGGCTCTCTGCTCACCGTCCACACTGTTATGCTTTTCTGCACCTGTTTAACTGTTTTTGTTTTCGTTGGGTGAGCGGGTCGGCAGCTCCCGTCGTCCATGTCGTCCATCCCCCCCCCTCCAAAGTTGCCATGGTTCTAACTGGTTTTTCGAAATTCCCTTACATTGCCATATCCATTTCCAATACACCAATCTCGGAGCAATTTCACTTGCCGCCGCCGCCACCAGCGTCTTATTGCCAGCCAGCGCAATTGGTAATTGGACTTGGAGCGGGTTGTATAACTAAGTATGGCCAGACCCGAGACCAGACCAGGCCAGACCGTCACCGACCGCATGGCAGCCGAAACGTACCGTACGAACCGGTGCGGTGCCCAAAGTTTGCCCACACAGTAGCGTCGACAAAGTAGTGTGTAAACAATTTTGGGGCCGCTCTCTTCGCCTTCATGCCAGGGTGCATTAATATGGGGTGAAAAATTGGCAATCTTCAAGTAGCATGTTCTTATGCACGTCTGCACGCACCGCTCTTCGCGTTCCCATAAAGCTTTTCAAGATCGTTCACGAGGAAATAAATATTCGTTGTACATAGTTTAAGACTTTGGACTTGAAAAACAAAATCGCAGGAGCGCGTTCCGTAAATGACTAACCTTGTATTAATACACTATTCTCTTCACCATACCATGCATGGCTCTCTTCCACACTCACACTCTCTTAGTTGCTGTTACACTCACACATGACAGTGTGGTCGCTCTATCCCCCTCTCACTACCGTCTGCAGTTTGTTTATGTGCTGCTTGTCCCACATAAGTTTTGTTTGTTAGTTTTTCTGCTCTTCTTCCTCCACGTCTTCTTTGAGCTACTGCGTCGGCGCCGCGTCTCTGCCGGTAGACAACGATTTCGTTCTATTTTCCATCGCACACACGTTTTCCGAATCTCCGTCTCCTACGGCCTGTATTTTTGGCAGCCACGTTGTTGGAGAGAAAAATCTCTGTGGCTAAAACCGGCCGGAAAAACCGGGCAAACAATTCCCATTGGAACATTTATTTCTTTTTGCCGACAATGACGCTGAGGCCCGTTTATCGACTCAATTACGTGAGCAGTTCGCGCTCTCTCTTTCTCTGTCTCGCTAGCGATCTCTCGGCATTTTATGCATGTGTGTGGACGAATTTTATATAAACGAGTGACAAACGATAAGAACTACATACACACATATATGTATATGTACATACATATGTAGCTTGGAGTTTTTCATACTCTTGCGGAGAGGGGTATAATTATTTTACGCAAATCCTTGCATATATGTACGATCCTTTGTCTATGTAGATAAATATGTATGTATGGATATTTAAAAATTACTCTAAAATAAATCAAAATCAAATTTTTTATTTTATAACAACCATAAAAAAATATGCAAGGGTATCAACAAATTCATTCACTGAAGGCTGCGTCCTCTCTTGTGTTGTATTTGTTTTACTGTGTTTTTTATCATTTGACTTTCTTTTGCTTTGGTATTGCTGTGTGCTTTTGCTTTGGTATTGATGTTGGTTTTAATGGCCATCTATTTTGGCCACATTTCTCGTCTCTGCGTTTGCGCCGTAGCCTTATTTCGGTTTTGTTCAACTTTTTTGCTGCCACTAAATCTACTCGCTCTCTCTATCACTCTTTTGCTCTGTCTCTCGCTTTGTCTCTCTAATTAACACGTTCGCATTACAATTTATTTTCATTAATAGTCAGCCACCAAACTAGAACACACACACTCACGAAAAACTCACACATACATACATATATGGAGCATGCACGTACGCTCGCAACGTAAAAACAATAACGGCAGTTTTTTTCTTGACGCGACAGCGCTGTGTTTTGTTATTTGCGCGCGGGTGTTGCGGTACGGCGACGCCGACGACGGTACATACTCCACCACTGCTACGGCTATCGGCTGCGGTTGTATTGGTGTGATTGACTTTGACGCCTCTCCTCGTGACACATGTGTGCACCCACACAGGCGCACCGCTCCACACGCACAGAACAGCGAAGCACATTTATGTAAATGATATTCGAAGAATGAAAGAATTACCTTTGGCCGTGCACAGTGGGCCCCGCCGACGCCGTTAAGGGAATGAGCAATAGGACCAAAACTCTCTTCTCCGATATATGAACATACATATGAATCTGTAAAATCCTTTGTTTTAGTGTGAGCGAAAAGGGCACAATTAACGTAATGTTTGTTGTTCTATATATTAACTATAACAAATACATATACATATATCCATCTAACACTGTGGAGTCCATTGTATGATGTTACAAGTATTTATATGCTTCACATAAAAATATGTAAGTCTATTCAAATATAAACTGAATAAAGTTCGTTATACAAGAGATCTACAAAGATTTTCATTTTACACCACTGAGATATCATTTAATACCACTGTCCTCCCCGAACAACGCCGCGTCGAGAGCTAACTGTAAGTATTGTCTGCTTCTTCTTCTTCTTCCAGTTTTTGGCAAAAACAAAAACCATGTGTTTGCCACGCGCTTACGTTACGTTCTCTCTCTTTGTCTCTCTCTTTATGTGTCTGTAGCGGCGCGCTCTCTTTGGTCTCGCACTGTAAGAGCGTAAACAACACAACAGCAGCGCAAGCAAGTCGCTCTCTCAGTCACGCTACCATGTGTTTTTTTCTTCCCATCCGTCTCCAAAAACAAATCAAAATCCATCATTGCAATAAATTAGTTAATTGAGCTAATGAATATTGGCAGAGCAGAAAAACGATTTCAGGGGAATATGAGTTGCAATCTGGTAATGCCATCGAACGCTGATCAGCGTTGACAGTGCAGCGGAACGTCAGCAGAAGCGCCAACAACAACAACAACAACAACCATAACAACAAAGATGCGTTTTAACCAAAGTACATTAACTAAAATGTAAGGCATGGGCCAACCCATCTGATAACTCTGGAAAATAACTAAAACACTGGCACGGCACTGAAGTGCGACTGCCCTACCCTCTATTGCCTTTGCCATTGCATTGGTTTAGGTATCGTATCTGCTTCGTGTTGCTGTTGCCGCTGCTACATAGTCATAGTTGTTGCCGCTGCCGCTGCCACTGCCACTGCCACAGCCGTTTACCCTGTAGCCTGCTCGGTCGTCTCGTGTTCATTTTGCATTGTGCCGTTCAGCGCAACGGACGTGGTTAGAGCGCGGTGGCAAGAAACAGACCGAAAATCCAATCAAGACAAATAAACAATCACACAAACGTACACGCAACAATCAAAACGCAGTCAATACGAATAACAGTATAAAGACGCAGTCAACTAATTTTGCATTGATGTCCGCACCCATTCGTCCCACTGTCAAGCAACAATAGCAACTTGAGTAGGTATACATATATATGCATCTCTTTCTTGTTTTTAGTATTAGGATTTTTTTACAAGTGCCAAAACATTGTAACTGTGACATTTTCAACAAATTTACCAAAAAAGTAGTGCTGTAATTTGCCAAAAAACAAAAGAAAGAAACCGCAAAATTAGCGAAAAGTTTGCAAGTGCCGCCAGCAGATGCTGATTGGCGAGGGAGCGCGAGTGTAAGGCGGCCAAAGCTAAGAGAGAAAAAACGCAAGGCAGCCAGCTCCAAAAGCAAAGAGAGCCAAGTAGCCCCAAACGCTAAAAGTAAAGTACGAGACAGAAAGAGCAAGTGCGGAAGAGTGTGGGTGAGTGAAAGAGAGTGGGGGCTGGCTGGCTGGCAGGCTGAGCAAGTGCGTGCGCGGCGGCAAAAACAAAATGTGAGTGCAAAATAAATAACAAGAAAGTAAGCAAAAACCACAGAAAAAAAATATAACAAAATTATTGAAAGAAAAAACAAAAAACAAAAACATATACAACAACAAACACAAATACAAACAAAACGAAACAGCAAAACAAATCGAAAAAGCTTTAAAGTAACACACACACACACACACACATGCAGATAAACTTAAAGAAAGAAGAAAATAAAAGAGGAGAGAAAGAAGAGAACATGATAGCGACAACAACGTGGCGCGGCTTTACATATTAACTTCAGCACATCGAAGTGGATCTACTCTTTAATAGCTTCAAGGGTTAGAGCGAAAAGTTCCGTCAGTTTTCTTATAGAAACATTGCGATATAGTCATATATGCAAAGTTAATTTCCAACATTTTGTTAAATTAATTTCAAAGAAGCTATGTTTTTTCCCCAAAAACTTGTTCTATTTTCGTTGTACATATGCCTATGTGCATACGTTAATTCCGATATAAAAATATATAATCGTGGGATCAGAGGTTGCAAATGCTGCCTTCTCATGAAATCATTATATCCTCTATGCAAAGAGTATAACAAATTTTTCAGTCCAAATCGAAAAAATATTTTTAGTGTTGCCTATCTGTCTCTCTCCCTGACTCTGTCTGTGCGTGTTTTTGTGTATGTGTGTCACCAGAGTGCGTATGCTGTTGGTATGTGTGCGGGTCCCCCGCGTCTGCCTTGTGGTTTGTTCTTGCTTCTATGACGCCCCCCGTACTGCATTTGCCGCATTGCCCGCACGAGGTAGACCAATCACCAACAACAACAATAGCAACAAAAACAAAAAAAATAAGCAAAATGCAAACGCCTGATGGTAGGATAGGGGAGGTGCTGAAGAGTCAAATCACCCGCATGCTCTTGCAGATTTTTAATAATTCCATGACGTACATTATTATTTCTCAGTAATATTCTCAAAAAAAGAAGCGTCGAAGAAGGGAGGAGGCGGGCCGTGTTTTAAAAATTGATTTGCTACGCATAATTTCCAATAAATGTTTTTTTCCTCTGTGGATTGCGAATAAACTTACATACACATACGGTAAATGTGTGTGTTTTTGTTGTGTAGCGAGGAGAGGACTTACAATGGTGAGCACAAATATAGGTACATACATATATAGCTTGCACCAAACTAAGAGATGGTTTGGTGTTAAATATTATTCTAAAATTGTAATCATTCAGCTGAATATTTAAGTGAACCAAAATAAATTAAATCCGATCCACAAAAATAAAAGCGAATATTTTGACAATTGAACACTGGTGTCCGTATTCGGATGGCCATGACTGTATGTTGTTTTATTTTTGTGTTGGCCTGTTACCCCTGCACACACACATACTCACTCTCTCTCTGTCTCTCTCACACGACGGAGAGATTGAGTGCGTCGTTGGGCAGCGGGCAGCAGCGGCATGGCACCGTTCTGGCGTCGTGAGAGCTTGTGATCGGTATCATTTTTTGTTGTGTGCCGTCGCTGCCTCCCCCTCTTTCTGCCATAAAGACGCTAATTGTTAGGCTGGTGCCGCTACCGCCTCAGTCGCCACTACCTCTGCTGCGTCCGTCCTCGTCTGATAAAGCGACCTCGCCATTGCGCCTGCCTGGCTTACTACTTCTCTCTCTCTCTCTCTTTCTCTTTTTTGTTAGTTTTCTTTCCTCTTTTTATTGCATTGGAAAAAAGCTGCAGAGCCAGGCGCGCAGAGCAGATCGAAGCTCACGTGAGGCTCTGCCACCTCTCTTCTTGAACCTATCTACATACCCACCTACCCCCATCACACCGCTCGGGCATTGTATTTGTGCAATTAGCAGCGTTGGTGGCAGAGCAGCAGCGATTATGCAACGCAATTGAATGCTGAAGGAAACACGAAAAACAAAAAGCAAAACAAAATACATAATGGAATACTGGAAACTTCAAAAAGCTCGTCAGAAGCTATGTACAATGTGTGCTTGTGTGTGTGTGTGTCTGATGGCAATTTCCGACTTAAAAACCAATTGGAAATTGAAATTCCTTGACAGGGCCGGCCAGGCAGGCCAGGCCCTATATGGTCTGCGGTGTGTGGTGCGCAGTGCGCGGTGCGGGGTAGGGTGGATTAAAAACTAATTGAATATCTGGTCGGAACATTTTCGACATATTGTATGCTGGCGGGGGTGGGTGGTAAAACTATTAAAGAATCACGCAAGACATACAACGACGCTTGTTCCGTTAAAAGTTCTGGCTCCCTCTCCCGTTTCCACCTGCCACTTTACTGGCGTTTCTCCTTTCATAGATTTCGATACCCTTAAAGAAGGGGCATGTAATTTTGAGCAGATTGTTGCAGCGCATTGGTGGAATCACATTTCATTAAAGCCGTAAGTAGCAAAGAACTCTGTAGTTGCCGGCAACAGCCATCGATCTGGGATTGGGTATCCAAAAGTTCGAACCCCCTGAAGGTAGTCTAAATGTTCTGTTAACTTTGCACCTCGCGAGTACATTGTGTGTGCGTGCGTCTATGTGTGTGTGTTTGTGTGTGTGTGCTTTTTTTGAGAACCAAGCATCGGCATAAGACCTACTGCGACGGCGACGACAACTGAGGCGCTGTTTGTTGATTACATAAAAAATGAAAATAATTATGTACAATCTTGTACATTGTCAGGCACTCACACACACACAGACAAAGAGAGCGAGAGAGTCAGAAACGTGTGCGTGAAACTATAAACAGATACAAATGCAGATACAGATGGGTATGCGTATACATATGTACGTATGCACAAAGCACTATGCCAACACAAGTCAGCACACGACGACTTTGTGTGCGGTTGAGGCGATAAGATATGGCGTGGAAGCGACAGCAGCAGCAGCACCAGCAGCAGCAGCAGCAGCAGCGAAATAGTGCGCAAAATACAAACAAAAAACTTAAAAGTAGCAACAGCAACAGGAGACGACGACAGCCGTTGCCTTGCCCCTGCCCTGCCCTGCCCTGTACCCGCCAACAACTTTGTTGGCTATTATACAACAACAGAAAATGGAGCAGAACTCGGCAGAAGAAGGAGAAGATGCAGCAGTAGAAGAAGCAGTTGAAGAAGCAGTTGAAGATGCAGTAACAGCTGATCAACGATGGGCTACATTGGCGATTTACAGTTACAGTGTAGAAGGAGGCCGGCCTGTTACGGCTCTAACAGGACAATGGGAGTATACTGTAAGGAGAGTAGATGAACAGTTCCAGAGAAATGTGACACAGATGTAACACAGTAACAGTGTAACAGTACAGGCGACAGAAGCTCAATCGGGAAATGGAAGCAGGAGAGAAGTTGCATTTACAGTGCCATTGCCTGGGCGGGCACGGCATGCTTGGTACAGGCGACAATTGTGTCATTGACGATATACAGTGGACATATACTGAGTGACTCCTCTAATCACTTGGCGATACTTGGAATAAATTCCAAAACATCTTAGAGGAAGCAGTTTTATACACGAATGAGTAGCGAGTGGCAGGGTGTTACGAACGTCAGTTCATGCGCAGGAAACTCTGACAACTGCATCGCTAGAGTTACATATGTATGGGCGGGTGGGGGAACGGCGCTGCTATTCATAAATTGTAATTACAATTGTTCTCACAGCTGTTTTTTGTTGTTTTTTTTTTTGCTTTGCTGTTTATCAAAATGGTATACGAATACATACACAAATACACAGCCCTATTGAAAATGCAAACCTTGATCATTTTCCGTTCAAGCTGTGTCATAACTTGTTGCCAACTATTTCTCTCTCGTTCTGCTCTCCTCTGGTGTGCTCTTATTTCTTTCAATTATCAATTCATCTATTTAACTAAATGTTTAACAAAACTACACACACGCACACTCGCATGCAGTCGGGTGTCGGGTGCTTTTTGACTGTGGTTGCAGCATTGAACATTTGCGTTTTGCTTCCAAAATGTGC
Organism: Drosophila algonquin; assembly: GCA_035041765.1. Taxonomy (NCBI): domain Eukaryota; kingdom Metazoa; phylum Arthropoda; class Insecta; order Diptera; family Drosophilidae; genus Drosophila; species Drosophila algonquin. The sequence goes on along the minus strand of JAWNKY010000339.1, from coordinate 1,126,339 downwards.
TAATTAGTGGGAAACGTTTATCGCATTTGTGTACACACACATGTATATGTATGCATTTCTGTGTTTGTGGTTGTGTGAGAGTGTGGTTGTCAATTGGTTTCAGTTGGGTTGATTGAAGGGCAACCCTGGCAAACAATCAAAACTTTTTTCTTTTTTCATTTTCCATTTTTGGTTTTGTTTGTTGAGAGTTTTCAATCATCACGCACGAATGCACAAATGAATGTACATACATAGAAATTAATTTGTGGTTAAATGGATAGATTATCAAGTTGATGCTGACATTTTTGTGTGTTGACAATGCAACTGTTGCATGAACGAAGACACAGAGAGAGAAAGCTGTCAAGGATAGGAATCAAGCCGAGGATTTGCTTTGATCCTTTCATCATTTCGTCATCTCATTCCTGCCTTTTCTTGTACTCCTCTCTCTCACTTTCTCCAGCTCTTCTTACTCAACGCACTCCAAATAGTTTTCCAGATTTTTCTGCTGCCAATTCACTTCTTCTTTATTGTTCGTACTCTGTCATTTTACTCCGTTTCTCCTTTGATTTTTTTGTTTTTCCATTGATATTACGTATACGCAACGATGATCGCTCTCTCCTTTTCTCTTTGATTTTCTTATCAGTCCATGAGACTTAGAAGCGAGTAAACAACGCTTTGTGTCCACACTTGTGTGTGTCTTTTTTTTCTTGTTTATTTTTCTCATCTATTTTTTTCCCCCCTCCCTTGTGTATGTATGTGTTTTCCTTTACCCTTTTGTTTTGTTTTGTTTGGTTTCGTTTTGCGAGGAAAATGTGCTTTGTCTATATTTAGTTGTATTTAATTGCGGTTGACCCAATTTGTTGTTCTTGTAGTAGAGACACGATACCTCGAGAGTCGAGTGTATGCCTTGTGTAATTGCTTGTAGTCAAAAAAAGAAAAAGAAGACTGCATACACTATAGAGAGCAGAGAGAGAGAGAGACAATCACACGATGTGTTTATTTCGGTTGAATTCAATTGAAATTGAAATTGTAATGATCAGTTTTGGCTTGGAAAGGTACGAGAAGCGGTTAGGGTATAGCATTTGTGTGTTTGTGTGGGAGCACTTTAGACAGAAAGACAGAGAGAGAGAGAGAAAGTGCGCCTGGCAACAGGGTTTTTCTTTTCTTCGTGTGTGTGTGTGTGTGTGTGTGTGTGTGTGTGTGGTAGAGCGTAACGCAGTCTGCCAGACAGAGCAGGGCATCGGATAAACTTAAATGCCAAATCAACAGCACACTAAATGCACATGCCACAAGCCACATGACATCTATAGATGCAGAATGCATCACAGTTTTCGGTCACATGTAAGTTTTGGTGGTAACAGAGCGAAGGAAACAATGAACCTTATATTATAGACCGGATTAGGAACGTATTCCTGTTGAAATTTGTTCTCTGCTAAAAATCAAAGAAGAGTTTCTGTGGATGTAGGTTTTAAGAACTATGTTTATTTAACGCTAATGTAAGTATAAAGATGTGTACAGTGTATATTATTTTCGGTTGAATTAGTTTTGGTCCTGCCTCCCCTAGTCTCCTGTATCATCTTCTGCTCCTTGCTGCTGTCTCCACCTCTTCTTCTCCTGCCACCAGCCTCCCTCCAGTGTCCTCCTCTTCGCTCTTTGTACCGCATATGAAAAGCCGGTAAACTTCATTTTTACGCTCTTTGTCATGCCTTTGCTTGCCTTTTCTTTGCTGCGCTTTTCTCTTGCTGTGAGGCTGTGCTCTCTTTCTGGTGGCACTCTCTCTCTGTCTCTCTCTTTGTGCGTGCGGCGGCATGGATGATGAAGTCGTGAGAGGGGGGTTAGTGGGGCGAAAAAAAGTTGTATGAATTTATTTTTATTTTCAACAAATACCAACAACAATGCTTTCGTTGTTCAATTTTCCGCTGCTTTGCTAAAATTAAATATGGTTAAACGGCAACAACTGCATTCCCTCTCTCTCTCTCTCTCTCTCTCTCTCTCTGTGTCTCGTGCGTGTGTTTCTTCGTGTGTGCATGTGTGTGTGTGTGTGTATTTCGGCTTCTTGTATTTCCTGCCTGCTCTGCCTGCGACCCCCTCACTATAGCCCCTCTCACCCACACTGGGCGGCGGCGTGAGTGTGTGGCTGTCGCACGTGTCGATATCGGCGACAGTGTCGCTTGCTTCTTGTTATACCCTTGAAAAGTGGGTATGATGATTTTATACCTAATATGGAGTCTATTAGGTGTATATACATACATACATATGTATTCTAATTCTACAAATAACTGAACCAACGTACATATAGTCTCACGTCGTTTCTCATAGTTCAAGAGTAGTCGGGGGGGAAATGCTCCTTCAAAGGGTATCAAAAGCTTCCGGCTACCTGCCAGGCTTTGTTGCTATTGCTTTTGCCTCATTTTGTTCAAGATTTTGATCAAAGCTCCGGCTCCTCCGATGTTGATTTTTAATTAATTTAATTATGCATAAATCAAGCACAGCCCGGTTTAGGTTTTTGTTGCTTTTGTTTTTGTGTTTGGATTATGCAAAGAGGCGACAAATGTTTGGCTAGGGAGGAGGGAGGGTGTGTACGTACTCGAAATACTTGAATTTTAAATGATTTCTTTAATGGTTTATCGCATTTTGTTCAAATGCAATGATAATCGTAATTGCTGTGCAACTTATTTATTTATAATCATTCCACATGCTTTTTTTTGTGACTCACTGTGCGGTCAAAGAGAGAGAGAGCGAGAGAGCGAGAGAGCGAGAGAGCTTTTGATGACTGGTTTTGAAGCCTAGCCCAAACAGCTGTTTGTTGTGCCTGCCTGCCTGCCTCTTTGTTGTAGTCCTTGTTTATGTTTAGTAGAGCTTAGTGTTCGTGCGTGGGGGGGGATTGAGAGGTACAAGGAGAGAGAGAGAGAGTTGTTTATGTTGTGATACCCAAAGGGGGAGTGAGAGGTACAAGGAGAGAGAGAGACAGAGAGAACTGTTCACTTTTTTCAATAAATGGCAATGTCATGCGCGAACGCTTCACACACGCTCTTTCTCTCTCTCTCTCTCTCTCTCTCTGTCTTTCGCTCGTATCTCTGGCTCTCTCTATCCCACTCTACAAATCTTGTTTACGATGATTTTGCTTTTGCCGGCTCTCTGTCCCGCTCATTCACACACACACACACAGGCACACTGTGACAGCGCCTCGTGGCTGTGTCTGTGCTGTCGCGTGCGTGTGTGTGTGCGTGTGTGGGACCGACGCGGTATTGGGGGAATTTTTGAAAATTGCGGCCGCACTCGCCGCCGCCTCGCTTCATTCGTTTGCCTGCTCGCGTGCCTTACGGTTCGAGATTAACTAAAATATTAAATAAAAGCCCAACGAAAATCAACACAAGAATTATATTGTATTTACGGTTTTCCTTTGATATTTACTGAGAGTGAACAATGACAAGCTTTATAATGAAAATCACAACGAAATGCGGTTAATTTTTATCTGGAAAATACATATATGTCCATACGTATATGCATGTTTTTTTTTTTGAAGTGATAAAAGGCGAGATCTAACGAAAACGTGTAAATCTCTCGGAACAAAAACAGAATCAGTTGGAGCGGCGTCATAGCAAGCAAAAGCAGTTAAAAAACAAAAAAAAAACAGCAAGCAGAGAGAGCACCACAACCATAACAAGCAGTAGAACGCCTTGTATGGGTGTAAAGGCAGCAGTGGAAGGAGGAGGAGCAGAAGCAGGAACAGGAGCAGAGGTATGTGGAAGAAAAACAACGGCAATATCAGCAAACACAGAAGAACAGAAGAAATGGTGGAGCACGAGAGAGAGCAATGTGAGAGTAAAGGTATATGTGTGACTGTGTGTGTGTGTGTGTGTGCAAGCAGAGAAAAAACAAAAACAACAATTGAAGAGTGTGGAAAAACAGGGTGGGGAGAGGGGAATGTTTAATTTTGGGAAGTGTTTTTTAGTTCAGTTTATTTTTTTTTTTTTGCATAATAATACCCGATACGATACGATTTCATAATCAAGCTACTAAAATGGCACGCGGCAAACGTAGAAAAATAACAACAAAAATGAATAAGCAAAGAAACAACAAACAAAACAAAAAAACAGAGACCACAAGTAAAAGCAACAAAAACAACGAAGCAAAGAAAAACCACGTTGAAATTGTGTACAGCGACGTCAGCGTTAAGCGTTAGCGTCAGCGTCGTACGCTCGCTTATGCTCTCTCTCTCTGTCTCTCTCTCCTGCTTGCCGCCAGCCATGTGTGTGCTCCAAGCCAAGCCAAGCCAAGCAGTTCCATATTCAACAAAAACAACAACAATACAACAATACTACTAAGCTGTGATGTGTGCAAATAAAGTACAGTGAAAGCTTGCCAGAACTTTTGCTCTTTGTGGAAATGTCAGAGCAGCTGTCGGGCGGTCGAGTGTGCACTGTGCTGCTTGCTGGTGGAATGGAATCCTGCTCAAAAGTGATAATAAAATCATAATCATGAATAATTATTTTTAAAGCCACCACTACCACGTTGTTGGCGATGGTGTGTGGGGCGGGGGATTTGACTTGTGTGACACACTAAAAGTGCTGGCGCTCTCTCTCTCTCTTTTGCGTTCTCCCGCCCATTCATTCGGGCGCTCTCTCGCTATCTCTCTTTGTCTAGCCATGCTTTGTCTCGCTTTAAAATGAACGCGTGAAAAGCAGTTTTGTTTTTCAAAATATATGCAAAGATTGGTCGGGTCGGGTCGGGTGGGTGGGTGGTGTGGAGAGGTAGTAGTAGTGTAGTAGTGTAGTAGTAGTGAGGTGGGAGAGGAACAGTGGGCAACAATTATAAACGCCAAAAGCGTTTTCTAGCGGCCTTGTTGCGTTTTTTTTTTTTTTTTTTTGGTTTTTTTGCTTTTCTGTATACATTTACTGTGTACATGCACATACACATGTATGTGTGCATGGTATATGTATTGGTGTTATTTATTTCTTGCTCTATTGCGTTTATGGTCATTTTTATTCTACACTCGTAGTTTTATTTATTCAAAATATATACATTTTCCGACGATTTCATTCTCTGATAATTTAATTTTTGTATTGTTGGGAAAATTATACGATTTCCCCTCTTTTATACAAATGCTAGTTTATTCTTTGATTTGATTTTTGTAAGGAATTTGTTTTCCCATTTTTTTTATCGGCGTTTGTTTTTGTTGTTTTTTTTTTTGTTTCTCCTCCTTCTCTGTACGTTCCTTCTAGTTTTTCTTTTTTTCTCGCTTTTCGATGAGACGAGACGTATACGTAATGTGCAGGGCAAAAAATAGAGAGCGAGAGAGTGAGAGCGAGAACAGGCATACGTCAGAGGGCATTACGTATACGCCGCGTGGTTCGTCGCCATCGTATTTTGTGTTGCCTCTGCACCTCCTCTGTTACCGCTGCCTGTTCTTAGCTGTTTCTGTTATGTCTTGAGACTGAGATTCTTAAATATTTTATCTAAAACAAACAAAAAAATTTTAAGAAAATCTATCTAAAAAATAAAACGAATAAAAAGATAAACGGAAAACAGCGTAAAAATATTCCTTCACACCCAAAAAAAAAGTATCATCAAATATATATTTTCGAAATGAATTTCAGAAATATTTGTTTATATTTCATCAAAGCCTTGCAAAAAGTAAGTTAAGAAGAGAGAGTGCCGTAAAAAAAGAAAGAGAGAGAGAGAGAGAAGGGCGCGCGCGGAGAGAGAGCATTGATTGCCGCCATACGTTTTTGCAGTTCTCTCAAAAAATGCTCTCAAGCAGCTGTTGTTGTTGCTCTTTCCATTTGATTGTTGTTTCGTTTTTGGTTTTGCTTTTTTGCTTTCTGTTTCTGTTCTTTCTCTTTGTTGTTGCTACTTTTGTTGGCTGTTTTGGTTGCTATTCCACTTTTTTGTTGCATGCTATCTTGTTGATGGCCGGAAGTATGCGAAAGCTTTTCGGCGCTCTCTTACGCCCGCTCTCTGTCTCTCTTTCTCAATCTCTCTTTTGTTGTTACGTGAAATGAAATGTTTGGAAAGCTGTGGCAATTATTTTTGTGTTTGCTTTTTATTTATACATACATATGTACGAATATTTTTATAGAACAAAAAGAAACAAAAACAAAGAAATGCCACAAAGAAATTCATTTAAAATGTAACTCAAATTTTATATCTGCTTCTGCTTTATATTTTTTTGTTTGCAAAAGTCAGAAGAGCAAGCCGGCATCAAATACATTTCTCTACTCCTCTCTCTTTTGGACATTTGATTTGATTTTTGTGTGTGTGTTTGTTTGATTGTTTTTAATCATATTTTTTCTCACGCTCCTTTACACTCGTTGTTATTTATTGTATTTAAAGAGGAAGCCACTCATTTAACATTTTCTCCATATAGATTTTCACATCTCACATCTCACTCCCTCTCTATCTCAATTGGGCGACAATTTTCACAACAACAAAAATCATGCCGGCCGAATGGTTGAAGGGGACGAGCAGGAGGAGGAGGATGGATGGGGGGGGGTTGGGTGCAGAGAAGTTGAAGCGGGGGCAGGATGTTCAGTCGCACGATGATTACACGCAGTTTTTTATATTATACAGTGTGGTGTCGCCAGGTATTGGGGGATAGCATAGGGTATGCTATGCGCGTGGCTACTGCTTGTAAGCAGTGCATGACGGCACAAATGTTTGTATGCTATTTCTGTAAGATCTCTCCCTGTCTCTCTCTCTCTCTCATGATTCCTACTACTTTTATTTATTTATTGGAATAATGGAAAAGTAGTAAACATTAATTATTTATCGTTTGCTATATGGTAAGTCTGTTTATAGGGTGTCCCTTGTGCGCCATTGCCTGCCAAAAGGAGCATCCTATAAGGATGCCTCGAATGGGCTCCTTAAGGTCAAAATTCCCTTTGTGTGTGGTGGGTATCCACAGGTCGTGTCTGTGCTGCTTGCCTGCTTTTTGGTGGCTTACAGCTAAAGTGGTTCTCCCCTGTTAGATATAGCACATAGCGTATACTGTGTATGTGTGTGCATATGTGCATCTATCTACAGCCATATCGGTGTTTGTATCTGCATATGTGTGTGTGTGTATATCTGGATGAATCATCATCGTACAACATCATCATCAGCAACGGCCTCATCCAGTGGCTGGCCTGGCTGGCGTTTCATTAGCGATTGTTGTTTATGTTCTTTATTTTTTCTTCTTTTTTTTTTAGCAAGCAGCACACACGCTCAGGTACAGTTACCACCATGTGCTGCTGCCTGTTTCTACTGCTTGCTGGCTAATTGGTGGGGGGAAGGGGAGTCACCGTTAGAAGAGTGCCACCAAAATGCAAGTGCTGCCTCATTTCCTCTTCCTTCTCCTTGCTTCCCCTCCACAACCCTTCACCGCACATACTCTCACACACCCATTCATCCTTGCGCCCACTTATCCTTGTATTCCATCATTCTATCCACTAAAGGGACTGACTGACGTTTTGTGGGCGGTGGGCGGTGGGCGGCGGGCGGCTATCCTCCCGTTGACATTTAAAGCAGCTGCTGCTGCCGCTTCTTCTTCTTCAGACTGCTTCCTCTCCTGCTTGGTGGCCACTGCTTGCCAACCCAAAGGTCTGCGGGTCACAGAACATTTGACGTTTCTAGAACGAAAATGTGACTAGGTGGCGGCGGCGTCTTCTACTAATCTCCACACAGTCAAAACAACAAAAGAGAGAAAGAGAGTGAGAGAGAGATAAGTAAAATAATAAACAAAACAAAATCAAAAGAGAAGAGAAGAGAAAAAGCGGCTCAAATGTCTCTCCCGCTCTCTCTCTCTCTCTCTCTCTCTCTCTTTGGAAAACAAACAAAACAGATAAACAACGGAACATATGCAAAGGAAAGAGACGGCAAAAGAGAGTTTTGTGTTTCGGAATTTAAGAGAGCGAAGTATTAAGTATCTGTGGCGGCATTTGTATCGGAACGTCATGCAATCGGCTACCACAGTATCTGTGTGTGTTTTTATGTTCGTGTGTGTGTGTGTGTGCCTAACAAATAGTTGCAGTTGTTGTCGTTGTGGTTGTGGTTGTTGTCTCTAAGCGGCCATATTTGCTAATTAATTATGTCAAAGGCAGCCATAGCTATAACTTCTGCCTCCCGGTTAAACACACACACCTATCCGATCCCATTCCACCTCACGTTTTCACAGCACTCCACACTCCACACCCCACTCGCCACACACAAACACAAACACAAACACACTGCTCTTCGCATTGGCCTGCCCTCACAAAAACCACGTTGTTCCAAAGTGTATCAAATACAAGGTGAGGCCCTTACAGAGAGCGCTCTCACACTTTTTTCTTTGAGTGTGGCACAAGAGAGAACGTGTCAACAAATAGGCAACTCGATGAGCACCTTTCACTCTCTGCCCCTCCCGCTATTGGCGTGCAAAAATTGTTCAAATTGTTTATATTTTTTTTGTATTGGTATTGCCGCTTGTTTTCTTATTGTTTTTCCAGCAGCAGCAACGGCAAAACAAAGTTGCCAAGACAACGACGACGAAAACTTTCGAAAATCGGTAAAAAGAAGGCCAGATCCCAGCTTCAAAGGCCGAAGCTCTTGATACCCTTGCCTTGCCGGCTTAACGATTTAAAATTCTGTTATATTTTTCCTACTCAGCCAAGAGTATGAAAAAACTGCGTCGCAGCGTTGCTTGTCAGGAGGGGCCTTGTCTATTTATTTGAGACGCCACTGTAAGGTAGGAGAGACGTCGATGCGACGCCAGTTTTGGAGGTCGTCGTCGGTGCCAGTAGGAGATGGAGGAGCAGAAGCAGAGGCATCGCGGCAACGAAAGAGGGAGCTATTTATTTGTTTTTGTGCTCTTCTTAATGTTGTTTCTCTGTTGCTATTGCTTTGTGCGTTTTGTTCTCATTCTCTTTCTCGTTTGTTGTGGCGCGCTTTATTGCTGTTGGCTGGCTGCTCTTTGCACATGCAAAACGAAAAGAGGATAGAGAGACGAAGAAGAACATATGTATAACGGCATGTCAAAGTAAATTTCTTTGCCGGACACTTTTTACAGTGTGTTTTTTTTTTGTTATTGCTGTTGTACCTTTAATACATATAAATGTGCATATGTATGTATGTATGTACATATCTCGTGTTTGTTGAAAATCAATAAATAATAATACACTTTGTTGGCTGCCACCCCCTCCCCATGTCCCATGTCCCATGCCCCATGCCCGTACTACGTGCCGCCGCTTGCCGTACTAACAGCAGCAAAGTTGGCCCAAAAAAGGGCAAATGAATATTATTCAAGTTAATTGCAAAGTGCGGGGGGGGGGCTGAATGAATATGCGATGAATTAAATAGAATGAAGTAATTTATTGATTGAAGGTGTGAGGGAATGAAGGCTTCAGACTTTTTGGAAGGAATGAGAGTGAGAATGTGTGTGTGTGTGTGTGAGAATATCTTCAAATGAACTTCACTGATAGAGAAAAACCGTCGGTGTTAAACTCGTCGTGTGAGAGCGGCTTGGATGAATGCAGGAATATGTATGTATGTACATGTGTAAATGGGAATGACTGAGGTGTGGGGTAGGAATGCATGAATGAACGAATGATCTTTGGACTCTCCCTCTTTCGTTTTGTTGCTGTGTCTGTTTCAGTTTCAGTTACATTTTCTTTTGCTTCGAATACAAGCAGTGAATAAAAAAAAAAACTACATATAACCAAAGCCCAAAACGCACACACATGAACACAAAACAAATGCACACCGACACACGAAACTAAAATGAAAACTGCTGATAAGATAATCCACTAATCACTCACACATGCCAGCAGGCAGCGGGCAGACAGCAGAAGGCAGAAGGAGTGGAGTGACTGAGTCCGAGAGAGTGGGCATGGCAGGTGGAACACAGTAGTCAGACAGAGCGCGCAATGTGTGCTGCCAGCGATGCGACGCGACGCGACGCTGGATTGTGGGTGACGTCGCCGACGTTGCTGCTGCCGTCGCGTCATAAAACGGCACAAAAAGCTAACACGCGTAAACAAGCAAAACAGCAATAAAATGGCAGCAGCAACAACAAACGAGAGAGCAGCAGCAGCAGCAGCAGCGGCAGCGGCAGCGGCAGCGGCGACGGAGATAGGCAGACGCAGATAGCAGGAGTGGGAGAGCCACAGAAAAGAGAATACAGTCGCGGTCAAATTAATGGTAACAGTAATAGGCAGAATGACAATGATATTATACCAGTTTTGGTGTGACTGTAGTGGAGAATACAGTAAGCTTTCGACGTGATCGTGTGACTGGCATTTTGCCAATCACTTAAACTCTGAAAATTGCGTGTGTTTCTTTGAGCACTGTTCTTATGCCCGCTGCTGTATGAGCACACGCGCGTTAACTCGTCCGTGTGCAGCAATGCGCAGTAAAGTAGGCAATCGATGCTCTGTGAAGGACGTTTGTTGCAGCATTCAACAAAAACAGCAATCGATTGTGTCTAGTCATGCTCACGACATCCATTTGATGACTTGACTTGACTTGCCCCAAAGTGCAGGAACATTGACAGTTTCGGCAATCAGTCATTATATCATCATCATGGCTAAATGGCTAAAAATACTTGACGAAATGTATCTAAGCAAAGTGATTTCTCCAAAGAAATTCAGATTTAACGATGAGACAATATCTTTCAGATACAGATGACTGCGCATTCATGATTGCTGAATGATGATGATCTGATCTGATGACGATACATATGATTGTTTCAGATGATATTCTATGAGTCAGTCTATAAGCCTTACTATTTTTGGGAGATTGGGAGATCTCCAATTGGTTTCGATTATTTTTATGATATTTAGCGATAAATAAAGAGAAATGGAGATGCACTACTGGTTGTAGTTCCCATAATTCCCATAATTCCACTAACCTTGTTCTCTCTCTTGCAGCATGTCCACAGATAGTCCCACACAGCTCCTGACCACGCGGGATCTTGGCCAATTGCGTGGCCAACTACAGACGACAGCAGCGCCAGCGACGGCACCAAGTGCCGTACATGGATACCGCAGCGTAATCCCCCCACCTATCAGCACCTCAGCAACAGCAACAGCAACAGCAACAGCAACAGGAACAGCAATAGCACCAGTAGCAGTAGCAATAGCAATACCAGTATCAACAGCATCTTCCGTAGTGGCAGACGCAGCATCATCATCATCATCCACCACGAGTAGCAACAGCTACAGTAACAGTAACATCAGCAGCAGCATCCATCACGGAGGTGGCAACATGCAGGCCACCAGCTCAAAATATGTCGTCATCCAACCGAACCACAACGGCGGCTTCACGGCCTACGATAGCAGTGGCACTGCAGCGACCACCACGAGCACGGGCGGCGGCGGTGGTGCCGGTGGCGCTGGAATGGGCGGAAATATTGTTCTTTTGGCCGCCGAGCCCTTGGAAATGGGCTCGGCAGATGCATTGGCCGCCGCTGCAGCGGCAGCAGCGGGAGCGGATGATGGGGAGCTGCGCTCCTTGTCGTGGCTGAGCGACAGCAATCTGATCAAGGGTATTGTCACGAGCAGCGGTCCCACAACGGCCGCATCCCAAGCGAAACGGGCAGCGGCTGTGGCCCTCAAGGCTCCGGCGGGGGGAGTCTGCCTTGTCGGCGATCTGATTGAGGAGCTGCCGCCCAGCAGCAGCGAGCAGTCGGAGACTGGGGAGCAGCAGGGGACGCCGGGGGGCGTCTACAGCACAACGACCGTGCACAAGGGACCCAGCGGCACCACCACAGTGGTGGAGTACAAGGCCACCAAGACGACGACGACGGCCACAAGAACAAGCTACATGCCTGTGGTGGTGACCAGCAGCAGCAACAGCAGCAGCACCCCAGCAGCACAAGCCACGATTTCGCCCGCCAAGCAGCAGCAAACGCAACAGATCTTTGTGACCAGCAATGGGACGGGTGCAACAACATACAAGACCTCCACTCCCACATCGATGGCCACGGTCTCTGTTTCGTCCGCCCTGCCGTGCTCCCCGAATAATAATAATATCAACCACCACAATACCACCACCCACCATCCGCACAAGAAATATCTGCGGGAGAAGATGAACGTCCATGTGGACCACAGCAGCCATGTGGCCTCCACGGTGACGGTCGTCAGTTCGCCCGCATCCTCAAACAATTCATCGCTCAGCTCCACCTCCGCTTCCGCCTCCGCCTCCGCATCTGCCTCATCCATGTCGGTAAATGGATCATCGGTGGGCATCAATGGCGCTGGGAATAGTCCAGGGCCCAAGGCCGCCAACAGCTATACGACCGTCTACGAAACGGTAAAGTTCTCTGGCGCTGGGACAACGCCCTGCAGCAGCAGCAGCAGCAGCGTCAATCCCAGCAACAGCAACAGACAGCACCTGCCCGACCATACGACGCTGATTACCACAACGGGATTGATCAGTCCCTCGCCCCTGACGGGCGGCTATAGTTTTGTGAATCATCTCGCCGGAACGCCGCATGTCATGTGAGTATCTCGTGAATCTTTTCGTCTAGGATGGCAGTCAATAAAATTAGTCTTTTCCCTCTCTCTCTCTCTGGTTTTTGGCAGGGCTTCGACGGCACCAACGGAGACGACTCTGGGCGGAGGTGGCAGCATCTACTACACCAATGCCGCGCCAATGCAACAACAGCAGCAGCACCTGCAACAGCAACAGCAACAGCAGCGTGGCATGCATGTATCTGTGTCGCCGCCACCGCCGACCGTCAATGCGACAATGGGGAGTCACAATGGATCAGCACTGAATCTGCGCAGCCCCAATAGCTACAGCAGCTACGAGAATGAGGATTCTCTGAAGGAGTTCGATATGACTGTGAACTCCAGGATGCATACCAGCACGCCCCAATATGTGGCAGCGGCAGCCAAGAGCAACAGCTACGGCAACAACGCCAACAGTTCCTCCAACACCACCAACGGAGGAGGAGGAGGTGGAGGAGGAGGTGGTGGAGGAGGTGGTGGTGGAGGAGGTGGTGGTGGTGGTGGTGGTGGTGCAGGCAACACACCGCAAAAGCAAAAGCATCCCAACAATGTGCCATACGATCCGTTAGTGCATACAAACAACAAGCCGCCATATAGCTTTAGGTAAGACCCAAGCCGATCCTCTCTTAGATTCGATACCAGTTTGATTTCCATTTTCCTCTGCAGTTCGCTCATCTTTATGGCCATTGAAGGTTCAAACGAGAAGGCGCTGCCTGTAAAAGAGATCTATGCTTGGATTGTCCAGCACTTTCCATACTTCAAGACGGCCCCCAATGGCTGGAAGAACAGTGTACGACACAATCTGTCGCTAAACAAGAGTTTCGTCAAAGTGGAGAAGGCCCCCAATATGGGCAAGGGCTCGTTGTGGCGCGTGGAGCCGCAGCAGCGTCAAAATCTCATCCAGGCCCTTAATCGGTCGCCATTCTTTCCGAATTCAGCGGTGGACAAGATCAGTACGTCGCTGAAGAGTCCCAGTGGGCAGGGGGCGGCCCAATCGACCGGGGGATATGATGGCCTTGATGGTGTGATTGCTGCCGCTGCCGACGCCGCTGCCTTCGCGAATGGAATAGGAATAGGCGGTGGCAACTCTGCGGCTCCAGTAGCCCTGGCCACACCCACAAAAAGCAATGGCCTGGTGCTGGCTAATGGTGGCGCTAGTCAATCGGCCGCCGTGCCAAACAGTCCATCGTCGAACGCTGGCGGAGGAGGGAGCGCCAGTCATGCGCGTGTCGATCCGAAGCTGTTTCCCTATTTGTCAAAGGCCTTCCGCAAAATCCGCGAGGATGGTGGGCCGACCACTCAGCAGCTCCTCGGCGATGTCCTCGATGACGATGGCTCCGGTGAATATGCTGCCAACCACAACAGCGGCAGCGGCAGTGGCAGCGGCAGATACATCTATGTGGGAAATGGAGGTGCTACTGCTGGCCCCAGTGGAAGTGGAGATGGCATTAACTTTGAGCGACTGGCGCGCGATTGCGGGGCTGACAGCATGGACGATGTGCATGCTGCGGCGGCCATGCTCTTCCTCAAACACGGACCAAAGGCCTTTACCGAGTCTTTTCAAAATGGGTAAGCCACAATAGGATCTTCTAATCCGACAGATCTTAATCGACAAATCGACCTCTGTCTATCTTCGTCTCTCAAAGGGCCCCAGTGATTACGAGTTCGCCTAGCGAGGATCACACTTATTCCGCGGGCGGCAATAGCAATGCGGATAGCGGCGCCTCCACCCCACTCACGAATGGCAACATCCTGGCGGGGCAGACGCCGGCCCAGATGCAGCTGCAGGCGCAGGCAAATGTCGGCGGAGGATCGGACAGCAATTGCGCCAGCTCCGATGCAGCTTACGACAGCAGCGAAGAGAAGTAAGTCCCTTAATGCGTGAGGTTCTTGAAACTAATCATCCTAATTCTGCTCCCTCTTCTCAATAGTCACAACATCACACCCGAGGAGTTGGCCGATCAGCAGCGACATCGTGATGGTGTCGACGCTTTGCTCTCACTGTCCCGCTCATCCATCGTTGAGTGCGGGTCGGTGGCCACCACGCACTATCACAGCAACGGCAGCAGCGGCAGCAGCCACGGCTCACCGCACAAGCGCCCCTCCAGCCATAGTCTCGAGGAGGAGCACGAGCACGAGCACCTCCTGCAACAGTACCAGCCACTCTTGTCGTCCTCGCCACAGGCTGTCTACACGAATGGCAGCGGTAGCAAGATGGCACTCCTCAGCAGTGCCGCTGCCAATGTGGCGTTGGCCCAACAGCAGCAACAACAGCAGCAGCAACAGCACCACCAGATCCACCAGATGCAGCAGCAGCAGCAGCAGCAGCATCAGATACAGCAGCACCAGCATCAACAGCATACAGAGCTGTACGGCAGCGTGAGTGGCAGCTATTTGGCCGGATTGAATCATTGCCTGCCCGCTGCAACGGGAGCTGGGGCCATGTTACCGCAACATCTCAGTGCTGCGATGGCAAATGCTGCGGCTGTGGCAGCAGCAGCAGCGGCGGCCAAGAACAAGGTGAAGCCTCTGAGGGGTTTGCGTACAAAGATCAAGCGGAAGTCCGCGTGGATGCGGTGAATGTGGCGCCAGGCCGGAGGCAGGCGGAGGACCGTCTCCTAGCCTCCACATCCCCTCGCATCTCCCCTCCATGGCCACGTACCCTGTGCTGTTGTCTCTTTCTAATTGCAAATTGTTCAAATCAGAGCATTTAGTCGTAAGATTTAGTAGATTCCCTCGCCTGCGCGCGCCTTTGCTTCTCCTTTAATTTGAATGTGTGTGTGTTCCTCCTCTAATCCTTGTGTTTGTTATACAAATTGATGACTATTTTTTGATAGGTTTTAGCTTAGTTTTTAAACGTCTTTTGGACTTGATTCGGGTCCTCGATTGTCGGCCATTTCATCAATATTTGACTATTATTTTATACGATTATACACACACACACACCATACAAACCCACACACACACGTGTTTTACACATGATCTTTCGAAAACAACAACACTAAACCTTAACAAACTGCAATGAATATATAGCTTAAATAATTTTAAATTTCTATCGCTTCCCCACTTTGGTTGTTTATATTATTATTTTTTCTTTTTTTTTTTTAATTTTTTTGTTTAGTCAGTAATCCTTTTTAATTGTTTAAAAGTGTTTTTACGGCAAGGAAGAATATCTAGGAATCGAAAAACTGTAAATTGAAAATTCTTTAGGGAGAATATTATTTTAGGCTTTGGCAAAGAGTGTGGTGTAGAAAGTGTGGCCCCCTAGAAAGTCCTTCATTGTTTTTTCAATGTACAGCCCCCGGATCTTTTCGGCTTCATTTCATAATTTCCAACGTATCAGAGGGAGAATCGAACGACAGACAGACAAAGGAAACAATCACAAAAGTTTATTTAAGTAGGAAAATCCTCAAAAAAATAATGAAATGGGAAATAACAAAACAAAATAAAAAAAATTGTAAAACAAAGGAACAAAATAACTGTAAAATAAAAAACAAAAGGCAAGAAATTGTAACAAAAATAAAAGGTAAGAAAGTGTACAAAAAAAGAGAAAGCAAAATAATTGTAAAACAATAAAAAAAGGCAGAAGATTTGTAAAAAGAGAAGAGACGAAAAAACTTGTACAAAATAGAAAGTATGAAATTGAAAAAATGCTAGAGAAACAAAGCATAAACATTGTAGAACAAGGAGCAAGGCAGAAACAAGAAACAACAATTTTATACAAAGAGCAACAAATGGTAAAATAATGTTTTTTAATTTTATGTTTTCTGCTGTAAGCAAAATATTTTCGATACAAATAAGAACCACACAAAAACACACACATGCATGGAAAACTACTTATATGATCTATATAAAAATATATATATATTTAGAAGAGAGAAAGAGGGAAAGGGTAGTATATAAGCAGGAAGCCCAGACACACTTAGCGCCTTATGAATCGAGTCCTTAGCAAAAGTTTAATGAGAGATGATGGATGATGACATCTGTTGAGAATTGTTTGAACTGCTTTGTTATATGGATTTGCGATCTATATATATATAGATATACACTATGTACTGCTAGAACACACCCAACACGATGACACTCAAGAAAAAATGTTAAATCAAAGATATTTAGATATATGTAAGTTAAAGCCACAAAGCAAATGCGAAACCCCTTATTAGGTAAGGCCACACCCTACCCCTACCCCCACAAATCCCTTTCCCGTCCCGTCCCCTCTAATGGTTACGTAGTTGAAATGCTAAAAAATTGTTAATCAGACTGTAAGCAGGCTTTAGTTGAAATCGGCACCCTCTACCCCTCCCGAGCATATACCCGAACTGACGCTAAAAGCAGTTGAAACGATGCTGCAATAAAAATAAACAAAACAAAACCTATATATATATGTATATCTGTGGAAACAAAGAAATACTTATTACCATACAAATATATATATATATATATATTTATGTTTAGAGGACAAACAGTGGAGGGACGAGAACTGGACAAAGAACGCCCCAAGTGTATACACTTCATGTACCTTTTTAGCAAAAAACAAAACAAAAAAAAGAGAAAAAAACAAAGAACGCATTAAAAAGTTATATGATTAAATCTTAAAACTAAAAGTAAACTAAATGTTGATGTCAAAGAAACCAATCTGCTAGTTGTTGCAACAAAAAGAACCACAAACAAATGAAACAAATGTTGAAATGTTTTTTGTTTGCTCAAACATTTTAATATTACGATTCTTTTTATTATTATTAATTTTTAGTTTAATTACGCGAGAATAGCTTTGAAGCGCATGTGGGGATAGGGTAACGGTGTGAGTGTGAGTGTGTGTGTGGAGGAGAAAGAGAAGTAAAAACATCAAAAATAATTATATAACTAAGCTTAAGGGCCTCCTTCTCCGAGCCCAGCCCCAGCCACACAACACCACACCACAACGTGTCACGATCCACAATCATCCACGCCCCGCGAAAGACAATCGCCACATGAATTGTTGTCGTTTTTCGCCTAAAGTCTAAAAAAAAGTTAAAAGTTCTATGTAGCTCTAGGACACACAACCTACACTCTACACATATAAATACCTATCTATATACATACACACACACACGGCAATAGCAAAGTACATACATATACATATATAAATATTGTTATAAACCATTAAGCTTTATTGTTTATACACAAACACACATATTATATATATATATATATATATATATATAGATACTAAATGAACGGATATAAAAAAGAGAGCAGGTGGAGACTATTCGCCTGATCCGATCTGAACCGATACGGTTCGATGGTACTATACCTACTATACCCTTCTTCTGCCCGCGATGAGCAAAACTGTTTTGTTAATGTGTTTTTTTTTCTTCTATTTTATTATTATACAACATCATTATTATTATTATTATTACTATTACTATTATTATTATTATTATTGAGATATATATATATATATGTACATATATGTATGTATATATATATATTCGATTTTAAAAATTTTTTTGCATACCAAATACACACAAATCAAAATGTGAAATATTTTCGTTTGTTTCTTTATCTTTTTGTGTATTCCGGCTGAAACGACTGAATCAGATATCTTGATGTTTTGAGGCGGCACGTTTTCCGACTGGTTTTTTGATACTGGGAATGGGTTGGGAATGGAATCCCTAATAATGGATCGACGGTGATATAGTAAAGCTCTATCTCTCTCTAAAGGAAGACGTCCGGGGCCATGGTAATTTCCCTCGATACACTTTCCCATCATGTGCTTGTCCTTCGTTGATGGATCGCGAACTGTGAATATAGTCCATAGTTGTATATACATACATACTAACATTTAGATAGCTATTTAGGGGAGATCCGCAGGATCTATATATGTCGGTTTATTTTGAGCTATTATAAGTGCCTGCCGTTGGCCCCCTCTCCACTGATTGAAGCTTTGATTGAACGCCGCACTGTTGCCAGTTTTCACGGATTTGTTAGTTGAAGTGTTAGCTTGAAGCCAGGACTCCTCGCTCCTCAAGCCCCGCCTTTGATATAGCCTTGTTGCATGCCATAAACACCAACACACACACAGTCTACAGGGTATAGCAAAAACAAAAAAAACAAAATGTATATCTCGAAGAATTCGAATGGAGAACCGTCTCTATGCCACTTTAAAAAAACCTTTATGTGCGATCTGATATCTACTTATATAGAACATACATATATACACACATACATATGTACATACATATATATATCTCTGAAGAATAGGATGATCAATCTGTTTGCCCTCCAAGGTTTCAAATAGCGCCTGTTTTGATGTCTCTAAAACCTCTGTACAAAAAAAGAAAAGAATAGCAAAAAAAAAACAAAAACAAAAAACAAAAGAATAGAAAAATGAACAAAATATATCGAAAGTTTACGACAACAACAACAAAAAACAACCAACAAAAATAAGCAAATAAAATATGAATTCTATTTACATATATATACAATACATATACATATGTGTAAACGAAAGCAAAGACAAATTGGATGAGAGCTAAATGTTACCCTGTATTTTTTTAGAAATAACATTTTTCTACTTTTTGGATGATGTAAAACCAAAAACATAAAAAACAAAACAAAAAACTAAAATAAAACAAACAAGACACAAAAACCAATTGAAATGAAAAGCATCCATTTGGTTGTCGTTTGTTGCTAAATTATTAAAAGAAAAAAATACCAACTAAAAACAAAAAAAAAGGTACGAACAAACCAAATTCTAAACGGATTTGGTACACTGACCTTTGACCTTTGGGCCTGCATCACTGTGTATAAGCAAATTGTGTATGTCATACAATAAATAAACTATTCACCAACCCATCTGTTGATATCAGCTTACAACTCTGTTGTGCATAAATTCAGTCCAAGACTTTCAGCTCACGCACCTTTGGCCCCTCTTCGGTTTCTGGGTGCACCCAATGGAGTGGACACTAAATCGTCCATGCTCTCCATGGCACCTGCTTTGCAATGTGCCCCTTGAGAACAGCTCTACTTGTGGGGGAACAGCACATCCGGGGCAGTACGTAATTCTAGTTGCGCGGAGTGAATACTTTCTTGGACAGCTCCACGGAGCTATGTCCGAGTCAAAGGAATGTGCCGTTGAAGGTGTTCAAGGTAATGCTCGGCTATCCACGCTGGACGTGGTGTGCTTGGCTTGACCCGTCTGTATGGCTTGCTGGCCTAGCCAAATATCTACAGGAGAACCCAGCCGTCAGCAACGTATGCGCGATTCTAGATACATCGCACCTACACCTACTTGTATATAATCTTCCTCAAATGGACCAAATGCGGTCGAAGTAATCCAAGTCCCGCGACGGGACACCTCCGAAGCCCACGCACTGTACATCTTTGAAGCTGTATGCAAATGGAGTCGACAGAATCCGAAAGAGGACATCTAGTCCGTGATGTCTCTTGTACGGCTCCCACTCATTGACTGTTGATGAATTGTTACGTGTAGTGCTTCCTCTGAGATCATCGAGACGCTATCGAGAGTGCACCAACTAGCCGGACGAGGATGTGACCAGTATGAATGCAATCCCCCGGGAATGGGATCTTTATCGTACATATGTATTTTCATATGCGTTCTAATTTCTACTGTCCACAATTCTTGGAAATGCGCTATACATGCACGTGGGCCGCTTGCGAACGAGCACATTTCGATGAACCAGACTTTGGGAATACTTCGACTTCACAACGCGACCTGTTCGCTAGGTTCGCATCGTCGATGCAGAGAGTGGAGGCACAGATTTGATCAAATATCTGAGGCTCAGAGAAACAAATTTCTCTGGAATTGGAACATGGCAACTGCGAGGTAGTGTGGCAGTGGCCACGTTTCAGTGGGGGTCGCTTTGCTGAGTTCTAACTAGTTTTTATTCAAATTGGAGTTGCAAAAAAGTCAATGTCTTAATTCATAGAGTAAACTAAAAAGTACATAACTCAATTAAAATATTAATAATTGTCGTTTTGCAGTTTCATATTAAAAAAAATGCATTAGAACAATCATGTTTAATATTTCGTGTTTAAAAAATTAAAATCTTGTCTGTTCTATACATACAGATACATGTATATCAGATATCCATTCGTTCCTATTTAAAAATGAATCATTAGTATCCACACACTATCGGAATTATAAGTGATATTTCTGAACAGTAGAATCGTCAAAACAGATTTCTCGTGTTTGATTTTCGGAACCATTTACATTCCATTCAAATAATTTTGTTGATTTATAAAATTTTGTTTCGAGAGCCACGTGTCAGCTCTTAAGCGGAATAATTGAACTTTGTGCAAGTGCAAACAACCACCGAGAGGTAACTTGAGTCAGGTCAGTGGGAAAAGCCCATAAATTTGATATTTGTGCTTGCTGGTCGGTTCAATGTATCGATAAAACGATTAAAAACGATTTTTTTTATCGCAGCCATCTTTACACTAAAAGAAGCGACTAGAAACGCGTATTACAAACGACGAATTGCTTAAGAAAACGAGATCAGGTGAGCTAATAGACTATAATGAAAATATATAAACACGCTCGGGCCCGCGCAGAGAATCCAATCTCAAAAATGATCAGCAATGGAAGCAGTGAAACCGATTCAACCGCGTCGCAGGCGAAACAGGCAGCGGCTGTGCGCATGGCAACTGCGCGTGAAGTTGGCGTCGGAGCCATTTTACAGCTGCCGGCAAGCAGCAACGAGCAGTCGAGGACGCCGGGGGGCGTCTACAGCACCCCGACCGTGCGCAAGGGACCCAGCGGCACCACCACAATGGTATACTCCACTAAAGCCACCAATACGATGATGAAGGCCATAAGAACGAGCTTCATAGTGACCAGAAGTAGGGGCATCACTTTGGGAGCACATGGCAACATTTCGGTCGCCAATTCGCAAAAGCCGCAGCAGATAATTGTGACGGGTGCAACAACATACAAGACCTTCTCTACGACATCCATGGCCACGGTCTCAGCTTCGTCCGCCCTGCCGAGCTTACCGAATAATAATATCAAACACCACATCGCCACCCACCAACCGAACATCAGTTATCTGCGAGAGAATATGAACGTGAGCTCCAACTCAGCTTCCGCTTGCGCATCTGCCCCGTTCATGTCAGTTAATGGATCATCGGTCGGCACCAATGAGGCTGGGAATGAGCGAGTAGGCAAAAGAAGGCCGCAGGAGAAAAAGCATCCAAAAAATTTGCCATACGATCCGCTAAAGGATACAGAAACCAAGCCGCCATATAGCTTTGGGTGAGACCCACGCGGATCCTCTCTTAGATTCGATACCAATTTGATTTCCATTTCCCTCTGCAGTTCGCTCATCTTTATGGCTATTGATGCTTCGAACGAGAAGGCGCTGCCTGTAAAAGACATCTATACTTGGATTGTCGATCACTTTCCATACTTCCAGACGGTCCCCGAGGGCTGGAAGAACAGTGTACGACACAAACTGTCGGTAAAGAAGGGTTTCGTCAAAGTGGAGAGGGCCCCGGGCCAGGGTTCGTTGTGGCGCTTAGATCCGCAACATCGTCAAAAATTCATCAAGATCCTCAATGATTTTCCATTCTATCGGGGCTCAGCGTTGGACAAGACCAGCAAGTCGCTGAAGAGTCCCAATGTGATGGGGGCCAACGAATCATCCGGAGTATATGACGCCTCCACCAATGGAATGGGAATGGGCTGTGGCAACTCTGCGGCTCCAGTGGCAATGGCCGCACCCACAAAAAGAAATGGCTTGGTGCTGGCTAATGGTGGCGCTAGTCAATCGGCCGCCGTGCCAAACAGTCCATCGTCGAACGCTGGCGTAGGAGAGAGCACCAGTCATGTGCGTGTCGATCCGAAGCTGTTTCCCTATTTGTCCGAGGCCCTTCGAAAAATACGCAAGGATGGTGGCGGCGATGTCCTTGTTGACGATGTGTCCGGCAAATATGCCGGCAACCACAACAGCGTCATCGGCAGTGTCAGCGGCAGATACATCTCTGTAAGAAACGGAGGTTCTACTGCTGGTCCCAGTGGAATTAGTTATGGCCTCAACTTGGATGATGTGCATGCTGCAGTGGCAATGATCTTCCTCAAACACGGACCAAAGGCCTTTACCGAGTCTTTTCAAAATGGGTAAGCCACAATAGGATCTTTTAATCCGACAGATCTTAATCGACAAATCGACCTCTGTCTATCTTCGTCTCTCAAAGGGCCCCAGTGATTACGAGTTCGCCTAGCGAGAATCACACTTATTTCGCGGGCGGCAATAGCAATGCGGATAGCGGCGCCTCCACCCCACTCACGAACGGCAATATACTGGCGGGGCAGACGCCGGCCCAGATGCAGCTGCAGGCGCAGGCAAATGTCGGCGGAGGATCGGACAGCAATTGCGCCAGCTCCGATGCAGCCTATGACAGCAGCGAAGAGAAGTAAGTCCAGGGACTGCGTGAGGTTCTTGAAACTAATCATCCTAATTCTGCTCCCTCTTCTCAATAGTCACAACATCACACCCGAGGAGTTGGCCGATCAGCAGCGACATCGTGATGCTGCCGACGCTTTGCTCTTACTGTCTCGCTCATCCATCGTTGAGTGCGGGTCGGTGGCCACCACGCACTATCACAGCAACGGCAGCAGCCACGGCTCCTCGCACAAGCGCCCCTCCAGCCATAGTCTCGCGGAGGAGCATGAGCACGAGCACCTCCTGCAACAGTACCAGCCACTCTTGTCGTCCTCGCCACAGGCTGTCTACACGAACGACAGTGGTAGCAAGATGGCACTCCTCAGCAGTGACGCTGCCAATGTGGCGTTGGCCCAACATCAGCAACAACAGCAGCAGCAACAGCAGCAGCAGCAGCAACAGCACCACCAGATTCACCAGATGCAGCAGCAGCAAAAGCAACAGCATACAGAGCTTTATGGAAGCGTGGGAGGCGAATCATTGGCCGGATTGAATCATTGCCCTCCCACTGCAGAGGGAGGTGGGGAACAGGCGGCCATGTTACCCCAACATGTCAGTGCCGCGTTGGCCAATGCCGTTCCTTTAGGACTCAAGTTGATAACGCCTCTGCGGGTATTGCAAGCCAGGACCAAGCGCATACGTATATAAGCCATAAAGTTGTATCAATTTTTGTTCTTTTTTTTGCATATCTAACTAATAATAGTAATATCCACTACAAATAATAGCTAGTGTAACCAAATTTGATGTCTAGACTCCTGTTATATCCAGCTAAATCGCTTTTGCTCCAAAACTTTGCTACGCCAAAGGATGTTAATATTTACTGATAATTTTACAGATTATTTGTTGGTTTTTTTTTCTCTCTTGGACGCTGCTCTACCCGTGCGGCATCATCACTGGAGAGTTGCGCACCATTAAGTGGATTGAACAGGAGCGTCTGAACTAATTCCTGACACTAATTCCAATGGAAGCTGCAAGGCCACAGCCCTGCTTAAACTCGTCACCTGAGCCACCTCGCCCGAGGACAATCCGATACTGCTGGAGGGCCAGAGGAAGGTTAAACCCTTGTGGGGGACAACAGGAACTAAGAGAGAATAATGAAAAGTTGTCCTAAATTTTGCGTGTGTCCATAAAAGCTGCAACGAGAGTAAAGAAAGAAAAGCACTACACCGACCGATTTGAAAGTGAATGCAGAGTTCATTTTGCAGATTGAAATCGATCTGGGATCCATTTAATAACATATGACTCTTGAACCCTGAACCCAGAACCCAGCAGCCGCCATATCTTCATCGGGAACAAAACAAAAATGTGAGTGTGAGCAGGTCGCCAGTTAGTGATTGACACGTCTCGTATTCGAGTACGACCGAGACATTGCATATTCCGCTCATCCGAAAGTGCTGATTGGTGCTATGAACAAAGAATGTAACTATTTAAACTCGTAAATTGAATAATCTATTATTTTAGAATCTATACTGAGTTGTTTAACGTGTGGCCCTTCACAGCTTGAAAGCTCTTGAATGGGAGCAATTGGGAGTGACTTGATCTCATGATCAGTATGGATCATCGAAGATTACTGCGTCATTAAAATTGACGGTACGCTCAGAACCGTCGGAGGGCGAATCATCGAGGAATTCGGTGGGAAATGGACCAGATTGATTAGTTGGACTGGGCCAATCGCCCAAATCGCCAATACCTTCAAATACTACAGGCGGTTGCGCGGTAGGCGGATCCTCCGATTGCGAACTGCCGTTGGCCAGTCCTGCTGCGATCCTTCGACAGTTGACATCGAAGAGGCGCGAGCCGAGCTGCTTGTAGCGCCTCATGCACTCTAGGAAGTTCTGCTGACGAGTCGCCGTCTCCTCCACGCTCTGCTGGACCGAACGCTGGTCAATGTTGCGCCTGTGTTCCGTAGTGGAGCTGCTGTCCGAGTCTCTGTCTGTACCGTAGCCGGGGTCGGAGATCTGCTGAGACTCGGACATCATCTCCTCCTCCAAGCCATTGACGTTTCCAACGTGAAGCTCCAGGAGATGGCCGCTGGCCCGCTCCTTCTCCTTGCTGCGGTCGAGGAGCAATTGTTCCCGCTGGCGATAGAGTTCCAGTTGCAGGCACGAGAGCTCCTCGGTAAGAGCGTCAGTTAGACGGGTAACCTCCTCGTTGCGAATCAGTCCCCAGCGTGCAGTGCACGGTATGTGGAATGGCATCAGGACGCAGAGTTTGGCTACCAGGCCCTTGATCATACGCATCGTCTGTAAAGGGTACGGAGTACGGATCAGCTAGGGCTGTAGAGGATGGGGATGTGGGACTCACTTCACTGTAGGTTTTCTCCGAGAGGGGGTGGGCAATCAGCTGATTGACCGCCCTACGCAGACATTTTCGTGCCCCGGACAACTCGTGCAGCTCGCTGCGCACCCTCTGCGGAAGATATTGGAGGGTAAAGAATTGGTGGACGAGTGGACGGGCACCACTTACAATGTTCATATCGCTGCAATTCTCGCCTTCAACGAGCTGGTCGAGCAGGTCATAAAACTTGTTCTGCGCCTCACTGGCCCGCGTGCACATCACGGACCGTTGCTTCTTGAAAGTCTTGAGGAAGTCTTCAGCGAGCTGATAGAGATCCGAGTCGAGGCGCATATTCTGGTCCAGATAGGCAATGGCCTCGGCAAAGTGGTATCGGTCCAGTGGTTGTCCCAACAGTTCAGCCTGCTCATCGCGGCCAAAGATGAGAGGCTCTATGTCGCGAAAGCCCGTTCGCCGGAACTCCATCAGCTTGCGGTTGAGCTGTTCGCAGAAGTCCTCCTCACCCTGCACAGCCTCCACCACTTCCACCAGCTCGCCCAGTAGACGGACCTTGTTCAGTCTGCCCATTAGCCCCATGTGTCGAGGCGATCTCTCGTCGATGGGCCGGGCGTTAGGTTCAGGGACTAATCCACAAATATCGCCAGCCAGGGGTGGGCTTCCCAGCAGATGGGGTAACGATTGAATGGACTGGAGAATATGGGATGGCGGCGGTGCCCCCAAGGGCTCCCCGCGATCACGATCCCGACGTTCATACTGCTCGACAATGTTGGTGCTGGCCGGCGATGTGTTAAGCGTCAGCACGGAGGTGGTATCCGATACTGAATTTTCCTCTTCATGCCATTCCGTTATTTCTCCATCGACATCGGCGCCTGGGATAGCGTCATTGTAGCGTTCCATTATGTGGCGCAGCTCGTCTCGTACATCCTCAGCGCCATAGTGCATGGTGAAGTTGTCCTCTATCGCATCCGTGTCCATCGATGCGAACCAGGAGGACGTTTCCTCGTGATCGCCATCTCCGTTTGGTGGTGAAGCGTGACTCCCGTTGCTCATTGCAATGCAGAGGTGATGTAAGAGATCAGATACCAAAAATTTGAGTGTTCATTAAGGAATTTT
This sequence comes from Drosophila algonquin, assembly GCA_035041765.1. NCBI lineage: Eukaryota > Metazoa > Arthropoda > Insecta > Diptera > Drosophilidae > Drosophila > Drosophila algonquin. The sequence goes on along the minus strand of JAWNKY010000339.1, from coordinate 1,100,040 downwards.
GATAAATGTTTTGTCTGAAAAGCGGTAATACTAAAACGATATCGAAAGGAAAAACCAAATAAATCAGTGAAAATGGGAATTTTGAATGGGCGCCTGCTGTGCTATAGCGCCGCACTCAGTCCTCAGTCGTCACGTTGGTAAGTCGCCCGGGGGGAGAAGAAGACCTAGAGGCCCGAACCTCCACGCCTGCGTCGTACCACGCCGTATGCGTAAGCGTATGCTCCCAAGCCTCTCTCACTGCCCCTACGGACGAAGAGTTGGTGTCGAGCATATATTGAATGTGTTGCAGAGATCGATAAAATTGGGCAAGTAATCAAGATCTCGCGAACAAAAGAAAAATCCTGCACATCTGAAAAAAGACAAAAAAAAACACTATCTTCAAATAATCATTTGAAATAATACGCCAGCTGGCGGAAAGCCAATGAACAACAAATTGAGAATAGTTAGTCATTGCCTTGTCAGGAGGCGCCACTGTGTTGTATAACAATGTATGTAGAATTACATGTTATATTACATTTTATGCCAATTGTTGCTAATTTAGCGCAGTGCAGTTTAACTTTGACACTTTATTCTGAAGCTGTAAAACTTCTTAGCACCGTTTACTTGTGCAGACTATATTTTGAAAGATTTTTCTTTTAAATGCAGTTTATTTCGATCAGAAGGCCGAAGGCTCCACTGTGTGACGGCAGTGGAGCTCCAAGAGATGCGATTGACTCATTTCATAGCAATAGCAAAACGGGTAAGTACAATAAGGAGAAGCTATCATCAGTAATTACTATCGAATATACTTCAAAAGTTGTAGTCTTAACATCAAAGTTGAACATGAACAGCGAATATAAAAGGTTCGCTCATGCTTTGTTTTATTGGTTCTTTTGTTTTTTACATATTTTGCGATCCAGGATCACGAAGCTGATGACCAGATCCTCGTTGATACACATCACTGCCGCCGCGTTTTTCCACAGTCCACAGTAGTTGGGGGCCGTGAAGATGGTGACGAGGCGTCGGTCGGCAAACAGCTCGTAGCCATCCTCTACGACCTCGTGGGCGCGGATCATCAGGTCGAAACCGCAGGCTGCGAGAAAATCCGATATGATCTTCTCGCCGTAGGTGAAGCTTACACGACGATCGCTGTGGCCCCAATCGTCGCCAGTGCGGTTCAGGTCCGCCCACAGAAGGTCACAGAGCAAGCCCTCTTTGGGGATGTCAGTAGGGCGAGGGAGGGCCCGGATCTGGCTCAGGCTGTGGAAGGAAGGGCTCAGGCCGCCGTGGCAGCAGAAGACACGGTCCGCCAAGACGGCAGCCACCGGAAGGCAGTCGAAGCAGTCGATGAACTGGCGCCACATCCGTACATTGTGACGACGCTTTATCTCATCGAAGAACCCGTACAGACGCGTAATGCTGGAGCACTCGTGGTTGCCGCGCAGCATGAAAAAGTTCACCGGGTAGCGCACCTTGTAGGCCATCAGCAGGCAGATGGTCTCCAGCGACTGCTTGCCCCTGTCCACATAGTCCCCCAGAAACAGATAGTTCGTTTGCGGCGGAAAGCCACACGTCCTGAAGACTCGAAGCAGATCTGAAAATTGGCCGTGCACATCGCCGCACACCTTTATGGGCACCTCCAGCTCCAGGAGCATTGGCTGTTGCATGAACACCTTACGCGCCTTCCGGCACAGCGTCACGATCAGCGCCTCCGACAGGGTGCAGTACTTGCCATGCCTGAGGCCGGTTAGTTCCTGGATAATCCTGTCCAATTTTGTCTCGTCCAATTTCATCTTTATTTCCACAAATGTTCAAAGTGTTAAGTTAATCGGGTTGTGAAAACGTTCAGTCTATGAGGGTATCGAAAATAAATTAATCTCTGACATTTGTGGCAAGAGTTCCCTAGTTATCCGTTGCCAAAGTTTGAAGCAGATACCAATTCCTTCCCGGATACCAGATACCAAATCCTTCCTGGACATGATGAATACCTTTGCATCGAGGGCCGAAACAGCGCTTGGCAGAGACCATCTATCCAGTTCCCCCATCCCAAAGATACCAGCCATTCGATTGGAATACAGTAGATTCGTCTTTATTGAATTTGATTTCTCTGTTCAGTTTTACATGCTATATAAACTAGTTTATTAATCATATTATTAATATTTATATTTGCATTATTTCGTGCGTCTCTTCATCATCGCCTCCGTCTTTTCATTTCTTGCCACTTTGTTAATATAATTTTTGGTTTTTGATAATTGTTGTTTTTGTAGCAGTGTCGGTTTCTGTTTCTGTTTTTGTTTTTGGTTTTGTTTTCATTTGATTTTATTTGCAAAAATGCTCGTTTTACGGGACCACGTACACGGCCGTATGCGGTAAACGTACTCCTCGTACTCGTCTCAATGATTCAATGATTCAAATCAAAGATCAATTACGATTTAGCTTAGGTTTTCAAAAAAAATATGCCTTTTATTTATTGAATGCTCGTGTGCATTTATACAAGAAATGCTACAAAAAAATGTTTGTGCGTGTGTGTGTGTGTGTGTGTGTGTGTGTATGTCTCATTTATGCTTACTTTGGGGGGTAATTTCTTCATGTTGGATTTCTTAGATCATAGAAAATGGTATCAAGGTTTGCCAAAAATGTTATGTGCTTAAGTTTAGTATCTATGTATGTATGTATATATATGTATATCTATGTATAACTATTTATCGTTTTCTCTTGCATTTAATTTCGTTTATATGTATGTATATTTTTGATATTTTTGCTGCTTTGGTTTTTATTTTTTTTGGGCACATTTTGCTAATTTTCTTAAGAATCTTAGTTGCTGTTAATTTTTAATTCTCTCATCATCGTTTTCTGTTTTTTTTTTGGGCGGATTTCAAACTGAAAAACGGAGCTGGTTCTCGTTAAGATCATTGTTGGTGGAAAACTTAGGGGTCGCCGGCTTTCGGAGAATCGCTGTGTGTGTTAAATACGGTTTTTCTTCTCATTTCCATTATCTTTCAACTATCTTTATATGTATATATGTATATATATTTGCATGTATATACTATATCGGCTTATCAGTTGGCTAACTTTATCTGGTTATATCAAGACAAGGTTCCCCCATTGGGTTTGGGGCTTCTGTTTTCGGCTTCGCTTTCGCTTTTGCGTTCGGTTTCGTGTCTGATAAAATAACTCGCATATAAATCGTATTATTAATCGTTATGCATTAAACATAATATTGATATGGTCTCGTTTTTCGGTTTTATTTTGTTGTTCTTAGGTTCCTCTCTTTCACTATGGTTTTTCATATGTACAGCTACAGGGGACTAAACGCGGGGGCTTGAACGAGGAGGGGGATACTTGGCATTGATTAAATTGTATATCCGTATCAGTATGTGTGTGTGTGTGTGTGTGTGTCTATTTTTGTGTGTGTATGTGTGTGTGTATATCACCATGGGCTTAAATTCATATTCATAATCATATTCATATCCATATCCATATAGATGTACATACATACATACATATGAAACTTTCTCCTTAGAACTTTCTACAAAAGTTGAGCTAAAAAAAACTGCAATTACTCATAATTAATTACCTTCTCATTTGGAGTATAAAAAGTGGAGCACATACTCGCTCCTGTTCGTGTCCTTTTTTTTGTGTTCTTTATATTGGAAGGATATTTTTCATAATTTCATAATTACTAAGATCGATTCGCATATACTCATATTTCATAATTTCATAATTATTTTGTATATATTTACAGCTCAAGTTTTGATTTAATCAATTGTGTTTTTTTTTATATCTTCTCTTCTTGCTTGATCGAGTTTAAAATTAATTACGTATGTTTCTCCCTCTGTTCTGCCTGCCTAAGGATCTACGGATCTATGCAAAAAATTTCATCTGCCTACGTGACTATATACTATATAGATACCATATAATGTATCTGTATCTGTATATATCTGTATATTCTGTGTGTGTTTTGCTTCAATATATTTTGCTTTATTTCATGTATTCTGTTGCTTTAATTTACTTGGCTAGCACCGCATATTATGTATGTATATATATGTCACTATATATATATATGTATGTGTGTATTTGTATGCATAAAAATGCTAATTATGCATATATATATATGTATGTATATATAAACATATGGCTCAGATGGCTCGTATGGCAAGTGGTCTCTCTTATTTCCAGATCCCTAAAAGTATGCTATATTTGAGCCAACCTCTGTGTGTATGTGTGTGTGAGTGTGTGTCTGTGTATAAGGGTGGGCTGTGGGCGGGGTCAGGGTCAGGGTCAGGGAAGGGATACGAGATTTATAAGAGATTGCGAGTACTTTCGTTCCTCAGCGGCATCCGATTTGCTAAGTGAAATCAAAAGGCCTTTGGATTCGGAGCAAGGGATTTCGTTGGTTTTTCTTGTGGAAAAATTTGTGGAAAATTAAAAAAGGATTCTCGATGGGTTTTTTTTTCGTTTAATAAAACATTTTTATTTGATAAAGTTTCGTTCATGTTCATGTATTATTGGTATGTTGTTTGCTTTTGTTTTTTTTTTCTTTCTCTTCGTTCCTTCCTATATTGTATATGTATATATATATATATATCATACATATATATCATATATCATATACATATATATATATTATAATAATTACAATAATAATAATAATAAAAATACAAAGACAAAAAAGTTGTGTATTACGAAATAATTAAAACTAAAAGTTGCGAACAATTTCATCGTGTCGTGTGGGTTTTTTGGGGGTGGGGTCTTCTCAGGGGTCCCACCGGTCCCACCATCATTGTATTCCATATATTTTGTATATATATTTTATATATATATATTTACTTCATATATGTATATATGTATCGTTTATCATATCAATATTAGGTGTATTTTATCCATTAGCTAAAGCGTATGAAAATGCAAAGTATTTAACACGTTAACTTAAACACAAACAGGAGGAAAGGAAATGTCGATTGGAAAACTCTATATATATGTACATATGTATGTGTATATATATATATATATATATATATATATATAATTTAAAGAAGGTCTCAACAGATTTGCTGACACTTGTCTTTTGCATATTTTTTAAATATTGGCTTAATATTTTTGCTTTACGTTTTTTTTTTTTTTTATTTTGTTTTATTCTTGAATAAATTTTGTTTGAAGACGCAAATTGTATTTTTTTTAGGTATTTGAAATGTGTTTGGTATATGTTGGTATTTTTTCGTTTCCTTATTTCCTTCTTCTCCTTCTCCATCTCTTCTTCAACCTCTCCATTTACTTTTCATATATATGTATGTAATAATAATAATAATAATAATAATAACGCGGCAAATTTCGGGCCTATGCAAAAATGTTTCTTTTTGTGTAGTTTTAATTTATTTAGTTTTGCTGTTGCTTTTATTTTTTATATTTTCTTTTTGGTTTTGAGAAATTGTTTTTTACGCTTAAATATTTAGCCTAGGAAAAAAAGGTTGCATTAAATATTCCTTAAAAATTGTTTGGTTTTTTCTTGTTGTTGTTCGTTTTTAGGAAAACAGATTCATTTTTTTGTGGTTTTTTCTTGTTTTTGGTTTTTATTTTTGAAATTTGTTTAATTTTACGATTACTTTGTAAACTTAGGCGCTAGGCAAAAAAAATTGGCTCTCTTAGATTAGGGTTTTTTAATGTTTGTTGTTTTTTTTTTGTATTTTTTTGTTTGCTTTTTTATGTAATTTCTTTAGTACGATATGCGGTTGTGTTTTAAAGTTTTTCGTGTTTTTTGTATTCGCTTCCATCTCGAAATATTTGAGTGTCACAGAAGAAACTGTTGGTATTTACGCTAGGGTTTAATGCGAATTTAAATTATCGTTAGGCTACGTTGATAAACTCCTCTCGATTCTCCAGTTACGCATATGATTTTTCATATATTCATATATGTATATACTATATACTATATATATGTATATATAATGTATGTATAATTATTTTTAGAGTAAGTAGATTATAAATAATAATTTAGTGCATTTTGCGGTTTTACTTTTGCTATAATTATGAATTATTCAATTGTTTATCATTGTGTTTGTGTGAGGGGGGTGTGTGCGTGTGTGTGTGTATTTTTATGTAAATTCAAAATTTACAAAATTTATTGTTATATATTTTACGTTTCGTTTTGCTCTCGCTTCGCCACTCTTCTCTACTATTCTCTCCCACACGTTTCTCTTCCCTTCTTCTTCTCACTGAACTTTGATTCAACAAATATGTATTAAAAAAAATTAAATAAAATATTAAGGGGAAAGGGGCAAACATTTTCCTCGCGTCGCGGCATTTTCCTTGCTTTCAACTATCTTTTACTTTGGGTGTTCGTTTCTTATTTTGCGTTTGCTTCTACTTCTGCTTCTGCTTTATCGCTTCTCGTTTCTCCATTCGTTTTGTGTGTGTGTGTGTATGTGTGTTTTGCTTGAGATCAAAAGATAGTTTAACAAGTCGGGACTAAGGGGATCGGGAGGATCTGGTGGAGTATGAAGAAAGAACGAAGAAATAACGAAAGAAAGATCATGCCTCGCGAGGAGTCTATGTACAGAACGGCTTCTCCGGTTCGTTTAGTCTGTATGTACACTCAACCGTTGAATAATATGCGTAGTTCTAGTCCAATATCATCATCATCCGTATCATCAATATTATTTATAATTCATAATAATTAATTCATTATCATATTCGTAATAGTAATCGTAATCATAATCATAATCGTGGTAATTATAGATCGACAAACAAATTATATGTATAGTTATCCATCCTACCGCCTTCGCTTACAGTCTTCAAGTAGAAACAAATGAAAAAAAAATCTTTGCAAGATCTCTTTCGCTATCATTGGATCTTGGCTTTTGGTTAAAGTTCTTGGGCAAGTCAGTGGGGGCCTTGTTTTTTGTTTTGGGTAGATAGGGGATATGGGGGATTGGGTGCTTTTAATACTTTTGCGCTCCTCGCATAGCGTCTCTAAACTTTTAGCTACAATTATTACAACTCCGGGCAACCAGACCTAAGGCTATCCTATCCTAAGTCCCATAGGTATTGTATTGTATTGTGTATTGTATTGTATGTAATATGATAATAAAAAAAAACAGAAAAAAAATAGAGTTCTCTACGATCTAGGTGCTATGTATCGATATATCTAGCCCGCTCGAGGCGAGTCCTGGGTCTAGGTCTACGTCTAGGTCTAAACATCCAAACTTAATCACAAGTAAACGGTCGTCTCCATCGCCATCGGCATCTGCCTCCGCATCTGCCCCTCTATCGTTGATCATTGCACTGTCCTAGTAGTTCCACGCGGCTGCTGGCGCAGCACTGGCTACCGCCTGGGCAGCTGCCACAGCCCCGCTGCCAGCAGCTCCTGTGGCGGCGACACATGTCGCTGACGACTCCTCCGAGTCCGCCTGGCCGGGTGTCCCGTTGCTGCTCAGGCGTCGCACGCGCACCAGACGCAGCTTCTCCTCGTTGATCACCTTCAGCTTCTTCTCCGCCTCGCTCGCCTCGCAGTCGAGGCCACCATCCAGCTGCTGCTGCAGCTGCTGGTCGTCCTCCTCGTCGTCGTCCTCCTCCTGCTTGATGCGCACCTCGGGCTCCATGAACCGCTGGTCGATCTCCACCTGGGCGTGCTCGTGCTCCGAGTCGCCACCGCCAGCCTCCACCGACTTGCCGTCAGCATCGTCCCGACCGTAGTCGGAGGAGCCTTGTTGCATAACACAGACACCGTTGATGATGCGCTCGCTCTCGCTGCCGGCGCCAGACTGTGCCGCTACGGCGGCTGCTGCTGCTGCCGCTGCCACGGCTGCCGCTGCCAGTCCCGCATTGGGGGTGGTGGTGCCGGCTGGGTTCACCCACTGGGGGCCGCTGGCTTACGGCGGGAGCTGCGAACGGCGTTGCTCATGTAGGCGGCCGCCGCCGAGGCGAGGGCGGACTTCTGCTTCTCGTACTCAGAGACCTTGTCCTCCGCCTCCTGGCCCTCCAGCGACTCGTTGTCGCTCATGTTGTGGCCGCTGGCATCCATCTCCAGGTCGTCCTGGTAGTCGTCGCTGCGCTCGCGCTTCAACGTCGGCATGGAGAGGTCCAGGCCGCTCATCTGCTCCTTGAACGCCTGGTTGAGGGCCTGCAGCTGCAGCTCGTCCCCAACACCGACGCCGGCCGCACCAACGGCCGCTGCAGCGGCAGCAGCCCCGGCAGCAGCCGCGGCACCCGGAATGCCCGCCAGACTGCGTCCGAGGAGAGCGGCCGCCGCGAAGTAGGGTGGGTAGGGAATGGGCGCTCCGCCCAGGCCCATGCGCTCCTTGTGCAGTTCGACGAGCCGCTGCTGGAGGAGGATGCGGAACTGGACGGGATCGAAGGGGGTAGCATTGGTGTTCTCCCGACTCGGTATGGGGTTGTCCTGGCCGGGCTGGCCGTGGGGCACCTGCTGCTTGAGCCGCATGCGGTGGTTGTGGAACCAGTTGGTGATGGTCCGTGTGGCCAGGCTGAGCTCGTTGGCCAGGAACTCGATGGTGCCCACATTGGGGTACGGGTCGAGGGCGAACGCCAGCCGCAGCGCCTCCTTCTGCTCCTCGGAGAAGAGCACGCGCTGTTTCTTGCTGGGCGGCGCACCGCCCACGGAGCCCACGGAGCCGGGTCCGGGGCTGCTGGTGTAGAAGTCGTTGGTGTCGTTGCTGGAGGTGTCGCTGCTGTTGTCCTGCTGGTTGGGGCCGGTGCTGCGGCGCCGCTTGCTAGCCTCCCGCCGCTCGTTCTTGAGCAGCTGCAGTCGCTCCACATTGTTGGCGTCACTCAGCCACAGCTGCATCCGGATGAACGGCTCTCGGCCCTTGATCGAGAGCATATGCCAGGGCTTCGGTTTGCTGAGGAGCTCCGACACGGAGCCCTGTGACAGGCCCAGCACCGCCTCGCCGAAGATTTTCTGGCCGATGTTGTTCGCCAGCAGAGCCTCCTTGATCTTTGTGGTGATGTCGTGCGTGTCCAGGTCCTGGGTGAGGGCGGCCATCTCGTAGACGGTGGGCGACATGTGCTGGTGCAGACTGCGCATGGCATTGGGCGCATGTGCGCCTCCGTGCACCGGCATCAGCATGGGCTTCTTCTCGCCCGCCGGCCCTGAGGGTGGCCCAGCGGGTCCACCGGCATTGCCCTGTCCCCCGGGATTGGAGCCACCGCCGACGGATGAGGCAGCACCGCCCGAGGCGGGCAGGCTGATGGCATGCTGGGGCGGCAGGCCGGGCGACGTGAGCAGCATGTTTTGGTGGTGCAGTGCGGCGGCTGCCTGGGCGGCCGCAGCGGCCTGCTGGTGCTGATGCTGCTGGTGCGGATGAGCATGTGGATGGGGGTGCTGGTGGGGATGCTGGTGCTGGCTCTGCTGCTGGGCGGCAACGGCGGCGGCGGCAGCGGCCGCCTGCTGCTGCTGCTGCATAGCCGCGGACATGGCCACGGCCTGCATCTGCTGCATGATGTGCTGCGCCTGGGCGGGCTCCTGCAGCTTCAGCTCGTTCATCATCTTCTGCATGGGCAGGGCGGCGGCCTGCATCTTGCTGGCCAGACCTTGGGGCATCTGGGGGCTGCCGGAATAGCTGCCGGTGCGCATCAGTTTCTCGGGCGCGATCTTGTACTGGCTGGCCACCAGCTTATGCACGGCATTTTCGTCCTCGAGGAACATCTTCATGCGGATGAAGGGCTCGCGGCCCTTCTGGGTGAGCATGTGCCAGGGCTTGGGGCGGGCCAGCAGATCGGAGACGGAGCCCTGCGACAGGCCCAGCACCGACTCACCGAACAGACGCTGCGAGATGCTGTACTGGGAGAGTGCCTCCTTCACGCGCCGCACAATGTCCTCCGTGTTCAGGTTGTTGAACATGTCGAACTGCTGCTGGGTGATGGGCGGCAGCACCGCCTTGGTGGGACGCTGCGGCGTGCTGTGGTGCGGCGTCACCGGCGGCTGGGTGATCAGCGAGTTGGTGATGGACGCCATACGCTGCAGGGGGCTGGCGGTGGCCGCAAACTCCTCGCCCTGGTTGCTCAGTGCCGGTGGCAGGATAGAGTTGCTCAGCGGACTGGGGGCGGCCGAGTTGCTGGCATGGCTGCCGGCTCCTACGGATCCTGTACCGGCTCCAACGCCGTCTCTGGCGCTGGACAGGCTGTTGGCCGATCCGGGCACGCTGCCGGCACTGCCCGAGGGTGGGGCTGGCGGTGCTGGCGGGGCCGGGGTGTCTGACTTGCGACCGTGCAGTGACTGCGGATAGTCGCGAGGATCCTCGCGGTCTCCGTCCTTGGAGCTGCTGCTGCTGTGCTCCAGTGAGCCGCGCTGGCCGTTCAGCTTGATATCCTTGACGGCGGCCAGCGAGAGGTCCTGGGCGCCGTTGAGCACCTGCTGCTGCAGGGCCATCAGACTGGAGAAGTTGGGGAAGCCGGAGACCGCCTGGGCTTGGGCCTGGGCCTGGGCCGCCTGCTGTTGCTGTTGCTGCTGCTGCTGCTGCAGTTTGGCGATCTCCCGCTCGAAGGCGTGGCGCATGTTCTCGTCGGGAACTGGGAATGCATTGGCCGCCCCGGGAATGCCGGCGGCTCCTCCAAAGAAGGGCGACAACAGGAAGCTATTTGCGAGAAGAGACGAAGATCGAGAAGAGTCAGAGGTTGTTGTCCCAAAAGGTTCTTCAGGGGGGTGGTACTTACCTGGGGAAGGCTGCCTCGCGTGGTGTGCGGGCTATCAGCTCCTGGTAGAGGCGGGCCATCTTGTCCTGGGCGAGATCTTCGTGTCGGAGTCGCTGCTGCTGTTCGCGTTCCCGTTCGCGCTGCTCCCGCTGCTGCTGGTGCTGTTGGTGCTGCTGCTGGGCGGCGGCCACCACAGCGTCCCGCTGCTCGGAGGCCATGTGCTGCTGATCCCGATGCTGTTGCTGCTTCAGCTGCTGTTCCACTTTGAAGAACGGCGATGTGCAGCTCTGTGGCGGCGACTTGCTGTCCTCGTTGCTGTGCGTGTCCTCGCCGGCGTGGCGACGCTGCTGGTCCTGCTGGTCCCGCTGCTGCTGGGCGGCGGTGCTCTTCATCAGGGAGGAGGCCTCGCTCAGGATGTGGGCGATGCGGTCCTCCGACATAGAGTCATCGCCACCGCCGCCGCCAGCGCCGCGTCCCGCATACTGAGGCAGGCCCGAATCTGCAACAGCAAAGTAGAGAAGACACAGAAAGAGAGAGAGAGAGAGAGATAGGATTAGAGAGGGCGATCGTAAAGACTGTTCGGGGGATATACATCGCATTAAAGGCTGTAAAGTTTATGTGGCCTCAACTTGGGCTTTGGGGGCTCTGCTCATTTATTAAGGTTCGCTCTATTGGCTGTGACAGGACATGGACATGGACACAGGCCCAGACCGAGACCTCGAACCAGACCCCGACCCCGACTCCGACTCCGACTGTGACTGCGACTCCAACTCCGAGTCCAACCGAAAACCAATTAAGCCATAAAGCGTTCAAAAAGCCAAAGCGAATTTGTGGCCATAAAGCGGCGCTGCAGTTGAAAGGGCCACCGCGCCCCATCAAGTGTCCCACCACTGAGAGAAAATCCCCGGTCACCATGGCCCATGCACTGACAGAAATTGCAAGCGGGTTTGCCATCTCATTCCATGCCATGCCATTCCATTCCAGAGAGCGAATGACTGCTGTGGGGGAGTGGCTGGAGTTGGGGGAGTGTGGGCGCTCAATTATATCCAGCAACAAAAACGCCAAACGATGAATGGTCAACGAAAAAGTATTTGTGCCCGTTCCCCATTCCTGCCTGCCTCCCCCGCCCCGCCTGCCTTTCTGTTATGCTTCCTCCCCCGCCCCCTTTAAATAGTTGTTCGATGCAGGAGAGCATTGCGCTAATTTGGCACGCGCCTGGGCCCCCATCCTCTTGCCCCCAGCCGCTCTGAGGGGAGATGCTCATCGAAGCGGGAGTTTGGTCACAGGGCCAGCGACCAGCGACCAGGAGTTGAATAAACGAAATGAATAAATGAATGAATTCAATTGCAATTGAGAGCAAAGGATGCAAAAACAACAACAAAAAATGTAAGCAAAGCAGCAAAAAAAAAAAATTGTATTTCATGTGCGGCACGAAAAAACGATGCACACGAAAACTGAACTGAAAAATTGTTTTGCAGAAATTCAATTGAAATGGAGAAGCGTTTTGCTTTTTGGCTTTTTACTTTTCACGTGACACAGAGACAGAGAGAGGGAGAGAAAGAGAAAGAGAGAGAGAGAGAGACATAGAGAGAGGGGTACAGAGAATCGAGTGGTAAATTGCAAAATAATCACACAAGTGGTTCGCCCCGAAAACAAGGACCATAGAATTTCCTGTGTGATGTCCTGCGGCATGTTTTGTGGCTGCCACAGCACAAACATCAATCAGCCGCACACGTTCAACGCGAACAAGGAGGCGGGGCAGCCAATGGCGGGGGAATCGGGCGACTGTGGACTGTGGACTGCCCGACTGCGAAATGAAATAACTGAAAATCGCTTTACAATTGCCAAGCATAATCGATGCCCAAAGGAGCAAACACTTGAATGCCAAATAAAACTGCAAGAATCGCTCCGAAAAGCGGAAACGGAAATCAACACATGAATGACAAATGTACCGCCCCCCACAAACGCCTCCTGCCCCTCTGGCGCCACAAACAAAGAAAAAACCACAGCCCCCTCTGGACAGAGCCATTGAAGCGAGAGATTCATAGATTCAGAGGGAAAGAGAGAGAGAGAGAGAGAGTGGGAGTGGGAGTGGTAGTGGGGGTGAGAGATGTGGTAGTCCTAGCCACAGGACCCACCGACCACACAGATAGATGGATAAAGGCGATAAAATGGCCAACTACAATAGATCGGAGCACTCTTAACGTGGTCCAGTCCAGTCCAGTCCAGGGTCCAGTGTGGCCTCCTCTCACACTCTCTCTCTCTCTCTCTCTCTCGTATCGTTGCCATGCTTTCTACTTCGACTATTTTTTGGCGAATAAAAATTGGAAAAATGATTTTTGTGTGAATTTTTTCCTTATGTGACTCCTTGTCGTCGCTTCATTTGGGGATTACAAAGTGTTTTTGTGTTATAAAGTCGAAGATGACATTGATGACACCTGGAATGACCCAGACCATGGGTTACTACGACGTAGATCCGGTGCCCAGACCCACAGATTCCGATTCGAACAGGATATAAAAGAATAGAGTGAAAATGGAAATGAAAGTGCGGATGGGATGGACAGACACAGACAGCTTAAGCGGTCTTAGTGGAAGATTGTGGTGATGGAGGGAATGACGAAGTGGATAATGGGGTTTGGAACTGAGAGGAATTGCTTAGAGAGTTCATCGATTAAAGCTCTCACTTTTGAAGGGAATACTTTAAGAAACGATTCTTTAGAATACAGATTGATTTTTTCTCATTTTTGTTGCTGCTGTATCTCCCTTAGTAGTTTCCTTGGTGACTGCACTTTAATCTATAATTTAAGAGTCTCATGTGGCGCATTTACCAGCAGACAAAGCTCTTGCCACCGGGGGGGTGGTATCGCCCACTCCCCAAAGCCTTCACAACGGATTCAACGCCCGCAGTTTTTTGGCCCAACTTTCGCTTCATACGCGAATGGCCATCCTTTAGGGCCATCATTCAACATTTTACTCCACAGATACACATACAGAAACAAATATTTATATATATAAATATATATAGATATATGTAGATATGGATGGCCACTTTTTTTTGTCTGCGATTTGCTTCTTTTTTTGTTTTTTGTGTGCTTCCCCAATCCTGAATATTTTTTGTTTTGTTTTTTTGTAATTTATTAGAGAGGAACATGTTGACCAAATTGTCATTCAAAGGGATTTCGGATTTGTGCCGGACGCCAGATATGAGCTATCATATTTGTCTACCTCCGCGAAGAGGCGAGGGCGAGAGTACAGATGGGTGTATCAGGATATACATATATGTACATACATACATAATAGAGATATAGGTATACCAATACCAGTGCCAGTACGAATTCGAGTGTATATTATATGGATAAGATATATTTGTATTTGTATTTGTATATTTTTATATATGACAATCTATCTAAACCCATCTCGGTGGTCCTTCGCCCGCTCCAGCAATTTGCCTGATGAATATTTGCCTTTTATAACAAAATCAGAGAGGAGGAAAGAAGACCGCCCAGACACACCGAGTGGATGGATGGATGCTTCAGGTTCAGCTTCAGTTTCTGCTTCAGGAGGTACTCCTTCCCCTTCCTCCTCCCCTCCACGGCTGTCTTTGGCTTTCTCTCTCTTTCGCTGTCTGTCTGCGTGGTTGGGGGGTTGCCATGTGGGGCTGATTCGTTTGTTTTTTATTCTAATACAATAAATATTTGCCAGCACACAAATATGTAATCATACTTCAACATGTCGCGTCGCACCGAAAGGGTTCGTTTCATCCATTCCCATTCCCATTCCCATACCATTTCCATATTCTACCGTTAGAACACAACAGACTCAGTATGTGATGATTGTGGTGGAATGGGTGGAATTGAACGGCACATTGAAATTGGCACACGCACGCAATTTGCATTAATTGCAAGAAAAATTTTCTAATTAAAATGCCAGTCATTTGTATTTCTTTTTCTCCCCATTTCGAATGAGGACGACTCCTCCGCGAAACCCCATGCCCCATGCCGCATGCCGCATGCCTCATACTCTTTCCTTAGTCAGTTATCCATTTGTTGTTGCTTGGTATTAGCAAAAGTGTCAATTAAAACAAAAAACGAGAGGGAACGTTGTGAGCCGCGGCAAAGGCCGCGGCTCTACCTTATACCCGGTACTCAGTCAGTATATATGTACATACATACATTTATGAGCCTACGATTTCTGAAATTTATTATATGTTCGCAAAAGGGACGAACAAATTTTGGGCAAAAAATAATATTTCAGAAAATGAATTTAAATCATTTTTGGAATATTATACATGTTTCCGATTTTGTTTGCATATGATTTTTACATTTGCTTCTAAATTTCTACATGACATGTATAACTACATATGTATTTGAGACGTACAAGTGTTTAGGACAGAGAGGGAGGGAATGAGTCAGCGCTTGGCAGGCGTTGCGTAGCCACTGAAATTTAATTTGTTTCTTCTGGCCATAATATTGATCCGATCTGATCCATATTCGGCAATCTGGTAGATATGGTAATTTTCCATGATTCTACGTTTTTGGTTTTCATTTATCTTAAAAATTGTGGATTCCACAGATTTTCGTCTTTTGTGGGGGCGGAAAGGGGCGTGGCAAAATTTTAAAACAAACTCGTCCGGGTTTGGTATCACAGGAGCTTGGATAGAAAGTTTGGTTGCTCTGGCTTTTATAGTCTCTGAGAACTAGGCGACACAAAATACGAATGGGCAAAGCGGATGGGGTCGCGTGTGAGAGAGAGCGAGAGGGAATGATGACTTTCGAAATGGTTTCCTTCATTGTAGCTATAATAATGATCCGATCTAGTCCAGATTCAACACTCTGATAGAAATGGTCTTTCTTTATGATCCTGCTTTTTTAGTTTGCTTGTATTTTAAAAATTGTGTATGCCACAGACTTTCGTCCTTTTTGGGGGCGGAAGGGGGCGGGGCGAAATTTTGAAATATACTTTGAGTAGTGTGATAACACAGGAGACTGAATACAAAACTTGGTTACTGTAGCTTTAATAGTCTATGAGATATAGGCGCAAATGAAGACGGACAGACGGACGGACGGACAGACGGACAGACGGACAGACAGACATGGCTATATCGACTCGGCTATTGATGCTGATCAAGAATATATATACTTTATGGGGTCGGAAACGCTTCCTTCTGTGCGTTACACACAACCGTTATCCCCACAAATCTAATATACCCCTATACTCTTCGAGTACCGGGTATAAAAACACAACACACACACACACATCAAGGCTATGCAGGGGCGGCTAGAAGAAGGATCTTGATGTGGAGTAGGACCAAGAGTCGAATGAATTAGTAGCTTCTTCTCTTTCTGGGTGAACAGAGGGCAAACGTAGCATGGAAAATTGAAGAGCTTCGACAGGGTTGCGACTTGAACTGGGGGTTGGGGTTGGGATTGGAATTGGCACTGCACTGCACTGCAGAGCCTTCACCTGTTATCAAAAAAACGTTTCACCTTTAAATTCTCCATCACTCACTCTCTCTCCTTCTCTGTCTGCCTCTCTCTGTATCTCTGTGGCACTCACACATTGTTTGTCTTGCAATTAAGCAGAAAATATGAGAGAAGGAAGAAGTGAAGGCAGGACAGAAAGAGAGAGAGAGAGAGAGACTGGAGAGAGTAGACGGCAGTAGAAAACACAGAAGAAGGAGCTTAAGCATTAAGGAGAGAGAGAGAGGAATAATGAAACAACAGCTGTGTCTGTGTCTGTGTGTGTGTGTGTGTGTGTTTGCAGGTGGCGGAATGAGCGGAATGGCTGGAATGTCGGCAATGGAATGGGTATGTGTGGTGTGAGGTGAGGTGGGGTGGGGGGAAGGGTAACCCGTGCAGCAGCAGCAGCAACTTTGTCTTGCATTTTAATTTGTTTTCGTCATGATTTCGCTTTGTTTTTCCATCTACCTCCCCCTCACCCTGTATCTCTTCCCTGTCCCTCACTTTCTCTCTCTCCGTCTCTCTCTCTTGCTTTATATATTTCACTCTCTCCCTCTCTCTCTCCCACTTTGGCTCTTGTCAAAGTTCATTACAAAGTAATTAGCTGCCTTATATGCAAAATAAGAAATACAAAAATCAAGAAGCAAAAATAAGTAAAAGAACCGGCAACACGAACACGACATGTGCAACATTAATTTGCGGCAAGCAGGCAGGAGCAACCCAAAAGTTTCCCCGTTCACCATCCCCAATATGAGGGGTGATGCCCCTCTGGTATACATTTTTATTTATTCTGTTTTATAGTATTATTTTATTTATTTTTTTGTTCTTTCTGCTGCCGCGCATACCTCTGGCAACCCCATCAAATTAGCACTCCTTGATCGGAGGCCATTACTCTTCGATGCCACCAGCCCCAGCCACAGTCCCAATCCTCCTATGCTCCCCATCCTCGGGGTACCCCTCTGACATGCCTGATTGCCCCATTTCGTTCATCACAAAAGATATCAAAGAAATGAGAAATAAAATAAATTTCACAAATTTTCTTCCCCATTTTCTATTCGGTTTTAATTTTTGAAATATATGTAGTACCCCTTGAAGAAGGAGGTATAATGATCCTCTTGATGGGCAATACACATATGTATCCACGGTATCCCATGATTCGTGCTTTCGATAATCTTCTTTAATTTAGTTTTTCGTACGTTTTTGGTAGGTGATCGCCAGATTTATGAAAATTGTTGAGCGAGCTTTATGCTAATTTATGCGTATTGTTTTGTCTGCCCACGCAGGCCATCCACTCGACTCCTCTTACCACCCCCCACCAACGCTCTCCTGTCTGTCTGCCTATCTGCCTGTCCGTCTGTGTGTCTGTCTGTCTGTCTGTCTGTCTGTTACCGCAATGAGTCGCCACACTTATGCGATGCCACTCAATGAACAATTTTAATGGCCGCATCGGGGCGCGTGAGTGTGTTTGTGTATAAATAAAATCAAATCAAATAAAATACAATAAAGATGAGGCCGAAAAATCGCGTAAAAGCAAAGGAATTGATACGCCCCGTTGGTCACTTAGTCAGACCAGATCGCATGCCTATGTCTCCTCTCTATCGAATCAACAGCAGCAGCAGCAGCAGCAGCAGCAGCAGCAGCAGCCGTGAGTGTGTTGGTAATATACACACACACACACATATACACACATGCATATACATATACTCATGCATAGCGCGCTTTATGGCTTGTGACAAATAATTTGTGAAGCGGCCGCAAATAAATGTGTGGCAGGCAGGCAGGCGGCAGGCAGGCAGGCAGTCGGACCGGCATCTTCTGGCGTTTGGAATGCTTTTGTTTTGTCTCTCACTTTTCCCGTGCCCCGTGCCCGTGCCCCGTGCCTCGTGCCTCCTGCCACATTCTCTGCTCCCCCTTCTCTGCTAGTTGGCTCCTCCTGTCTTCTTGCGCTTTCTTGCGGGCTCTATTTTTGGCCACTCGCACTCTGCGCCGCTTTGGCCTGCGTTGGCCTGGCTAAAACAAATAGCCGACAACGGCGATGTCTGCTCAGAAATTATGTGTTAATATGCTAGTATTATTAGCTGCTATAATGGCCAGCTACCCCTCCACCCCCTCTCCCATCGCCCCACCCCTTAGTCCGCCTCAGTTGTCCCCTTGCCGAAGCACTACTCCATGGCATGGCCCCTCTTCCTGCATTTCTCTTTTGTCATTACGTATACGCAGAGTAATTTTTCCTTTTTTGACGTTAGGTTTTTTTGTTGTTGTTTTGTGTGCTGTTTCTGTGTTCGGCTTTGAGCGTTGGCCAGGCTAAATGAGTTTCAATTGAGCACTTAACCCGGTCCTACCTCTACAGTCCACCTCCCTCCCATCTGCTGCCACTACCAAATCCTCTGACATCGTATTTATTCGGGCAAAGTCCTGTCAACGGGTTTTTTGGGTACTTTGGCTCTAGAACTTTACACTGAAGCGGCACTGGAGGCACTGTGGAATGAGTTGGGCATCAAGTAATCGAAATTATATCGATAGGTGTGCACAAGAACGATTGCTGTGAGGCAGCACTTCAAACAAGACCAATTGATACTGGATACTGATAAGTCGATTAATTATCGCTGAGGTTATCACAAATGAGACTGCAAATCGATAGTCCGTTCCTTAAACCCGAACTGGTTTCTATATTTAGGATTCGTTTTGCTATTCCCTTGCCATTTTATCGATATGGCAGATATCAGTGCAGTGCACTAGCCCCCACCCCCTGCCACGCTCACCACTTCCTTGGCTGTCACACCCCCCACCCCCTTGTCCTGTCCTCCAGTTTTACAGTTTAATATGCAACAATTGTCGTTAAATGTTACAAAAACATGAAGAACCTACGGAAAAGAGAGGAAAAGCAAACCAAAAACGCAAAAACTTTTGCGTCAAGCCATAGCCGGGGCGCTACCCTCTCCTCCATGGCCCTACACACACACACACACACACGCACGCACACAGAACCAACCGTAGACGAATAACCATTCAACCCCTGCCACACAATCCTGCCACTGCCCCATCGCTTGGCAGTGCCTCGCGCCCCATCCTCGACCGACCACAAAGACGACTTCAAACGCTCGGCACGTCAACGTTTTGCATGCCTCGTTGAAGGCAGCGACTGAGGCAGAGGCAGAGGCAGTGGCAGTGGGGCAGCAACAGAGCCAACAGTCGAGGTAGCGGCAATTGCAACTTGTTGTTGTTGCTGCTGCTCCTCCTATATATACATATATATAAATACAATACTATATAGGGAGTATATATGTATATAGGAATTTTATTTTATGATTTTTTATTTCTGTTGTATTTTGTTTCAAGCCTTTCACAGACCAATTGTCACGGCAGTCGTCTGCTGCTCGCACTGCTCCCCCAACCCACTAGCCCACCCACTACTCCGACAGTCCACCACCACACCACCACACCACCCCACCCCCAGGTTTCACCGTTTGCCTCATAACGCGCTTTAAACAATTACAATTCAAAATTCATTGACGCGGATCCTGGGTTAACTTTTGCCACAATGACTTCAAAGTATTGTTAACCAACAGAGTTGACAGAAGGTAGTAGTGGCGCTCTGGCGTACAGCGACAAGGGTGGGGCAGGCAGGCTGCCAGGCACCACCCTCCTCCTGAAGGTGGCAGCTACTGCCCCCAACAGTAGGCAAGGCTAAATGCTGTCTTCTGTCCCCTTTTCAGAGGGGTGGAATAATCCAAAGAACAGATCTGCTAATAGCTAAACCCCCCATATTTGCTTATAATTAGCCTGGGACTGGAAAAAACTGTCCGCTCTCTATCAACAGAGTTACAGTTACATTTACGGTTGCAGTTACAGTTACAGTTATAGGCTACAGTTAGTTTAGCTTCCATGAGTAATCGTCATAAATTAATTGTCAACATTTGCCTGCACTTAGGTACGGTACCCTGCACCCTCTCCCCTCCCCCACATCCAACCCATACACACCAGACACCCCACACGCATATCCCTGTCCGCCAGGTGAAACGAATGGAAATGGGTTGGCAAGCAATGTGTGGAATGAATGGAACGGGTATTTGGATAAAATGGGTACGGCAAGTACGAGTGTGTGCGTGCCCTGCCACTTTAAAAATACTTTTGTATTGACATACTACTCGTATTTGTTGGGGTGGGGGTGGAGGGGCTTTGGGGTTCCATAATATTGATGACTAATCAATACGCGGCACGGAAACAGTTAGGCCAGGGAGAAGCCAGCAACCAAGGCAACAGATAACAGGAGCAAGCGGCTGATGATCATACCGTTATGGGAATGGATGGATGTATGGCTGGGCGAGGGGAACAATGATATAAAAACGAAACGAAATGAAATGAAATGAAAAACGAAACGAAATTCCTGTTCATTTTCACGCCTAATGTGCGAATTTGGTGAAATTTATGGCGACAGGCAAATGGCCGCTCGAAATGCACTGAAATGTCTCTCTTCTTGTCTGCAGAGTGTCGTTCGTCCCTCCCGCCTGCCTGCCCCACCCGGTGGCAGTGGCACCACCCCCTTCCCGTTTTTGGCGTTGCCGTTAGCCGCTGCGTCGTCAAGTTTGTCGCTGTTTGTGACTGTGTGACTGTGTGACTCTGTGGCTGTGTGGCTGTGTTCTGTGCTGTTGGCACGTTGATTATACGCAAAAATCAAAAATAATTAAAATTTCACAATTTAATGTTTTGGCTGCGGGCCAAATGAAATGAAAAACGCCATAAGCCACGAACGGAGAGAGAGCGAGCGAGTGAGAAATGGAGACAGGGAGAGATTCATGTTGAGAGACAGATAGAAAGAGAGACAGAGAGAAGAGAGAGCCTTAAGAATGTTGAAGCTGAAGTTAAAGAGATTCATGCGAATGGATGGGATAAGAGTTGCTTCGATTGGGGGAATGGAACAATCCTTGGAGAACTAGTTCAATGATCACCGCACATGGAACGGTACAAAATGGATATGGGATAACCTTTAAATTGTGAAATTGTGTTAAACACTTTACTTCGTTGGGAATACTATCAGTTAAGCCCCGTTTCCCATTTGGTTGGAAAAACTGGCCTGCTGTCTGCTGTCTGCTGCCTAACTGGCGGCTGTCAAACTTCTTAAGCCCCAAAACTGCACTGCAACGGAAACTGCAATCGCAACCCGTTTGCTGGATAAACATGGTAGGCTATAGCTAATCCACTCACCTTTCTTGGGTATCAGCGACTTGAGCAGCATGACGGCGTTATCGTCACAGGCCCAGGCATGCATCTTGCGGTAGCTGTCGCGCCCCTTCTCCGTCAGCTTGTCCCAGGGCTTTGGTTTGCTCAGGAGCTCTGAGACGGTGCCCTGCGACAGGCCCAGGATGTATTTGGCGAACAGTCGCTGTCCGATGTTGTGCACGGAGAGCAGCTCCCGGACGCGTCGCGAGATGTGTAGCGTGTCCAGGGCCTGGTTGGCGTACTTGTCCATGTTGTAGCGCAGCATCTCCTGCAGCTTGGCCTCCATGGGATCGCCCTTGGGTATCAGCGACTCACCCAGGCGGCCGGCCATCGAGGCGCCGGGCGGCAGCTGCATCTCCGCGTCCGCGAACCGATAGTGTCCGCGTGCATCCTGATTGGCGGCCGCCGCGGCGGCAAACTGGAAGGCCGGCAGGCTGGGCAGGAAGCCCGGTCCCAAGGCCGCCGCATGCTGGGCGTGGGCGGCCATGGCCGCTGCCGCCGCCGCTGCATTGGCGTTGGGCGTCAAGCCGTTGTTGTTGTCTTCGGCCACGGCGCCGGCTGCGACGGCAGCAGCATTGGCGGCAGCGGCTGCCTGCAGCAGGGACTTGCTGCCATTGAGGGTGCTCGCCAGGCTGGCCGCCAGTTGGGCGGTGCTGTTGGGGGTGCTGTTGGCGCTGGAGGAGTTCGAGTCGGCGTGGTGCAGGTGGTGGGCCGCTGACGGATGCAGCAGCTGGCCGTGCGGATGGCCGTGGGGCAGGCCGTGCGGATTGTGGCCCACCAGATGGTGGCCATGACCGTGCGAGTGGTGGTGGTTGAGGGCACCGTCGGTGGTGCTGCCTGGACCCGAATTGCAGCTGCTGCTGTTGCTGCTGCTGTTGGCGCCGCTGCTGTGGTGTTGCGACTGTTGCTGGAGGTGGTGCTGCTGCTGTTGCTGCTGCTGGTGGAGCTGCTGATGCTGATGGTGCGACTGTTGCTGTTGCTGCTGCTGGTGGTGGTGGTGGTGCGGATGGGATCCGGCATCTAGGCGAGAGGAGGAGGAGAAAGTGGAGTTAACCAATTGACTGAGCAACGCTGTGGACGAGGGTCCGTGCTGCTGTTGTTGGTAGTGTTGTTGTTGTTGTTGCTGTTGTTGTTGCAAGGTTGGCGGTGGCGGCGGCGGTGGCGGCAGCAACTGTGGCTGCTGCCCCGCATTGACATTTTGATAAATTGTTGGCGTTTTGCTCCCTGGCTGTGGCTGTGGCTGAGGCTGAGGCTGTGGCATGGCAACGTTTTGATCAGGCTTTGGCGGCTGTGGATTGGGTCTCTCGAAGCCGCGTCGCCAGTAGCTGTTGACCAGCTGCTCTTCAAGTGTGGCGGGCGGCTGCAAGATCGCCTCATCCTCATCTTCATCCTCGTTTTCGTTATCGTTATCGTTTTGGTTATCGTTTTCGTTCTCAATATCGTCTTCGAGCTCTTGCTTTGGACGCATTGTGGCCGCCAGCTCATCGCTTGTCTCAGTTGCAGTTGCAATTTCCGTTTCCGTTTCGTTTTCATGCGTTTCAGCTTCGGTTGGGTTTTGGTTTTGGGATGTGTCGGCGGCTCCTGCTGCTCCTGTGGCAGGTGCTGCAGCTGCTGTTGCTGCTGCTGCTCCTGTGGAGGAGGAAGCGGAGGAGGCCTCGTCTGGGGGCGGCGGCATCGCTGCGGGAAACAACAGACAAATTGTGCGATTTGTTGCTGCTGCTTTTAATGAGGGGTGTTAATTTTTTTGTTTTATTTTTGTTTTTTTTTTTCATATTATCAACAACATCCATGGAACAAAACGCCAAAAATTAATCAAAATTTGTATATGTATATATATTATTTGTTTTCTTTGCTTTTTTTTCTTTTCTCTTTTTGATTTGATTTTCAATTCGGTTTTAATCATTTTTCATCACTTTTCAAGCATCGTTCTTTTATCGCCAATTGGTGCAACAAAATAACAAAGAATCGTGTGTATATGATTATATATATGTATGGTATTATATGATATACTTAAAGAGAGACAGAGAGAGAGAGAGAGAGAGAGAGACAGACAGAGTGTGAGACAGAGAGACAGATAGTGAAGAGAGAGAGAGGAGAATGTGTTGTCCGTTTTGTTTTTTTTTTTGCCTTTCGATTGGATTTTTGTGGATTTTCTTTCTTTCGTTCTGATGGTCGGATCTATGGATAAGCATGCACAACGATAACAATAACGACAACAACAACAACCACAACGATAACGATAACGATAACAACAATAAGAAGAACCATATCGAGCACATCAAACGCTCGATGCAAATATGTATCTATGGACATTGTATTTGTGTTGAAAGGCAAAGAAATAAATTGAAATAAAAAAACAGAAAACTGCAACGAAAAAAAGTAACTGCAACTCCGACTGTGTTTGCCCCAAAGGGCCATAAATGTTGGCGCCAGAACCCTCCAGCCCCTCCCCAACCAGCTGCCTCTGCCACCTCATCTCTTGGCGGCTGTTTCTACTCTTCACTCCTCCACCTCCTGGGGCCTGCGATAACGCTGCCTCAAACAAACCATAAAAGAACGACCAACAGTCGGATCAAAATCAAAGCTCGACTGGAGGTCCCATTGATAAGAAGGGCCATTGATCGACAGGCAGACAGAGAGAGAGAGAGAAAGAGAGAGAGAAAGAGTGGGAGAGAGAGGGATAGAGTGTGGTAGACAGAGGGCGAGAGGAGTGTGGCAGACAGGCGCTGAAGGCAAACAGCAGCCGTTTCACCGGAAGTACAGTCCCACGCAGTCACACACACAGACACACAGAAACCGAAGCAGACATACATAGATACAGATACAGATACATTTACAAAAACAACAGCAACAAAAAAAGGGAAAGAAAAGACAGTTTCAGAACTCACCTTCGCTGATCGCATTGGCAGAGTCAACGCCGCTGCCGCTGGCACTGGCATTGGCATTGGCACTGGCGGCACCATTATTGAGGGCCTCGGCGGCCAGGGCCTTGGTCCGCTCCATGAGCAGGGCCTGGAATTTGTTGGGATCGTTGGCACAGGCGGCGGCAGCTGCGGCAGCGGCCGCGGCCGCAATGGCCGACTGGGGACTCAGAACATTCAGATCCAAAGGACTGCTGCGGAAAGGGAAAGCAGGAGAAAAGCACATAATAAGGATGTGAAATCACCGGCGGGAATACGGGGCGGATGAATGGATGGATGGATGGGCGGATGGATGGACTGATGGTTACTCACTGCTGTTCCTTTTTGATTTTCAGCTCGCTGCTGTCTGCATTGGCTGTGGTTTGGTTTGACATGCGATCAGCATGATCCTGATCTTCGGCATCCTCATCCTCCTCGTCATCGTCCTCTTCGTCGGCCTGCTGGTGCTGGTGGGGAGCCAGCCGCGAGCTGGCGGAGGCAGCCTCCTCGCCCTCGTCATTGTCCACGAGCATGGCCTGGTGGTCATCCTCCTCTTCCTCCTCCTCATCGTCCTCAGCCCGGACTGAGGTCTGGGTGGCATCCAGATCGTTGGCTGCTGCAGCTGCAGCTGCTGCTGTTGCTGCCTCCAGTGGAGAGCCGGCATTCAGCTTGTTGTTGTCGCTGCTCTGGCTGTTGTTGTTGTTGTTGTTGGTGGCAGCCGCATTCACGGCGGCAGCCAAGGCGGTGGCCTCGGCCAGGGCCTCATTGATCTGCTGCTTGTCGAGGCGTGCCTCCAGGCGCATGATGTGCTGTCGCTTCACCTCCAGATGCTCCTCCAGACGCTGGATCTGTACCAGATGCGTCTGTTCCAGGGCACGCAGGCGCTGCAGCTCCTCCAGAAGTGCTTTAATCTGGAAAAAAACGAAAAGAAAATTGCACGATTAGTGATGGATGCTCTTTGGATGGGTTCAAGGGTTGCTTGTAGTATTACTAGATTTTATCGAGGCAGCCCAAGACACGGGCTCCCCCTCTCTGTCGCTCTCCCCACCTTGGGGGAAAAGTTTGAGAGAGTTATAAAATAATTTTTAATAAAATTAACAACAACCTCAATGTCGGTTGGCGGTGATTGCCGGCGACACACACAGCACACACACACACACCCCCCGAAAAACGCCGCCAGGTACAGTCAGTCCCAACCCCAGCCCCCCACGCCCCGCTATCGCATCCTTTTGTTTTGAAGGAGGAACTTTGTTTGTTTGATGAAAATATGATAATTGGCAAATTTGACAAGGGAATTTTTCTTAAGTGCGTCGAGCGACAACATACAATGTGTGTGGGTCTGTGTGTGTGTGTGTGTGTGTCACTCCCATTCCCACTCCACCCCCATCAACCCAATCCTCTCAGTGTCTCCCGCGTCGTCTTGTTCGGCAAAAGTTGACAAGATAAAGTTTTTCGGCAGCGGCAGCAGCAGCAGCCGCCGTGTGGCATGCAACGAAATTTTTTAATGACAGCCAGGTGGGCGTGGCCACATGTATGCTGTGTGCTATGTGTGTGTGTGTGTGTATTTCTTATTATGTGATTAAAATTAATTTTATGGCGCGGTTTTTAATTGAAGCGTATGCCAGATACAAAAAGTAGGGGAAACATTTTGCACTCAACTGTACCGCACACATCAGGCATCGAATATCGAATGTCTTTAACGACAAGTTGGGAGGTGGGGCTGGACAAGGGGGTGTGCTGTGCCATATGTTAATCAAATAAGTTAAGGAAATCAACATAATTCTAACAACAAATTTGCGTGTCATTGCGTGATTTGTGTCGAACAGAGGCATAAAACAATAATTTCATCAACATGGGAACACGTATCTCGCCCCCACTCGCCCCCACTCGCTCCTCGCTCCCATCTGGATGGGGTATTCGTGTGTCTATTTTATCAATAATTGTGGATGGGTCTAGCTCTGGGTGGGGGCCTGATGATTATTGGCCATAAACAATGACCCGTTTTGGTAGAGGCAATAATACATAATTGGCATTAAAAAAGCATCATGCATGCATGCAGGCAGGCAGGCAGGAATGCCTGTGTGTGTTCCATGCCGCACGTTCCTTCATGCCATGGTTGGATGGCATGCCGAAAAATGCAAAACAGCCGCCAGGCCCCGTTAATTCTATTATCAATCAAAGGACACACACACACACATGAGCACACGTGAAAGGGTTCGAGTCGAGTGTGTGGCAAAGGCAGGCAATGAGCGGACCCCCATGCCACATGCGTGTTCGATTTTTCATTAGCATACGGGACACAAAGACGTGGCAGCAACCCCAAAGCAGCTGCCACCCCCCGCCCGCCAGCCTGCCTGCCTGCCTGCCTGCCATCGGGTCTGAAGACATGACAAGACGACAAACGACTCAAATTAATTGCATAAAAATCTTTTGGGTGCGGTGAGTCCTCGGTGTATCTGACGAGGGGTGGGGGGTGGTGCTGGGCGCTCGAAGGGGGTGGCTTCTAATTGCCAACTGCTCGACAAACACAACCGCCATGCTCAGAGCTCAGTAAACGGAATTTTTTGCAGCTTTTCTTAAATAAACGTAATTAGCGGCAGTTCTCCTCGCTTGTTCATCCTTTTCTTTTTTGAGCCGGGCACATGTAGTCACATGTGGTGGCAACTGTACCCGCATATGGGATCACAAATCATATGGAAAATCAGCTGGAAAAGGTCTGGCTGGCTGGCTGGCATCTCGTGGAAATTGTCATTTCGATTTGTTGTATTTAGACAGAGAATTCTGTCGCTCTCTCTCGCTCTGGGAGCCAAAGAAATATTAAAACGATAAATCAACTTTCTGGATTTTCAACATGGATTCCCCCCACCCCCTCTACATTTCCACCGAAAGCAGAAATCATTTTCAACCCTTGAAAAGCAGAAAGTTTTTGCAACTCTGTGGTTGATGAGGCTGCCAGTGGGATGGGATGGTCCCAGTCCTGGATACTGGATACTCGTTGGGACACAGGGATCGGAATGGTGGAATGGAGAGTGGAGAGTGGTGAATGGAGAGTGGAGAGTGGAGCCAGCAATCAAACAAACTATAACAAATACTCGTGAGGGGTAAAGTAGAGGAGGTGGTTGCTTTTCCCTTTCGTATTGACTGTAAAATTATGAAAATTTACATTTTTCACGGCCCCCCCCCCACCCCGCCCCCTGTGTAGTGAGAAATGTGCTCGGACAAAGGCTGGACAGGCCAGGCAGCAAACAGCAGGCAGGAGAGCAGGGGAGAAGCTAGAGGTGGATCGGCTATGGTGCCGGGACGGGTTGGGAGTCTGGGGTCTGTCATATGGGGCTCTCTTGGCTTAGTTTTTGGGGTAAAAATTGATGCAGAGAGTGAGGGATTGCGGGATTGAGAGATTGAGAGAGCGAACATTAGCATCGAGCGAAAAGCAAACGATTTGTAATTAACAAAATTGCCAAGCAGCCAAAAACCCACCTCCAACCCTTTCGTTTCGGCTTTACCCTTTGCATAACAATTGACAAAGCAGTCAATACACAGATACACACTCACACACACATGCGGCAGAATCTGGGGCGGGGGATGAGGCAGAACAATAACAAACACTCGAAGGCAAAAGACGAGAAACGTCGCACAATTGGCAGCAGCAGCAACAACAGCAGTGGCTGTGGCAGTGGCAGTGGCAGTGGCAAGGAGCAGCAGCAGCAGGTGGAGGCAAAGCAGGAGAAGCTGGAGAAGAAGGAAGCATAAAATGCCAAAAGGAATTAAGGTTATGCGTCTGTCTCTTTCTCTTTGAGTTTGAGTGTGTGTGTGTGTGTGTGCCACATGAGGCAAAGGGTTTTCCATACAGCGCTTCAAGGATTGGGGTCTCTCTAAAAAAAGGGTTTAATCAGCGAACAGCAGAAGCAGAAGTAGAAGCAGCAGCACCATCTCACACACACATATACCAATCTACAAATACAAATTAACAATAAGCAATCAAAGACACACACACAAACACACACACACACACAGACAAAAAGACACAAAGAGAGACAGAGAGAGAACGAATCTCTCGCCTCAGAAGGGGGGTGTACTTTTTTTTAACCAAACAGCAAGAGCATCATCAGACTTTTAGGCCGTCAGCTGCCAGGCTGCCAGGCAGGCAGGCAGGCAGCAAAAACCGTCAAAGGAATTAAAATTCATTCGGGCATAAAAATTTTAAAATATATATATTGTAGATATACGAGTGGGTGGGGGTGTGGGGGAGTTGAGGAGTGGGTGATGGATAGAGATAGCGCATATAAAAAGGGGTAACTTTTGCCAGCAGAAGGAACAGCAGCAGCAGCAGCAGCATCAGTGGCAGCAGGTGAGGGGTGGGGGTGTGGAGGGTGGGGGGGGGGTTGTGTTGTTAATTTCCAAAAAGCCAAAAGACAAATGAGTAAAAAGCAAGAACAGACCAAAGGCAGAGTGGGAGGCTGAGAGCCACCCAGCATCGATTGTCTCAATGTCGTCAAATGTTTTTCTTTTTCTTTTCTTTGGCAGAGATACCCTTTTCCAGGGTATGATTACTTCTAATCTTCTGCTGCTATTACTACGGTTTGTATATTTATATTATGCCAAAACAAAATGCATGCCATGTGCATGAGGGAAACTTTAAGTCCTCAAGGGTATGCAAAGATCGATCAGCCCTAAAATGATGTCACATATCTTTTCCATATTTGGATTTTTCTGGTTTTTTTGTCATTGATTTTTGATTGTTTCAAGTGTTGGCAGGACCCCCGTCCTCCCCCCGTCTCTGGGTCCAAGGAGTAGCTCTTGGCAGTCCGGGGATGGGTGGCAGTGGGGTGGATGGAAATGGCAGCTTTAAAGTCTGCCAAGTGCACCCCAGAGAGCTTTGACGCCGGGGCTTTTGTGTGCCGTGTTGCTGAAGCATTGCCCGTCGCTTGCTGGTGCTGCTGCTGTTGCTGCCGTGGCTCTTGCATTTCTTTGCATCTGGCAATGCCCAAGTTGGCAATTTGCAACAAAAGATAACAAAGAGTGAAACGCAAACAGAAACGAAAGGAACAGAAAAATAATAAAAAAAAAACAGAAGAAAAATATGAAAAAATAAGCAGAAACAAAAGACCCCCCAAAAGAGGTCACATATGGAGTCCCTGTCAGAGCGGAAAATGATTCAGTGGCTGTGCTCTGCTGTGCCGTGATCTTCAGCGAGTGCACTCGTGAGTGTGTGATCTATGAGTGGCTCCATACACTCACCTATTCAATCACCGATTCATTTATTCACTTAGCCATTCATATGTACATTTCGTCCATTCATTCGCCCCAAACAGCCAGGCATGCAGCCAGCCAGCCAGCCAGTCAGCCAGCCAGTCAGTCAGACAGACAGACAATTCATCAGCTTAAAGACCTTAAATCGCAGGTAATTTCCCCCGGAATTTTTGCATTATTTGTCAATTGCCTCGGGGTGGGCGCAAAAAACCTAGTGCGGGAGGGGAGGTGCGGGCTGCGGGCTGCGGGTTGCGGGCTGCGGAGTGGTGGCAATGGCAATTTACAAATAATTCAAAGGCATAAATCAAACATTTTGCAAGTTGAAGTTGGCACGGAATGGCCCCACCCCAAAAACCGAAAAAGGGGTGGAGGGTGGGGGGGGTGGAGGCGGCCCCAGTCAAGTTTTCCGTTCTTTGGATTCGATTGCTCCGTTTGTCAGTCAGTCAGTCAGTCAGTCAGCCAGTCAGCCAGTCAGTGAAACAGCCATTCATTTAGTCAGTCAGTCATTCAGTTATTTACGCACACACGCACAGGGGAACGGTAGAGTTATTGAATTGATTCGGATGTCTGTTTTTCGTGGTGGTGCCTCCTGGGGGCACGCAATTCGTTCGACTTCGTTGTCTTTGTGCGTCTCTCTCTTTCTCACTCTCGCACTCTCCTGCCGTCTCCCTCTCACTTGTGGCCCTCTCTTTCGCTCTGGCTCTGGCCCTCTTCTGCCGCTTGATGTTGTTGTATTTTTTGGATTATAAAGTTTTGTAATTAAAATTTGACAGCTTTACAATTCCCAGGACCCCACCCACCGCACCCCTAACTCATCTTGCCCCCAGCGCCCCACCTTCCTCTCCGGCGTCCCGCGCACATTTTCTTATTAGAATTTTACAATTTTCGATTTATGTTTCGATTTTATTGTCTTCCACCGCGAAAAGGAGCAAGGAGTGGAACGAGTGGGAGTGGGAATGGGAATGGGAATGGAAATGGGTGGCCCGTTGCTTGGAACTTTAACCCTTAAGTGGGGTCTGGCTCTCCATCCATCCATCCTTTCTTCCATCCTTCCATCATACATGAATGACGGCACATTTGCGTATATTTTTAATCAAAGCGTCCACCCATCCCGTCCACCCCGTCACCCACTCACTCGCTTACTTTTGTTTCTAATTCGTTAAACTTTGCTTAATAATTGTCTGGCTGTCCCTCCCAGTCACTCCCCCTACCCCTTCCCCCCATCCGACTCCATGTGAACTTGACTTTTATTCATATTGCCCAAAAAAATATCCAAATTTTGTTTCAATTTTTGGCTGGTTTTTTGTTTTTGTTTTTTTTTTTCGATAAGCACTCAACGACGTCCACGACGACCCAAAAAACGTTGGCCCTTGAGTGGGTTGTGCCCCCCGCGGAGAGTGGGGGCGGGGGTAGGTTGTAGTCGGGGCCCAGTCACATGTCTAATCCTTTTGCTTATTGATATGATATCTACACACGCAAAAAGCACAGGAACAGGATAAAAAAAAAAAAAAACAAAAAAAGGTTATAACCCACCGATTTTTATTTTATATATTGCGGACAAGGGTTAAGGGGAGGAGGGGGAGCGGTGGCGGTAGCGGTGAGGAGTGCTTTCATAATCAAAAAACGTTAAAATCATAGTCTAGACAATAATTTATGAGCACGGAGCATTGCTCTTGTGTGTGCCCGCATCCTCCTCGACATCCTCGACATCCTGGACTTCTCCTCCAACAGAAGAGCAGAGCAGAGCAGAGCAGACATGGACCCTGGTCTGTGGGTCCCCATCCACGCAATGCCAATCAACATCTCTCGAGCAAACATTCGTAAGGCAGCAGCAGAGGCAGTAGTACCGTTCTGATCCTGGTCCTTGGCCATCCTTCGTCCTGGCTACAGGTCTGTCATTGTTGTGTGCCTTTTGTGCGGCGTTTGTTGTTTTTTTTTTTTTTTTGTGTTTTGGGGTTTTTGTATTTTCGGTGATATAAAAATATGAACGGATGTTCGGGTTTCGGGATGATGGTATGTGCCACATCATGTTGAAAGTTGGACAGAGACAGTGGCGGTGGCGGTGGCAGTGGCAGTGGCAGAGACAGTGTGGCAGACAAAAGAGAGAGTGCCGCACAACACCTTAATATGCTCCAACCTACAGGCCATTTCGTGGGTTTGTCAGTTTCTAATGGTTTCAACTTCCTTCCGCTTGCAGTTGTCCTTTTTTTCTGGTCTTGTTTTTGTTTTTGATTTTGGTATTGCTGAAATGCTGGGCGGGTTCATTGGTGGGTGGGTTAAGCAGGTGTTTGCAACTGCAACACATAAAGCTACTTAAGCAGTGGGTCAGGGTCTGGGGGCCAGAGAGTCACCGTCGACAGCTGCAAACAGCATGGAGGAGGGAGGTACCCCCATATCGATATCGCCTCTCTCTCTCTCTGTCTCTCTCTGTCGCCCCGCCAAGCAAATAGCAACAGAAATTCTGTTCTGCCCCCCCCGCCCACACAGCCAAAGGAAAGTCGCACACAGGAAGGTCTCTGGGAAAGGGGACTCTAATTTGATTTGAACATCAGCGTCAACTTCTAATTGAATTTGGCCCCTCATCGCCATCGTCATCGTCATCGCTGTGACTGTGACTGTGTCTGTGCATCGATTAACTCGACTGCGTCTCGGGCTCTAAGCTCAATCTTCATTTGATGACAATTTCATTTCTATTAAGCGGGCGGAAAATGCCGCTGGAAATGCATAAAACCCATAGCCACGTACCCTCCCCTTCTCTATCCGAAAAAGAAGTCGGGAAAAAAATAGATAGATATGGCAAAAGCTTATTTTAATTGCCCGCCTGGTTGGAGCTGGTGCTTCGGAAGGAAGGAGAGCAGGAAGCCTTTGATGGGATGGAATGATGGAATGGAATGGAATTAAATGGACAGTGGGTCAAGCTCCTAACTATCGATGAACTATCGAAAGCTAAAGAACGATTCATGATCAAAGATCGATTCAATTATGAAAGAATATCCGTCAAATACAAACACACTTGGAGAACCAATCAACCGTTGATTAAAAATCAATCGAAATGATCAATCAAAGGTGGAAATTTCTATCGGTTATCGTTCTATGCGCCCCACTGTCGCCGTGCTCGCATTTTGACCGAGCAAACGGCAATTATTTTGAAGACGCTTAATTTGCGTTGAGTTGGAGATTTCTCAGCGGATTGCGGGTGGCGGAGGATGGAGGATGCGGATGATGACGATGGCAACGTCGCGGTTAGGTTGCATCAAAATTGAAGCGACAGCATAGCAAACTAATTAAAGTCAAGGCATTTACCCGCCCCCAACCCAACATCATCTCCAGTCGCCCCCCTCACAAATTGAACGATTTTTATGCCTTGGCCTTTTTTAATTGTTCAATTTGGGGTGGTGGTGTTGGGTGGTGGGTGGTGGGGTGTCTGGAAGACCTGCGTTTGATGGCCGAAACTTAAATGCAGGACCCCGGACCTTTGGGCGTCAATAATGACATATTTTCCTCATTTTCTACGAGAGTCTTTTTTTATGAGGCGTTGGGTCTCTTCTTCTGTTTTTTGTTCTGTTTTTAATTTGAAATCAATTGTCTAAGTAATTGGTCTTCCTCATTCTTTTGGTTTTAATCTTGGAACACACTTCTTCATCACGAGATTGTGGTCTCTGTCTCACGTACAAACATACGACTGTCTGGCTGGCTGGCTGGAAGACTGACTGGAAGGCTGGAAGGTTGGGCAAACAAAACGTACAGCACAAAAAGAAAAGCGAAACAAAAGCTAATCAAATAGCAACAGCAGATACTTTGGCTAAACAGCAGATACTTTTAGCCACGAGTGTCGTGGGGAATACGCGAAGGCACGGCACGGAGCACGGGGCACGGGGCACGGTACGAGTAGGAGTATCTTTAAACTCAATTTAATGGTTAAAAAATACATAAATAAAATGAAATTTGATTTATTGACAGTCTGGAAGAGATGTCTTCTCCTTCTTCTAATTGAAATATTTCGAATTTCCGCTCATGCCTGTAATTGACTTGGAGTCCGAGACACGACTCTCGACGACTCCCGAGTCCTGAGTGTCCGGAGGTGCCACAAGATGAAATCGAAATTGACAATTTTCACAGATTTCCACCTACATTTACACACACACACACACATACATACACATACGTATGTATACTCAAGGGAAATTGATGGCTACATGAGATTTTTGGGGCCCAAAAGACTTGGTAAATTATTCATTTAGCAGGAAGGCAGGCACTCCACCCCCAGGTGCTGCCTGGCTGCTGCTGCTGCTGCTGTTGCTGCTTATTTGTTGGCCATAAATCAGGCGGTGGATTTTCCAATTTGGACTTTTTGCCAATTGCATTTCTCAGCTTGTCAGGGATTTAATGGCCTCTAATTAGATAGGAGTCGCCGTTGCCCAAGAGCTCATCGAAAACTCATGTTTATCATTCATACACATTTATGAGGTGGCAAATGGATTTTTAAGCAGCAGGCAGCAGGCAGCAGGCAGCAGTCAGTGTGGATATGCAACGTCATAGCGAGGCATGGCGTTCGTTCGTCCGTTTTTTGTCTTCTTGTCGTGGGGAAAGTTTTTCAATTCAGCCTCAATCAGCAATTGCTGATCCGCTGATGTCCACTGAGCGACAATACAGCAACAGCAGCGGCAGCGGCAGCGGCAGCGGCAGCAAAATACTCGTAATTCAAATTGACTACTGAACTAACTCACGCAACACAATGGCAACAGTGTGCCAGGGGGTGGGGTGGGGCAGGAGAGGTTGGGGGAGGCAGACCGCAAACGAAAATAAGGAAATAATCAATTTAAAAAAATCAAAATCACACATTTACCCACATTTTCAAAATGCCAGCGAAAGAGAGAGAGAGAGAGAGCAGCAGCATCCCAATAGAGCAGCAGCAGCAGCAATCATACAACAGATAGAGAGAGACAGAGAGAGAGAGAGAGAGAGAGAGAGCGGGCACTCTATATAGAGTGTAATCTACAGCCTCTCTCTCTCTCTCTCTCTCTCTCGCTCAGTGGCTCTGTCTTTCTCTGATCAGAATCCATATGCGATAAATAAATTGAATTTATCCGCAATTGGTCGAAAAAAGAAAGACAGCAGCTGGCCACGAGGCAGGGGGCTGTTGACTTGTGGGGCATACACACACACACACACACACACACGCGCGGAAAGAGGGGGAACGTGGGGTACGGTGTATTGTACAATATGATAATGACTGGTTTTTTTTTTCACTTTAATCAGAAATTGCTGTGACAGCCAGCAAGCAAATACAAATACAAATACAAAATACTAGTAGGCGAATGTGAAAACAGAAATCATTGCATTGAAACGACAGAGAGACAGACAGAGAGACAGACGGACAGATAGATAGATAGATAGATAGATAGATAGATAGATAGACAGTCGAGAGAGTCCCGAGTCCAGTCCTAAACTAAGCTCAATGTCTCCAGTAATCTATCTGCAAGAGTGTGTATCTGTATTTGTAAATGTATCTGTATGCTGATTGATTTGAATTGAATAATTGCAATTGTGTTTTTTCCCTCTATGTGTATTTGCGCACACACACACACACACATTACGAGTACGAGTACGAGTACGAGTATGTGTAGGTGATGTATTTGCTCTTTGAATTGAAACTAATGACAAGAAAATGGTACTCTTTTTTGGGAAGGGGAAGGGGAAGGGGAAGGGGTACCGGGTACCTGCAGCTACCTCTACCCGCTTCATTTCATCGACTTTGGACAGCCGTAATTTGAAATTGAACTTTTGCTTCGATTGGAAAAAATCACACTAAATTCGAATAATCGCCAATAATTTCGGTTCGACTTGATTTCAATTCAAGTTCCGGACATTCGACAAACAAAATACAATAAAAAAACCATCCATAGTCCATCCATTCCCAATTATGGGAATCAAAACATCAAATCTATTCTAGATTGCCTTTTTTTTTGTTGTTTTTTGCGGTTAATCATAAATGAGATTTAAATTAATAGAAATCCAAAATAATTGGAGGGGCCTTGCCTCTTGCCTCTTGCCTTGGCTTCTAATCAAAGATTAAGACGAGAGCTAAAGCAAGAGCGGTAGCGGGAGAGAACTCAATAAAAGCTAGAGAGAGGGAGACAGAGAGAGAGAGAGAGAGAGAGAGAGAGAGAGAGAGAGAGGTGAAATTTCTAGGCTAGGGATCGGATCGATGAGATGTTTAAACAGTTACTGTACGAAAAAAGAGACCTGATCTGGTTTTTGGCTTCGCTTGTTTTGAGTGGGTTTAATTTAGACAATTTGTGTTAGACATTTGATGGATATTCCGCTTGATTTACATTTAAAAATAACATTTCATTCTCCCCCTCCGTCCCCCGAATGGATGTTTTTGTCGTTTTTGTCCATTGTCTTTAGGCATTTCGGTATGTCAGCATTTCGGCATGGAGCGTGTGTCCAAATATTTAGATCTGTCAACGGAAACGGTGACATATACCGAAGAACTCCACCCTTTCACTCTCTCCACCCCTCTCCCCCATATGGTCTTCGAAATTCCTGCTGTGGGGTTTTCCTCTGACGCAGATTGGCCCAGTAAATAATAACTATCTTTGAAGTACGAGAGATACTGCATACTGCACTCCTTCCCATTCCCATTCCGTTTACTCTCATTCTATTTCAATTCTAATTAGTTGAGGAACACCATCTATCCATCCATCCATCCATCCATCCATCCATCCTGCCATCCATCCATCAATGCGTGTTATATTAATTTTGATAGCTGCTCATCATTGGTATCGAATCGAATCGAATCGAATATTCCAATGGAGGAGTCAGAGTCGGTGTCGGAGTCGGAGTCTCCGCAGTCACGCGATGATAAGCACAAAATCGAATTTGTGCATGAGAAATTATGTTTATTTCTATTATTATTATGATTACGATTATCTATCTATCTTTAGAGCGAGGGATCGGGTCGAACAATTATGCTGGTCCACCGGACGGTGACGATGGCGGTGGCGGTGGCGGTAGCGGGGGCCATAGATCTGTGTGTGAGATGCGGGACGGGACGGGAAGGGAAGTGTGTACTCGAGACCCTCGCGATGCTTATCGCCCCCCGATTTGGTGTCGTGGGGTGGGGGAAGAGAGGTGTCCACTTGCTCTTCAACTAAAAAGGGCTAACCACTTGCTGGGAATATTACTTGCCGGCGACCTATCAATCGTTTTCCCAGAGGCCTGCGACTTATCAATGAACGAAGGAATGTGCCTCAATGGCTCTCCACTTGATGGATTGTGTTTATGTTTGTGTGTGTGTGTGTGTGTATGCTTTGTGGTTTTTTCTATGCTAATCGGATATGAATATACATAATATATATACTATATCCATGTAGTGTTAGGATAAACAACCAAAAATCCTAACCACAAAACAAAGTCATAAAAAATTGATGTCGTTGGTGGGTTTTTTTTTGTTTTGCTGCTGTTTTTGTTGTTGTTTTTTTCCCCCGTTTAGTGCATAAAATAAATATATGTGTGGTGGTGTGGTGTGGTGTGTCGATAAAGAATTTCTATAAATATATATATGTATATGCAGATAACAAAAAGAAACTGAAAATCGAAACTGAAACTGCGGTTGCAAAATGTTTAATATATTTTATTCTGTTTCCCTCTCTCTAGTTTTTTCTTTTTTGGTGTGTGGTTCCGCATTTTGTTGTTTGTTTTTTGTTTGCCGCGTGATAAAAAACAATCTCTTTTTTTGGCCCACGAACGTGTCATTGGGGGAATTTTGGAACCAAGTCCAGATACGAGTATATAATAGATATATTAGTGCACAAATCGAAGCGGAAGTTTGGCTACTCGTATTTTGCTAGTTTGTTGTTCTGCTTTTTTAGGCGTTTAATTTTTTGTTTGTGTATTGTAGTAGTGGATGTTTTTGCGATGCTTAATTTTAGCCCTGGCCAAATGGTGGCGAGCACTTTGTCTATAAAAATGCACTTCTGCGAAAAAATAAACACATGCCTCATAGCCAAAACAAACGGGAGAGAAGCAGAGAAGCCAAAAGCCAGACCCCGAGATCCCCGTCTACAGGCTGCAGACTGCAGACAGCAGACTGCAGACTGTGGATCCGGCCAGATGGGATCCCAAAGAGAGAGAGAGGGGGGTGGTGGTGTGGCACTCTCGTGACTCTAACAACAAACAACTGTTGCAATTCCATTTAACATAATTTCTGTGGCAGTCGCACTGTGGCTGCCGCTCCGCTTCTCATTCCTCCTGTCGATCATCTTTTTTGGACGCTCGAGGACACAGAAAATATTGTCGCATATTTATGAACATGTGTAACAGATAAATCTGAATCTGAATCTGTTGCTTACAGATAGACGACACTCATGGATGCACCCATACACCCATGCACACTCACATGCTATACTCATAAGTGATTTAGTTGTCAGGCGAGTGCATTTATCACAGCCGCCGGCATGTGAATGAGGGAGTGAATGTTGCTCCGACTGTGGTCTGGGGTATTGGACCTACGACTAGGACTAGGACTAGGGGATGGATGAGAGAGAGAGAGAGAGAGGTGGCACTTGCAGGGGTTGGGGGGTCGGGGCGCCAGTAATCAAACTAATGAGCTTGGGCCCACCAGCAGGCAGGCAGGCAGCCAGGCAGCAGGAGCCAGCGACAGAGCGGCAAAAATAGCTTTTAATGGATTTCAAATAAGAAAACGCGCATAAAACGCAAACAAAACGCAGGCTAAAAGCAAAAGCCGCGTCACGAGTGGGGTTGGGCAGGGCTGGGGGTGGGGGTTGGTTCTGGGTGTCTGGCCAAGTGAAGTGATAAAACATTAAAGAAATGCTCTGCCACTGCTGCTGCACATCTTCTTTGGAGGCTTTGGACTCCGACTTTGGGCTTCTTCTTTTCTTCGTCTAACACCTAGGGGTTGCTAATGGAAGCTGCTGGCTCTGCCTCTGCCGCTGCCGCTGCCGCTGCTGCACTTAATGGCAAATGATAATGATTGATGCTGAAATGCATCCTCCTTCAGCGCTACCCCAAATCCTCCTTCAAATCCACACAAAAAGCCACACAAAACACTTCAAGTCGCAGCTTTCCTTCAAGGGTGCAGCACGGGGAGTGAGGATGGGGATGGGGATGGGAATGTGGATGTGCTCTTTCAAGGCGATAAGCAATCATTCAATGCGGTGTGGCAAGTGCATTGCACGGAGGCGGGGTGCCACACGTTTTGCATTAGAGAAATTGGAAGGAAACCCGGCTAAGGGTTGGAGATCTGCAAAAGGTAAGGTAAGGTAAGTGCATATCCGGAGAGGGAGGTGTATCTTGCATCGAAAGGATCATCAGCGAATGTCCAGGGTTGCATGGAATTTTCAGAGTTGCATTACATGTCCAGGCCTGCAGGCCAGGCCGCTGATGGCAGGCGATTGATACCCCTCATTGGACATCCTCGTGCATTCAACACCCATTCCAAAGGCATCCCTTGGGGGATTCCCAACCAACACTCTTGCCCCCCCCCTCTTTCTCTCTCTCTCTCTTTCTGTCTATCCTTCGCCTGTGTCTCTTTTCTCCAGTGTAAACAAAGGCATTCAACAAATTTGTAGGCGTAAAAATTGTCTTGTCAATATTTTAATGATATCACTTTACACCCAGCCCACTCCCCGAATTGTCCCTGGGTCCTCGTCCTTGTCCTTGTCCATGTCCTATCCTATCCACTCTCTACCCTATCCGGAACCCCCTCTTCAGCCACCATCCTTCGCTTAAATCCTGTGAAAAGTTTCGTTTTAGCTTTTTTCTTTTCCTTTTTTTGTTTTGTTTTTTGTGTTGGTTGGTTTTTGACTCCCAGGATCCACACGGACGGGCTGTATTTTTTCCCCTTGGTTTCTTTTTTTTTTATTCTTTGTTTGTCCTTCCTTTTCCTGCTCTCTTCTGCTTCTGCTTCTGCTTCTCTTTCTCTGCTCGGCTCGGCTCTTCTTGTTCTTGAGCGTGTAAAGAAGAAGTCAAAAGTCCCGTTACTTTTCTCTCTCTCTCTCTCTCTTGTCGCTCATTTGTTTGCCTTGTATTTTGTTGTTGTTTTTTTTTCTCTCTCTGTGTGTTTCGGTTTCTGTTTCTCTGTTTCTGTTTCTGTTTTGGGGGGCAACATTTTTACTGTTTGGCTAGAAAATTACAAGAAAAGTGTTCTACCGAAAAGGGAGGGGAGGGGAAGGGGAAGGGGCAGTGGGGTTGGTTTCCCTGAAGGGGGTGTTTGCTTATTTGTGCAAGTGTTTTCTCAATTGTGCGTGTTGGGTGGTCAGAACGGGGGGAACGAGAGAGAGGGTCAGTCGTGCGTCGTCGTCTGCGGTTGGAATTTCTTTCCCCTTTCCCTTCGTTTGCTTTTGCATCCTTTTTCCCTTCAGGAATTTTCCAGCTGTGGGCGGCAGCGTTTGTCTAATCTTAACGGTTTTACATTTCATTGCGCTGGGTAATTGTCTGCAGGAGGAGGATGATGATGATGACGGGGAGGGGGAGGGGGAGGGGGCAGGGAGCTTGCATGGCCCAGACGGACCTCTAGTTTATTAAATTAAAAAGTCACTTAAAGTCGCTCTGTGGGGAGACGGGGAAGAGGGTGCCATGGGATAGTCATGCCAAAGGAAGGATTATGGGCCCGCAGCCCAGTCCAAATGGATTGAGCACTAAAGTAAGATCCACAGGATGAAATCCCATACCCAATCGTTCCTTTTGCTTATCTACGTCATTTTGGTAATGGAACAGTGGAAATGGACCACTTACCTCTTTGTCTTTGGCAGCAATTTGTACAGCAGGCTGATTGTTGCTGTTGCTGTTTGTGTTGTTGTTACGCTTCTTGCGCTTCTCGTTGCTGCTTCCTCCATTGTTGTTGTTGTTGTTGTTGTTGTTGCTGGTGTTGGTATTGTTATTGGTACAGTCATCATCCTCGGCACTATGAACCGATGTTGCCACATGTGGATCATCCATATCATCATTGCTATCACGCAGTGCCACACCTGTGCTATTGTTGTTGTTGTTGTTGCTGTTCTTTCGACTACAACTATTATTGCTATCGGTATTGTGATTATTGCTAACATTTAAACTAGCTTCCTCATCATCTCGATCTGTGTCGGGGGCAGCCGCAACACCCGCCACAGCAGACGCCTCCTCCAGATCACCTGCATCGCCAGCCAGATGCCTCTGCCGCTGCTGCTGTTGGTGTGGTTCAGTTCTTGCCGCAGACTCGATGGCCTCCAGGGACTGATGGGGCTCCAGCTCCATGTCATCGTCGTCATCGTCCAAATGCGCTGCATTCGACTGCATGGAGGCGTTCTCCTCCTCATCGTCCTCATCGTCGTCGTCGTCCTGCTCTTCGTCCTCGTTGTGGTGGAGGCTGCCGCGGCTCCTGCTGCCGCTGTTGTTGCTGTTGTTGTTGGTGGTGGCGGTGGTGGTGGTGGTGGTGTTGCTGCTGCTGGTGGTGGTGGCTGTGTGGGTGGTGGTTGCAGTGGCCTCGGCCACTGTTTGATGATCTGTGGGCCCCACAGCCGACGCGGCGGCTGCTGCCTCCGCTGCTGGGGAATGCAGGGGCGAATGCTGATGCTGATGCTGTTGGACAGCCGCCGCCGCTGCCGCTGCTGCTGCTGCTGCGGCAGCTGCTGCCGCCTCCATCATCATTTGCTGGGCGTGATTGAAGAAGAGCTTCGGATTGAGGCAGGCGCCGCCGACACCACCACCGTTCTGCTGCAGGCTGCTCTGCAACTGTTGCTGCTGCTCGGCGCTGAGCAACGGCGGCGAGGGCGACGGCGTATTGGTGTTGGCCAACAGATTGCCGCCGTTCTGCTGCAGCGTGATGGCCGCTGCAACAATGGAGCTATTCAGTTGATGGCCAGATCCAGATCCACCGCCTCCGCTGGCCAGTTCCAGATCCGAATCCTCGATCTCCTGGACACCTGCTTCCCCTTCTACTGCTCCTGCGGCGGACGCTCCTCCTGTGTGGTTGTGGCTGTGGTTGTCGCTGTCGCTGTGGATGCTGCCGCTGGCTGGATCCGTGTTGCTGGTGGACAGTTGCTCCTTGAGTGTGTTCACTTCCTTCTCGGCAAGGGTAGCGCGCTGCATAGAGAGAGAGAGAGAGAGAGAGAGAGAGAGAGAGAGAGAGAGAGGCGGAAATTAGTTATGGAGCTGCCACACATATGTTGTTGCACGAACGTAGGCGAAAAAGTTACACCGAACAACTATCGACCCTCATTAATTTTACTTTTAAAGTCATTACGGGTTAAATTTAGCCAAATTAATACGTTGCAAAAACTTTTGTTGCAAGCCCCAAAAAGCGGCCAAAACACCCACACATACACACCAATGGACATTCCAACACTCCACACACACACACACACACACACACACACACACACACACACACTGCAAGAACTCAGACGGAAGGAAGGCTTAAAAAACATTCCAGGGGTAATGCCGTCTGCATTAGCAACCCAAAAAACAAGGAGAAGTAACTCCACAAACAGGACTCGGCAGAGGAGAAGGAACAGGACGAGGAGCTCCAGGAATGGGACAGGGAAGGAGAAGAAGCTCCAGTAGCCAGAAGCCAGGAGAGCCGGGAGCACCAGTAGCCAGGAGAAGCAACAAATTTATAGTTTATCGTTTCGTATCGATAAGCCTTGAAACTTGAACATTGGGCGGAGCGGGGCGGGGCATGGCGGGGGCCTGACCTTCAATGCGCCACGAGGAGGCACCATCGGCATCAAGGCATCTACGGGGAAGGAGGCGGAATCCTTCGCCATCAAGGATATTCGGAGAAGGAATCGAAAATTAAAACAAACCAACAAAAAAAAACCAAAACCAAAAAAAAAACACACCGAATAGAAAGGCGGGGCGGGGGAAAAGAAGGTTACAAAAATATGCGGTGTAAACTTTTTTGGCAAATTAGTCTGGGATTCCAGGACCCTCGCCCCCCGTACCCGCACAAGTTTTAAGGGGCTTCCTCCAGGGCAGACCCCAAAGCCAGAATCTAAGCCCCACAAATGGCAATGACTTTTACGGCTCTTTGGCTTCGATTTTCATGTTGATTTGTACTTGTTGTTGGGGTCTTATGGTCGGGGTTGGGGCTCTGTGCAATTTTATTTGTATAAATACCGGAAGCTAACAAAACAAACCAACACACAGAGAGAGGGGGAGAGAGAGAGGTAGGGAGGGGGAGGACAGTTTTTGGGGTCTAACAGGGCGTTGCAGGCAATAAAGAACTTTGGAAATTAGTCGATGGCCCCTCTCTTGCAACTCTGGCACTGCCACTGCCACAGCCACAGCCAGAGCCGTTCTTTGGGCACAAGTTCTATTCCATATCGATGAAGAAGTTAAGCAGGAAGTCGTTACATGGAAAGGGGTGCAAGGATCCCCACTCTTTTCGGTGCTATCAGGATAGTCATTCCCATT
Organism: Drosophila algonquin; assembly: GCA_035041765.1. Taxonomy (NCBI): domain Eukaryota; kingdom Metazoa; phylum Arthropoda; class Insecta; order Diptera; family Drosophilidae; genus Drosophila; species Drosophila algonquin. The sequence goes on along the minus strand of JAWNKY010000339.1, from coordinate 1,057,166 downwards.
CCCTGAAATGGTTTTGCAGTTGAAGTTGCAACATATATCTGCAAATAAGCCGATTCTTGACTGCTTTTAAGGGGTCAAATGAGAACAGCATACATGTCGTGTACAGTATTGTTTTCAACAAATCCCTCCAGCAATCGATGCATTTGTGGCAGGGGTGTGCTGTCGCTTAATGACAATATCCCTGGGAAAGGCAAATCATTTTTCTTATGCCCTTCCAGGCATGTATTTGTCATCGTCATCATCATCATTATGGCTGTGGTGGGAGGAGTGGGGAGTGGGGAGTGGGGTGGAGTGGTTCAGCGGAGTGAAGATATATATATTTATGATATTTAAAAGCTCTTAAGTACAAACAACAGACACAAGCGGTTGCCTCTCTCATGGAAGCTGCTGCTGCAGTTTCGTGTCCTTTCAAATGCCAGACATTCGAGAGCCCAGACAACAGGCAACAGACAGGGAAGAGACAGGACACCAAGGGCCTGGCTCTGAGCCTGGCGTTCCTTTCCGGTGGCTGGAGGAGGTCTTCTGCGTTCGTTTGTTTGTTGCCATTCCATGAGCTGCTTAAGCTTGAAAATTGTTTTCATAATGGCTGATGATGACTACGACGAGGCGAAGGATACTTTTTCACATTTCTTTTGGGTTGACTTTTTGCCCGGCGAGGAATCGATCAATGGCTGTCCAACTGCGCGGTGGGGCGACACGACTCTCAAACTGCGGGTCGCTCCTGCCCCAGAACAGGGCACAGTCCCGCCCGCAATGAAATGCAATCCCCGTGGGAATGCCAACACTTGTCCTGGACATTCCTGCTCCTGGAAAATAGTTCGCTCTCTTGTCTGGGAGCCACTCGGTTTACTTCTTCATCTCTTTTTTTTTTTTTGGTTTTGGTTTGTTTCAAATCAATTAATGGAAACTTTGCTGAAAGGCAGGAGCTCGCTCTTTTGTGTGCCCCAAAAATGTGAGAAGTCCGTTCGTCCTGCTGCTGTACGGCTTAGCTGCCAGTACCGCCAACCAAATGAGTTAATTAACTAAAATGCGGGTGGCTTTGGCCCAAACCGAACCGAACCGAACCGAACCATACCGTTCCGTTCCTTTTTTTTGGGGCCCACTTCAATGGCTCTCGTGCCCCGTGCCCCGTGCCCATGCCCCATGCCTCGTGTGTGTGGTCAGCTTATGGCAGAAAAGGCTTTTCCCGTATTGAGCATCCTTTTAGCGTCCACTCCTGGAGCATTTTTTGTGTTTCATTTTGGGTTTCATTTAATATTTTTTGGCCTGGTTGCCACTTCAAAGGAGCGGCACACACGCACACACACACACACAAAATCTCTCGCGCGCACAAACCCAAAAAATGTTAAGTGAAATGTTGGGACCCCATTCCATCACTAGGACCAGCACCAAAAGCAGGAGCAAGAGCTAACCGCCAGTTAGCATTACTTTAACCGGCAGTCAGATTTCCTTCGATGGGAATTGTATCAACTATTGTTCTGGCAAGAGCCTCCCGTTCTGTTGATGTTATTGTCGTTGTTGTTGTTTTTTTTGTTCTTGTCGTTGAGCTTTTTGTCGTGTGCTTGGCACATGTCAACTCTTGCGTCCTGCAAAGAACAGAGAACAGAGAGCAGGGAAAGAGAGAGAGAGAGAGAGAGGAGAGCTGATGCTGCCCCGTTCCACATGTGGAGTTGCAGCATGCGGCATTGTCTCAAGCTGTTTGTCTGAAGTGAGTTTTCTGTCGTGTGTACGTGGCTGCCTCAAGACTTGCGCGCGCGATAGCTGAGGGGCGACTCCAGGACTCCAGGACTACACGGAGCAGCAGCTGTCAGGACTTCAGGGGGTAGAGCACTTTTTGTAATTAGTACGAAGGCAATGTTATGAATTGTGTGCTTCAGCTTAAGCTCTCGAGTGCCCCAGCGAGCCTTCTTGTTGCCGCAGGGGCAACCCCTTTTTCAGTTTGTTTCTTCTGTTTTTTTCCTGTGCGACGGCAACATTCGAAGGGGTAACGACGGCGTCCTGACGATTGCACTGCATTGTGCGGTTTTTGGACAATAAATCAAAGCAAATCAATGCTGCAACAAATGATGATGTTGATGTTGCAGCCGGGGGTTGTGCGTTCGATTTCAGAGGTCCGTGGGTTGGGGGTTTACTGCCTTTGAAGCCCAGTGTGGGCGGTGGTGTGGGGTGGGGGTGGCTCCCCTGCACTCGCACTTGAACGCCTGCATGACACGACATGATGGGTCATGGCAGGGGGACGGGTCTCCAAGGAGCAGAGAGGCGGAGGAGGCATTTTCACAATTACACACACATTAAAGCGGCGGCCCCAAAAGAGTAAGAAAGCAAAAATGAAAACCGAGAAAGAAAGAAAGAAGATAAAGAAGAACAAGCTCCGAATAAGCGAATAAGAAAGGCAGGAGGAGAAGAGTGAAGGGTGTGTGTGTGTGTAAAAAGAAATCTGTAGCCTGACATTAGGCGCAGAGACAAAGCCATTGCACTATGGGGAATTTGACCACTTTTTGTGGCATTAAATAATAACTTCCAAACGAAGCAATATTTTTAAGTTCGGTTTTTTGATATGAGTTAATAATAGTAAGAGGAAGATATTTTGAAAAAATGGGCGTGGTAGCTTTTTCTATACCCGCTACTCGAGAGTACCGTCTTTATGAGCGCCTAGATCTCAGAGACCATAAAAGTTAGATGAACCAAATTTTGTATCCAAGCTCCTGTTATATCAAACTTTAACAAGTAAAGTACAAAATTTCGCTCCGCCCTTTTCCGCCCACGCAAAGGGCGAAAATCTGTGGCTTGCACAATCTTGATAGTACGAGAAAACTAAAAACGCAGAATAATAGAAGATGACTATTTCTATCAGGATGTTGAATCTGGATCAGATCAGATCAATAATATAGCCACAATGAAGAGAACCATTTTCTCTCTCTCACACAGGCTACCTAATAAAAATGCAAATTGCGCGAAAAGAGGGAAAAAGAGGAAATTAAGACCAATACCTGTTTACTCAGAATTGAAAACGCTACAACAAACACTTGGACAAACACATAAACAATTCTAAACTCTTTTACATAATCCTTTCTAAAGTTGAAATTTGTTAATAAAAATCCAGCTCTAGAAGCGCTTATAAAACGACAAAATACTAGTATACACACGCACAATTTCTACGATGTTTTATATTAAACACACAGTGCAAACCTGCCAAATCAGTGTTCAAGACTTGATTTTCTTCTAATTGTGTTGCCATCAGAGATATTAAGAACAAAACTCAATGCAAAAATTAACAAAACTTAGCCGCACGTGTTATCGATAAAAACAGCTGACTTAACAGCTGTTATTCTTACATGGGACTGTTAAATTTAACATTTTGAGTTTGGGGCATAATAGTCTGATATTTTCTAAATGCGTTAACAGCAAATTTGTGCTAATTCGAAAACTTTTAAAAATCATGCAAATGCCAGATAAAGTGGTAATTTTCCCCATAGTGCATTGGCATGGCACGCCGTTTAAGCGGCGGGGTGGAGGCGTGTGGGTGTGGGTGTGGCAGGAGAGCTTATGCCCCTGACAGCAACAACAAATGCAAAAAGAAAAAGGATATATATGTATGTATATATCTTTATGTTTGTAAAGGATACACCACATGATAGGCAAATGACAGCTGAGAGGAGAAAGAGAGGGGCGGTCGGAGAAGGAAGGAATACAAAAAGAAAGCGAGAGAGAGAGAGAGCAGCCAATAGATGGAGGGAACAGATCCAGAAAGACAGAAAAAAGAGTATGGAAGAGGGCAATCATGGTGCTGCTTCGTAAATCGATCATTTATCGATAGTGGTCGATAATTAGCTATTTCAACGGATAAATAAACATCAATCAAGCTTTAATTTGTATCTATCTCTCAGTTATGCAACTATAATCTTCATTTATCATATATCTATACGATTTTATCCAAATTTATCGATTCTGCATCGATAAATCATCAAAAACCACACTGATTTCCTTCGTTTTCTACTTGTTTTCGATGGGATTTTGGCCCAAGAGAGTTCCGGAATGCCCCACAGCATATGCACTCTGAAATCTCACTCTCCATAGAACCTCTTCGAAGAGCCCCATGCCAGCACTTGATTAATAAGCCACTCCCCTCCCGCATTGCATATTTACTGGTAAGCTGCTCAACTGTTATCCATTAATTACTGTTCCTCCTGCTGCAGCTGCTGCTCCTCCCTCAACCCTCAACACTCATCCTGCTGCTCCTTCTTCTCCACTAAATACGAATCCTTCACCGAAAGTGCGCTCCCTGCCCTGCCCCATGCCTGCCCCCAGTATTATTCTTTGGATTCGGGGCATGCCTTTGCATTTGCTTTACAATTTCAAACATCATTAGCAACGCACACACACACACACACACACACATATGTATACATATATGTGTATATATATATATGTATCCCTTTTTGCTAATTATTTATTTAAATATTAAACAAAAAATACCCAAAATACACACAGAGAACCCTTCCCCAAAACAAAACAACAAAAAAACAAAAAACTGCAACAAAAAAGCAGTAAAAAAGAGTGAAAAGAGTGGCATGAAAATCAACACAAGCACAGAGAGAGAGGAAGAACGGGGCCAGAGAAAAGACGAAACGAAAATGATGTATTGATGCTGCTGAAAGAGGCACACACACACACACATAGACAGAGAGAGAGAGAGAGAGGCGGCAGGAGGCGGAGTGTGTGGCAGGAGCAAAGCAAAATAAGAAGCAGCTGGAGAAAGGCAGCCAGGCTGGCAGGAGGCAGGAGGCAGGCAGACGGCAGGAGGAGGCAGGAGTAAGGCAGCACAAGATAAAGTCAAAGTACAGTCGAGTGCCAAAGGAAGGAGTGTGGGGGTGATGGGGATGGCCACAGGACATACAGGACTGACAGACAGACAGACAGACAGACACACATGCAAATACATAACTGTACACTCGACTGTGTACCGTTCTTTCTTTCTCTCTCTCTCTCTCTCTCCTTTTCTTTTGTTGTTCTCTTTCTCTCTTTTTTTGGCTCTGGCTAACTAATATTTTCTAATTTAAAATTCTGTTTCTTTTTTTTCAACCCCGCACACAGAAACACAAGCAGTTCCCCCGCCCGCCCACATGTACCCCCCACCACCGCACAAATACACACACACACACACACACACACACATGTGTATGTAAATTTTATAAAATTTTCTATTTACTTATCAAAAATCAGGCAGTGAAACAAAAGAGCGACTGGGTGTGTGATAGAAAGGTGGGGGCGGACGGGGGTTAGAGATGGGGATCTAAGAGGGTGATAGAAAGGGGGGGGGGGGTTTTGGAGTGTAATAGCGAGGGGATGTGTGGGAGTGTGTGGGAGTGTGTGGGCGTGTGTAACAGAAAACTGCGTGCACGCCCAAATGTATGCTATACAAAATATAAATTAGCTTTGATATGCGAGAAGCTGCTGACGAAGATGAAGCGTCGAATGAGGAATGAATGAGGATGGGAGGGATGAGAGTGGCGGGTAGGATGGGGAGGAGATGGGGCTGTAAAAAAGGATTATATACACGCGTGCCTCTCATACATACAACACGGGTGTGTGGGTGTGTGCTGGAAAGATGCTGGAAAAAAGGATTAATGCGTGCGCCAAAAGCATACGAGAAGCAAAAGAAGAAGACACAAAATCCTGTTCCCCGGAAAGAGAGAGATAACTAGGGGGCGTGGAGCGTGGAGCGTGGAGGTGGGTGAGGGTTGGCTTCGATTTTTAATGCGTCATATGACAGGCAAAAGAGAAAGGGTAAGAGAAAGGGTAAGAGACAGGCAAAGGCAAAGGCTTTCGGGGGATATACTGTAAAAGTGTCAAAGAAAAATTTCATGTCTGTCTCTTGTGTGTGTGTGTATGTGTGTGTGTGTGGAGTCATCTCCCTTTTTTTTGTTGCGCCACTCCAAAAAATTACACTTACACATTCCATATGTGTGTGTGGGTGTGTGTGTTCGTGCATCAAATTAGACGATTTCTAATTGCTAAAGGCATTCGTAGCATGGGTACAACGCCGCTTAAAGCCCTGTCAAAAGTTTTGGACCGACACGACAGACAGACTGTTGCCCCAAAGGGAGGCCTGCCACTTGAGGCAGCAATTAAGCTGACAAATAGATGCTGCAAAGCAAAACAATATCTTGAAAGCCAACAAAGGATCAGCCAGAAAGATACAAAATATATACTGATATATTTTGCTATTAGAAGATCCTTAAAAATTCTACATTTCTCTATAACTTGTCGTCATCGATTGGGAAATATTTCTGCTTTGGCCATTTCTGTCATTAACAATACTCGTATGCCATTTGCCACACGGATTTCCCCTGCTTTTGGTCAACCCTTTTTTCTTTTGAGGGGGGGAATTCTGTTGTTCTTTCGTCCATGCCCCATGCCCCCTCCCTCAATGAGTGACCAAAAGTAATAATAATTTTTTGGCTTATCCTTATTATTACATAACGTATGCATACCTTTTTTCCCCCCACCCCCCTCCAACCCAGGACGAATCGTACATCAAAAATGAACGCACATACACATGTGGATGACCCTTTTTTTTTTGCTGTTGGAGGATGACGATGATGGTCTGCGAGTGTGTGTGTGTGTGTGGGTGGGATCCATTGTTCTGTCTACCCTCTGGCCCCGTCACCACTCTCCACCCTTATTTTTTGGTCACTTTGTTTCGTAGGCCTTTTTCGGCTGCTGGCATTTTTCGTCTCTTTTTATTTTTCTTTTTTTTTTTTGCGTTGTGTTGTTGTTAAGTAAATAATTAAGCATTACACTGACCAAATAGCACTAGGATATCAGCAGTGGGGCATGTGGCATGCCCCGGACAAATACAAATAAATATAACTCATATATGTGGGTCTCTTGCCCAAAAAGGGATCTGTGTGTGTGTGTGTGGCGGTCAGGCCATACAAATAATGATTAGAAGTCCCAGTCCCTGCACTGCCCCACCACTCCCCCCAAAAAGCCTTCCTTCTTTTGTAATTTTTGACATTTTTATGCGGGCCTCAAAAGGGGATTTGAGTGCGGGGGTGGAGGGCCACATAAGGGTTGTGTGTGTGTGTGTGTGATACATAAATTTTGACATTTTAAAATCTAAACGAAATTAATGATTTTTCAGTTCCACCCTTCCCCCCCCCAAAAAAAGGAAAAACAAAGTACAGTTGTGCCATGAAAAGCCTCATTAAAATATATGGAAAATTAGCTGCTGCCCTTCTAGGAGTCCGTCTGTCCGTCGTCCGTTGTCCTTAATCCATTTTAATCAGACCAAAGCATTAATATAAATGAACGAATTAATGTTTGAATCAATATTGTTCCGCCACCAAAAAGGATTCATCTCTCCTACTTTCTCTCTCTTTCTTTCTCTTTCTTCTTCTTTGCTATCGAAAAATCTCTTAATTAAACCAAAAATTGTAGCAATTTATTAAACACAAGTTTTCGTCGGCGACCCTTTTTCAATCAAAATTTCCAATCAATGTCAATTCATTATGCTCCCCAGATCCACCATAGCTCCATAGCTCCATAGCTCCCGCTCCCATACCGGCTCCAATCAAAAACCAAGGCAACACCAAGGACCCAGATCCGGGGCTGGAAGGATGCCAGAGCAACCCCTGAAGACAGAGAAAACTCAGTTGGCATTTTTAATGAAAAGCCATCGTAGAGCTCCAGTCCCCCGCCCCCACCCCCGAAAGTTGCCTGTCAAGTTTGCCTAATCAAAATCGACAACATTTTATAGTTTGCCAAGGGAGGGAGGGTGAGGGTGAGGGAGATGGCAGAGTGGGTGGATGTTCTGTTCAAGTGATAGATAGCAGGACCTCCTCCTCAGACCCTCACCTGCCTGCCCGCCTGCCCGCCCGCCTGCCTGCCTGCCATCCATTGAAGAGTGTGTGACAAACAAATATTTGAGAACGTAAATCAGAAATCTCTTCTTCGCTTTCATTTGCCCAATCCTTTTGTGGCACATCCCTTTGTGCGGGGTGGGGGAGGGGAGTGGTAGTCCCTTGGCAAAATCGAAAAACATTTCGTGTATTAAAACCGAAACGAATTAATTTAATTAATTACAATCATGTCTTATTAGAGACGTATGAAGACGGCGCGGTCCAAACAAGGACCGAAAGACGAGAACGAAGACGCAGACGAAGACGAAGACGTTGGGTTGGTTGTCCTTTGGCTCTGATGGGGCATGATTGGCCGCAGAGTGGGGGGATTGAGAGACAGTTTTGCTGGGAACACAACAGCAGCAGCAGCAGCGCGTGTCAGCTGCCAAAGAGTTGCTGTTGCTGTTGCCTTTGCCTTTACCGTTTTGCCTTGGCTTTTGTTTCAAGTGCTCGAGAGTCCTGGCTTAAGCATCGAGAGTCCTGTGGCAGGCAGTCCTCCTGCGGGGTGGTGTTGCTGCTGGGGTTGGGTGCCCCGAAAATTTTATGCTCACATCATTTATAAATGCCTGATTTGTTATTTACAAAACGAGACAAGTTGCGGCATTTTGGTATTTCGTTTTTGGGGGTGGCATTCCCTGTTTTGAGGCATGGGGCATGCTTGGGTGCATATGTGTGTGTGTGTGTGTGAGTGTGCTGCCACTTAATTTGAATTTGAGTAATTGCCACACAGAGAGAGAGAGAGAGAGAGAGAGGCTGAAAGGCAAGGAGTTTCCATTTTGCCACAGAGGAACCTTAACCAGCGGTTAACGGCACGAAAAGTCCGGCTTTGTTCTTGGTGTATATTTAACAGGGAGTTAACAGGGAGTTAACAGTGGGCTAACAGTGGGCTAACAGTGGTTTAACCGGGGTAGCTGGGGCTCAACTGTAGCTGTAAGAGATCTCCTCTAAGCTCTTTCCCCTCCTGATCGAAAGACCTTCCTTCATTCCCTCGCAATAGACTCTTCTGCCGCCGAAATACTAGGAATATCATCAAGAGAGAGAGAGCACCCTTTAAGCACACACAGATCGAACATACATGTACAGCCGATATATGGAGAGAGACCTCTTTCAACACTTTGTTGCCCATTGTTGGTGCTGCTGCTTCTGTTGCTGTTAATTAATTTCTGTAAAAATATTTATTATTATTAGTCGACCCGCAAATGGCGATGGCAATGCACTCAAGACACACACTCGCACACACAAACACATATATATCGATATATGTATATGTACATATAGAAAAAAATGCATGCCACTGATTCGCACTGTGCCTCCCCATCTCGCTGTGCCCCCGTTCCAACGACTTGACTGTCACTAAACGGCTCATCTAACTGCAATGCTTCATAGAAATTTGTTTGTATGCCCGGAGGCACATATCGGGAGAGTGGCTATAGAGACAGAGACGAGAGACAGAGACAGAGGGGCGAAGGAGCGGCGGGGGTCTGGGCTGCGGCTGTGCAACTTATTTTTGCAACAACAATGAACCAGAGCATAGAGAGAGCGAGAGAGGGAGATAGAAGGAGAGCGAGTGAGAGACCACAAATCACAGAGAATGAAAATCGAAAAGTGCATGGTGTTTCCCTATATAAAATATCAGAAAAATAAACATATGTAGATATATAGATGCACAGATACACATACACACATAAGCAGATCTGAACCATGTAAATATGTACACATATATGTATATGTATCAGAATATATCAGAATGCTATATACTTTGTATCCCAAACAACAAATTTACACTCCAACAGACGATGTCGTCGTGCCAGTCACTCAGCCAGCCGCAGCGGCTGTCTATAATGTGGCAACCCCCCCCCAACCCCACTGCCACTCCCCCTGCCTGCCGCCCCACTATATGGTGCATCTCTCTCTCTCTCTCTTTCTGCCTCTCTATGCCTCATCTCTTGCCTCTTGTGTCGCTGCCACGACTATAAAAATAGGCAAATAATTATTTAAGAATTTCTTGATTAATTGGCAACGCTGTTGTTGTTGTTGCTGTTGTTGCTGTTGCTGTTGTTGCTGCTGCTGCTGGTTGGGGCATGCAAATGTTGCCGCCGTCGTGGGCAAGAGATGCAACAACAAAGATGTGGCAGAGGCAGCAGCAGCAGCAGCAGCGCCATTTTGGCCAACACTTGATTGCATTTTCAATTGTTCAGCCGTTATGCATTTTTGCCAATAATTTATATAAATGCCACAGACACAAAGAGACACAAAGAGAAAGAGAGAGAGAGAGAAGAGAGAGAGAGAGAGAGAGAGAGAGAGAGAGAGAGAGAGAGATGGAGAAAGAAGAGTGAAAGAGATACAAAGATAGAGAGAGAAAGAAAGCTGAGTCGGAAACTGAAATGTAGAGCAATCGGTCAAGGAAGGCATTGTTCTTAGAAATTGTTACACTGATAGAATGATTGATAGAATGATTGACAGAATGACTGATGGCTTGAATGATTCATTCATTAATTATTTGTTTATCGATCGAGCTATCGATTCATCATTGTTTCAATCGATAACTACATTTGTCTGATGACATTCCATAGCCACATTCTATCTATCTTTTCGAAGCAATTAGCATATGTTGCAGATCCCTTCACGCATTCCACACCTTGCCACAAGTTCCTGCCCCGAATACAGGGCTTGGGAGGGTGTCACCGCCCCAACGATTGACAATGTTGCAAGAACACACACGCACACAAAAAGGGCCCACCGCACCATTCCAATGCCTCCTCTCCACCTCTGTGTCTGTTGCATCTGCAACTCCTTTTCTTTAAATTTCTACGCGTCACTCCTCTCTCTCTCACTCTCCATCTCTATCACTCTCTTTCTGTTGCTGTCTCTGTCTGTGGATGCCTCTTCGTTTATTTTTATAAACTTAAGTTGTAATTTTTTTTTGGGCTTTTTGGCGGAGTGGCAGACAGACAAGCAGACCGACAGAAAGACAGACAGACAGAAGAGACATTCGCATATTCAGATTCATCTTGTCGTTTGCGCATAAATAACTGTCGCCTCCACTCGCACTCCACGCAACACACGCGCCAATGCCCCGTGTGGCATGCCCCTCTGTCTGGCATGGCATGCATTATTTCATTAAAGTATTACAATATTAATTCGATTTTCACTAATTGACAACGGCAGACGGCAGAGCAGCAGAGAGAAAGAGTGAAGGAGAAAGCCAGTGGAGAGGACAGTGGAGAAAAGTGTAGAGAAGGATGGAATGAATGACAGAATGAAATGGAATGAAGTGCATGGCAAATCGAATTGAAGTTCTCCCCTTGAAGGAGCCACTTTTCTTTCAGCCATGCTTCGGCAATGCTCTGCTTTTGACCTGCATGTTGAGATACATTTAAGCCACTTACGGATCGAAGATGAGGGATAAAAAGATACAACAAATGGGGAGAGAGAGTGTATAGATATTTCGTACCTTAAAGCCTACCAAATTATGTCTCTTTTCTCCCTCACTCCCTCTCTCCCTGCCGGCAAAAAAAAACCAGGCAAAAAGGATGGGCTGTGCCATGCCACAATATGAATGTAGGTGGGTGCCCCCCTGCTGCTGCTGCCCCAGTGTGTGTGTGTGTGTGCAAATGTTGCGGCTGTTCCATGTTGCAGGGGCACAAAGAGGCAGAGAGTGGAGGGCCTTCGACAAACTGTTGATACCCGTCGCACTTTGCTCTTTTTGCTTGTTGCTGCTGTTGCCACTGTTGTTGGGGGCCTGACCCCAAAGTACAAATCAATTGCATGTGTATGCTGCGGTGACTCTTCGTCGCACACACACACACACACACAAGCACAGAAACACACACACACTGATACAGATACAGATACTGAGATGGGGTTGGGTGTTTGTCGAGACCAAAAACCAGGCCACGTGCTGTGCTGTGCTGTGCTGTGCGTTTGGTCAATGCCAGCCGGCCGGCCTTGTCTCCCCAATCCCTCTTCTCTCTCTCTCTCCCTCTTTGTGTGCAAAATTGTGTCAATTGCAGTTGCCACTGGGAGATGCCCCTTGCCCCAGCCCAACCCCAACCCCAACCCCAACCCCAACCCCACCCCCATTTAACGCAATGTCAACAACATGCGCAGGTTGCGCGAAAATTGTGGGCGGAGTGGCAGTAAAATTTCGGTTTTGGTTTCCTTTCTGTGAGCGTAGTGGAGAGGAGACGAGTTTTCAATGTCAAGCAGAGGTCAAGGCAGCGCTAGTCGATCAAAAAGTAACATTTCGATCTAGGGAGAGTGCTGCCCATTCAATTTGCATGCAGTGCTGCCAAGGGGAGGCTGAACAATGCTGCCCACTGGCTGAAACAAAACAAAGAAACTGAAGGACGAGGCTCAAGGAATGCCCCTGCTTAACGGTCCACCATCTATCCCACCTTCCTGTCGCTGTCGCTGTCCCTGTCCCCCTCCTCCAGCATTGAGCAGTCGTTGAGCCGCAAGCCACAAAACTGTGACCTTCATATGGCCATAAACCGAAAGCAAATCAAAATCGAATGCTCCCACGCATTCAATGAGAGAATTGCCTGACTGCCTGACTGCCTGCCTGCCTCTGCCTCTGCCTGATGACTGATGCCTGATGATGATGATCATCATCAAAAAAGAAATCCGCAAACAACAAAAAAAAAAGGAAAAGAAAGAGCGCTTCATTTAATTTCCTCCAGACACAAAAATGTGAAATTCGATCGAAGAGAATTATGTATGCCAAGAGACCAGAACAAAATTCCCCACAAATAATCAGTCAAAGCGCAAGTTTTATTTGGTTTTCTGTATACCCTTTCGACGCATCAAAAATGAGATCTGTGCTTCATTTTGGAATCCGTACCTGGTTCTAAATTGTCTTATTTTGTCTTTAGATAAATGTAGGAAAATTTACAGGAGAGTTTTGTCTCACTCTCTCTGCAGATCTCTCTGCGAGTCGAGCAACTCCAGCGATCTGCAAGAGTATCCGTCCGCCCCCGAATAATAAACGCATGAATGTTCCACTCTCTTGCGGGGTTTTTGTTCTGGGTTTTTTTTGCTTTTTTGCATATCGACAAACGGGCAAACAGGAAATCCATGTTTATGTTTAAATTAATAATAATACACAGCACATAAAAATGTAATATAAGAAAAAAGTTAGGCATTTTTGTTGTTGTTGTTGTTGGTGTTGTTGGTGTTGCTGTTCGAGGGATATCAATGAAATGTGTGGCTCTCCATTGAACGACAAGCACACACAAACACTCTCGAAAACTCTGACGATTACGATAACGATGATGGTTCCATCATGATGATCATCATCATCATCATCATCATGATCATGATGATGCTGGCAGGCTGGCTGGCAGCAAGCGTTATGCGGGACGCTGCTCCGAAAGCATTAATACAATAAATTATATTATGCCCTCTTCCTGTTTGCTCCGATAAAGCGCGAGACCGAACAGAGAAAAAATGTTCGAAATTGAACAATATTTCTGCTTCTTCTGGTGGGGATCGACTCGGGACGGGGCGGTGGCGGGGGCGATGGATCGAACCGAGGCGGGCGTGCGGCGGGGGGTGTGTGCAGTGCCGAAGGGGTTGATAATAATGCGTCGTTGCCGTTGTCGTTGTCGTCGTTGTCGTTGCCGTTGCCGTTGAGGCCTGAAGAGATCTTGAGCGTCTGATTTGTGCAAATAATTGAAATTTGCATATAATGAAGGAGACACTCGTATATAATATGGGGGCGTTCAATGCCAGAGAGAGAGAGAGAGAGAGAGAGAGAGGCAGAGAGAGCGGGGACAGAGTGGCGGAGACAGAGATTGGGGGGTAAGGCTTTGCTTTTTTTGTGAATGAAGGAAGGCTCTCCTTTTTCGCCTGCACAGTAGCCGCAATCAAGTCGTGTGCCCCCAAGGATCAGGCGTCGTCTCTATTGTGAAATGGCACATAAATTACATTTAAGGTGAAGCTCTCCCCTCCCCCTACCCCTGCCCCTCCTCCTGCGCTCGTACTCCACCTTTTTAGCCTTGAACACACAACAACAACAAAAAAGAGTGTAAAAATCTTTAAACCCAAAAAACGGGTCTGCAAATTGAGGTTCTTCGGCGGCCTGACAATGAGAGGATCATCATGTGGTTGGGTAATGAGCATGATGACGTTGTTGCGCCTACTTTTGTGTGGGCGTTCCGTTTGCTGTCTGCCAAGGGCTGGCCGCCTCTGCTGTTGTGGCTGGCTGGCTGGTTGGGCTGCTGCTGCCGCTGCCGCTGCTGCCGCTGCTGCTGCTAATGGCAGACAGACGAGACAAGTTTTGACATATTTTGTTGCAGGAGGAGAGCATAAAGCGAATGCGAGGAGGTCGGTGGCTGGTGGCTGGAAAGGACAAGCCAGCGACAGCAACAGCAACAGCCACACGACGACGACGACATGAATGAAACGCAAATGAATGAAATGTGCGGCAGAAAAAAAGGAAAGAAAAACCAAACCGATTCTGAATCTGAAAACAGAACCAGGAGGACCCCAAGCCACCGATTCATGTGTGTGTGTGTGTGTGTGTGTGTGTGTAGTTATCATTATAAGGCCTTTCGGCCGAGAGTCGAGAGTCGCGACAAACATCATTAGTTGCTCTCTACCTTAAAAGTAAGTGGAGCAGAGTGTCTGGCCACAAAAAAGTTGTCGTTTTGTTGTCGTTGATTGAGGAGATTCGGAGGAACGGAAATAAAAACAAACAACAAAAAAAAAAAAAGAACTTACGAATTTTTGAATGAGTTCAAAGTAGTTTGAGGGCGTATTGGTCGATTGAAATTACCTGCAATGACAAGAGAGTAGAGAAATTTGGTTAATTATGGAATTAAATGGGGAAAATACCATAAAAATACTAGTAGTATACTAAATAAATACAAAAATACCGAAATGTACTGGAAAAATACTTAGTATTTTACATACAATTTTTGTAAGAATATAGCACAAAGTGATTGAAACACTTTGGTTCCAGTAATCGTGTGAATTGTGTTAAAGCCTCCACAAAATAGTGAATAAATTCCAATAAAATACCGCAAACCAAACTAAAAACTTCTAAAAACAGGAAAACCGAATAAAAGAATAGTTCGCACATTTAAAGCGTAAAACCCGCAGCACTACTAGATAACACATTCATGAGACACTTCCGCTGCCTCGGGAGTACAGTCACCATTCACTAGAGAAGCTGTCGATGTGACTGTTCCTTGGAAATTGAATATCAATTGGAATTCAAAAGGGCCTCCAGTTGGAAACTCCCGTGCACTTGAACACTAGATGGGGCACTTTGTGGGGTTCTGTGGGGTTCTGTGGGGTTTCGCGGCGGAGCAGCAGCAGAAAAAAGAAGTCGTCGGGCGGTGGAGTATACGTCGGTAGCCGATATAGCGCGTCAAATAGCAATTAACAACTGATGTAGATAATCACTGGACAAAAAATTCTGAGCGCGAAAATAACTTCAGCCACAGACAAACAAATATATTTCACAAATATATATACACAGATTTACTATATATATATATGTATGTATGTATGTATGTATGTATGTATGTACGTGTAGGAGCACACGCAATGGCCGCAGCATTTTGTGATAAACGACAAAATAAAATCAAATCTAAAGCTCCCAAAAAAAAATACGAATGAAATAAAATAATCGCAAGGCGGCTACTGAAGCTGTGGCCCTCTCTCTCTCTCTCTCTCTAAGAGCATATGTGTATGTATCTGTGTGTGTGTGGAATTAGTTGGAGGAGGGGAAACGAATATTAGATGGAGCCCAAGAAGAAGAGCAGCGGCAGGCAGGCAGGCAGGCAGCAGCAGCCACCATTTCTAAACAAATACATCATCATCATCATAATTATAAAATTAAATTCTTGTTGGCTTTTTTATCAATTTCCAACAGCAGCCCCATCCGCCCAAGAGGTGGCGGGAGGGGGGGCGGCGCTGTTGGGTGTTGGGGAATCAGGTGTTATAATAGCCATAATACACTCGGAAAGACTCTCTTGTGTGTGGCAATCCGGCAATCCGGCAATGTTTAAATATTGCTAAAGATACAAATACAGAGAAACAGAGATACAGGCAGATAAAGATAAAGAGTTAGAGTCGAATGTGTGCTTAAGATATCTACAGAGAGACAGAGAGGGAGAGAGAGACATATAGCTGCCATATTTATATAGAGACGTAATCAAGTCAGTCAAGTGGAGACCCTCGAATGTCGTCTATTGGTCCGCCAGCGAAGCGAAACGAAGCGAAGCCCCAACCAACAATCGTCTTTAGATACAGATACAGCCATAGCCATCGCTATAGATATTCCATATACTATGCATACAGATAAGATCTGCTGCTTATCTCTCCATCATATATACATACATACATATATATATATATATCTGTCTCTGCTTAGTGGACAAACAAATAGGTGTATAAATAAAAAATGAATTACAAAAAACGAGCAGAGACACCCGCAGATAAGAGCCTCCAAAAGGCAATTCAAGAAGTGGCAGTCATATCTGGCTGACGAGCACGAGATATAGTACGTATATAAGTAGGTACATACATATATATATAGATATAGATATAGCCATGATATCAGTTAATCGGCGTGCCATATACCCGCACACACACACACACACACGAGTGAGAGACAATCGTCATAAATTGTTTAGTTGTTGGCTAAACATGTTGAAAGATTTATGGGCAGGGCTATACGCGATCATATAATGATTTGTAAGAAATCGGCCAGATATATGTATGTATGTATGTGTGTGCGGCAAGTATACGGCACTACGGCTCCATGGCTCTACTATGTGGCCTGCTCTGATTAGGCAATGGCGTCGGTTAGCTCTCTCTCGCTCTCTCTCGCTCTCTCTCTCTTTGGTTAGTTAGTTAGTTGGGTGTGAAAGCCTTGAGCTACTTTGGTGCGTAGTTTTCTGTGTGTGCTCTCGTTTGGAGCTCGTTTCGGTGGGAGGATGGGGCGCTGATGGACAGGTTGTCTTGCCGTTTGGTTGGACAAAGGATGGATTGCAGATTGAGATATTGGAGAGTGGAGAATTGTAAACGGAGAATTGTATGGCATAACCATTCGATTCGATCGGTAGTTGAAGGCTAGCGAAAAACAATTAATGTGCAGAATTGGAGACTTTTAGTGTATAGTTTGGAGATTCTAGTTTGGAAAACATCAAACAATAAAATTAGGCATTTAACATCTTGTATGGGTCTTAAACGTACATTTTCCTCTGTGGAGAGTTGGAGACTTTTTGTGGAGAGTTTCGGCAAACTCTGAAATCTCTAAAGCAATGCATTTCCATCACCAAAATACAACTTGAAAGCTTCTGAGCGACTCCATGCTCCTGTGGAGAGTTTTGGACATAAGCCCATAAGACCCTCCCCTGTTGCATGCCCCATTTTCCAGGGGGCCAGTGGCCAGTGGCCAGTATCGAAATGATAACAACAGCAAAGGAAGTGAGGGAATCCGAAACGAAATGAAATGAAATGAAATACAGAAAGCACAGGAAAGGAAACGTAGCAAAGCGAAAAATTCCTATATATCGCATCCTATCTATATATACAATCGGTGGGTCCGAGGGGCGGGATATACATATAAACCTATACACATACCGATAGATAGAAATACAATATATATGTATATGTGCATATACATACATATGTACATATGTATAAAGCAAAATCCCTACAATAAAACGGGGCGGAGCACAAGTGGCACAAAGAGAAATGAAGGAAACGAGAAATGGAAAAGCAGAAAAGAAGAAAAATCTACCAAGTGAAAAGAAATCGGAGACGGCAGGGA
Organism: Drosophila algonquin; assembly: GCA_035041765.1. Taxonomy (NCBI): domain Eukaryota; kingdom Metazoa; phylum Arthropoda; class Insecta; order Diptera; family Drosophilidae; genus Drosophila; species Drosophila algonquin. The sequence goes on along the minus strand of JAWNKY010000339.1, from coordinate 1,039,475 downwards.
TGGGGATGGGTATGGAGGGGAGGGAGTGGTGGCAGTCCGGGAGGGAGTCAGTCGTTGCGATGCGATGCGATGCGATGCAGAGTGCCAGAGTGAATGGAAATGGAAAAGTGGATAAGGAGTGGAGTGGAGTGGAGGAGGAAGGAAGCATCGGCTTCAGCATCAGCAAATCCTGATGCTCCAACAAATGTATCTGTGTATCTGTCCCCTCCCTCCTACCACCCCGCACTCGCCTCTTCTGTATGTGTGTGTATCTCAATCTGTATCTGTATATCTGTGGCTGCCTGGCTAGCACTCGAATAAAATCGAATAAGCATAAAAACGCATGCCATAAAGATATGTCTGCTCCTCTCTCTGTCTCTCTGTGTGTGTGTGTGTGTGTGTGTGTGTGGTACATAAGCTGTATCTGTATCCGTAGCTAAGGATGTGTGACTGGGTGTGCAGTATCTGTGTATCTATAAGATACACATGTCTAAAGAGGGCCTCTGCCTGGATTTGGGTTGGTTGCGCCTCGAACGCATATTCAATAATGACATAAATAACGAACACACACACTGACACACGAGCGTACGTTTTGCACCCTCTCCCCCCTCCCCTTTTCTCCTTTCTCCTCTCATCGTTGAGTGCGCTGCTTAGCACCTAAAAGCATGCTACTATTTTTCTACAGTCGAGCGCTTTCCACTTGCCACACAGAGCGGGAAAGGGAGAGGGAAGAGCGAGAGAGGAGCAGTGTCTCTGTATGTGTGCACTTGATTACATTTCATCCTTCGTCCGCCGTTCCCCACACACACACACATACATACACACACACACACAGTTTCTTCTCATTTTTTCCTGCTGCTGCTTCTGCTGCTGTTGCCGCTGCTGCTCTTGAAGCAGCTCTTGGGAGCGCCTCCCTACACATGTATATAATATATTGACGTGCCGCCACATCCCCTCGAACCCTCGAACCCCCGCCACAAGCACCCCCTGTGCCACGTCCCCTTGCCATGGCCCACGTTTCCTCATCGCTGGTTGGGCGCCTTTGGCATGAAACTTGTCAACCTTCTACACCCAATCCCAATCCCCACTACCCACTCCCCAAAGCCCACAGCCACCCACTGCCACAACCTCTCTCTCCTCTCAATTCAATGCCCCAAAACGCACGACAAAAAAAAAGAAGGAAAAGGAAAAAGAAAAGCAACTCTCCACACACACACACACACACACTCACACGCATCCACAGAGGGTCCTTCGGGGGGTAAGGAGGAGAAAAAAAAACCCAAAGCTTAAAGGGCGCTGAGCGAAAGAGAGAGAGAGACACAGAGCGAGAGAGAGAGAGAGAAACGACATCCCGACATCGACAGGCGAAACACACGAAGCGAAGAGCTCGACAACGAAACGAAGCTCCTCTTAGGGGGAGGTGCTGCCACATCCTCCCTTACCCCCACCCACCTCCCACTCCATAGTTGTTGTAGCTGTTGATGGCTTCCCAATCGAAATCGATGTTCGTATGTATTTCGCTCCTTTTTCTCGGTTTCGTTTCGTTTTTCCTTTTTATTTTCTTCTTTTTTTCCACCCTAAAATAGAAAATTTCACTCGCTCTTGCTCTCTCTCTTTCTCTCTTTATTAAGGGTGGGGTGGGTCGGGGAGTTCGGTTGACAATTCCTTGGGGCAGCTTTAAGGCTTCAACGATGCTCCTCGTCGACGTCGTCGGCATTGAGTCGAGTGAAAGTGCCTCTGCCCTGGCATCGCCTTGGCTTGTAAATTCTTTTTTCTCACCCCAGCCACCCCGTCTCGTCCCCCTCCGAAGGATGCCACCCTCTCCACCACACTGTGTTGCTGTTGCTGTTGCTGCTGCTTCTTCCTCTGTTTTATGGCTGTCTGGTCTGCCTCCCTGGCATGCCCCCCACTTCATTGGTTTTTTGTGTTGCTTTTTTTCACTCATATTTTTTTCTGAACTGAAGCTTCGGTTCTTCGGTTCGGGTGCCACAGGCCAGACAAGGATAGCAGCAGACAGACACAGAGAGAGAGAGAGAGAAAGAGAGAGCGAGAGAGCCACAAGCAGCGAGAGAGCAAAAGAGAGAGCCGATATTGGTGGGGGGAAAAAATGTATAAAAAGAAAGCCCATACGGGTGGGGGGGGGAGCAATACCAAATTGGATTGGTTTCGGTTTTGGGTTCGGTTTTTATGGCGAGGTTTTGCTGTTGGCGGGGGTGGGGTGGGGTTGTGTCGGGTGGGTTTTTGGGTGATTGGGCGCCCGAGGAGGGTTGAGAGTGAGGCTGCAGAGAATGCAGGATTTTCCGCTCTCCTTTTCCCTGAATTTTTCCTTTTGGTTTGGGTTTTTTTTTTTGCGCCCGTACATAAAAATTTGTGCGTCAATTGAATTCGATTGGACGAAAACCCCGAGCGTCGAGCACGAGAGCCAGCCCCAAGTATCCATGTATCTGTGTGCGTATCTGTGTGTGTGTAGGGAGCATAAGAAAGAATGGAAAAAAAAGGCAACGAGCTGCGCTGCCAGCACCAAACGAGCACGAAAAGCTGTTAACCTTTCGCACATAAACACACACACACACACACACACAGAGATACCCATACACGCACACACAGATACACACAAGCACACACACACAGGGATATAGAGTGCCTGTAACTGTATTTACAGCTGTGCGCTTTATATGGATTGCTTTCAATAATATTGGCAACGCCTTTCGGGCCCCACTTGTGATTGGTTTTTCCACCACACACACACACGAGAAGTACATAGGGCGTCGCAGAGGGGGCGAGGCAGCAGTGGCACTGCCACTGGCACTGGCTCTGGCACTTGGGAGTGGTGGGGGGGGGCTTCCACCACAGGTTGACCTCAAGTAACTCAGCTTCTGGCGGAGATGAGCTGTTGCGACTACCATATGTATGTGTTTCGGTTTCGGTTTTGGGTTTGGTCTGCTAGAAGCAGATATAGACTCTGGGAACTAGGGAACTGATTGATTTAAATATTTGTAATGTATTGAACACAATCGATATGTTGGGTAATTATTATCTTAGGTAGAAATTAACTGGAATAACCTCATGGAACTCAGTATCGTGAGTATATAAATCCATGAAAACTGATTAAATGCTTTCCTGGTGACTTAATCAGAGATATTTGAGTAGAACACTAAGATTGGCTGAATAGAACTACAGAAAACCCCAAGGAACTCAGTTGTGTGTCGAGTTAAACATATAAAACCATATGCAATATTAAGCTGGGAACTTAATCAGAGATATTTGAGTAGAACACTAAGATTGGCTGAATAGAACTACAGAAAACCCCAAGGAACTCAGTTGTGTGTGGAGTTAAACATATAAAACCATATGCAATATAAAGCTGGGAACTTAATCGGAGATATTTGAAAAGAACACTAAGATTGGCTGAATAGAACTACAGAAAACCCCAAGGAACTCAGTTGTGTGTGGAGTTAAACATATAAAACCATATGCAATATTAAGCTGGGAACTTAATCAGAGTTATTTGAATAGAACACTAAGATTGGCTGAATAGAACTACAGAAAACCCCAAGGAACTCAGTTGTGTGTGGAGTTGAACATATAAAACCATATGCTATATTAAGCTGGGAACTTAATCGGAGATATTTGAAGAACACAAAGAGATTGCCTTACTAGAAGCATAGAAAATCTCAAAGAACTCAGCCTCTTGCAAAAATTAAGTTAAGAAAACGTATGCCATGTCAAGTGGTGGACTTTTACTGGTACATTTGAGAAATACGTAAAGATTTGCCCTACTATAACTCGAGAGGACCTTGAGGAACTCACTTTCCTTCTAAGGGAAGGAACTGAGCTCTTGAAATGTTTAACTTAATGAAGATAATGCCCAAAATCGTAGCTGACAAATATTGATATTTAATGATTCGAAGCAATACAAATTCTTTGGGGAAATGAATCACTGCCTGCACTGCTTATCTGTGAGTGCGAGTATCTTGTGGAATGAATCAGATACGGATCGAAGAGCCAAGTGAATCACAGAGATCGGCCACTCTGCAGCACCACTCGTCCGTACATGAATTGTATATGCATATACATATACATATGTATGTGTGTATGTGTGTATGTACATAGATATGGCGGTGGGAGGCAAGAGTCTTGTCCATTGGCCCCTCCACACACGAGGCACACACTCGCACCAGCCGTCGTCGTCGCCGTCGCCTGTCAATAGACCACACACATGGATACAGACGTGTGTGTGTGCGAGTATGTGTGGAAACCAGTCAGGCAGGGCGCACGAATCATCGACCGGGTGGCCGTGTGTGTGCGCCAGTCAATAACATCCAATCAGGTTTGTTAAAAATCTATCTATATATGATGTTCATGATGACGGCGACGCAGTCGATGTCCGCACACACACACACACACACAGGCAGGCACACATGCGAGCAAGAGCAAGAGAGAGAAAGAGAGAGAGTGAGTGAGCGAACGACAGAGAGAGAGAGAGAGAGCGAATGCGAGTGCGAGTGCGAGTGCCGACCCCTCCACCAAAAAACGGACTCGAACTCAATGCAGTGTCGAAACCTGCAGCAGCAGCAGCAGCAGAAGCACCAGAAGCAGCAGCAGCCAGCGTGTGCCGGCCTCTCCCTTCGATACGCTCCGCCCTCCTCCCTCTCCCTCTAGCCAGGCCAGGCAGACACGACGACCCTGCTCTTCCACTCTCTCCCTCTCCCTCTCCCACTGCTGCTGCTGCTGGTGCTCTTTCATTCATTTTGCTCTGGGTTATCGAACACACATTGAACCACTCCGCATATATGTATGTGTGTGTCTTATCAGCTGCAACGAACGACCCTCTCTCTCTCTCCGAGCAGGCGCTCTCTCTCTTCACTCAGGCTCTCTCTCACACTCCACTTTCCACTCAATGGCTCGTTCCGTATTGAGCTTTATTTCGAGTGCTTCGCTTGCTCGCTCGCTCTCTGGCAAAAAGAAAGAAAAAAATTAACACAAATAAATAATTTTTGTTGCAGTTTCTTGACGAAAACTTGCAGCCAGAGTGGAGAGAGAGGGAGAGATAGCAGAGAGAGAGAGAGAGAGAATGAGAGAGCGCGAGCGCTTGAGTGCTTTTTTTTTGTGTTTTACTACAGTTGTATTTTTGTTTTGTTTTTGCTACTGATTGATTTTCCATAAAAGCGCCAACCCCAAGGCAGCGACAGAGCGGCAGAGGGCAGTGGCAGTGGCAGCAGCAGCAGCAGCGCTGCTTGTGTTGGGTGTATGGGTGTGTATGTGTGCGTGTGCGTGTTTGTGTGTATCGAACGCACAGCCAATAGCAAAAATTTCCAATTGCGTAGCGATTTTCCAATCAAAATGGCACACAAGGAAAATAAACGGTAAACGACAGGCAGGCGCCTGACGCTGCTGCTGCTGCTGTTGCTGTCTGCGTCGCAGTCAGCAGCGGCAAAAGGGGCGTTCGACAGCGATGCGACACATACGTGTGTGTGTTTGTGTGCGTGGGTGTGTGGGTGTGGGTGTGGGGGTAAGCATCCCTCGCTAAAACACACACACATATGGAATGGCAGGAGCAAAAAAGAAAAGTAGCCCCGAAAAGGCAGTAGGGAGGTGCCCGAATCGATGCACACGGAACGACGGATGCTCGCCCCCCATCACCCCCCACTACCACCAATCACTACTCCAGAACCCCAAAGCGGTGGGGGGGTTACGTTACCTCCCCCTTGCCACTGTCCTGGTCCGAAGCGCAGCGAATGCCGGCTCCTTGTGCGCATCTCCTGACATATTTCCAATATCATTGGTCGATAAATACCGAGCAGAACGAATCGAAAACGAAACGAAACGTACGAAAATGGGGGACGTACATAGGAGGGTCCTCCCTGCCCCACACACACAAACACACACACACACAAGGACATTCGGCAAAGAGGGGAAGAGGGGGACAACAGAAAAAAGAAATAAAATAAAATGAAATGAAAAGGACCCAAAGTCGTTCGGTTGTTCCTCCTCGTGGTCCTCGTCCTTGTCGTCCTTTTGGACATTTACAGTTACCTATACATATATCGTCTGGTATCGTACATATCGTTCATTGTTTCTGCAGTATTTCGATAGTTTTATAGTGGCAAGTGGCAAGTGGGAGGGATGTGTGGCAGCAAAAACTAGGGGACGACCTTCGGTCTTTAGGGGAATCCCCACATGACAGATTCTTCTAAAGGATTGGAACTCCTTGGGATTATTCTTGGTTGTCTGGAGGTTTCCTTCAGGCTTCTTTGAGATCCTCCGATATCGTATTGTATTCCCCAATGCGAGGACTCTTTCAGATTTGACGTAACTCGGAATTTTCTAAGGGCTTCCTTTTTTTCCCTTCCGATTACCGATTACCAATTCCGATTCCGATTGGTTTCCGATTGCTGGATGCAGCGAGTCCTTTCACGCAAACAAATACAAATCCCCTTTTAGATCCCCTATAAGTCCGCCAATACAAAAGAAGGGGCGTTGTACGGGAGAGGAGGGATTGCCGCAAGGTCTTCGTTGGGGCGGAAGGGGGTGGGGTTCGGGGAGGGCAGTCAGTGTCGACGCACTCAGAGCGTCGAACGGACACGGACACGGACATGGACACAAACACAGAGACAGAGACACAGAGACACAGAGACTCCCCAGCTCTGAGAGTCATTGCAGGCGTCGTCCTCGTCCTCGTCCTCGTCGTAATAACGAGCTGGAAAGGAAGCAGCAGGCAGGAGGACAACGAGGAGGAGCATAAGGATGAGGGGGATAGGAGGAGGAGTAGCAGGATCCTGAGGACAGGGACTCCAAAGCCGAGGACTACAACGATGATGATGACGACGACGAGGACGACTACGACTACGACTACGACAACGACGACAATGTCCTTTCACATTTGTCGTTTTGGTCGAGACGATGGCAAGCTTTAGCTTTAGAGCTTCTCCTCCACTGACTGTCTCTCTGTGTGTGTGTGTGTGTGTAATGGAGGGACTGTACATGTGTATGTGTGTGGGGCAAAATGGGGGTTTGAGGCATAAAAAGTTTACTTGTCTGCGATGCTGTCTGCCCCGAGAACCCAACGACAACGACTGCCTGCCTGAATACTGCTGCTACTGCTGGCCCCCCAAACTGCTGCCAATTTTTATGCGCTCCCTATATTTTGTATCCTCCTTGCCCCCTTCCCCTGGAAAACCATCCCCTACACCGCACAGCAGAGCCCCCTATCCTCCTCCCACACTCATTCCAGCTGCTGCTTTATTTCATTTCATCTTCACTTTCGGGTTTCGTTTTCTTTCTTTCTCTTCTGACGTGTATAGATTTTTGTATACGGTAGGGATGATTGCCAGCAGAGGATGTGGGGGCGGAGGGGGGAGTGTGTGGTGGGTAGATGGGTGGGTGGTTCTATGGGGGAGGAGCCCGTGTGCATTCCGAATCAAGGATATTTCCCGATATGTGTGGGAAGAACAGGGCACAAAAAATACAAATGGGGAAACTCGAAGCGAAAGAAAAGACAGGAAAAATAAAAGGGGATTGGGATTGGGAGTGGGAGTGGGAGGGAATGTGGAAGATTTGTGGGGGGCGGTGGGAGGTTCTAGGAGTTCAACTCGACTCTCTTTCTCTCTCTCTCTCTCACACACTTATTCTCTCTCTCTCTGTGTGTGTGTGCAGCTCCTGTTCTTGATTGCGCGCGTTAGCAGAAATGAAAATCGGGAGGAAAATATATATAGGAAAAAAAGGAAAAACCAAAAGGAAAAGCAAAGAAAAAAAAAGATGGTGAAAAGAAGAAGAAGCAATCGCGGCATATAAGAAAAAAAAAAGAAAAAATATAAGGGAATTTATTTCTTTTCGAGAGCGCGCGCAGGATTTTTGCCATTTTCTATATACAACCATCGAAGGCAGAGGGAGGGGGATACATACATATGTATGCATGGATTGTAGATTGTAGATATAGATATTTGTATATATGATGGCACTACTATATAGGGGGGAGGGGGAGCATGGGCATGGACATGGACATGCTGGGAAAAGCTGTGTACGCTGTACATGGGCAATAAATTGGCCCTCTCTTTGCCAGTCGCTATTTCTGATGATGATTTTCCATGGACGGGGTCCTTTCCCTCCCCCCACCCCCCACCAGTATCTGTCCTCCTCACGTAAGTCGATTACTTGAGTGGCTATGGCTAAAAAACTTGGCTTACGGCTAAGGACCCTCAGGACCCTCCCCCTGACTCCCTCCACTGTGAATCAGAGGAACCAGAGACAGATACATGTGTCCTTTCACTTATGGGAATGGGTTTCCTTGGACTGTGGCGTTTCACTTATGGAAACATTGCCTAATAGTGCATTGTCTTTAGTGTCATTCGATACCTTTCACTAATGGAAACACCAAACGTTATATATCGGAATACTTTAATCTTTATCGAGATTCAACGAATGTTTTCCTACATATTAATATCAACCACAAATTGATTACCCGTTGTTATTCGTTTATGGAACTATTCCACCAATATCCGTATCCGCCAGTAGATCAACTTTTGCTTTAGTCGAATACCCATCATAAGTAATTGATACGATTGAACCTTGAATGCTTATTGTTGTGTTTTGTGTGGCATGAACAAAATCAAAGAAAATCCACAGCCACAGCCAAACCACATATGGCAATCGACGCTGCTTAAAACATCCGGTAGTTAAACAATCTTACAATGAGAACTTCCAGCCTAAGCTTCCAGCCTAAAGTTGACTTCAATTATCGCGAGACTCGGATGCTGGGACTGAGACTGAGACTGAGACTGGGTTTGGTTTTCGGTTTTCGGTTTGGGCTTGGAGTTTCCTACGGCCAGATAATAATCATTAGTGCGATCAATTGCCACAGCAGCCAGAAAAAGTGTTGCGTTTAACTGGTAAATCAGTTTTTCGGTCTCCACTGAGCGATCCATCCATCCATCCATCCATCCATCCACTGAGCGAGTCTCTGTGGAGATGAGCGCCGGACGTTGGCGGCGGAAAGACACTTAATTGAATTCGATTTGACGACTCGAGCTACCAGCTACCAGCTACCAGCCCGACTTTGGCATGTCAATGTAGAACAAACGGAAGTCGCGGGGTCCAAAATAAATTGAAAGCAAAGCTGAGACTCTGACTGAGGCTGGAGGCTGGAGACTGGAAGCTGTACACCGAAAAATCAAAGGCAATCAGCAAATGAAACAAAAGTCGAAAAGCCAGAGAAGAGATTTACTATTTTTTTTATTGTTCCTCCTACTCTGCCCCTGCCCCTGGATGTGTGGTGTGTGGGATATGCTCGGGGTCTGTTTCCTGTGTGTGTGGTGCCTCTTCCATCATAAAAAATCAAAGTAATAATGCGTGTACTTGCGTTTGCCACTTTATAGATTTATTAGGCGCAGCCAGTCGCTATGCCCCTGTACCCCTCTCTGTCACTCTCCCTGTTCTTCCTGTGCCTGTTTTTATGCCGAACGGAAATTCAAATTAAAAGAAATTGAGGGGCATGCAACGGCCGATGCCGATGCCTTTTGCCTTTAATTTGATTTCTCCCTTCGCGTTTCTGGTTGCTGGTTGCTGGAGATTTGCATACAAGAGATTCAGAGTCTGCTCTGGATCGAAGATTCAACAAAAACCGAAAACAAAAAACACAAAAAACAACAACAAAAAACAGTGTAAATGCGCGGGCGTGCATATAAATCAGAATGTGGACTTATGTTTCTTCCACAATGAAATATGGAATTCCCCTAATTAAGGGAGAGAACTGCATCCGAGAATCGGAGCATCGGAGCATCGAGAGAGCATCTATGTACTTCTGAAACTCCGCTTCGGGGATCTGTCTCTATTTTGGGAGTTTCGGTTTCCTCCCAGGAGTTCCCATCTTCTTTTCTTTTCGGTTTTTTTTCTTTTGGGGTCCGTGTCCCCGAAAAGGTGTGCTGTTGCCATATATCATATCATATCATATCACATCATATCGGGTTTGAGAGGGCGGGGGATTGTGTGTCTGTGGTGCAACGAATGCAATGAGATGCGCTCTCGCGTACGAGGGTGTCGGAGGTTGGCGGTTGGCAGTTGGGGCATCTGTGGCAGGGGATGTGTTATGTCCAACAGATGTGCGCGTTACACACATACAAAATATGTTCCATATGTAATCGTTTATCCTTGTCTTTGAGATAACTGTCATCGATTATTCATCGAAATGTGATCGATAAACGTACCTTATTCGGTTAATTCGGTGACTTACTTGGTAAAAGAGGGAGAGAGAGTGCCAGAGGGTTTTTGCATCACTCCAAATAATAATCAATAATTTATCGATAACATATCGACTTTTGTACATACCTGCAACGAAATAAAAAGTAAACAAACATTAATCATCGATGGCAACTATTTGCTGAAATTTGATTTGGAAAAGGAATTAAGTGGCATGCCCCCACCCGCATACCACCGCCATGCCATGCCCCTTGTGGCATTCCAGAATGCCAATGAAGAAAAAAGGGTTGACTTTTGCTGCTGCTTTAAAGGGCGAATCGACTCGGGGGCGTCGTGGAGTCGGAAGAGTGATTTTCGGCCTGTCTCTAAAAACTTAAAGCCGCCCAACTGTTGCCACACCCCCACCCTCCCCCGTGGCAGGCAGGCAGGCGAAAAGAGTGAAATGTTCTAATTAAAGCCAACAGTAAAAGGCGCACAAACACACAGACAGACAGACAGCAAAGACAGAGGCAGGCAGAGGCAAGCTGGCTGGCAGGGAAAATGTGCCAAGAGGCAACGCCAACGACGACGCCAACGACGACGACGACGACGACGACGACGATGATGACGACGACGACGACGACGACGACTATGGCGGCAGTGAAAACTAACCTCAGACAACAAAACAATAACGAAAATTCTAAGCAAAAGCCGACAGCTGGCTGGCTTGCTGGCTGGCTGGCTGAAAAACTAGCAAAAGAAATTAAATTTAAAGGAAAAGTAGGCAAAAAAAGAAGGAAAAGAGTCGAAAAGGCTCCTGCCAGACCACCACCCCACCCCCCCCAAGAAGTAAATTAAGGTCTCCCTCCCGCTCCCCCTCTCTTTCTCTCTTTCTAGGAAAAATTAGTAGCAAAAAAGCAGGAAAACGCTGAGGGGGAGGCACTTTCTGCTGGCTTTTGTATTAGTGTTTGTGTGGCTGGTTTTTTGCAGCTGTTTTTGCTGCTGTTGTTGTTGTTGCTCTTGCTTGTGTCTTAAGCTTAGGAGCCGCCACGTCCTTGAGCTTCAAATATGCCACAACAGAGGCAGCAGCAGTGGCAGGAGAGAGTCCTGTCTAGGTTGGCGGCAGAGAGTGCTGTGCGGAGGCCTATGTCTCCGTTTTGAGACAACTTTAAAGCCAAGCAACAGTTAAAGCTCTCTCAGAAAGAGAGAAAGAGTGGCAGAGTGTGGCAGAAAGTGGCAGAGTGTGGCAGAGTGTGGCAGAGAGTGGAGTTTTGAACGGTAAATGGGTGGGGGCAGGGGCACACACACACAGGCGCCCCACAGTGAAACACTTTTAATTACGCACGTTTTGCGGTGGCGCCAGAGACACAGACAGACACAGAGAGCGAGAGAGAGAGAGAGAGAGAGCAACATGCAGCATGTGTGTGTGTGTGTCTAGGAAATGCCGCAAACGCAACACCCCCCCACCCCGCAGTGGATGCATGGTTGTCCTTGAAAGTTTTTGGCATAGTTTTTGGGGCACTGCCACCAAAAAGCAGTTAATGCCACACACACATACACACAGCATGCCACTGCCTTTCCTCTTCGCTCTGTGCCTCTTTGAGTGGGGGGTTAGTGACACATCGAAGCCAAAGATTCTGTTGAAACACACACACAAATTAAACACTTGAAAGGAGAGACAGAGAGGGAGGGGGTAGAGGTCCTGCCACTGCCGGGGCAGGGGCTTATCAACTTGCCACCGATCTCCGGCATGATGATGATGATGATATGACACAAAATTATGGCTTCATAAACGTTCAAGAGATCTATCCGAAAACCCCTCGAAACACACACAACCCAAACATCAGAATTCAATAGAAATTTACACACACTCCAACCAGAGAGTCCGTGCAACAACCACCCTCATGCCACCACACATGCCACACACCACACCGAAAATCGTTTGGCAATTAAGCTGGAAAGCAAGGGACTAAACTTTCACCCAAAAACAAAAAAAAAACCAGCAATATTATATCATAATTATAGGAGGGGGTGGAGGGAGGCTTATCAGTGCTTGCCAATTATGAGAATGAGAATGAGAATGAGAATGGTGGTGGGGTGGTACGTTTTATGACCTCTTAAATATTTATGGGCCCAGATAGCGAGGGCCAAAATGAGCAAAACTATCAGCCATGCCCCCCCACTGCCTGTTAGCAGCCCACATGCCACACGGAGAAAGACAAGGTCCAGAGAAACAATAGCATAGATATATATTTGAAATAAATTTTAACAAATTAACAGTGGCATAGTGTTTGTGGCAGTGTGTGTGGCTAATCCCAAACAATGGGGGGACGCCCACACACCACCCACAACAACAGAAGGCAGAAAGAGTATTGGCAATCACAATAAATTGTCACAACTGATATCCTCCCCACAACAGGCAAAAAGAAATCTTTCTTTCAGATATTGCTGTATCTATAGATGCTTATTGTATCTACCACATATACATACATACATCTAGTATATCTATAGATACAGCGCAAAAGTTATAAAATTTTATGACAACAACTTTGCTTTCCTTTGTCTTTTGCCCCTGTGATTTTCGAATTTTCAATACATTTTCATTTCTTCTGAAAGCCTCGAAAATTATTGCTTTTTTCTGTTGTTGTTGCTGGTTTTTTTTTGGTTTTTTTTTTTGCTTTTAAAATTTATATTCTTTGGTCGATCGAAATATTGTGAAATCAAAAAAACAAATAAATTAAAAGGAAAAATATCAAAAAAAATAAAATAAAAATTATTATGTAGTGGGGGGACTGAGTGGGAAATATGGCAAAAGGTGGGAGAGATGAGGAGAGAGGGACTGGGTGGGGGGTCGGGGGTGGGTGGCAGAACAAAGGCATACAATGCGCTCTAGTTCCCATCGAATCAAATCAGAAAAACACACAGGCAAAGAATTAGTTCCCCAACAATGGGGCCCCCCGATAGAAAACGACAAAAAAAAAACAAAAAAAAACTATGCCAAATGGTTAGAGGAGGGGCGGGGGGCGTAGTGCGGAGGGGGGTTGGTTTTCGGTTCGGTTCGGTTCTGAAAACAGAACTGAAACCGAAACTGAAACTGAACAAAATTCAAATTCTATCGATGTGTTGTGGATATTTTTATCGAACAACAGACCCGGAGCAGATCACTTCGTCATGTGTCGCATGTGTGTGTCCCCCCCCCCCCACCCGTCCCGCCTCATCGCTCTAGTGGTGGAGGTAGAGCGGGTATACATACATACATATATATTTAGTACAATATAATACCTTTTAATTTAATATGCAGCTGACGTGCGCTCTACGATCGGACTCTGTGTGATCAGAGTCGCTTCTTTTGTCTCTCTCTCTCTCTCTCTCTGTCTCTCTGTGCTGCTATCTCTTTCGGGGTTTTTCGGTTGAAAATAAAATAAATCGAAATGACAGATCATTAAAATTTACAACAACACCAGAGAGCAGTACCAGAGACCAGACCAGAGACCAGACCATGAGACCATGAGACCAGAGTCAGTCATACCACTCGCTTCTTGTTGTTGTGGACATTATATTCTTCCTCGTTTTTGTTGCTGTTGCTGTTGCTGGCGATGCCGCCCCAAAACCCAACCCAACCCAACCCAACCCAACCGCCGCACCGCCTCACCGAGTTATATTTGTCGTTGTCGATCAGTTTTTATGTCGTTCGATATGGCAGCAGCGAAAATTGTATCTTTTTATTAGCCTCTTCCACCAATGTTCCCCAGAGAGGGTGCCCCCACGACACAGAGACGACACGGAGACGAAGACGACGGAGAAGGAGACGGAGAAGGAGACGGAGGAGAAGACGGAGACGGCGACCGACAACCAACGACCGACGATGGCTGCCAACAAGTGCAATTTGATTTTATGCATATCTATATGTGCATGCGGCATGTCTGTGGCCAACAGACACATTTTTTGGCCTGTGGAGAGTTTTGTGGAGACTTTGTAGAGTTACTGCGAATGCATCAAATCAAATTCAGACTCCTCTGAGATCATCTTTTTCCCCATTTAGAAGAGTCTCCTCTATTTTGGAGAGTTTGTAGACTTTGTAGAGTTACTGGAAAATGTATAAAATCAAATGCAGTTTGCAGTGAGATCACCAGTTTGCCATTTTGAGAGGTCTCCTCTACTCTGGAGAGTTTGTAGACTTTGTAGAGTTACTGGAAAATGTATAAAATCAAATGCAGTTTGCAGTGAGATCACCAGTTTGCCATTTTGAGAGGTCTCCTCTACTCTGGAGAGTTTGTAGACTTTGTAGAGTTACTGGAAAATGCATAAAATCAAGTGCGGAGATGACAGACAAATTTTGGATGATTTTTGAACCGTGTACACTCTGTAGAGTTTCCATATTTTCGACACCCCTTTATTGCGGTTGACCAGAGTGGAAAATATTTGAAAAATACTCAAGATTTCCACACACACACATTTCCACCCCCCCCCCCCCCCCCCCCCGAAAATGCAAAGGCCATAAATTAATAAATGAAGATGTTTTTCCGCCAAAGAGAGAGAGGGGGAGGAGGAGTGGGAGTGGGAGGGGAGGGGAGAAAATACATTAAAAGACAGTCCTCGAAGCATTTCCCCACCATTGAAATGCATAATATTTACGCCCATAATTTTCCCTAATATTTTCAACAGCTGACATCGAAAAACTCATCTCAAGAGAGACGGGGCCAGGCGCCCCTCCCTACCCCCTGCCCCCTCCTCCCTCTCCGACTTTTGTGTATAATTGACACTCAATTATTTGAAGGCGGGGGTGTGTGGGCATTACGCTTGTGGCATTATCCGAGCTACTTAGCAACCGTTCAACTGCCACTTGTTGGAGACCCCCGCACCAGTCCCGACACCCGCACTCCCGTACAAAACAACGAAAGAACACAACACAACAAAAAGAAGAGATGTATAAAAAAATTGAACTATAGCTAATAATACAACACAACGAACACACAACGAACACAAGCGGAGGAGTCCATGCCACTTGAGAGGCAACAAAAGATTTCCGCTGACAAAAACAGAAACAGCAGCCACCAGAAGCAGCCACCAGAAGCAGCACGAAACCGAAATGAAATCTCATTTTCAAAAGAAGAAAAATTGAAGCACGATTGATCACATTGATCGCTCGGGAGACGGTCGGTCGACGGTTGATGGCCTGCCTCCGCCCCCGCCCTTGCCCCACTCTATGCCACTAAACAGCCAGAGTATTTAGTAAAACAGAAGACAGCAGACGAGATCCGAACAACAGCGAACATTTTTTCAAGTATCTGTGGGATCTGTCGTCCTCCTGCCCCACCTCTTGCTCTTCCACTCATGTGGTGTACATTTGCAGCTGATCTATATAATAATTCATATGTTTAAGCATTATTTGGGGCTGGAACTGAAGATGGAACTGAAGATGGAACTTGAAAAAGCATCGTCAGCAGAGAACCTATGATTTGACAGAGACAGAGCCACAGACAGAGCCAAGGGAAGGAGAAGTTTTTGAAGTTTGAACAGAGACTGCAATCGAAAGCTTCAACACAGTAGCAGCAGCAGGAGAGAGAGCGAGAGAGAGAGGAGGGTTCTCTCTCACTTGATGAGAATTTTTCCCATTTATATGTAGGCGTACGACGTTCATCGTACAACCCATATCCCATATCAATCCATCAGATCTCTGAGCCACAGAATCGAACTCTTGAGAACCAACAAAACTCTGGCTCCAGCTCTGGAGTAGGTTCTCGGTTCTTGAGTTTTGTTTTTCTGCGTTTTTCTATCAATCGTTCAAGTTGCATTTCAATGGAAAGATGAAAACGATATGCGAAGTAGATGATGGACAAACACACACACACACACACACACACAACAAGTCGAAGAGTAGTTATAGATTTGGTATAAAGATCTCTGCATGTTGGGAAGATCAATAGCATGATTTGCTGTTTAAATATCCCCTAAGCGAATGGCATATGCATGCATCTCCCATAGATCTTCAGATCAATGGGTTTATATACATATACACATTTATGTACATATATATGTACATGGTGTATATATAAAAGAGGGGACTGACTGGTAGCCACATGTGCGCATTGTTTGTCACTGTGTTTTGGGCCGCAGACTTTTGTCAGCCACCGTACGGTAATAATTAAAAACATAAAAAACCAAAAACGACAAAACGAAAGAAGGGAATCGGGAATCGGTTAAGGGAAATGGAAATGGAAATGGAGTGAGCTGGAGAACAGGGGCAAGAGAGTGTTTGTGTGTGTGTATTTTGCCTACTTAATCATTGTCTGCCTCTGCCTCTGCCACTGCCTTGTGCGTGCAACATGCAGCAAGCATCTTTGACTCCCAACTCCCGACTCTACTCAGTGTGTGTGCAACTGCAACCGTTGCTACTTGATTTGATTTACGCCTGCCAATGCTTTATGATTGAGTGGGGCAGACGGGGCACAGCCACACACACACGCACACACATAGATACAGCTACAAAACGCATCTCGTGGATCGCCACCACCACCGCCGCCGCCGCGTGGATGCCTCTCGCAGATATATTTTTTTTTTTGTGTGTTGGGTTTTTTCTCTCCTTTTTTTGACGTCTGTTGCCTTGCAATGAGGCGCAGCGTTGATTTGCCTTTGTGGCATGCAGTGGCAGCGGCAGTGGCAGCGGCATCAAAACTAGAAAATGCAGCGCAAAAAAATGCCTAAAAAATCGAGAATTTAATCCCAGCTGTCCACAAAAAAAAAAAATAATAAAAAAAGGGTCGCGCATCGAATAATTTTCGTTTGATTCGTTTTTTGTGTTTTGCGTGTGTTTTTTTATACCAAAAAATTGAGAATTGTGCTTCAGCTCATTGAATAAATCAAAATCAAACTCATTTGCATATCAACTGATAAATTATAGGCAGGAGCTGGGAAACAGGACCTCGGGAGATGGTCCCGCGAAGCCAATCCCAAGCCCAACCCCTCGGTTGACAACCCTTCGCCCTCCAGCATGACACGATCTGATCAGTGTGTGTGTGTGCGTATGTGTGTGTGGCGCAACCACCAATGCGAAAGGGTCAAACATCTCCCCTTTCAGAGGGTCAGGGGGAAAAGACGAGTAGAAGACAGCAGAACGGAACGGAATGTGGCACGCAGTAAATTAATCGAATGATAAAGCAAAGGATTACCCAGAGACATGCAAACGAGTTTCCCCTTCCAGGGGGTGGGGGATCCCGGGGCATTACATGTCCAGCGAGGGAACAGTGGAAGCCCCTGCAGATCTGCACTACCCTTAATATCTCATGGAATTTCTATGAAACTTAAAGAACAACAAGAACTGATCATAATATTAACATTTTCAGGAGGAAACCGACCTCCAAGCGCATGCAATTTGGTGGAAAACCAACAAAGAAATCTCTGGCGTGTGATCTCTGGCCATAGATACATTTGTATCTGCCAGATATTTTCCTTGGAACGCCAGAGAGAGAGAGAGTGAGAACGGCGAACGAATGTTGATTTTAGTTTGAAAAATCTAGCGAAAACAGAAAAGTTATGCCGCACATCAAAAAAATAGTAGGTATATTCAATAAAATCAAATTAAGCAACTACAAACCGAGGGGCGTGCCAGTGGCACCCAGAGAGAGAGAGAGAGAGAGAGAGGCAGAGAGGGGGCAGGGGGCAGGGGGGTAAACTGTAAAGGAATGATTGCAAATGGTAACAAGCACTCAAAAGTCAAAGCGAATTAAATTCTAAACTAATTTTCATGTCGTGCCAAAAATAATAAAAAATACGAGGAAAAAATACCGAAAAAAAAAGGAGAGCAAGAGGCAGGCCCACAGACAGAGCTGCAACATGGGGGGGGGTTGGCAGGGGGACTCTAACATGTGGGGGCGTGTTGGCGTTTTCGTTGCAAAAACCAACAACTTAATTAAAGCATCAATAAAAAATTGTAAAAACATTCGAAACACCAAAGCTGAAAAGCAGCAAAGCACAAAATTCCACAAATTACAGCAGAGAAAGAGACAGCGAGACAGCGAGACAGCGAGAGAGAGAGAGATCGCTTAATGGATGTTGCCAATAATATCCTTTGCCCCTTGCCCATCCTGCCCCAATGCCAATGTATCTGCCAATAATGATGATTCCTTTTTAATGTGCACTCCCCAGGCGTTTGGTCATTACTCAAACAAACGAAACTTTGAAGGAGATCTCCACAGATCTCCATGGCAGGGGCACTCGTTCTTACTTGGATTTTTTCTTTTTTTTTGCATTCAACCGTATCGATCACAGCACAAAATGTTGCCAATACGTACAGAAGAACAGAACCCCAAACGAAACAGCAACTTCAAAACTCATCATCATCATGCCCCATGCCCCATGCCTCAACTCCCATCTACCATCCGACATTTCAGAGTCAAGTTCTCGAAAAAGGGGCGTGCACAAAATGATATTTTATTCAATATCCTCCAACATCAGGTTCTCTTAACGATTTGTCCTTTTCAAGCAAGGAAAAACTGTGTGCTCTCTGTGCTCCCTCCGCTCCGTGGAGGAAATCAAATTGATGGAGAGACTCTGCAGAGACTGGACTGGAGAGGCAGAGACACACATAGATCGGAGCCGGGGACGGGGCCGGGGACGGGGTATGAGTATGAGAAACCTGAAATTAAAAACTCATAAGATATCGACTGATATATTGAGCTGCACAAATTACTGACAACTGAAAGATGAAAGACAGCAGCGGCAGCAGCACACAGAAAAAACAAAAGAGATTTTCAAGACAGGTTTGCCATCCATCCCATACCATACCATACCACACCATCCCATCCTTCTTCCCTTGGCCTTCGCATCCCCTTCCTTTCCTGGCCCTGCCCTGCCTTTCCTTTGCTTTTTCTGGCTCGATCTTTTCGGTTTAGAGAGCTCCTATAACGTTCCGTATCTGGTATTTGTGCTGTGCTGTGCTGTGTACTCGCGTATATGCATATAAAAAGACAATTAGTTGTTATTAAGTTGTACACAAAAGACGTCGAATCTTTTCTTCGTTTCCTCCTTTTGGGGTTTTTGGCATCTCCATCCATCCAGAGACATGGATGGTAGATGGTGGCTGGCGGATGGTGGATGGTGGCTGGCGGATAGTGGCTGGCGGATGGTGCTTTTGTGGAACGTGGAACGGTACGGTGGTTCGTCTAGATGCGGAATTAATGATGCAATGACAATTGATGCACACCACGCAATACACCGCACCGCACCGCGCATTTACCATTTATGATATTTATGATATTTATGCTCAATTAGTGTTCCCGTTCCCCTCCCCCGTCCCCCGTCTCATCCCCGTCCCCAAATCACCAGCCATTGACATGTGTGAAGCTTTTTAGGTTGATTTGATGGCCAGAAGAGCTTGAGCTTCTCCTCTAAGTCTTATAGAATGTGCTCGTTTCTGCGTGGATTGAATTTGTGAGAGAAGTTTCGGGAATATCCCAAAGTTGAAAGCTGATTTCCTTACGGAAAACCAATTCCTATATTCCGATATTCACATAAAGGGAATGGGCAAAAAGTTGAAAGACAATCCAATGCTCAGTTCTTTAGTTACTTGAGGTTTTTCAATGTTCAAGGCACCCTAAACTACTAAAATGAACTAATTTTTGATTAAAATATAATGTGACAGAGATTTGGTGATTGTGGGATGGTTAGTTCCTTAGTTACTTGAGTCGAAACCCATCAAAATTGAACCAAAAACCATTTCGATATACTCATTTCTCAATAGATGAAATGGTAGTGAAATTTGTGGGCCACGTTAATGATTGAAATCAGAGTTACTTGGGGCCTCATTTCATAGATGGATGCACTCCGAAATGGCACTAATTTGATGCCAAATTAACTAATTACTGGCCTAAGCGTTTACAACAGTTTTTGGGGTCAGAGTTTTGATGGGCTGGGACTGGGGGGCTGGGGATTCCGAGTTGCCGAGAATGCAGTTCGGAATGCAGACATCCATAGAGGACACTTCTTTGCTTGTCGCAGAGACAGAGAGCGAGAGAGAGGGAAAAAGCTTCAATTAGCTTCATCAACAAATTCATAATTAATGCCATAAACCGGAAAGAGAAAGAACATCAAATGATCATCATACAAAAATTGATCAACGAACACACAGACACAGATACAGATACAGATACATCTATACAGAGCCACACACAGTTCATGAACTCAATTTTTAATAATAATTTTCAAATGATTTTTTATTTGGAACTATTTGTGGCGTGGTTCAGATCGAGGTTCGTGGTTCGGGGTTCAGACTACACCCACCACAAGCTTTTAATTGTTCGATTTTCATTTCGTATTCGTATCGCTTGTCGCTTGTCGCATCGCATAGATACAATTTGTAGCCATGCATCTGTGTGTGTGCGGGGGATATTTGTGTGTTTCTGTTTCGGGCTTTATTTTTTTTTTCGTTGTGTTTTAATTTCCGCGCTGACAAATTAATTTAATTATATTAACATATCTTTCCAGCGATCGAACGATTGAACAGAACTCACAAATGTATCTATACATTTTCTGTTTGTATCTTGTATCTTTTCTGTGTGTGTGTGTGTGTGTGTGTGTGTGTGTGTGTGTGTGTGTGGGTGGACGGGGTGGTTGAATGATTCTTTGTCGGGGGTTCTCTGACTCATTAGCTGGCCACTCGCACAGCACGAGAACGAGGAGCGGGGAGGTAAATTGCACTTAAAACGCTAAAAATTATACACGACACACGCAGCGATCTGTATCTACGTATCAACTGTCTATCTGTCTATCTGTGTATCTTTAACCGTGTGTATCTAACGGCTTAGGTCCGCGTGGACATCCCAAGGGTTGGCCTGCCTGCCTGCCAGGCGCTCTGCGCTGCTCATTTCGATTCGATTTTTTCGGCATATGCAAATGCCGTCCTGCCTGCACATCGGCCATCTTTGAAAATTAAAAACTTTTTATAAACTATCATCAATGCGGCGCGTCCTGTTTGTATTTGTATCTGTATCTGTATCTGTCGGATATGTGTGTGAGTGTGTGTGGTGGTGGCTAAACCCTGAACCGGTTTCAAATTTGATTAAAACGGAACCCAAAAACTTGAATTTCTATCATCATATATACATATGTATATGCATATATATATATATATTTTTTTTATACGGTTTCGGTTACTGTTTCGTTTGCATTTGGCAATTAGTTTTTCTGTTTTTCCCCCCGTGTTTTCCAGTTTGCAGATCACAGCACAAATCAATGACAAATTTTCAGTCTGCAGTTCTCTTCTGTTTTTTTCTTCTAGTTTTTTTCCCTGGTAATTGTAGAACCCTCCGTCGTTCTGTCGTTCTGTCGTTCTGTCTTTTGGGTCTTTCGGGTCTTTGGGTCAAGTTTATAGATTGCATTACGGAAATTAATTTGTGTTCTTCTTTTTTTGGTTTTTTGGGGCTGCCCCACATTCGAAATCCGAAAAATATGAAATGCCAATGCGAGCACATTTTTTCGATTTCGATTTGTGTCAATTTTGCAGACAAAATGTAAATAAATAAATACCCAAATACACCGCACACACACACACAGGGGTAAAAAAAGAATGTCTTTGGACAGCTGTCGATGGAGGGGGATGGAGGGGGATGGAGGGGGAGCAGACATTCTTTTTGTGTTTCTTTTTGTCTTTAATTTACTTAATAAAACTTCTATTTTTGGCTTAGCAAATTACCTTTTTGTTGTTTGCTTTGTGGTGGGATGTGGGGATCGAGTTCTAATTTTGTTTTGGCCTCAAATATTGATTCATTGAGCGGCAATCGATCATCAAAAGATCGTTAGAGAAGCGGAGATTGAAAGATTGTAATTGGAGGATGGAGCAGAAGGCAGTAAGCAGGAGGATGGAGGTTGTTTTTTAACGAGTTCTGAGAATGGGGTTTTGCTCCGAATCGTGTACAAAAATTATTTGCATTTGCCGACGGCAAAACCCCCCTCCCAATACGATTTTTTTCACGGGAAATCCCATGACTTTTCAGAGGATCAATCGAGTGGAGATGGGATGGAGTTCTCTCTTCCAATTAAAAAGTGCCCCTCAAAACCTAATTAACTTGCCACATCAGCGAGAGAGAATATTCATTCTATATTCGTATATCTAAGGGAAATATTCATATGTCTGGTCCTGAAGGGGCAGGGCAGAGCAGGCCACTTCTTTTGCCGCCTTATTTGTTCAGACTCTGGCATGAAGCCAGCGAATTTTTCAACATCGTCTGGCCATCCGCCCCCCACAATCCGCCATCCACAATCCCCCCTCCTCCCCAGAGAGTCTTCGGCCCGCTTCTGTCTGCCCGACGATCTTGTCTTGTCTGCTCCAAAAGCAAAACAAAAACAAAAACAAAAGCAAAAGCAAAAGCAGCAAAAAAGGAAGTTATTCATGCAATAAATTGTTCACTAAATTATTTGCTTGTTGCATTTTGCATTTCATTTTTGTTGCACAGAAATCAATAATCGAGCGAACAAAATATAAATATATTTACAACACAAATTAGAGGCAGGGGCAGGCTAGCAAATGCCAGCAACAATAAAACATACATTTGCCACAGACACGCAAACTCAATTAGTGAAAAAAGTTAACTCAAAGCCCCCTCTCTATCTATCCCTCTCTCGCTCTCGCTCTCGCTCTCTGCCTCTGGCTCCCACACTCCCACACCGGAGGAGGCCTGGTCTTGCGGGAGAACCTTGCCACACATTTTGCATCTTGCGTTCGCATCAGAGTTTTCTTTTAAATAATTTCATGGCTGGACGAACCCCCTAAATATAAATCCAATCATTTGTTGATGGGTGAAAATTCCATGGCATCCCACTATCTGTGGTTGCAGCTTTCGCTGGAAGATTCCAGATATTTGCCAATCGAAAACATCGCATTTCCCTAGAGACAAACATATATTTTTGTTTTTCCTTTGGTTTTCATTTTTGGTGTAATATAATACGCCAAAAACGAACCAAAACAAAGGAACAAAAATATATACGTAAACATTGAAGCCTTCTTCAGATTTCATTCATGATAATCATTTCACTTAGGAGAACTTGCTGGCACTTTTGGATACAATTTCACTTGGGAGAACTCTTGTAGCTTGACTCTGATTCGGATCTTTGGCTGAGCGATTGGGGATCATTCTTTGGATTTCTTTAATAACAAAAGATTCTTTTGGTATATCTGTTGCATGAATCTCCTATCAAATGATAGCACTAAAAAATAACTAACTATTTCTGCCGGGCAAACTATTACTTCTGCATGGGAAAGCACTTTTCTTTGGAGGGTATTGGCGTTTGGTGTTTGGTGTTTTCCTCTTACCTGTTGCCAAAATTGTGCCAATAAATAAATTTGCTCCTTTTTGAAAAACCAATCGTTGATTGATTGAACAGCCGTCAGATCCATATCGGCTGTCCCAGCGGCTTGTGGCAATGTTGGCTGCATTCGTGGGCTTTCCTCCAAAAATTCGATTGTCAATTTTTGTTGATGTCGTTGTTGTTGTTGTTGTTGTTGCAAGTGTTGCAGTTGCAGCTGCAAATGTTGTTGTTGTTGTTGTGGCTGTTGCTGTTGCTGTTTTTGGTGTTGGTGTTGCCAATAAATTTGTGGCTAAGGCCTGGCATTTAAATGCCGCAAATTGTTTTCCCACTTTTTCCACTTGATTTTTTCTGTTTTGTTTATGTTTATGTTTATGCTTTTGCTCTTGTTTCGTTTTGTTGTTAGTTAGTTAGTTAGTTTGATTAGGTTTTAGTCACACATCACATTTGACACCTGATTTGTTGTTGTTGTTGTTGTTGTTGCTGTTGAAATTGTTCTTGTTGATGTATTGTTGTAATTACTTTTTACGTGCCCAAAAAAATTCATAGAATACATTTGAAAAAACCCAAAGACTTTTTTCGTTTTTTGATTTTCCTCTCTCTCTTTTTTGTTGTTTGTTCAATTACTGTTGTTGTTGTTGATTTTGATTATTTTTCAACAATTTCAAAAAGAAAATGCAATTTTCGTTGTGAGAGGAAGAGCTTTGTGTTGCAAGAGATTGTGTGAGAGAAAGAGCGAGAGAGAGAGAGAGTAGGTGAATGTGTTAGGGGGAAGATTTCTGATTGATGATTCGATTTCTTGTTGATTATTGAGTTTAGGCCATGGCTGTTGTTGTCGTTTTCGTTGCTGTTTGTTGTCGCCGATCCCAGGCCAAAATGCAGCTGTCTTCGTTGTTGCTGTTGTTGTGGATCGTGTTGTTGGTGTTGCTGATGTTGTTGTGGATCGTGTTGCTGTTGTTGATTATTTTGCACATGTTTCAGGCTGTTGCGGTGGCTGTGGTTGTTGTTGTTGTTGTTGTTGTTGCTGCTGACACTCGACACTAATACACGCGCACATTCTTCTGATTTTTATTTCGAACCGAAAACAGAAAAATCACTTGAAAAAAATAACAGATTTTCGTAACTTCTTTTTTAGTTGGGTTTCCAATTTTGTTGTTGTTATTTGGGGGGATCTATCCTCCTTTTTGGGGTCCGGTTCCGGGTTTTCGTTCTCTTTTGTTTTCGTTTTGTTGCTTCTGTTGTTGTTGTTTATACCCGTGTGTGCCGTGCAACCGGAGACCAAAACACACGCCTGCACACCAACACACACACACCTTGCACACACACGCACACACACTGACGCACAGAGCGAATGGTTAGGGGGCGGGGCGGCCGTAGCGCCTTATTCTTTTAAAATTTGTTGTTGCTTGTTGTGTGGAGCGTAGTACGACACAACTCGACAACTCTACGGTCCACGGTCTACGGGTCTCCGTTCCGTTTTTTTCTCAACGGGGTCTCAGTCTCAGTCACACACGCACGGCGCAGGCGACGACCACGGAAAGAATGAAACGGAAAGAATGAACGAACCAGCGACAACCCTCGAACGGCAAACGAACGGCGGCATGGCGCTGCGTCGCAGCTTACTCACACACACACACACACACACACTCGCACAGACTGGCAGAGCAGAGGCAGACTCTGACTTCCACTCAAGAGAGAGAGAGAGCGAGCGAGAGCGAGAGCGAGGGAGAGTAGAGTCACTCAATGAGTCTCTGGCTGGCTGGCTGCCTTCTGCTTTTGATTTTTCTTTCAATAGGTTTTTGATTTCTGTGTTGCTGCTACTGTTGTCTGTGGTTGTTGTTGCTGTTGGAGCATTTTTCTGCGCCGTCGCTGTCTGCCCCGCCGCGCTGCGCTGCCTCGCTGCCTCGCTGCCACTGCTGGCTGCCACTGCCACTGCCACTGATAACTGCTGTCAGCTGCATGTATTGAAATTCATTCATTCAAAAAAGACCCGTTCTTGGCGCTACTCTCCTCTCGCTCGCTCTCTGCGAGGGGGTTTCTTGCATGTGTGGCGGCAGCGGCAGCGACGCCTCTCTCTCTGCTCTGGCATTCAATTTGTAGCCCCAGCCAGGGCTCTGTCACCGTCGCTGCTGCTGCTGGTGCTGCTGCTGGCAGAGCAATGTCTTTTTCTTATTGGGAAAAACTTATAGCCCTCCCACACCCATACCCACCTCCCCCTTTTGTAGTTCTTGTTTATTGAGCCGCAGATTGAGTGCAACATGGGGAGAGACAGACAGAGAGAAAGAGAGAGAGAGAGCGCGCTCGTTGAGAGTGAGAGAGTGGGCGAGTGTAAGCGAGAGGGCATGAGATTTGTGGCTGACTTTCGTGAGTGATTTCTTTTTACTGCTTTTTGTTTTGTTTTTGCTTATGAATTACCGTTATGTTTTTTGGTTTTTTTTTTGTTACTATGAGGGGAGGGGGTGGAGGGTTGGGTGGAGGGAATATTATTATTGCGTCTGGGATTTCCTCGGATATTTTCTCGATGGCGGAACGACGACGCGTCGCAGGACAAAGGAATGGCAGCTGTGGAGGAGAGTCCTTCCTCATTTACTCCTTTTTGCGGTGCATTGGAGTTCCGTTGGACTTAAGCCCGGGAAATGTAACTAAACCTGGCAGAATTTTCTACCTTTTTGGTGGCCACTTTTCAGGGTTTCCATTTAAAGAATTTGAAAACTGAAGATGGAATTGAAATTGCAATTGTGAAAGTATTTTTAGATTTGGGTAGGACATTAGATCTATGCGTAGATCTTATGTTTTAGGGCTGATTCTAAGCTAAGAATTCATATATTCCAAATTTTCTTCTAAGCTTATTCTTTTGATATTTGAAATCAGAGAACTAAATGCATATTCCCCTTTAAACTTGATATTAACTATTATCCTATCATACTTTCTTTCCGTAACTTTATTCGAAAAATAATCAACAGAAATCTTCTATATTTCCCCCACTAATTACTGTTATTTTATTACCCCTATTAGTTCAGATTTTCCATTCTTTCAAGCCAAAACGAGAGTTATTTTTTAGGGAATTAAAGAGGAAACTGTATTTTTTGCCAGAAAATATAATTTCATGTACAGAAGTATTTCATTGATATCTGAACTTATTTTGAAGGCAAAAGAAATAATTGCAATATCGAGGTTATGGATCAGTCGATTAGATTAAATGGAATTTGTCGAATTCTTCTTCCCATTTATGTATAACATTGTAGTTTTAAAACCTTGAAGCAGTGCATTGATCGGCATAGAATATATAATATCCATTCTACATATATGCAATACTCTTAAATCCAAAATCCCAAGGTTTTCATGAAAGTTATCTGTTCAATTTTCGTTTAGATTCTGCTGCTTCGGTTTCAAATGGATGGAATAGTAAATGTTTAGGGTTACCAACCCCTTCGAGATGGGGGAGGTGTAGGGTGGCACATAAAGAAAAGTTCAAATTGTATTGAAGTGCAATACCCAAACCCGAAGCAAAAGCAAAGGCCAAAGGCAACCTTAACCCTATGCATACATCCCTTCCCCTACCCTCCACCCCCCACACAAAGTTATGGTAGAATGGTGGCTAGAAGGGGAAGCTTACACCTAATCGGAATCAGAGTAGGAGTCGGAGCCAGAGCTGCAGTTTTTGCAAGAGAAACGGCGGTGACGGTGGCCGCATCGTGGAGCCGAGAGCAAGGGCAGCCACCCACACGAAGACAGAACCCGATGCTCGGCTCTTGGCGCTGGCGTTGGCGCTGCTGCAGCGCTGCTTTACTGCGCTGCTCCTACGCTCGGCTATTCGATTTTTTTCTCAGCCAACCATTTGGAGGGCAGCGGCAGAGCTTACATTCCCTCTCATTTGTGCACATGTGATTGACAATCGATGGGATGGATAGATGGATGGATGGATGGTTGGTTGGATGAACGGGCGGGCGCAATCTCCCTCGAACAAGTGTCTGATAAGATTACGAGAGAATCACTCAACACGACCGACGAACACCACTCCACTCAAAGTCGAACACCACTCGAAAACAAAACAGCATTGAGAACCGAACTCAAACTCACTCAAAAACAGGAGAGCGCTCTCTCTCTCTCTCTTTCACACCATCTCTAGCGCGCAACAGAATGGTTTTAGTTTGAGTTTGAGTTTGAATTGCATTTGCAAGCGGTCACAGGGGTCGCTAGCCGAAACGAGTTCGAAAGAGAGACAAAGACACTCCACTCTTTCGAACTGGAGTTGAGTGGAAAATCCGCTATGAAAATGACATAGTAAAATACGATTTTCATACCTGATTGGGGCTAGAGTTTTCCATTCTTGATTTTTGGGAATATTTTTCCTTTAACAATATTGATTTGATTTATTTTGAAATTTCAATCGATGATGCTTCTCGATTTGTTAACAAACTGATTGAACAGTAATAAACACTCGAACGACAGGTGGATACATGTAAAGGTAAATTGTGATAAAATTGTATAAGACATTTAATAGATAAATATTGCTACGAAAGATACATACAAGAATGTCAGGTAATTTCTTAAAATTTTCTGCAACGATTGGCAGATTGGAAAATTTTCATTTTCAATTGAATAGTGGTAACAATTTATCTAAATGAACTGCTTCGAAATCCCCCTATCGACAGGCTATCTTCAGCCAACCTTAGACACAATTTTATTCCTGGTCATACAATCTGTATGTTCGGATTGAAGATCAATATAATATCAGTTATACATAGCCTATGAGGAATCATACGGAATCCATTCCCTCTCGCTTGTGCTAAAATTTATGCATATTCCATATTTTAACTTAATCCTCGAATATTAAAAGTTCATTAAAAGGATATATGTATCATTAATTCGAAAGTTCTAAGTCCCCTCAGATCGTGATTACCGTTAGCCTCACTCACTGACTCTCCTACCCAAGCTCGCACTCCCACTCACACTCACACTCTCTTTCCCATTCCACTCAGCCAATGTCGGGACGTTCGGGTCGCTCGCGCTCATTCGTGTGACAGGCAAGTCGTTTCGCTCAATTCCCGATAATTCCCATAATAAAAACCAAAACCAAATCGCACGACACACACAAATAAAGCTACAGCTACACATACATACATACTAAACACACACACTTGCCAAGGCAGCGCCGCCACGACAGACACCAACACCAATTGAGGAGAAAAAGAAACAGAAAAAAGAGGAAGACGAGGAAGAAAAAAGGCAGAAAAAAAAGAAATACCCATTTAGGCCCCGCCCCATTTGATTGGTGAGCAGCAGACGACGACGACGACGACAACGACATCGTCAATGGACAACACACACGAGGGGCGAGCGACGCGACGCGACGACACGACATGTGTGTGTGTCGTCGCTGTCGCTGCGCAGGTAGCAGAAGCAGTGGAGCCCCAACATCATTCATCGAACGAAGACGAAGCGTCGACGACGACGACGCCAACGACGACGCAGCATCGCAACAAATTTGCTGAAACGACCCCCCACCCCACCGCCACCCTCTCTCTTTAGGTTTTTATACTACTTCTAGCTGGTGCGCCCGGCCGGCCCTCTCTGCCCCTCTGCTACTGCTGTTGTTGTAATCAGTTAAGGCAAACGCTCACTCGCTCGCACCAAAACGCCATTGAATTGAGCTTAAGTTCGCTCCATCTCGCTCTGGGGCTCTGGGCCCTGGCTCTCGGCCTCTCCCTCTGTCCGTCTGGTTGCATGTGTTGGCTTCTCTTTGGCTTATTTTTTGTTGTTGTTTTTTTTTTTCAAACAGCTTTTGGCTTTGATTTCTTCTGCTTTTAAGTTTTTTTTGCTACTGCTGGCGCTGCTCTGCTGCTGCTGCTGCTGGTCTCTCTTTCGATGCGCGCACGCGCTCGACTGCGACTGCGACTGAGGCTTGAGTTCGTTTTGAGTGCGGCTCTTGATTTCTGCGCTCAGCTTTTCGGTTTTTCTTCTTTCTTTTTTTTTTTTTACTATACATTTTTGCTTTATTTCTTTTGGCTGCTGCTGCGCTGCCACAGCCACTGCCTCTGCTGCTGCTGCTGCTGCGTTGGGGTCTGGCTGCATAGGTGTAAAGAGTGCGCGCTATGCAGGTGCCGATGCGTGTTCTTGGCTGCTCTTCTTCCCACTGTCTCTCCCTCTCTCTCTCGGTCGCTCTCTCTCTGTCTGTCGCTCATCGTCTTTCGTTCTCTCTGCTTCTTTCTTTCTTTCGTTATCTTTGTTGTTTGAAGCCGATTGAAATTATGATTTTTGTAGTACCCTTTCCCTTGGACTGCGATAGGCATGATGGGATCAATGACAACGACATGTTTGACACACAGCATCATTGGAAGCAGATCCCTTCAGGTCTCAAAATAGAACACTGAAACTTTGTGGCACAGATCCTTTTTCTTATATTCAATGAAGGGAAATCGAATGACCATATTTTTCATATATTGATGCAGAAGATTCATATACAGAAATTTCTTCAAAGAAGATACAAAACGCTTCACTGCCATGGGAACACTGATTCTTCAAGGGTATCAAAAGTTTCGTTCTTCGACAGCTGAACGATTTTTTCGTGATTTTTGATTAGTTGTGCATGTGTGTGCGTGCTGTGTGCGGCTTGTAAGCGTATGTGTGTGCGTGTGTGTCTGTATGGGGGCCTAACTGTTAAAGTGTCATATTAGCGTTCTTTTTGGTTGGCTGATTCGACAGCGCGCTGACACATGTATCCGTATGTGTGCGTATCTGTGTGTGCAGCAAATTGATTTGATTTGTTTTCAAATAGAGGGCCCCCAAAAGGGGTTCTGTGGGGGATCTCTGATAGGTAGAATCTTTTTACAGTTACATTTACAGATTGTCACACAATTTACAACTTAAACATAATTATTTATACGGAAAGGCACTTGTTTTCATGTTGAGTCCTTCACAATAAATTAAATATTTAACAAAATTCATTAAAATACAAACAAAATGGTGATACAATCATTGAAAACCAAAAGAAATAAAATATCCTATAAGCATAAGATTTGTCAATCCTTAAAATCTACAGACCTCTACTGCAAAGGAAGAAATTCAAGAATATTCATTCATAAATTAAAAAAAGATACACAAATACTTATGTACATATGTATTTATTTAAAAAATGCTTCTACTTCTTAAAAATACTTTAAATTAAAAAAAAAATATCCTATTTTAATTCAACCCCCCTTAAACCCCGCATGCACCTGTCCACCTGCCCGCTAGAAAAAAAAACACTTTCACTCGACAAAAAAAAAAAAATACAAAAAATCGTACACACGCCCATTTAATGCGTTAATTACTGTTAATTAGACGTAAACATGAAAAATCGCACAGAAGAAAAAAAAACCCCGAAAATTTGCTTTCCCTTTCAAAACCAAAAAAAAAAAAAGAAAACAACAATAGGAAGAGCGGCCGCAGTGGCAGTGGCAGATTGACAGCAATTACAGTTAGGGCAGTGGCAACGGCAGCGACAGGAGCAGCAACGGCAGCCGGCGTTAGCAGCGCCGTTGCGTCGCCGCAGGACATCCACGGAAGCAGCAGCGGCTCTGCCTTTTGACCTTTTTTTTATTTTGCCAAAAATACGGAAGAAAGAACAAGAGAAATGGCAACAACAGCAACAGCAAAATACAAAAACAAAAGCAAATTGCATAACACAACACACGAACACGCACATGAGCACACGCACACGCACACGACATGCGTGTGCGAAAAGAAGGGAGAAGCAGGGAGAAGCAGAAGCAGAGAACAAGCAACAGTTGATAAAACTGGACCTTTTGTTGTTGTTTTGGTTTTTCTCTCTCTCTTTTTTGCTTTTGCATTTGCTTTTGCATTTGGTTTTGTATTTGCATTGTTTTGCAATAAACGCGCGATAATTGCAAATGCACACATGCACACACACATGCAGTGGAGTGCGTGCAAGCACAGGAGAGTGAGAGCGAGAGCCAGAGTGAGAGCAAGGGAGATACAGGAGAGTGTTTATTGGGAAGGGAGAAAGACACAGGAATGCGTGTGGCGACCAGGTGGAGTGAGAGGCAGCGAGAGGTGTTGCAAAATGCACGGTTCGACGAGGCGGTTCATGATAGCAGGGGATGTGTGTGTGCGAGAGTGAGGTCTAAAGGGTGAAGAGCGCCTAGGAGAGAGAAAGAGTGATAAGGGGCAGAGCAGGTGCCTTAGGGAGGGTTGCTTGTATCTAGAGGGGCCTAGAAACTGTTGCAGAGAGGAGGGTGAGGAGTAAAAGGCCTAGAGGAGTAAGAAGAGGGGCTTCCTCAATGGGAAGAGCGGTGTGGGGCTAACGAGTGTTCGATGCGTAGAGGGGGTGTGCCAAAAAAAAGGCCGTGCTGCATGACGGGGAGTTTTAGCAGTGCGTGCCACAACACAAACACAAATGAATCAAAACACCGAAGCATCAAATACCCTTGTCAATGATTTGTTCTTATGCAAAAGGTATACGTATAAATCTGTTGGCCATGGCCATATCGAGTCGACTCTTACCGATGCTTAGATGCCGCCCTGGCCAAGACACCTGGCAAACACTTTTCGATATTCGCAATACCCTGAAATGCTCTCCACTGCAAGGGTATATTTCACACAAAAATTTCGCAACCTTAACCCTTGTGGTGGTGCCACACACACACGGGGCGCACGGGGCACACGGGGGTAGCATCAGCAGCAGCAGCACCAGCAACAGGCGGCATTTGTTGCACGTTGTAATTGCGAAATAGATAAATGATTCTCTAGAAGTGCTTTACATGGCCGCAGGTCAAACGCAATGCAAAATTGCGTGGTGCCCGGGTTGGGGTGGTGCGAACAGTTGCGACAAGGGGGTGTCAAATGTGGGGGAAAAGTGGATATAAATTGATTTTCGAGTAGGTTTTCTTGGAATTGCAGTGCAGTTTTCAATTAGTTTTCAAAGATGAAAATTGAAGTTCGTTTTGGATGAAGTTTGTAATATTTATTAGGGTTTAATTAGCAAATGCTCTCTATATTATATCGAAAATTCCTTAATATATTTATTTCTATATCAGATTTTCCTTAGATTTCCTTAGTATTTTAAAAGTAAATCTAAGATGTCATTTATTATAATTAAAATTAAGGTAAAAGATTTCTTAAAATAGGAGGGAATATTGCTGAGAGTATAACCGAATGAAAATGTAATGCAAAATCTATCCACAAGAGTTCAAAATCATTATATTTAGGGAATTTTATAATAATTTGTCTTCCATGAGTCTATAATGGGTTTCCATGCTTCCATATGGAATATAATAGAATAAGTATACTGTTTCTTTAAGGATTTTGCGTGCTAGAAATCAAGTAATCCCCAGATACAAAGTTATAATGTAAAATATACAAGTGGTATGTGCCAACTACTCGTATCTACGGATCTCAACCGACAGAAGTTCTGATCAAAAACGGATACTGTTTTCTTGGCAATTTATATGTCCGATGCCCCGAGAGTCCTTTTAACCCATTTCGATTGATATT
This sequence comes from Drosophila algonquin, assembly GCA_035041765.1. Lineage (NCBI taxonomy): Eukaryota > Metazoa > Arthropoda > Insecta > Diptera > Drosophilidae > Drosophila > Drosophila algonquin. The sequence continues at coordinate 1,006,529 of JAWNKY010000339.1, read as the reverse complement.
AACGGCAATGGAAATGAGGTTCGTGGAGGGTTGATGGACTCCCTGCGTGGCACTGCCCACTTGCTGCCTGCCTGTCGGTCTCCAGCTGCTCCGCGAGCGGAACAATTCCATTCCTTTCCATTCCCTCAATGGGTCCTTCGACAATTAAACACCTTTGCTCATTACTCGGACTCACCTTCGACTCTAAGGACTCTGAGGGATCTTTTCGATTCGATGCGATGCGATGCGACGCGATACAGCTCAAGGTGGTGTGGTGTTCGTTCGAGAGGGGTTCGCTCTGATCCGACGGGCCGACGGCCGTGTGTGTGTGTGTGTATGTGCCGGGGCTCGTGCTAATTTGCATATTGCAAGAGGAGGAGGAAGGAGAGAGGAGGAGAGTGGAACTGGCTGCCCGTCCCACTTCCTAAGTAGGCGAAGGCAACAATTTTTCCTTTCTTATGGCTGTGTTTCTTCGCGTCCAAATTATTATAATCATCGAAGGGCGAACGAAGACGCTGAACGGGGTGGTAAAAAATATAATATTGTTGAGTCTAGGGTGACAGGGTGACCGGGCGACAGGGCAGCAGCAGCAGCTGCCTCAAGTTTCGATTACAATGAAAATTGGCAACGTCGCTATCATCGGGGGCCACGATCACGCGGCCAAGATATAAGATATAGATCGCATTTCGCTTTGGTAAACATCATCCTTCAACGCCTGGGTAAGCGCCGTTGTCGTTGTCGTTGCTTCAGCCTCTGCCTCTGCCTCTGCCTCTGCCGTTCCATGGATCCGTCTTTAATTGGAATCCGCCAGATGCATTTCAGTTGCACACAAAAACAGACAAATATTTTTGCTCTATCTTTGCCTTTGCCTTTGGTTTTTGTTTTTGTGCTTTTTTTTTTTGAGAGCTTTTCGTTCTAATTACGTCTAATGGACACCGATACCTGGGTATAGATGTGGCTATTGGATATCTGGCCAAACAAAAGATACAGATACAGATGCAGATACTTGTGCAGATACAGATGCAGATGCAGGCGCATAGAACCGACGTCAGCTATCCGCTTGGCGGTTGGGGCCCGCTTTGGTTTTGGTTTTGGATTACGCTCGCATTTGATCGTGTTTTTGTGGATTTGAAAGAGCGTGATCCACCGTGGATCCACCACAATGGCCAAGAGTCGCCAATCTCCTGGAGTCGCCCGCATTTGCATTTCAATTATCATTTCAATTTCAATTTCAATGCTTGCTGCTGCTGCTGCTGCTGCTGAGATTTGCATAGAAAACGCATAGCTCATCATCAGAGCGGGTGTCGAATGCGGCAGCAGCAGGAGTAACGGCAGGCAGGCAGCCAGCCAGAGGAACGATTTATGACTCTTGCATATGCCACTGGCTCAAAACACCATCAGAGATACAATTACCAATGGCAGATACACAAAAGATACACGGGGATACACAGATACAACAAAATACTCATAACGCATTACAGATACAGATAGATGTAGCAGTAGTGCGTCCTGCGGGAACATCAACTGCACAAATGCTTGATTTTTCCAACCCACTTCTGACCTTTCCCCTAATGAGTGCACAACACAACCTCTCTAACCACCCCACCCCATCCCAATGCACAGTGGTTGCACGGGTGTCTTTGTATATTCAGATATATGTATGTATGTAATTGTATCCCTCAGATATGAGCAGAAGTTACAGAATTGTAGCTACTCCTTAGGTGATTTCCCACCAATTTTTCCTGTGACATTTTAGTATTTGCACAACAATTTCTTGAGATTTATTTTCGTCTAAGACTTTCTCCTTTCACAGACATATTTGCCACACCCATTTGCCGCTGACCCTTGAACCACTGTGCGCGTGGCTGGTGTATCTGCGTCCTGGCATCAGTTGAAAATATGCAAATTTCTGCTGTTCGAGTGATGATCGTTTGAAGTTTGGTTGCCGTTTTTCTGTTTTTTCGGCAAGCTGTTAGCTTTAGACCCCACCTCTGACCTGTTCGCCTCCCCCCCACCAAACACATGCCCTGCTCTCATTAGAGATATGAGATACACTTTGCTTCCCACAGATTCAGATTCAGAGAGAGAATAACAGAGAGAGAGAGAGAGAGAGCGAGAGATTTTCTTTCTTGGAAAATTACCTACTACTTGCTGCAGCCATATAATTTGTCCGAATGTGGGCGTGGTCGGGGCTTGGAGTAAACTGTGTCGTTTGCTACGCATTGACACGCCGCTGCTGGGGCTGCTGCTGGGGCTGCGGGTTTCAGTACGCCAAAAAAGATACAAACGTATCTAATAGATACATGTGAAAATCATGCAGTTGACAACGCTGGGAAAACCAATGAATTGTACTATTGGATGGACTGGCAAACTCTCTGACTGTCTGACTAGCTCCGTCTGTGAGTGTTTGCCTGTGTGTCTATCTGTCTATCTGTCTGCGTGCGTTTGTGTGCATCCATGAGATACAACAAAACTCTAAGCGGCAACTGCACGGAAACGTGTTATGACAATGGACAACACTGGGCGATGGAGATGGAGATGGGCCTGAAAGGGAACAGGGGGGGCGGTCTTCAAAGGGAGGCAGACTCTAGTGTGTTCTGGTCTATTAAGCAATGCTGAGGCCTGACTCTCGTATCTTAAAGATACAAGTTAACTAATAATTAGCCTGGCTCTGCCAGCAGCAGCAGCGGCAGCCACCAGCAATTGCAGACTTGAGCTTACGAAATTTGTGGGAATATTTTCTTGTTCGATTGTTCAGTTTAAACACACATATATACATATACATACATACACATACATATGTGAATGACTGTGGACAGTGCGTTTCAGAGATAACTGACTTGCTTCTATGACTTCCTTCGATAAATGCGATAAATAAATCGTTTCGTTGATCAGAAATGTTAATCAAAACCTTCTAAAAGCCATCGTTTGAGCGAAATCTCTATATATATCATAATTAAAAACTATTTGCTGTAGATTGAAGATCGATTAGATGCCCCATATGAAGCGATAAATCACCAAATTCTATAACAAGTATGATAACTACATATGACCGATTATTCGGAGATTATTTGCTAATTAAAATGGGTCTTTATGCAATCGACTATTCGAGACATAAGTAACCTTCATTGCATATTTGACACTGTCAAATTGTTGTGCGTTGTGAAACGCACTGTATCTACTATAGCTATACCTATACCAATACCATTACCATATAGGTATACTTATACGTAAACTCCTTTACTTATTGTTTCAATTTTTTTGTCGTATTTCGTATTTCGCTTTTCGTTTATGGCTGGCTTTGTACTTTGAGTTCGAGTTTTTGGAGTTTTATGGCCAGGTTGTGATTATTTTTTTGTTCAGTTATTCAGTTGTTCAGTTTCTTTCGACTTTTGGCCCTCTCGGCGCGCCATTTGGCAATCGCTTCGAGTCTGGGGGCCTCAGATGCAATTTTCGGCTGCCATATAATGGCCAACAATTTTATTGACATTATTTTAATTAGCAGTTTCAGTTCGAGTTTTCTGTGTGTGTTTTCGTATATTTTCTGTTACTGTTTCAGTTTCAGTTTCAGTTCGAGCTCCAGTTTTCGGTTTCGGCCATTGTTTTGCATCTCGTTCATAGCCAAAGTCACTAATTGAGGTTAATGGGGCTTCTTGAAATCGTTTCAGCTTCCCAGATACCCCATCCCCCATCCCCCCATACCCATTTTTCAGCCCACCTTCATTATGATTATGGAGAGAGGAGTATGAGTCGAAACTATAAATTGCCTCCGCTTAGACTTTGATACGCTCGCACATTTAGCATTTTTGGTATTGTTTCTACTTTTGTTTTTGTTTTCCCATTTATGGCTTATATAATAATTCAGATTTGATTGTTCGGTTTCCATATCTCCAAAGTGCCACTTGGCAGTAGATTGTACTTGAGTTCGAGTCGGGAATGGTATGGCATGATATAAGATGAGTTTTTCTACATATTTGGAAGCTGTTTGGACTTTGAGCTATCTGTTTGGAGTGAGGCAATCGTTTGAAGGTATTGATATATTAATTGGGCAGTTGAAAAGGTGTTTAAAGAGATACGTATTACGTATCGACGTAAGAGGCCAGGTCGAGAGATCTGTAGCTCTCAAGAGTGGCGTGAAAAAAGCCTCGGAGTATGAACCTTGTCTTCTATGATCATTTACAGAGCTTAAAGTAATCCTAAATGCATGAACTATAAGCGTAGTAAGTACCGTTTTACCCATCTACATATGGAAGTGTTCCCTACAATATCATTGTTGTACTTCCTTCTGGTATTCCTCTGTACGATGTGCTGTAGCCCAATCCGATAAACCCCAACACACCCAACAATTAACTCCATTTATATATCAATAATTAAACAATCGACTTTATTCATTCTCTTATATATCTGATATAAAACTCGCAGATCTCCCGGACCAGTCGATTGATCAGATCGTTGAGGACGCTATGCTCCCTGGCCGTCTCCGTGGTGGCTGGCTGCCGGTTCAGGACCAGCTTCCTGTCGACGGCATTGGCAAAATCGATAAGGAGGTTCGAATAAGTGGCCGCAATATTTATGCCGCTAGCATCTGTAGCATTTAGATCCACAGCGGCACCAACTTGCAACATTGCCATATCCAATTCATATTCATTCAACTCAATGTCCTCATCGATTGGCACTTGGTTTGGGTTCGGGTCCTGATCCTGGTCCTGGTTCTCTTCGTCCTGGTGCCAGTCGAATGGCATGTCGTCGGGTACAAATGGTGGCATTTCCATAGGCACTTTTTTTCTCCTCTAGTCAACTTTTTTCTAAATATTAATATCGGAAAAGATGTATGAGAAATTTAAAATTTTTAAAGTTATTGAACAGAAACAAAATTTCTAATGACAAAAACTCTGTTGGGACTTTGACTGAAAGATGAAAGCATGGCCTACCAAGGGCCAGGCCTACCAGAGAATATTTCTCACAGGATATGTGCTGCAGTGACCTCTTTCTCTATTCTCCAGACGAGTATATGTGGCAGATGTGAGCACATGCACATAAATGTTTCAGGCTCTGCCTCTTTCCATACGAATTCCCACGAATGTTTTGCCAAGAAATAAACCGCACTAAAAAAAGTAAGAAAATCATTAAAAAACTATTTGCAAGCGTCCCAGACGCAGCATTTCATTGCACACGGAACCCAAGCCCAGGACCAACCCACTCTCGAAAGAACCGATTTCAAGGAGCATCATTAATTTGCATTAATTCCAAATCAAGGAATGTGAGCGAGGCCCTGTCGTTTGGGGGTCTCTCTCTTCGAATCGAATTACATGAATCGAGCATATGTGAAAGCAGGAGGAAAGTGGAAATGAAAGTGGAAAGGAGAGCACGTCCTGCCTAATGACATTTTTGAGGTTGACAGCAACAGCAGCAGCGGCGGGAGCAGCGGCAGCCGAAAAAGGGTTTCCGCAGAGTCGCATATGACATTTGTTTATTTGCATCATTTACCTTCGTCTGTTTGGCTGTCCCAAAGACCCAAGTTCCTTCGTAGAACCATAGCCTGTTCCTACATAGACACAGCCATGGCCATACCCATGGTCGTAGCCCCCCCCTGTTCGTCGATTTGCGAAAGCGAAGACGCTGCTAAGTAGGCTATGGCGCACAAGTAAAGGATTATTAATGATGCCGCTGACAAGTGAAGTGAAGCCAAAGTCAGGAGAGACAGGAGACGGCCCACCAGAAAACCGCACAACTGCCAGTCGTCCTGGGCCTGTCCTGCATTTCCCGTACGAGTATGTGATTTATTGGCATTTTCAGGCATTTAGCCGGTCGAGAACTCTGCTCTGGAGAGGAACGGGAACAGGAACAGGAACAGGGATAGGGACAGAGACATTAGCATAAAAAGCAAAACCAAAGTCATTTCATTTCAAGCCGCACACACAAACCGATTTGTAATATTGATTAATGGCCAAAACAACAAGTGCGTGAGCCAATCAATGCGTAGGTGACCCCGATTCCCCGCTGACACTCCTACCTCCGTCAGCTCCAATTCCCATCTAAATACATTCCAGATATATACATATATCCCTCCTTGGCCTGTGGGAACTCGCTGGCGAACAATGGCCCATCGCCAAATGCATTTTATTATTGTATCCCATTCGGTTTGTTGCCCCAAATTTGCATAACCATACACGGGGCACCGCGTCGTGAGAAGCGGCATGTCCTTGAGTTCTGTTTCGTGCAATACAGAGACACACAGACACACACACGCAGGCGATATCCCATTATGCAGGAGCAGGAGCAACGTGTATCCTTCTATAAGTAGAGCTCTCTTTGTGGCAATGGGGATGACGGAGGAGGAGTAGGAGTCGCCTGACTAGGGAGGTAGGTAAATCAGGCTAGATACACGCACCGATACGCGGGCAACAAGTGCGTGGAAATAGGCTCCGTTTGAGGGCCTCATTCGGTGGATACTCTGTAGAGGGTTAGAGAAAGGAGGTTCTTTGGATACGACATATACCACTAGTTATTGAATGTCATAGTATTTGGATTTTGATTGATTTTATTTAACGGATATGCAAGGGAAGACCTGGTAGAGGATATAGATTCCTCAGGGAAAGAGTAGGAATTATAGAACATTACATTATTCTCCATAAATGATATTTTTTAACGGGAAAATGTTTGTTAAAGACTAGATTGGATATAGATCAATGAAAGGTTTTCCCGAGATTCTAAGATGTCGCAAAGTCACTCTGTTAATCTTCATCCAGAAGAGTCTCAATCCAAGTCCGAATCCCCTTTTCTAGAGCCTACCTAAACGATTCTCCCCACTTGGGATTGATCTTAATATGTGCATCAGGCACTTGTATAATCCCCAAATACCCCGGCCATACCCTACCTCAAAGAGAGAGAGAGAGAGAGAGAGAGGAAGTGTGGCAGAGAGAGGGTGGTAGGGGAGGGTAAGTGGCAGTGCGAGTGGCGCAAAAACCAACAACGACAGCGGCAACATGCTCATTATTAACTACTAAATAACATTGGCCAACAGGCAGCAGCAGGCAGGCAGGCAGGCAGGCGGCATGCAGCAGGCGGCAGGCGGCAGTGAGATGCGGCATATGTAAACTTGCCTTTTGCACATTTGTATCTCATAGATACACGAGTACGCAGGCCGAATGCAGCGCACACAGTTTGCACTTCGCCTCCATCCGCCGCTCGTCGTTCGTTCGTTGTTCGCATAACGGTGCATTTTGCTATGCGGCCCGCGAAAACGGTTGTGCCCCAACAATGGCAAACAGCAGCAGCAACAATAACAGCAACAGCCAGCAGAGGGGCAACAACCACAAGCGACGACCTTTTCAAGCCTTGGCGTCTGGTTTTTATCAGCGCTTGGCAAATCTGCAACACCCCCACAACCTCTCCCTCCCTCTATCGCCACACACACCCTTAAGCCCCAATGCACTTGCGGTTGGAAATTAATTTTCGTGCAACAGTCGGAGTCGCAGTCGCAGTCGCTGGCGGAATCGGAGTCGGAGTTGGAGTCTAGAACAATAGACAAACATTTGCGACCACAAGAGCTTACGCGAACCCCCAACCCCCCACCCCACCTCTCCTTTAGTGGGTGGGGAGTGGAAGGTTACTTGTAGATACACTCAATAAAACTGAATGGCAAAAAATTCACACACGTTGCCACAGAGAGTGCGCGTGCCTGTGCCTGTGCCACTCGAGAGGTTGCAGTTCTGCGTCCGATGGATGGGGATGGGGATGGGGGATTGGGAGCGGAACTACGAAAGCCATCGACAGCTGATCTTGATCTGTGGCGGGATCTGGATCTGGTTCTGGGCTGGGAATGGGAATGCGAATGATTATGGATGGCAGAGCGGAGATGGACGTGGAATTAGAGCAGCCATAAAAACTTGGGCTGGGAGGATCAGCAGATATGATAGGAGACTTGATATGAGGCGAGATAAAATTGCAAATAAAATGGAAATAGCCAAGAGACAATCTGCCCTGAAAAGGCAGAACCATCCGTAGTACTTTTTACAGATGTCTTGGAGATGAAAACGGAACAGCTTTATATGGGGAAGAAAAACAGGAATCTCAGTAAAAGGTGGAGATAGATAGGTATGTAGAAAATAAGATCCTTCAAGTTTAGCACGATCAATGACAGAGCCACAGAACACAATGGTAATTTCGGAATGCAAAAAGAAATAATATGTTTCCTTTAAGCCCACTGTAAACCCCTCCGAAAGTCATTGACGAAACCCAGATTTATTCGCATTCAATCGCACAATCCCCTTTCGAATTTATTGTGCCACATATTGGGAAAATCATATCACTTTCAGACAATGACAATGCGGCCCGCGAAACAACTGTTAAACGATGCAAAGTTGATCTCATTACAAGCCAAATGCCGCTGCCATTCTCGCTGGGAAAAGGGTCTCACTTTCACTTTCACCCTTTCGATTAGGATTCGGGGGAAATTTGCAGCACTGTTTTGCCAACTTTCTATTCTTTGGCCTGGCAAATTTTCGCACACACACGGAAAATGCGGAAAAGGGTTAAGCGGAACGCTAGGGGGGAATTCGTATCAATTACCACAAAATGCCACTCGAAATTGTCGCAAATCGGACAAAAGGCGAACAATCAATTTGATTTTGGCAAATTTGCCAAACACCAAAATCCCAAATCCCTCTTTGGCCTCCACCGAAGAAGACACAGGCGAAGGCTCGAACGCACCCTCCGTTGATCATGTTGATGAGGAAGCGTTGATCGTGCAGCCTGCTCTTTGGACGATTTGCATAATCATAATCTTGAAGGTTGAGAGACTCCTTTCGGGGGTTGATGCCTGATGTTGATGCGATCTTGAAACCTTTTCCTCCCGAGTTGTGTATGGATTTCTTTTTTTTTGTTGATTTCAATACACTTCCGTGTGGTGCGGTTCGATGCAGATCATTTGCATATCAATGCCAGTCAGCGGATATTATTTATTTTCATTATTTTCCCCGTTCATGTTCGAAAATAGAAACGAGAACCGAGAACATTTTGCCAGCCTCCTCTCGTGTCTCCTCTAATGGGTGCAGATGTGTTGCCGATGCCGATGCCGCTGCCGATGCCTTTGGCCAACGCATTTTTTCTCATAATTATAAATGCAGTCGCGTCGTCCTTCTTCCTTCCGAGGAGCGAACCTCCGTCCAAGTCACTGGCTGCGGCTCAATGTTTCAATAACTCACTGACAGGCCGACTCGATGGCCTCCAGATGGATGTTGGATATGGAAATATGGAGTTCTGGTTTTGGTTCTGATTCAGGTTCTGGGCCACGGCTCTCATCATTTACATAACCGAAATTCCTATTGATTGATCCTTTGCTTCCTTCCTGTCGCTGTCTCTGTCTCTCTCTCTGTCTGTGTGTTGGAGTGTGTTTCATATGTTAATAGCACCAGCAGCTGATATTCAAGTTCACTTCTTAGACCAAACAAAGGCCAAAGGGTCGCTGGGAATCAATGCCACTTGATGGTTACACAAAGTAACTAAAAATATGTGTGAAATACTTTGGATTGGTTTTAGAGAGGCTTCGATAAGCAAAACTTCAACAGATATGGTCCGAAAGGTGATGCTGATTTTATTCAGGTTTAATTGTACAACATTTCGACACTTTGTTAAGGGGATTCTATTAGTTTTCCAGCAAAATACAACAAAAGAAAGCGTACTGCTAAAGAAACATCAGAGTTTAGTAATCTTAAGACATGTCTACTGTTGGATTGTGTTTTTCCAGGTACTCCCAGGTTATTTGTTGAGTTCTGTTAGCCATACTCCCGAGTAGACTCCCCCTTAGGTTGTGACAACTTTTTTTGAGGGCTAAAAACCCGCCACCGAGCAACTCATTTGACTGCCACCACACTTGACCCTCACACGAACATCTATGTATATATGTAGTAGAAGGTATGTACATACATATATAGAACTATACACACCTATGCCCTATGCCTATATAAAATGCTAATTTATAGCCAAAACCGATCTATTAACTTGAATGTCAAAATAAATGCGACTAAAGCAACCCCCGAGAGCGGGGACACAGCTCAGTGGACACACGGAGCACAGTGGCGGAGGGCCAGTGGTGGGGTCTGGTCGCGGGTCGCGGGTCGCGGCTCCGGGACTCGATATGCCACCATTGGGTGTCATTTGATTAGCATAATGCAACTATAAATGTGCCATAGCTTACTGTTTTACCAATACCTATACCTATACCTATACCCACCCATATACATATACATGTGTACATATATATAGGTATATATACATATACCCCATAGGTATAGAGCTATAGCTTCGGGGACCGACCGCTTCGGGGCGACCTATCAGGCCTCGCCTCGCCTCAGTTGGCATTCATTCCACTCGCGAGGTGGGGCTGGGGCGGGGGTGGGGGCTGGTGTGGCCTGTCCACCTTGATATATACATTTAGTTGTGTTAATGTTGACGTTTGGTTATTTGTTTCGGCTGGCCAGCACTGGACGAACGACCGATGGCCAGGTGGAAAAATGGAAATTCGAAATGGTAATGGAAATGGAAATATGGCCGCTCGAATGTGAAAGAGAAATGTGTAATTTGAATATTTATTACATTATTACCGACTTAACATATGCCTGCCCAGCCCCCGAGGGGGAGGATTTTCATTACGGGACATAAGGCCCCCAACTCCAACTCCAAAGCCAACTCCAAGTCCAAGTCCAGGTTCCACTTCCACTTCCACATCCATTGAGAGCCGTGTGTAATTAAGGGAAAAAGTGGAAACAAGTCGAGAGGCCTATTCTCCATCGCCTTCTCCTAGTACGTCTCTCCCTTCTCTTATCTCTCAGTCATCTTTCTCTGCATCTTTTGCTCTTCTTTTCCTCTTGTCATCAGCTTATTTGCTTTGTGCTTCTTCTAGGTAAAATTTATCGCCCTCTTTCCTTTCTCTCTCTGTGGCTCTGTGTCTCTTTTGGCGTACGTGATCACCCATATAGGTGTAATAATTTTTATTAAGTTCAGTTCCCCATCCCCCATCCCCCCTCCCCCTTCCACACACATACACATACACATACATATATCTCTTATGACTTATGCGTGCGCTGCATTCGGACAGATCTCATGATCACATCCCGAAGCCAACGATGGGAATCTTTACGCAGAACTCGACTGATGCCCATCCAGAGAGGCGGAGGCGATCCACGCGATCCACTCCAACTCCACTCCACTTCAGTTCACTCTACAAAAAAGCTTTTGCCATCGGGGGCACGTGTCGGTATTCCCTCAGTCCTCGGAATCATCATCGGTTTGGCTATCGATTCTTCGGGGCCTCCATTCGGGGTTAACGATTGTCATTATGGCAGATCGACGTGCGATAATCAAGAGAAGCAACATTTGCTGGTTGTTTTTTTTTCGATAAATTTGTTTATTTTTTATGCAAACTTTGGGTTTCTTTTTTTTTGAAGAATGGAGTAACTATTTGAATGGATTTTATTCTAAAAACAAAAAAGGAGTATACACTTCTTGTAGTGTAGAAATTTTGATTCAGATTTAGCGATCTTTGATTTTCTATGGATTATAATAATAGAAGGAGGAGGAAGTCGAGGAAATTCTTTGTGGTTTAACGATCCCATTGAATTCTGAAAAACAGTATATTGGAGATTAAATATGTGAAGAACAAAGAAAAAAATACGTTTAATTCTGTGGCAAATTTCAACATTTTTAGGCAACATATTTAACCAAATTCTAGCACTTAATCGACTCGCTCACTGTATGATCATGATAGGTCACATTTCTATCAAACAACAAATCGCATAATTTTCGAATAATTAAAAATATAACCAAACAACAAATTAATAGATCACATTCAATGAATCTAAGCAAATGAACACCACTTAGAGATGATTACTTGTACCTTAATAACAAAACCAAACCCAAAAAAGGTGACCCCAACCATTGGACAGCCCATTAGGTCTCTGGTATGCTCCGACATGAGTCCCATAGATGGTGGACATGACCAAACGCACCGCTATACTTAACCCCATTTAACACCATTTGTGCCACCCCCAAACGCAGTGCTGTGGCTGTAGCTGTTATCACCTTTCAATAATAAAATGCACATGACCAATTGGTGGTAAAAGTCAAGTCGAGTCGAGTCGAGTCCAGTCGAGTCCACGGCGCAGGTAAACGAGGGCTAGGAAAAATGACTTCAATTAACCATTCGACTGACCAGTGACTAACCATTTTTTGGTTAGTCAGGGCGGTCAGGCCAGGGGGTGTTCTAGCAGGCGGTGGTGTTGTTGCTCGAAACAGGACACGGCATTGGGACACGCACATACACAGACAGGGCGGACAGGAGACCAGGGGTTGAAGGGTTGACAGGTCTCCTGTGAAATGTTGGCAGGCGGCGCGAAAGGTAAAAGGCGACCCAAATGATCGAACCACGGGCGCCACCTACAGGCCAACTTAGGGGACACTAAATGGGTTTTACCTTGGTATAAATCTACCCCTCTACCACCCCCTACCAGCACCACCCTGGGACCCCCACCTCCCTTGTGTATGCTTGGGCCAACCGACGGCTTATCGATTCGCATAAATTAATTTTCATTTAAAACGAATACGAATAAAGTCAACGACGGCATTGTGGCACTCTTTTTTTGTTTTCGTTGCCGTGCTGTTGCTGTTGTTCTTGGCCCTACCAGAGATCAGTGGCGTAGTTCCAAAAGGGATCTACAGAGGTGCTCTTTCCAAACTTGGTAAGCTTTTTAGGCCGATCGGGGTCACCATTTTCTGCTATAGTTTGCTTTGACGACCCCCTTGGTGACCCCGTCCCTGGTAATCCGGGTTAATGGTGGGGTATACTTATGCCCCAAACACATGGGATTGTTCGGTTGTATTGTGTTTGCATATGGAGCCAATAGATGACGAAAGTCGATGTGGCCCCGCCACACACATTGCATGCGAGAACTCATTCGTTGCCATTTGGGCTGAAGAGGGCCGAATTTCGGCGACGAAAAACGGGCACAGTGGAGTCTTTTTCGTATTTTTGGACATACAATTTTACGTACTTATTATAATCAATTGGAAATGACTTTGTTGCTACATTTATAGGATCAGTCGTCTTGCATGCGAATAATCTACATATATTTATCTCTAGCCATAATGGATATACATAATTGAAAATGGGCTCGCCTTGCCTTATGCATAAATTTTCTTCATTATTGGTCTTCCAAAGCAGATCTATCAAAGGCTTCATCTGTATTGACGAATCGATAGATGGTTTTTCAGGATCCCATTACTTCTGCGGCACTCAACAGCCGATCCGTTCCATTTCTGGACCCGTAAAGCGCATACAATTCATATGCAAAGCAACTTCCACATACACGGGTGGCACCTTCATATAAATATGTATTGCATAGTATACATGTGGTGGTATATGTATATAAACTTGGCCAAAAGGACTCGAGGGAGATATTAATCTAGTTTTTTTCTTTTTTCTTTTTTTCGTTGGTTCGTTCGGTCCGCACCAGCAAACAGGGAAAAGGCAAAGGCCAGAGTCAGAGTCAGAGTCAAAGCCAGGCGTTTCATATTGTTTGGTATCGTTTCAACTATTCGCGGTTGTTACTGGTGGCTTCAACCTGATACCCAAAACCGAAAACTTTACGGAACCTGCACAACTCCCTTCACAAACTCGGAAATATATTGTAGAATACATATGTACATCCATGCATGTGGCAGAGGACGTCGTCATTTTCACGAGTTTTCAGCTGCTTTTCATTTCACATGTTTGGCGCTCGTTTTGCTCCATTTCGGACGGAGTTCTTAATTTTTATTGTTAACATGCAATTCATTTATTAATAATATTCGTATTCATATGTCAGTGCATGTGATGCACCACACACCCCACACTGTTCATTCAGCGCTTTCTTTCTCCCTGTTGAAGGTTCTGCTAAGGTCAAAGGACCAAAGGTCCTTTCTTATATGTCAAAGTAGTGCCGGAGCACTGGCTTTAACAACTGAATTTCATATTGGTATCATTCAAGGGATCCTATGGTTCCTATATTCTCATCTGTAACTGAAGACTTTGAAGTTGGCTTTTGGATATTGGCTAAATGATTATGGTATCTGTAATGATATAGGGTTTACTTTGCCTATTACTTTCGAACCTATCTTGGAGTATTTCTGGGGATGTAATCTTAAAGTTCTTGAGGTATCAAGTGCCTACAAAAGATCAAAGGACTTTCATTGTTTCCAATCTTTGATACTACTTATGTACCTTTGAGATAAATTTATCTTCCATTTAAGGGAATTCCCTATCCAAAAAATGTTCCCTGCTTTTTCCCACAGCATTTCCATACTCAGAAATTCCAGTGAATTGACATAACCATCGTATTTTGGGCACAAATAAAAAACCAAACTCGAAACAGTTCAAACTGCTAAATGCTGACAGAAAAAAAAACTCCGCCATATTGTGTGCCATATTAACACTTGGACACTTCCAGCCATCTCGCTCACTCTCTTGTGGTGGTGTGTGTGAACCGAAATCATATTTTGTAATAAGGTTGTACACAGGTTTAATTGACTTCACACGGTAGTACGTAGAGTACTGGAAGTACCCCCCTTTACGTGTCCACAGCCGATCTCCGACTGAACGGTGCTTTCTGTCTATAGTGCCATCTCTCTTTTGCCAGGGTAACAGAAAGAGAGAGAGAGTGAGTGAGAGAGCGAATAAGGAGACAGAGATGGCAAGAGAGAGATTCATATTTTAACGAGTTTAATTTGAAAAACCTTTAAAAGGTAATTAACGTATATTTTTGGCAGTTTTATGACAATCTTTTGTTGCTGCTTCTGCTACTGCTGATGTTGTTGCTCAAGTAAGACACACACACACGCAGATACAAGCGCAGATACAGATACAGATGCAGATAGCTTCACAGATACAGATACAAATTATAACCAGATACGAGATTCATATTTGTTTTACTTAGGATGGGTTTGACTGTTGCTGGAGTGTTGGCCAAGTGCGGAGAGTGTTTAAAAAATTACTTAATTGCTGCCATAAACTGGTGACTTTTTTTCCCCGCCTCCTCCCCAACTCTTATTTGCTTTATTGTCATGACTGGGCCACACAGTGAGTGCCGGCAGTAAGCTGACCGCTCGACCAACTCCCCAAAACTTTCAGACAGTCGATCCAACTTTTGTCACCGACTGTACCCGTCGTAAATACTGTTGAAACCTCTCAAGAGCCAGTCGACAAGCAGTAGCACTAATACACCGAGTGGCAACTGGTTGTTGTTAATAATAATATTTTATTGCTATTGCATTACCTGCTAAATGATTAATTCGAAAATGTTGCCACAGCCCCGAAACTCGAATCCGAAAAAAGACAAAACAAAAGGCATTGTACGAGCATGTGATTTCTTTTTTATTTGGGAAATTCTTCATCTGCTGGTGGAGTGGTCCTTCTGCTTGGGGGGAAGTGCTATTGCGTTGAAGTCTGTTCTAATTTTCACTTTGCTTTGAGTTTTTTTTTCAAGATATACCAATTCTCTGAAAGCCGTGCTCAAAACTTCCTCTTCCTGTTTTACTTCCTGTTTCCTTCCGAGTTCTTTCGCCTATATGTAGATTTTAGCTTCTATTTTTCTATTGTGCTCTTCACAGGACTCTTTTTTGAGCTTTTCCGAGATATGATCACTAATCAGTCCTTTGGCTGTGGTTTTAGAGCCTTTCTGAATAATTTTCAGCTTATTGTAGGCTATAATACTGTAGATTTTTTGGAATTTAGAATACGGAAACATCAAACATGATGCAATACAGTCATTGAAAAATAATAGAAACGGCATATTTTGTGGCTTTTTTTTGTATAATTTTGATTGATTTATTTTGTATTTTTTAAGCCCGGAAAGAAATATAAATGCTTTCAAAATTTGCTATCTTGTTTTGTGCCTCAAATTTGATTTGGTATTTAATGTCTTTCGATTTGTGGCTCCACTTTGCCACTCACCGAGTATCACTTCCTTCAATCCAATTAAGTTATGTCCCCCCACCCCCCGCTCCATTATTAATTAGTAGCTGCTACTTGGAGATGCATAAGTATATGTACGTACATATGCGGGACTTGGGTTTGGCAGCCTCGTTCTGGTTCTGGTTCTGGCTCTGGTCAGTGGATGTTCGGAAATGGCATCATAAATTCAAATTCAAATAAAGTTGAAATTCACATTCACTTACTCATCATTGCCACAGGACGGATGGTGGGGGAGAGTGGAGCGTAGATCACTCACTTAATTGATATTTTTGTGAGTGCACGAGTGTGAGTACTCAAGTCGATTCAGATACAGATTCTTATTCGTATTCGTATTCGGATTCAGATTCCATTTCAGATCTGATTCTCTCTCTCTCTGTCTCTGTGTGCTCTTTCGTGTGGCTTTTGTTTGGGGGCTTTAATCAGGAAGTTTTTAATTGCGTCGTGAATTTTAACTGGCAGCTAACCATATCAACCCCCCTTCCCCTTCCCATAGACCCCTCCTCTCCTCAAGTATCAACCCCCATCTCTCTTTCGGAGAGCAATCATCGTGTGGCGTCATTTAATTGAATTATTTCGAACAACAACAGCAGTAATGATGGGGCGGAACGGGGCAGGGCAGGGCAGGGCTGGGGCAGGGCCAGGGGCAGGGTAAAAAACGTCGTCAAGAAATCAAAAAGATTTCTGCGTTCTTTTTTTATTTCTGTTCCTTTTTTGAGTTTCCCGTTTTCTCTGTTTTTGTTGTTGTTGCATATAATTAATTTTTAATTTGAGTCGCAGAAAATTGGGTAATAAAAATGGTAAATTGTAGCAAAAAAAAAAGGCAAAGAGTCCGACCCCTGGCTGGTCAGGGGTGTGGCAATCGAAGGGGGGCGCACGTTTTCGTAACCTTTCATTTGATTTGAGGTCATTGAAGAGGTTACAGTGCTCGAAAAGGGAATGCCAAAGGTCTCGTTGTAGAGTAGGATCGTAGGTTAGTCTTTAGGGCAGCTCTGTCCTCATCGTCGATGATCGTTCTTATCAAAGGTGTGCTCCAAGGGGAATGTCCATAAGTGTAGCTTAATTCAGAGTGGGGTTGAGTTAGTGAGAAAGGCGTTCTTTAGACCCATTTGCGGAATTTGATCAGCAAAACCTTCTTAAGAAGTGACATTTAACATTTGAGACTGCGCTCATGGCTATCCCAGCTTGGAGTCCCCTTTCAATCTTCCTTTCGACCATGCCCTCCACTGTTCAATAATTAATTTTAATTTTTTGCGTTTCCTTCAAAGATTTCCTTCAAGTCAATTCGATTTCTTTGGCGTCTTTCATTTTTTTCCGTTTTTTCTTTTGCATTATTAAAAATGTAAACAGAAACTCGTGTACCCCTCTCCCTCTCCCAATACCGCCCCACAAAGCTTAACCCATGTTCCTTAACCCCTCCTGGCCGCCAGCTGGCTGCCGTTGTCCAGCAATCCAGTGGGAGAGAGAGAGAGAGAATGATGGGAAAAAGTTATTATAATTTCCTTTTCAATTCTAATTCCCTACTGCCATCTCTTTCCATCTTTCCTTTCCTATCCTTGGCTTTTTTTTTTGGATTTCTTACCACCCACCCGCACCCTCTTTTCGACTGGTTTGCTTCTTGGGTAATCGCCTTCGATATGGCTCGACTTTGGCTTCGACTTGGACTTTGACTCCGGTCTTCGACGGAAACGGAAACGTAGCCAAAATGCGACGCCCTGCAGGTCTGGCCCCATCCACCCCCTCCACCCCCTCCAGCAGCACTGGCCACCCGTTTGCTGTTGTTATTTTTCTGGTGTAACAATAAAATTTCCTTCTCATTTTCCTTTCGTTTTTCGTTTTTTTCTTTCTTACTTTCTTACTGGTTGGTTGTATCCTTTACCAGGAAAGTAAATGAAAAGGAATCAAAGGCTGCAATATGCCATCCAGAGCCCCCAAACACCGTCTGGTGCTGTAGTTAAAAAAATGAAAAGAAAATAAAAGAGAAGAAGAGAAAGGAGGGGAAGGGAAGGGAAAGAAAGCCACAACCAACACCGGCAACAATTGTTGTTGGGTGTTTTGGGTTATTCTTTACTTTTTCGCTGGTTTTTTTTTGGTTGTTGTTGCTCCTTCTTCCCTTGTTATTTTCATAAACTTTCAATAATTTTTTACTTTTGCCCATTGGCTGGGGCGATGGGTGCGCTATCATCCTAAGGATAGGGCATATGCCTAAAGTTTTCAAGGCAGAGCGGAATGGAAAATTCTAAAAGGAAATTGGTATATATTGATAGTACTTTCGACATTATTCGTAATATATATTCTTATACACATATACTCACATGTATACTTATATCTTTGATTACCTTCAATTGTTAGTACATTTTCAACCATTAATTCTAATACCATTCTGCATTATCTTTCAATCTTTTTTCAACTTTAAATATATATCCTATATTACTGTAGCTGATTCTTTCTAATGTGTTCATTTTCGGCTCTCCTTGCAGGGTACTTTTAAGGTCAACCAATCCTAACATCTTTTGGTGCAAGATTTTCATGAATTTCCGTTTTCTTTTCCTGTGTGTGTGGGTTATTTTTTCTCGACTTCTTATTAATTTTGGTGCAATTTTTCTCCCCTTTCGCTGTTTGTCTCCCCGTCCCTCCCCCCACCCATCGACACTCCGGGAACCCTTTCCACACCCCCCGTCCAGAGGGCTCTCCTTGTTTATTCTTGGTGGGTGGCCGCCTGCTGCTTATCGTAATTCATTTGGCATTCTTGTTACCCCCCGCCCCCCATCCTGGCTGGTGATTCCTTCGGAGGCGGCGCAACATTAATTTCTATATTGAATCCTTTTTTATAGACTTTCCACCAGACGGTGGAACTCGCACTCCCTTCCCCGTTGCCCCCTGGTTGCCCCTGCCCATCGTTGCGTGCCGCGGATCGCGTTTTCCTCGATTTCCATCTATCTTCCGTTTAAATTGTCAGTTAAGCGACTTTCGAAATACAATGCCTCGACAAAAACTAAAATTGTTCACGCACGAAGCTTGGACTGGGACTGGGGCTGGGGTGGGGTGGGGATCGGGAATGGATTGGATTGGATTGGGATTGAGTCTGGGTTCCCATCGCTGTTAACAATTTGCAATGGGAAAGGGGAAGCACCAGATGATAATGTATACCTTTCTCTCCATTTATCTTGCTAATGGTAAATGTATATTTGAATAATTATATGCAAATACGGTGTATGGAGCTACAGATCGGTGTATTGTTGATGGAATCAATGTGAGCATATGACTATATATTCCTTGTCATTTATGAAGGTAAAAGTTTTAAAAAGTATACATATTTTATACATTTGTACATATTATGGTGCATATCTTTATGTTAAAGCAAATCTTACAGTCTATAATTTGATTTATTTTCGAAGGAATGTTCAATCCATTTATATATTATATCCAAATGCATTAAACTTGTAATTTAATTGTATATATATAGTGTATATTTTTCAACGCTCAAATCCGCTGGTGTTCAGCAAAAACCCGAACTTGCCTGCTGGAGAAATCGGTTTACTGCTTTACGATGAAAAAAGCGAAATAGCCAGAGCCGAAGTCGCATTGCCGAAGCCACACAAAGGCTTGCTGCTTTTTGATACTGTCCGTGAGCGAAAGCGCAGCACCAGAGACTTTTGCTATCCCTGCAAAGCACTGATCTATATACATACATATATAGATATATGTATATCTGATACGGGTACAATAGTACTTTTCTTAGATCAATGTATCTGTATTGTATATCCCTTCTATTATTAAGTCACATTATGCATCATATAATTATATTATTCTCCTCTTTGTAAACGTTTTATGTAACTTTTTGGTTATATTTTAAGTTTGTTTTATTTATATAAGAATAGCTTAAGAACTGGGTCCTTTTTTACATGTACATATGTATCTGCGAATATCTACGAGTATTATACGTATTCTGACATCAAAGTACACACCTGTCTGTGCATCTTTGAATCGCTATATCAATATACCTAATCATCTGTACGAGTATTCCAAATGCCTAAGCCATTTAGCCATCCCACCAGACTGCAGATACTCTTCTCATTCCCAGCACTCGCACAAGACCCCATCTTGCCACACGGAAGTTGACATTAGCTGCGAAAGAAACCCGAAGAAAACCGAAACAAAAAAGAAACACAAGAAACCGAACCGAACCGAAGGAAAACAACACACAAAACGTGGCGAGAGGAAAGGTCTACGTCTACACATGGAAATTAAAAAATAAATAAAATGGAATGGAATGGTATGGAATAAAGTGGGGAAAAGATAGAAAAGACATTCACCCAGACACTCAAAGAGACGCTAGGGTCGGCCTGCATCTGTATCTGTGTCTGTGGCTGCTACCTTTTAATTGTGGTAAAAATGGAGTAATGACGGAGTTCGGCTTTCGGAAGTTGGCATTTTGACTTAGTATTATGTACTATTATTGTTATTATTTTAGTCGCTTGGAGCGGCCGTAGACAAACAGAAAGTAGCATTGCATGCCGCTGACATTTTGCTTTGCCGCTGCCGCTGCCACTGACTTTTTTCGGTGGATCTCAAGGGCCGCACACTCGAGTGGCGGGTCGGAAGACGGGGTCACCTCTTTCTACGCAACCACATCCGGCACTCGTCCGTTCGGGAAGTTTGCGTCCAGATGAGTGTGTGTGTGAAATGCGCTCCCACACGTGAGATATAAGAAGGTGACTGTAGACTGGAGACTGGGGAGAGAAAGAGAGACAGTCTTGAGGTAGACAGCGAGAAAGTTCACTGGGTCAAGCCTGGTGAGGGGGGTCGGGGCGAGTTATCACTTCAAAATATTATTTAGAACATTACTTTTTGGTCATTCCCTTGGCACTTTCGAAAGGAGGCGGCGGCGACTGTGGGAATAGCATGAACTTCTGTGGGAGCTGTCGAGTGTGAAAGGTGCTGGTAAATATTTACAAAATTATGTATGTACCTATAAAAACACCTACAATCTTTGACATTAAACTTTCTCAATGGCTTAGATTTTCCTAAACTTTTGCCGTGAAAATACCCTGCAGTTATTAGTTATAGCTATGCTTATGAATCGTGCCATATCCACCCTATAATCCTACTATTTCTTCTAAAACATGTCCTCCTTTCGATAACATATTCTCATCCTTTCTTAAGCTCTGATTCACTAAATAACTAGCCTCAAACTTTCTCAATTAGATTGTTAAGAGCTCGTCATTTATTTTCCCATTTCTTTTTAGTTTTTTTTTTTTTTGTTCTTTTATTGCTGGTGTTTTGTTTTGTATTTTCTTTTTTCTGTTGCCAATTTGTTGTTTATTAAAATTCGCATGTCGTCGAATTTGACATACGCCTGTCAGACCCTGGAAATTACATTTCTTTTTTTTTTCTTGTGGAAATCGGAAGCATTTTTTTCGGGCTACAAGAAAATGTATATGTATGTGCATTTTTTTTTGGTTTTTGGAGGGTCGGTTTGCCCGGGGGTTAGGGCTGGTGCTGGTGCTGGGGTGCAGGATACTGGCCAAGTCCATCAATCATCAGTCACACATTCAGCCGAGCAGAGCAGAGCAGAGCAGAGCAGAGCGCACTCAACGTAACATTCAAATCAATCAAAATACGAGGCCAGAGAGCAGCAGTAGGAACAGCAACGACAACGACAAAGGCGACGACGACGACGACTTCTAACGATTTTTGGGTGGGATAGGGGACTGGCAGCACCCCATCCGCCCCCACACACCATAGCACACCATGGCACACATCCCCTGTATGCAAAACAAATCTAATTTTTCATCGAATATGTGGAATATAGTTCATGCAAGCATTTTTCTTTTGCCTCTATTTCCTTTCATTGCCTTTGCTTTCCTTTTGTTTTCCCTGTTGTTGTCCTGCCGCTGATGAAGTTGTTCGAAATAATGAATAATGTGCTGCCAGATCGGGGAAGGGGAAGGGGACTGAGACTGGGTCTGGGGCTGATGGTAATGCTCATATGGCGTGCTGCTTCCATATGGCTCTCGACTCTCCGTACTCCGTTCTGTTCCATCGTTTGATAGATATGATTTCTGTGCAGGATCAGAAGGCATTCGAATTGAATTCTCCAACTGTCAAAAGTGTATTGGTACTGGTACTGATACTGGCCTGAACAAAGAAGTCCAGCTGGAGACCTATGGGGATGGGCATTCCTCCATCTGTGTCGAGCCACTTTTCAATCCAATCCCAACATTTAACAAGGGAAAATATAATTTGATGTATTTATATATATTAAAATAATTTTGAATGCTGACAAAATATTTCTTGTTTAGCGGAGAGGAGTGTTACTGACGAGTGTTACCTATTGAAGTCTTCCAACTTTCTGCCTTTCTGTTAATCCATTTTTCCTTCCATTCAAAGCCCCGCTTTAGTAGTCGCTACAGATTTCATTTGTCTAAAAATACAATGATGATCGCATATACATAAATTGTAATTGAAATTTCTCTAGTACCCTGATAAAAAGCATTTTGCAATCGCCTCCAATCTCTGGATGTCTGGGGATTAGAGCCGAACAGAACTGAATAGATCCGAACGGAACGGAACGGAACAGAAGAGAACAGAACAGAACGGAGCACTGGCACTGGCTGTTGATGACTTGATTTGAAATTTGAAATGATATTTTAAGAAACTAATGCCGCCATATCTCGACGATGACAGGCACAACCAGAGGGGCCAGTGGGGCCAGAGGGGCAGAGTGTTGTGTCTTATCCACCCTCGGTTGTGGCACTACCCTCCCCTCGTCCTCGTCCACCCTGTTGGATCCACACCACTTCGGGGGCATGTTAAATGTCATTTAATAGTTGACAGTTGCACTTGCTGTTGTTGTTGTTGCTGCTGCTGTTGTTGTTGCTGCTGTTGCTGCTATGATTATTGCAGTTTATTTTTTGTACCGAGTATCTAGCAAAAATTTATGTGTAGGTGGTTTGAAATTTATGTGGTCGTCGTTGTCGCTGGTTGTCGTTGTCGCTGTCGTCGACGCCAAAACAAGTCGCGAGAAATTCTTTTGAATTCGGTTCGTTTTTCTTTAATAAAAGTAAATTTTATTGCTTACACTAAAAATGCATTGCTCTTGCTGTCTGTAGCACAAGCCTCTTGTTGATGCCCGATGCCCGATGCCTGATGCTTGATGCTAATGCTCTTCTTGCCGATGCAGATACAAATACAGATTCAGATACAGATACAGCTGCATTTTGCTGATGCAGATCATTTGCTTATTGAATACATCCTGTGAGCGACATCCGTTCGTCTCGCCTCTGGCGCCCCCAAAAATGTAAATTCTCTACAGAATCACAAAGAGGGAGGCTCTTCTTTTTTGATGTAGTTTTTCCCAAAGTGAATTGAGGGATTGTCTTCTTTGGAATTTCCAAGGTTCCAAGCCTCAAGAAAGCTGCAAGAAAGTTGTTACTGTTACTGTCAAACGATTTGCTGAGCGAACTTTGATCATTGGATTGGATTGGCTGGCCGCTCGCTTGATCTTGTCTTTGATCTTTGACCCATTGCTGTGGCTTTAGAAAGTTGTAGTTTATTTTGGCAAATCATAAAAATGGCGCCACCCCACTGCTGTCTTGGTCATGGATCACAGCACCGACTGGGCTTCCAAAACACACAGAAAACAGAAAACGGAAAAAGAGCAGCCCAAAAACCGAAAAACCGAAAAACCGAAAAACTGAAAACCGAAAAAAGGCGAAGAATTTAAATGCGCCAGCGACTTTTTTTTGTGTGTGGCCGTACAGTTGCCGCGGATAAGCCGAATCAGTCAGAGACTCAGTCAGTCAGTCAGTCACTCGTCTGTCAGTCACTCAGCCAAGCGTAGGGCCTTACCTTACCCCGCCGTCATGCCACGCACGGGTCTCCTCAGTGGCAGTGGCAGTCTCTCGGAGTCTCTCTCGGAGTTCAAGTTGTCTTATCTCTAGGCTCTGCTCAAGTGGCTGCTCAAATTCCACCTGCTCCACGTAATTCCACCCTCTCCTCCCCCTTCCCCATACCCCATACTCTATCACATATCTCTGTGCGCCATTTTGGAATTTCGTTTTCTGGACGAATGCCTCTAATATGAGTTAACAGAAAAACAACAGAAACAGAAAAAAAAACAAGAACATAGAGAGGAAAAATGGAAAGAAATGAATATATTTTTTACCAAATTTTTATGCTCATTGTTAGTTATGTATTTTTTATTTTTGGGGTTTTTGTTTTTGGCTAATTAGCGTAGCCCCTGGGAAACACATGGGGAAATGTGCCGCACCCTGCACCCAGCACCCTGCACCCTAGACCCGCAGCTCGTGAACCGAATTTCTCTTGAAGCGGCAGCGGCAGTGGCAGCATGTATAATGCCACATTCAGGTCGGTTATAGCCGCTTGATGTTGCTGCTGTTTTGCATAAATTAAATATT
Source organism: Drosophila algonquin (assembly GCA_035041765.1). NCBI lineage: Eukaryota > Metazoa > Arthropoda > Insecta > Diptera > Drosophilidae > Drosophila > Drosophila algonquin. The sequence continues at coordinate 982,124 of JAWNKY010000339.1, read as the reverse complement.
ATTCGGTTTTGTGCATAGTGCCGCCATTTGCTGGTGGGTGGCTTCTCTTGGCCCACTTGACTGGGCATCGGAATGGGCTGGCACTGGCACTGTTGCTGGGCTGGCGGTGGTCTGACGAGCGGAGCGTCAGTTTGAGAGTCTTGAGTGAATCGTAGGGGAGTCGCTGGCACCTTACTTTGAAGATGTAAGAAAGTACTGGGAAAGTATATAAACATATCCAAGAAATCAAAGAAGTTGGTTGAATATTCGGATGTCAATCAGGAAAAATGTTTATAGCTAAGGGAATAATTCAAAGATATTCAAATAAATAGCTGATTCTGTTTTTGCCACCAATAGCTGATGTTGCACCTTTCGAAAAATTCCAAAAATTTACAAAGATATTCACATGAAGTACACATCCAAAGAGGGTCTCATTTGCCAAGAATTCTGTTTACCCAGAAACCGTTTTAGTGTAAAAAGATACCTATCCCAAAAATCTAGGGCAAGGAATCACAATTTCGGGCCAGATTCAGCGGAAATCAGTAGAAGTATTTGGGAGATGGCCACGTGGCCACATCACCTTCCCAATGAAATACAAGAAGCATGCCCCATGGACTCGAGTGTAGCGCACTCGAGAGATTCCAAAAGTTATTAAAGCGTAGACTCGACTCTCGGCTGCGTATATTGTTTTAAGCTTTGGCGCTAGATTCACACTATAAAAAAATTAGTTGTGCCCCTTCTTTTGTTGCCACGCTCGCATTTAGCTTATTATTTTTATGATTTTTGGGTTTTTGGTTTTGCTTTTGTTTTTGTTCCATTGTTGCCTGGCCATTTGCCGGGTTCAATGACTAATTTATGAAAGTTGGCCTGACTTGACTCTTATGCCAAATGCTATACTCGTACTCGTACTCGTACCACCGGAAACCAAAGTGGTTCACTCGGTTGCTGGGGTTGGGGTGGTGGTGGGGGTTTGGTAAATAGCAGGCAAATAGCAGATACTTCAATCGAAATGCGTTCGCTGATAGGCCAAGATGCGGTCAGAACTTTCACCGACAAAGCAGCGCCGAACAGTCGAAGGATGTGTGTGCCTTCCAGGAAGTGGAGGATGTGCTCTCGTTTTTCTTATTTGCCTGTGAAATATCGCGTTCACTTACGGTCGTAGGCAGAGGGCCAGGGCCAGGGTCTGGGCCTGGGCAAGGGCATGGGTAAGGGAGTACCTGTTGAGGTTAACCGACATGCTAAACAGGTACAGCCGTGTGCCGACAAAGGAATCGAATTCAAGGATATCCGGAGTGACCTACACCTACACCCACTCCCAAGCCCACTCCGCTTCCACTCCCAATCCACGGGTCATTCTGGTCACCGATTTAACGCCTCTAATTGAGCCATAATGTATTCGATATGGCCCAAATCATTCGGAATGGGGTCTGTTTTGTGTGTTCGTGTGCGCCAACGTTGAAAGTAAATCAATTTTTATGTCGCACTTTGCAGTTAAACTGGGAATCATCTGGCCCCAAGGAACAGATACAGATACAGCCACAGACTCAGACACAGATACAAAGCTTCGCGAGCCTCTTGTTACATTAAATATGCATCAAAAAATTGATGATGATGCATTTTTAACGATTCGAGAAGATTTTTATGTCGCCAGGAATGCATTTGACAGAGCATCGAGAAACCGCTGATGTATTGCCCCAATACACATGTCCATCATTCCATCACATTCGACATCTCAGGCATCGACATCCACCTTCGTCTCCATCTCTATCTCCACCTCCATCTCCACCTCCATTCCCATCTCCATCTCCATTCCTCAATCTCCATCTACTCCCTCATATATGGACTTGTTTGTCGCTTGTCTGCGCCTCAATTTGATTTTAATGGCCTTTTGATAAATTCCGTCCTCCTTCTCTGCGGAAGATCCATGTGACCTGAGAGAGTATCTATATTAGTGCGAGTGTGTGTGTGTGTGTGCCCTTGCCCCCGGGTAGTACATGTCATCAGCACTGGGCGGCGCCACCAGCGGCTCGGCTCTCACACGCTGCGCGTTAGCCTGGACAGTTTGTAATTATTTTTGTGGCCAAATTGAATTGAATTAAAGCGAAGCGAAGTGAAGTGCACACGGAGAGCAATGGCAGAAACCATCAGAGAATGTTGCGCCTGAGAGCGAAATGTGTGGACCTGTGGATACCCTGGGAGAACACATACTTCTTGCGTTTAATGGCTGTATCTTGGATGGGACTATGATCGTCCAATATACCATGCATCATTCTTCGAAATGAAAGCACTTTAAGCTACTTCTAGTCTAATATACCCCACTAAGATAATTCAAACTACCCCGCATAATGAAGCCCGGAGTCGAGCGCAAATGAACAACGAACTTTTTGGCCACAGTTGAGTGATTCCTGGGTGTCGTCGTCATCATCGTCATCGTCTTTTGGTCTTTGGTCTTCTTCTGGTGCTGGTGCTGGCTGTTGCTGTTGCTGTTGCTACTTCTGCTGTTCCCTGTTCATCATCGTCACCAGCCAGTGACGCCGTCTCCCACTTGCACCTGTAGCGTGGTGTTGTGGTGGTGCCACAACCACCATCGAAGTCGAAGTCGAAGTCGGAGTCGGTGGCGGGAGTCGAAGCTGAGAGTCGCTTGTCGCCCAAGTATCCACAGATACAGGGAACGCATCAGCATTCGTGGCCACTGTCACTGTCAAGCGTAATCATAATTTATTGTAATTATTTTGTATTATTTTTTAAAATTGTTTTAATGAGTCGTAGTCGTAGTCGCATCGCTGTCGTTGTCGTTGTCGTTGTTGTCTTCGTTGTTGGCTCTGATCGTTTCGGCGTTTTACTTGATTTTCCAACTACGACGATGGCAACAAAAACAACAACAACTTTGGAGACGCGATGTTCAGTTAATTTTACTCGTACTCGCAGTCACCTCGATCTAGCCGTAATTACATTATAGATATTTTTCTATGTTATGATTACCGTTGTCTGCCACAGCCACAACACCAACAGCAGCCACAAATACAAGTATCTTATGGCATTTTGTCAAACGAATAAATTTCATAATCGGAAGTGTTAGGTGGGCTGAAGTGTTTCGAGTGTTTCAAGTGCTTCGAGTGTTTCGGGTCTCCCATTATCCGGCCACTTTTAATGAGCCTCAATTATTGAAATTTCTCAAATGCAACGGCCCATCATGGGATGTGTGGATGGGTGTGCGCACCAGGAGAGGTGTTGCGGGTATTTCCTTATACTAGTAGGGTTTGATGAGATTTTTTTCCGTATTTGTTGTTCACTGAGGGGGTGGTGGGGAATCTGTCGTATGGAATCGGTAAAAGATTGTGTGATTAGTGTGATTGGTTTGAGGTGAGTAACTGTGGGAACTAGTTGGATGGTTTTTATTTATAGAATATTTTACAGTGTGGTTCGAATCTGGATTCTGATTAAATTGGTTGCTGTTTTGAGTAGTGCGGATCATATGTGGAACCTAGACGAAATGTAAACCGTTAATAGATCACCATCAGATCCATCCATTATGTGGAATGCATGCGATTCGTATTCGTATTCCCATGTGTATCCCATTGTGGATGTCGCAACTGGCAGCGTTCGGGGTCGGGTCGCTCGAGGGGATGCTGACGCTGTCGCTCTGAAATGCTGCCTCCGGCACCTGTTGATCTTATGCAAATACCAAATACCGAATAGTTCCACGCTTAACAATACGATCCCTGACAAAGTACACAACACCAGCGATCTGTTGAGCTGTAGAGCCGTAGAGCTGTCCCGGCCGCCGACAAATAGGAGTACACACAACTACATACATACATACATATGTACATTTCTGTCTTTGATAAGACAGCTCGCATTGCATTTGGTCGTTTATTGTTATTGTTCTGGTTGTTCTGTTGCACGAGAACTCGTGCGAGTACTACATACATATGTGTATCTCGCTCTTTCTCCAAAAAATTCATTTGTTTGAACTTTATCAGGCTGGGCTTGCGTGCATTGCGGGGGTGTTGTGCGGTGTTCCAGCGGTTTATTTGGTGTATATGCATGTGTATCTGAACGACGATAAGATACGGACACTCCAGCAAACGAAAACGAATCTCATTCTTTTCCTTTCTCGGTTCTTGTTGTTGTTGTTGTTCTTATTTTTTCGAGGGTTCAGCTACAGCTTCGGTTTCATCAGCAGACCACAGCATGCCAAAGCCATGAGGCTAATTTTCCGAGAATAATTTTGTGATTTGAGTGGCACATACGAGTATCAGAGTATGAGTATAAATCTGAATATGAGCATGAGTGTGAGTATTAGTAGTTGCCCCAAAGGGAAGTTGTCTCCACACAAATAGTAAATAATGGCATTCAACATTCGGAATCACAGAATTTCATTGTTTGCATACCGATAAGGCAGCATTCCTCAGGCCCACAAAAAACACAGAAAAAAAGTAGGAGCCGCAGTAGGAATATCTTCTAACGTCTTGACATGTGGGTGGGTACAGTTACGAGAGTCAATAAGATTAGCATCGTCATCATCATCGTCATCGCCAGGTTGTCCATCACATTGAAATCTTTAGTCATATGACTGTACTTAAATAGGTCTGTACTTTTGTATTAATGTTCTACAAAATATCTAACAAGAAATATATCCATTCTAGACTATGGTTCAATTTTCTATATAGTTTTATAGTTGTTATAGTAGATTTAACGCAATATTCAATATTCAAATTATCGATTATTGATCGATAATCATAGTCTTTTAAGCCTAAATATTCAACTGTTCGATTGCTGACTAAACAGGGTTGCATTTCCATTTCCATAGTCTGCAAGCCACCCATACTTTGTTTACTAATGAAATAATCTGTCTCATTAACTGATGCTACAAAGCATATCTCTCTGCCCGTCTTCCATCTTTCCCTACACCCTCGAAACGCACTGTATGTCTGTATATACAGATATATGTAGCTATAGCCATATCTATGGCCAGTGCCAACGTCTTGCTGTTCATCATCAACATCATGATTGTCGCCATCGTCGTCGTGCCCAGCTCATTATTTTTATGACTCTTTGTGCTGGGCCCTGTCTTCAGCACACGGTTCTGTGCCTCTTCTCTGGAGCTCTGGAGCTCTGGAACTCTGCCATCTACCATCCATCCAACCAACAAACCAACCAAGCAACCAACCAACTTCCTTCTATCTGGCATGGCATTGCAAAGTGATCTAAATCTATTGACTGAACTCCCAGAGGGACAGAGAGATAGGGAGAGGAGAGTGGGACGTGTATATATGTAGTACACCTGAGAACCGAGCAACAAGCGAGTGGATTGTTATAATTTTTATGATACTCGTACTTTTTGCTGCTGCCGCATTTCTGGCTAACTATTTATGCCACCAGCAAGACCATAAATATATGCATGTGTGTGTGTGTGTACCCGTAGATACTCTGTGTTTTTTGTTTCATATTCTCTCTTTTTATTGTTATTCATGCATAATGCCAAAAAAATATAAATAACAAATAAATTTCTTACTATGTTCTTTGAGTATTCCTCGCTCTCTCTCTGTCTCTCTCTCTTTCTCTCTCTCCATCTATATCTCTTTGTTTCTTTTTCATTCTGTGGTAATTATTAATAAATGCCGCCACTGCCGCCTGTCCCTGCCCGTTCCCTGCTCTCTAATAATATTCACGCTTCGCTTAACATTGAAGAAAACTTAAGACTACGACTAAGACAAGACGCTCCTCTCTGGGTCTCGAAGGGGGGGGATTGGAACTGGCGACGGAGATGGAGATTGAAACGGAGACCGGCGACCGGAGACCGAAGTCTATCGCTAGCGACTGGGCCGTGCCCTTAGCGTTCCAACAGCCAAACAGCCAAACAACCAAACAACCAAACAACCGACAACCAATTGTCTTTTGGCATATTTTCAAGTTGAACGCTCGGCAAGTTTTTTTCCTTCTACCATTTCTAGAGATTTTCTAGTGCGATTAAGCGAAAAACGAAACGGTCTCATAAAAATATTCCTCTCTCTCTCTCCGTCTGTTTTGGCATATGTGTGTGTATGTGTGTGATTTGCAAATACATAGATACTTAAGAATCGGTGGGATGTGGAGAAAATGGTGGCTGCTTAGGGCTGTTGGGATTGGTAAGCAAATTGCAGCTTTTGTGCCTTGGCAAAGTTCAATGGCAAAAGTGTGAAATTCGATGGCAGCTGTGGATGCTATTTCAAGTGGAACGTGTGTGGAAGCTAATTCATGGCTTTATTTCTCCAAGTTAAGTAATTTGATGGAGGGAGGTTATTTGTCATGAAAGTGAAATCTGAAGCTAGAGATATACCTGCTTCAAATATCACTGGGAACCCTTTAAATACTTTAAAAAATCAAAGAAATCGTTCGTTTATTCAAACACATCCTGCTACTCATCCAGTGCTGCGGCTGCTGTCAACTTTTCGCAATACTCCCAAAACCCATTCAGAGCCATTCACTCGCTCATTCATTCGTTCCACACACATATGTACATATATACATACTGTATGTGGACGGGTCGAACCCTCGATTGGGATCGGCATCGCCCTCGCCCATTGCCATTGCCATCAGAGAACTGCTTTGCATATTGACATCATCATTTTGGCAGAGACGACAAACTGTCAAACAAAACAATTGCTGTCAAATTTACTACAATGAGCGTACAGCAACAGCAACGCCAACACAACGGAGCGAAAAAAATGGAGCTGTCAAAGTTTTTATGGCAGGCCAAGAAGCAATTTCAACATATCAATAAATTTTTGACAATTCCCGAAGACACACCGAACCGCACAGAGGATGGTAAGGACAGAAACAGAATAAAACGAACCGAAAGGAAAGGCAAGAAATACCAGGGAACACCTTTTCAATAAATTTGCTACAACTGTCAGCGAAACAATGTCATTGTCACGACGCCCTCACCCATACCCATGCCCATACCCATCTCCCCATCTCCATCTGCAACTCCTTCCTACTTCACTTCCAATTCCGAGTTGAACCTCACCCTTGCCCACTCAGCATTGACTGTCGCGAAGGAAGCGACCTATAAACCTGTCACAGGACCCAGGCGCATTCAATTGTAGGCGAACAAGGAGCAGGGAAGCAGCAGGGAAGAGCCATGGAACAGGGAACTGGGAACAGGGAACAACAATGACAACGACGACATTATTGTCGCTAAACAAACGATCAAATGGCAATTTAAAAGTTTTTATTTAACACTAAATCACCCACACCACCACCAACATTTCCACTGGCATCGCCACCACCAATAAGCCACCCAACCGCCGCCACCTGACATTCGCTTTCTTTTTCAATTTCGAACCCTTTGGGCTTCTCCAACCCAACCCCAGCCCCAGCCCCAGCCCATCTCAACCCTTGCGCGATTTTCAATAACTTCTCTAGTGAAAGCAGCGAACAAAAGGCGCAAAACTTTACCGACTTAAATTATGGGCTTGTTCTTACTGTTGGTAGCACGAGTACTCCTGCCCCTGCCCCCTGCCCCCTGCCTTCCACAGCTGCCTCTTATTTTTCCTATATTTTTTCCTTTTCGACTTGGGTTGTCTCCTTTTCCTTTTTTTTTTTTTTGGTTGCCCGCCAAACCCATCGACTGCCTGACTTTTGACTCCCCATGGAATTCAGCTCTGTTGTTTTGTTGTTCTGTCGTTGCATGCATGAAAAAATTTTGACATAAGCAGGCGCATGCCATGGCTGCAGGAGGGAGAGCGCTGAGTCCTGAATCGTGGGGATATGGCTAAGAACTTCTACGAATATTGGTATTGGCAGCAAAGCAGTGCTTTAAGTGGAAATAATTTGACGCGGGGTTAAATGCCAGCTTAAGGGTTTTGATTGCACAGCTGAGAAAAAGAGACATTTCCTGAATGAAGTGGTGACCCCAACAGGAATTTTGAATGTCTTCTGCCGCATCTGAGGGAGGTCCTCAACAGGTTACTTAAAATATATCTGCTTCCTTCTTTTCCGTTTGATCTTGTCGTGACACCATTTGGGTCTTTCTATCTTCAGAGTGGTGACCTCGACAAGCAGCATCTTGATCAAGACTTTCGCCTGTACATAAGTAGCAATCTCCCGCTCAATAAAAAACTCGTCCATATATATGGGGCAGTAAAATAATACTATATAATTTACAATAATTTATAATTTACTCGAATCTATGTGGATAATTGTGGAAGAGATTTCTTAAAGCTTGAGTGGAAAAGCCGAAAGGGTTGGAATAAAATAAAAGCGCCGGGCCGCCTACTTCCAGGGCTGTCTCAATGCCTGGCGTTCGTTGCGCTCCTCAAGGCGCTTGTTAAAGAAGGCAATGGTCAGGTGGCGTTTGGCGGGGGTAAGTGTCGTCTTTGAGTTCTTGTTGGAGTTCCCATTCGGTTTTCCCAAGAGTTCAATACTGCCCAGACTGCTGCCCACGCGCACAAGTCGCGAACGACGGTGGCGGATTTTAGTGGGCGACTTGGATCCCGAGCGGACTGGAGATCCAGCAGAATATCTAGTAGAGTTCGGAGCAGGTATGCGTTTAGCAAGACGCTTGCGCGGAGAGCTCCGTGGAGAGATCCTTGGCGATAAGCTAGGCCTCCCTGTTCTTGGCTCCGCTGGGTTCTGCGGCTGCTTGGCAACATCGTAACGTCGCTGGTCACCGGACTTGAGGCGCTCCGGCTCGTCGATAGCCTCCTCCCGCTTCAGGTCACGGATGAGGCGCGCCTGCAGCCGATTGTAGCGGGATTGCCGGGTGCTCAAGGTATTGGTCCAGAGCTTGTGGGCTGGTACGGTGCCAGCCGGTGACTTCTTGCTGTTTTTTGACTCATTGGCCCGGGCTTTGCCCTGGGCCTTCTTCTTGGCTACTGTTTTGTGGACGGTGGTGCGACTGGGGACAGGTTTCGCCTTTCTGTGAGGCGATCCTTTGGAAACGCCCCTGGAGTGTCGCCCATCTTTGGAGACGCACCTGGAGTTTCGCTTTTTGGGGCTTCCCTTTACGCCTTGCTGTGTGGCGTCAGTCCCGCCTTGTGACTGAAGCGGCTTGTACCAGGGAAAGACGACGTTCTTGTTCGGGCCCTCGTAGGCCGTCTCAATCTTTGGCTCCTGCGGGTTCTTCTCTGTTCCAAGTCCTCCGGTCAGGCGACTTGCGCGTTTCCTGGGGTGCGACTTTAGGCGTGGCACCAGCCAGGGCTTTGAGTAGTTGCGTGTTAGCACCGGAATCCTCGTAGCAGCCTTTGACTTGGACTTGACCTTCTTCGAGCGGAGCTTCGGTTTCTTGGGGGCCGGGGCCGGATGATGGTAGGCCCCGGCTGGCAGCATGGCGTTCAATGAGAACTTACCCTGCGCCGTGTCGATGGCCGGTGACGATGCGATGGCCGGTGCTGCAGTCTCGGTCTTGACTATCACGTTTTCATGAGTCTGTGCAGCGCAAGTCCCCTTGATGAGGCGGCGGTTCTTGACGGCACGCGAGGCACCGCGTGGACGTTTGGAGACCTCCAGTAGGATGTCCTTGCAGTCGGTAGGTAATTGCGCATCATCGATGATAACTCCGTTGAGGCTCCGACTGCCCACATTGTCCAACTCAAAGACGGACATGGGGCTCTCAAGTCGCGTGATCCTGGAGGACAATAACTTGCTGGGCAACGGCTTCTGGGTACGCACCGGTTTATTAGTCAGCAGCTTTTCCAGACGCGCCAGACCCACTCCATTCGGGTTGGTCCCGCCGGTGGGCCTGCTTGGTTTCATCTGCGCCTGCGTCTTCGGGGGCCTCTCCGTGGTGACCCCCTGGGCGGGCCTATGTTGGACGAGATCGTCAAAGGCCTCCTTGGACTGGGCAATCAGCTCGGTGAAGTTGATGTGATCCGGCCGGGCGAAGTACATGTGTCCCTTGAAGTCGGCTACCTCGCCGAGGCTGCTCCGCTCGGCGATCACCTGGGCCACCACCCGCTTCATGGCGGACCGATTGAGCGTCTCCAGATGGTTGGCCACGTTCTTGGCCAGGGCCTTGAGGGCCCCACCCGACCCGTGGATTTGCGGCGTGCTCCACACAGTCTTCTCCAAGAGCCTAGGGGCAGCGGCCGCGCTGAATTCCTGATCTGAGAATCTTCTGCCGAATGCATTGGCCAACACTTTTTCTGTGCGACGTTGATTTTGGTGCGTCTTCTTGGGATATGACTGGACAGCCATTTTCTTAGATTTTACCAAATTTTTTGTAGTGTTTTTCTTCATTTTCAACACATTTAAATGTTAATTTTTGTAAAATTAAAATGTGGAACAGGATAGGACTGTGTTACCTCCAGCAAAATTCGACAACTGACTGTACAATGTCTTGAAAGTCAGTGTTTGCTGAATGTAGCGTTTTCCTTTAGAGTGGGTGATCATCGCATCGGAATGGGAGTGATCTGTGAAGGACCATTACGAGGATGAGGCAGGTCTTGAGGCGGCTGCCTACGCTCTGCAGCTGCAGCCCCAGTAGCCACGTGCTAAGGGCCTTCCCTTATCAATGGGCCGGGGCAATCAAGCGGCAGGAAAACACCGATCCCCCGAGGAAGAGCTACCTGCTGCAGAGAAAAACCCCTGCTCACCGACCTGACCACAGTGACTCGGACTCTGACTCGAACTCAAACTCCAGGGGTAAGATGAAAAATTATAAATGATTTCATTAAAGCGAGAGCTGAGGGTCGACCTAGGTCAGGGCCGAAGACGAAGAGGAATACTGGTGGTGGTGCATATGCACCTGCAGTTCATTCGGTTTTCGGAGGGACACCTTGGGCAGGTGAAGTAGGAGAGCGCTCGCTCGCCCCTGTCCCTGTCCCTGTCCCTGGGTACCTCTAGGGGTGGGAAAAATGATTTACGCAATGAGCGAGACACAGTTTTGATGATCCGCTTCAGTAAAGTCGAATGCGGACAACCCAAAAGGGGGAACCCTTTGCGAAGTTCGATAGGGAAGGGCTCCCTCTGCCTCTGCTTCTGCTTCTGCCAGCATATGTATGTACATACATACCAGCACTGGCCTCTTTCCCCATTCGCTCTTGCTATGGCTCTGGCTCTGGCTCTGTCTCTGGCTCGTTTGGGCCACTTAACCGTAATTAGGGCTTTTCAATATTATTAATGATGATGGTCGCTTGCTGGCCTGGAAATGTGGGAAATGCATTGCGAATTGATGACGATGACTGCGACTGCGATGACGACGACGACGACGACGACGGCAGACAGGCAGACAGGCAAAGGACTGGCGGACAGGCATACGGACATGCGGACAATGAATGCAAAAATGCAAACACGCAAACCGAAAGCGCAACAATTTTCGAACTGCAATTTTTGTGCCGCTCTGCTTCGCTCTATTTGACTTTTGCTGTTGTTGTTGTTGCTGTTGCTGTTTTTGTTGTGTGCCGATGTGGTGGTGGTGCTGTCGGTGGCGGTGGTGGTGGTGGTTCCATCCATACGTTTTTAGCGTTATCAGTGCAAAATAATCTTTCAATCAGCCCTCGCCGAGTACAAACAACGTCGTCGACATCGTCGCTCTTCTCTGTCGTATGCAAAGGCCCAACGAAGCGTAACGCCAATTGTTGCAGTCTCAGTGTTGCTGTTGCTGTTGTAGTTGCAGTTGCAGTTGTTGCTGTGTGTCTGCGTGACAGGGGAGGTCTGGTGGCACTTGAAGGGCTTGCAATTACAATGAACCCAGAACCTATCGAATGGCCAACTCCAGACCCAACTCCAATCCATCCCATAACCCAGAGGCCGAGAAGACCACTTGTTGCAAAGTGCGTTGATTCACGCATCCGATTCCCCTCCACTGATGCGAACAAGCGGAGTATAGGTGGTATAACATAGGAGGCACGGTCAGGAGGGTTTCCCATAAACTAGATAAATGGGAAGGATTTTCAGTGGCCCCTGCATTGGCCACCCCGAAAATAGCTCCCCATGAACTTCGAACCTTAGAACTCGGGAGCTCTTGCGAAAAATGTCAGATATTATTTTGTTTTCGATTGAACGCTTTTACAAACCGATTTGAACACTTTGAACATTCGTGGAAATTCTAGTATAAAGATGAGAATGGACGAGTCAACATTGGACAGGATTATCCAGGAACTAACCGGCCTCAGGGATGGCAACAACTGCACCCTGTCGGAGGAGCTGATCGTGGCGCTGTGCCGGAAGGCGCGTAAGGTGTTCATGCAACAGCCAATGCTCCTGGAGCTGGAGGTGCCCATGAAGGTGTGCGGCGATGTGCACGGACAATTCCCAGATCTGCTTCGAGTCTTCAGGACGTGTGGCTTTCCGCCGCAAACGAACTATCTGTTTCTGGGGGACTATGTGGACAGGGGCAAGCAGTCGCTGGAGACCATCTGCCTGCTGATGGCCTACAAGGTGCGCTACCCGGTGAACTTTTTCATGCTGCGCGGCAACCACGAGTGCTCTGGCATTACGCGTCTGTACGGGTTCTACGATGAGATTAAGCGTCGTCACAATGTACGGATGTGGCGCCAGTTCATCGACTGCTTCGACTGCCTTCCGGTGGCTGCCGTCTTGGCGGACCGTGTCTTCTGCTGCCACGGCGGCCTGAGCCCTTCCTTCCAGAGCCTGAGCCAGATCCGGAACCTCCCTCGCCCCACGGACATCCCCAAAGAGGGCTTGCTCTGTGACCTTCTGTGGGCGGACCTGAACCGCACTGGCGACGATTGGGGCCACAGCGATCGTGGCGTGAGCTTCACCTACGGCGAGAATATCATATCGGAGTTTCTCGCATCCTGCCGCTTTGACCTGATCATCCGCGCCCACGAGGTCGTAGAGGATGGCTACGAGCTGTTTGCCGATCGACGCCTCGTCACCATCTTCACGGCCCCCAACTACTGTGGACTGTGGAACAACGCGGCGGCAGTGATGTGCATTAGCGAGGATCTCGTCGTCAGCTTCGTGATCCTTTGTAGCAAAATCTCTTAATAACAATAAACAATTGTACTTACAGCAGTGTTTATTATATATATGTATGTATGTATGTAGATTACGAATATATCTAAACATATTCTAGAAAATGTAGAAAAATCCCTGCACTGCCGTGGTCTCTTGTTAATAGGAATATCTAATCTCTATACTCCCTTTGCACGCCGCAGATTTGTACATATTGAGATATATGCATATATAGTACCAAAATTATATAACCCATTGTGATTCCCATACAAAAACACTACTGGTGGTTCTCCCCCTATTCCCCCCGGGGTCGCCACCTACCACACTTTCAACTCATTTCATTTCAATTGCGATTTGCGCCTTGTTTGCCTAGTTGTTCGCGAGCCGAAACAAAAAAACAAAACAAAAACGAGAAAAAGAAAAAAGGGCATGGGGAAGGGGAAGGGGTAGGCAGGGGAATTGCAGCGGCTGGAGAAGAGGAAGCGGCCCAAAACAAGCGGCTTCGGCCAGGGAATCATTTAAGCATTGCGGTGTGAAATTTCACACCGATTGCAATAAAAATTCAAGCGACCAACAATAAAACGCGAGAGACAGAGAGAAAGGCCCCGCCGTACTCACTGAGACAGAGCCGAAAACCCCCAGACAAAGTCGAGGCCCAGACCCAGGGCCCAGGGCCCAGGGCCCAACATTGAAACAAAATCAATCAAACAGACGACGGGCTGCGCATGCGCGCACGCCGGATGTGGATGTGTTGGTAGCTGCTGCCGCTGCCGCTGCCGCTGCCGCTGTGGTAGCCGCTGCTGCTGCTATTCCGAACGGATGAGGGTGAGGGTCGTGGGTCGGTTGTCGGGGTATGGGAGCCGATGTACTGGCGGCGTTAATGGTGTCACTAAGTACGCCGCAAACTGACGGATGGACAGACGGACAAACGGACGGAGGCTTCTTTTGATGCCGCTGATCATCGAATGGAACCAATAAAAGTTGCCTTCCCATTGTCTTTATTTGCGCGGGTCGCGCAGCCTGTACTCGTACTCGTACTCGTATTCGTATTCGTACCATTTCCATTTCCCATTTCATTCAATTTGCATTTGTCGGCGCCGAATGTGTGGCCAGCGCAGCACATGGTTGAATGGTCTTGCGGGTGCTGCTGATGAATGGGGGAGAGCTGAACTGGTTGGTGGGCTGGGAGTCCGATACTGAGTTCGAGTTCGAGTCCGAGTTGGGGGAGTGAACAAAAGAGTCAACCCATAGAGCCGAAACAATTCAATTGTCTGCCTGGTTGGACATTCGGTGTTGGTTTTCTTGTTTTCGCTGCCTGTCGGTTGCGGTACATTGCATCTCACACATCTCGCACATTAGCGGTGCCAATGCCAGCGATGACGATGACGATTGCAATGACGATGACAATGTCGATGAATGGAAGTCTGTTCTAGCCCTCGCGAATGATGAATAGATCACTGGGGTCCAATGAAATTCTTGGCATGAATGGGGTAGGGAAGGGATGTGTGAATTTGATGGAAATTCAATGAAATTCGGTTGGCAATTCTTTATCAAATATCATTGGTATCGCGATAGATCTTCAATAGTGTCAAAGGAATATTCTGTACATTCCGATTCTGTGAATGTCTATACCTAAACCATACTATACAGATTCCATTCTATTTATGAGTGCATTCACTCTGCCACTCCCACTCCCACTACCACTGCATCCATCCTCTGTTCGAGTTCTACACATTGCTAATCATATATCATTCATTTATTTATTTATACGAGTACGAGTATATGAGTATTTCCGACTAACCCACCCTCACACTCCACTCTCCTACACTCCACTCCCCCGTCATTGCTTTACTGTCTGCGGAGAGAGCACTCTGCCACTCTGCTAATATGCGGGCGCGATCGGAACCGCAACCGAAGCAGCAAGCAGCGACCGGCGACCGGCGGCGACTCGCACCGAAGTCCGAATGTTAATTGCACTCGAACAGAGGGAGGGATGGAGAGAGAGACCTACATACATATAAATATTTTTTCCAATGAAACATTTTTATGTTAATTCGAAAAATTGTTTTACAACCAATTAACTTAGCCAATGCACCAAAAAGATCAACGGACAAGATCGCAGAGCACCACTGAGAACCACCGCCGAGTGGCAATGCGGCAATACGGCAATGTGGCAGAGGGTGAGCGTCGATCGCATGCCGCTTGGAATTTCATTATGCGACTGTCAGTTGATGGCCCAAACTAAGACCTGGCAATGGCACTGGGCACTGGGCACTGGTACTGCCAGCGGGCAGGCAGGTGCAGCTCAAGAGATATACATATGTACATACATGCTACTCGTTGAGACAACTTCCTTATATGTAGAGTGGTGGTGGCGGTTTCCTCAATTCTGGATGAATGTCCTGTTGCTGCGGGTCAGTGCAGCGCCTCGCTCTAAATCAATCAAGCGCATCCAACAGAACCCAAAGAAAAACACACAAACACAACAACAAAATAAAACATGTAATATGGTATATGGTATAGGATATAGGGTATAGAGCAGTGCCTCGACTAGGGGATACCTGGTAGCTGGATCGTGTTGATATTTGGTGGAATATGAATTTTAAATATATACACATTATGAATCATAGATCATGCTTGTATAGGTTATACAACAAGTATTTTATGGACACACCAATTAATTAATAAATTAGGAATACAAAAAATATATAAATTGTTGTTGCAACATGCCAGGGATCCCGATATACCCCTTGTGCTCTGCCAAGTACCGGGTATCGGAATACAGACAGTAAAACCATTTCAATTAAAATGCCACTCGGGGTCGAGGATGGATGCCGCGCGCGCTCTTCCTGCTACAGGTGCGAAACACAGGCCACGAACCACAATGCACACGGCGCCCCGCACCCCGAGCCCCGCTCAGTTGGTAACCTGACCTGCGGTTGTGTCATGTAATTAGGAACTTCCATGAGGGGTTATCGGGGGTTATCAATCGATCCAATCGATGGACGGGTGGATCGATGGATGGATGGATGCAAACGATTGCAGTTCAAATGCGGAATGAAGTCATTCCGGCAGCTGCTTCTGTTTACGGTTTCGACTGTTTTTGGGGGGGTTCTTGGGTCATGGGTTTTTGTTTTGTGTTTTTTTTTTTGGTTTTGGCCAAGTCATGACATCTCCAAGTGGCTGCTCGTGATATGCACAATGCATGAAGGAAGGAGGAAGGAAACTTTCCCAGGCCATCTATAACAGCAGTCAAGTCAAGTCAACTGCTGAAGCCAAGATCTTCATTAAGGCCCAGTGCAGGAGTTATCGGGCAATGGCAATCAGCTGGCCAGATGCGCGCATTCAGAATTCACAGATGCACAAAGATGCTCTGCTCAGAGATGCAATGCAGTCCAGGAACACTCTCGTGTCCTTTGACGCTCCATATCTATCTGATGGACGAGGACTGGGGACTGGGGCCTGGTGCCCTGGCCAATCCCTGAGAGCGGCAGCAAATAATCTGAAGCCGACCATCGGAGTCACGTTGCCAAGACCCAGACCCAGACCTAGAGCCAAACCATACCAAGACCCAACCCAAACTGAAGCCGACCACGCACTCTCCTGCTCTCTTCTATGAATCTATGGCAACTGGGAAGGGGACTTAATTGCGTCGCGTCAACGTATAGGTGAATTATTATATAGAAGCCATAAAAAAATATAGCAAAACTTTGTCCCCATACCCCATACCAGGCAGCTGCTGATCGCCGCAATGATAATCGCCCAGTCGCAGTCCCAGAGGCCTCCTCTACCTCTCTGCCCCAGCCCCAGCTCCAGCCCCAGTCTCAGCCTCAGTGGTAGCCTCAGCCTCAACTTCAGCCTCAGTGGCAGCAAAATCAGAGCTCGTTAAAAACGCTCAAGTTGAACCAATCAAAAGACGCGCCGTCGACGACGCCATCGTTGTGGGCCATAAAAAACAAATAAACAACAGCAACAATCACGGACAGGCAGCAAAAAAATTATTAAAAAAAAAAAAGACAAACACAAAAACCAGAAAGAAAGAAAGAAAGACAGTGGCAGTGGCAGCGGAGACGGGAGAGAGAGAGATATAGAAAAAAAATATGAAATCGCCAAAGAATTCGAGACGAAATGGAAATAAACGTATATTCATATATAAAAATGGGTAACGCATCACAAAAATGGTGAAAATGTGCGACTTTTTCCCCGTTTTGTAAGTGGTTTCTTTTTTTTTTTTTTCGTTTTCGTTTTTGTTGTGGTTTTTGGGAGCAAACATAAAATATTCCTATTGAAAGTTCATTGTACGGAAGAACAGCCAGAGGGATAGCGACAGCGGCAGCGACATTGCTGAAGACGAGTCATTAAAATATGATCTATGATCCATTGTTCTAGAAATTCAAAGGTTCGGAGGTTTGGAGGTTCGGAAGTTGGCTTAGCCCGGATTTCTTAGCCAGAAACGAGGGGAAATGTCGATGAAGAATGGAGGAAACCCTGAAAGCTAATTTAAAACTTTCTTTTAACAGCGTCTTGCATATCGCTCCATCCATTTAGAGGAGCTCTTAATTGGTACAAATAATATATAATTTACATAGAAAAGTACAGATTGGTCCAATAATCCAAATCGAAATAATAATAATATTGCATATCGAATATCTTTTCAAAAACCCCAATGACCTGTAGCCCTCCTAAAAATGGTATATGTATGTGTATTACGACTATCAAGGCAAAGTCCATTGGGGAAGCTTTCCCGCATTGTCGTAACGTAACCGTAACCCTGGCGGTTCCGGTAGCTTTTCTGCGATTGTCTGCCATCATCATTCATTTGGCGATGGTGAGTGTGAATATTTGTTGTTTTTGTTTTTGTTTGGTTTGGTGTGCAGTAGAGAAACCTCTTTCCCAGCGTTCTTCCCACAATGGCGAAGATCCAGCGGGCTGCAGGTCTTGATTTCCAATCCATCAGCAAGACTCGTTCGCTTTCCAGGGGGCCCCCAAAGTCTTGCGACTCGGTTTTATGTGGCTCAAACAGAGGACCCACCACGAGACCACCAAACCACCATCCACCATCCACAAACCACCTCTCTCCACCTGCAAACTCTCTTAAGCGGCAGGCCCTAAGCGGGGACCATTAAATCAAACCACTCAACCACATCAACACCCGGGCGTGCAGCTTATTAAGCTGAATCATAATGAAATCTATATAGCCATAGGCGGAGGGGCCTAGAGCTATAGCTATGGCTATAGCTGGCCCTGGCCCTGGCTCCTACAGCTACAGCTGTTGCTGGTAGCTCTTTTCCCGTGTCTTTATCAATTATTTTCGTAGAAGTCTCATCATCCTCATAGATTTTACTTCACTCTGCCCCTCATTCCTTCAGCTACTGATTCTGATTCTGATTCGGCTTGCCGAACCATTTCCATTGCCCCTCGCCCTCGCCATGCATATTTATGGGGTATAGCAACTTTTGCCCATATTTTACACGTTCATAATTTTTACATTGTTCTATCACGCGAATCGCTTCGGCTTCGGCTTTGGCTTCAAATACAGCTCCAGCCTCAGCTTCAACTTCGGTTGTGGGGTTTTTGGATTGGAGCTGCGACTGGAACTGGAACTGAAACTGGGGCTGGGTTCTCGTGTTCTCGGGTTCCTTGATGTATGGCCTATAAGAGACTCGGTTCGAACTTCCACCATCACCATCGCCATCGCCATGGCCATGTAATGCATACTCCATTGCTTTCAGTCATTATGCCCCTCTGGGCATAAATCAGAAGCTGCCACCTTTCTCCCACCCCGCGGCTCAGGCCCAGGCCCAGGGCCAGGGCCAGGGCTCCATCTTGGGGCTGGTGGTCGCATGTGCAGCATTTTGAATTATTAGCATTGGACGCTGGTGCTGGTGCTGGTGCCTGGCGCTGTTGCTGCCACTGGTGCTGTTCTTGTTTGCTTCGGTTCTTTGATTGCCAACTTCTTCAACATAGCGCCACCACACACTCGTCGCGTCACACCTCTCACCCGAACCCCACCCCACCCCAATTGTACAAGTATATACTCGAACACCCATATCCGTGTATATATCATCGTTGTGGCTGTGTTCCTTCTGCCTTCTGGCTTCTGGCTTCTACCTTCTGCTGTTGTCGGCCATATAGATTGGCGTTGTTTGGTTTTCTCGCATCGTGTAATGTGTGTGGTAAATAGCGGCAATTGGCACAGCTATTTGCCAGAATGAGTGGAGTGCCAGGTGCCAGGTGCAAGGGTAGGGTGTAAGATGAGTGCTTTGATTGCTGCGACCAGGGCACTGACTGATTGCATTCTTGGGATTGGAATTGGAATTGGGATGGGGGGCTGGCGCCTGACCTTTTGAAAAGGGTTTTTCATATCAGATATACAATTTCGAATAATTCGATTAATGCCAGATTCGGTAATGCTAGAAATAGGAGCATAAATTCATCTCTCGATCACTGATCCGAATATGAAATAAACCACATTTATAAAGGACTTCCGTCACAAGAAAAAATTAATAACTTTATAAATAACAAATAAAAAAAACCAATAAAATAAATCTTTTGAAGAAGAAGAAGAACACAAAGAACACAAAAAGTCTCGATAATTCGAACTTATTCGACTTTCGATTTTACTGAATGAATGGCACAAGTTTGAACTCGATTTCTGAACTCAAACGATCCAAAGTTTGGCATAAGTTAGGATTGGGTTTATAATTTCAATAATTTCTATAGCTTTATCTTGCAGTTTCGAAAGACCACGTACTGCCGTACTGCTACATTGGATTATATCATCGGAGCGATCAGTCCAACTCTGGCGATGGGATGGGGACTACGCAATGCCAATTTCTCATGGCGAACTCAATGCAAATCATCTCATTGCCCAATGCACACTGGTACACACTTGTGCACACTGGTTAGGTATGGTACTCATTGAGAGACGGAAATGAAGAGCAGCCTCGGCTCGGCTCGGCTCGGCCATTAATTAAACCACTAAATATTACCAGCTGAAACTAAACTAAGCCAAAGCAACTACCAAAATGGAAACTAACAGCCGAACGGGGCTCTGGCTCGGACACGTTGGGCCAGAAGCAAAGTTCAACACAAAAGCCAGAGGCGTGACTCAGTTACCAGGAAGATGGCATGGCCAAGAGAGGGAGTTGGTGGGGGGCTGGTGGTCTATAAGGTCTATAAGCGTAATCAGCGCATTGGCCGCAGCATTTTCAAACCACCAACTGATTTTTGCATAATAAAACACTTAATTTCCATGAGTATTTCCAAAAAAAAAAACAAAACCGAAACAAAACACCAGAAGAAATATCTTCCATTGAGCGAAAATACAAAAAGAAGCAGAAGAAGAAGACGAAATAGATATAATAGAAAACCCCGAACATCTTCGTATGTGATTTCAAATGGGAAATTTATACAGCGAGTTGTAGAAAATCATTAAACAAATCGCACTTTAATAGGCAGAAGCAGAGCTAACAATAGAGGCCTAAGAAAAAATGTACGACCCACAGACTCCCCCCAAAAAAAACCAAATAAAAAAAACCAAAAACAAAACAAGCCAGGAAAAAAAGAAGATCTAACCGAGCTGAACTGAACTCTGGCGAGGAGAGCAGGGGGCAGAAGGTGGAGCGTCGGCGGCAGCGGTGAGGGAGTGTGGAGTTGGGATGAGAGAGAAGCATCCAAGCGGTGCGAAATTGAAGTGAAGTGAAGTGCAAAAGACAAACAACAACCACTGCCACTACCACTACAACCACAACAATGACTTGACTTCTCCGGAGTTCAAAATGAGACTCTCCAAATATAGCCAGACAGAGGCAGAGGCAGAGGCAGAAGCATAGGCAGAGCCATAGATACAAAAACCACAGATACAATGAAGCACCTGCGCGCATGCGCACCCCGAAAGCGCAGTCAAAGGCGCTGGCGCACGCGTGGGTGGACAGAGAGATAGAGAGAAATAGACAGAGAGCAATAGAGAGTGAGAGGAGCGTGTGAAGAGTGAGAGAAAGAGCACAGCCTGAGTGGAGTTTGTGGAAGAAATCGCGAGAGAGACAGAGAGCAGCTCGCGGAGAGTGATAGAATGAGTGGAGAACCGAGACCAGTCGCAGGAAAAAGAGTAGAGAAGATTGGCTAAAAGCAGCACCGGGAGAAGAGTGTAACAGTGAGAGTAGCATGAGAACATTAGAGAGAGAAAATTGATAAATTAGATTGAGAAATTATAAGATTGAGAGAATAACAATATTCGGAGAGAAAAGACTAAGAAGAGTGAGAGATTGAGAATAGAAGTGGGTCTTAGAAGACAGTTAGCCATGTTGTAGAGAGCTGTAAGAAAATTTAAGGAATCAGGGGGGTGGGGTGTTTCTCATGCACTCAAGAGCTACGCATCGCAGAGGCCCAAGAAGCAGCCGCAGCGTCGTCGCCCATTACGTTTCAGTGCGTCCGCTAACCAAGCAGCAAACCCCAAAAAAACAAGAAAAAAAACATGAAATATCAAGAAATAACTGTTCTTATCGCAAAGCCGAAGTTTTGAATACCCTGAAAACAAATCTAAGACTGTCTGCGATCATAGGGACATTTTTCAGGTTGCTGTAGAATCGTATAGCCTCAAAAGTTTATAAGAACACTTTTCAGTGAGCCATGATAATCCATCGAATCCACTCTGCCCCATGGAAGATTTTATCCATAAAACATATATGATTGGTAGTACTTCGATTAGGTTTTTCTTACTGGACAATTCTTTTGAATTTTGTTAACTTAATTCGATTCTGATCCATTAGCAATCCAGTTCCAGATCAAAAAGGAAGAGCAGATCAAAAAGATCCTCCCTTACTACAAAATGTTCATAAGACTTTCCCGATTCCTTGGCATTCTGTTGATGGCCAACTGATCGTCAAAATTGTAGTACTCTCTGAAAGTATAGTGTGTGTACATATATGTGGAAACAACAACAGTGCCTGATGATATGTATGCGATTTTTATGTGTGAACGTAGACAAGTTCGGTAGTTAAATAGATGCACAAGCACACAGTCGCACAAAAGGCAGAAACTAAACGAGTACTCGTGTATTCGTATACACCGTGGTATACGTACACTCTGCCCCGTCAGGCGGTTGGTTGGTTGGTTGGATAGACAGACAGAGAGACAAACTGACGGACAGACAACAATAAAAACAAGCCAAAGAAAAACCCCAAAGTTAACCAACATTAACATTTAATCGAACCTCATGTTCAGTAGAGCATGTCTCCTGTTACATACGAGTTATCATCCGAGGGAGGGAGCTGCTGTTGCTACTGCTGCTGCTGATGATGGTTAGGCCGAGGCGAGGGAGACCCACACACAAAGACAGACCAACAGAGAGACAGACAGATAGACAGACACTGGGAAATGGGAACTACTGAAGCTCTGCAAAAAGACTTTGCCACACTTGAGCTCCAGTTCCAGTTCCACATAGGGCTATATAAACATCTTATATATCAGACACACACTCTCCTGTATATAGATTTAGGTATATATATACATATGTACATATATATGTACATAGCTACACCTGTGCACAGGTTGGTTAAGATTCCCGCCGTTGAGGCTACACTGATGATCGCTCAACGTCGTCGTCGTCGTCATCGTCGTTAGCGTTTGTTGTCGCTGTCGCGCTGTCGTCTTTTGTTTTCGCATGAGGTTGCTGTTGCTGTTGCTGCTTTCCTTCCACTCAACTCCACTCCACTCCATTTCCATTTTCATTACCATTTTGCAGCAGCATTTTAATTTAATTTCCATTCGCATTTTATTCGCTTTTGGGGTTGAACGGCGAACGGCGACCCATCAGCACCGATCGCCACCGCTTGACGTTTGTGTGTAAAAAATCACATTAAACCTGCCCTCGATGGCGCCTTTCGGGGCCCCCTGATAGATCCGCAGATCGTTTACCGATAGGCAGGGCAGCCTGGGAGATTTTCTAGCCCTTTTACTTCAGGGTTGAGAGATCACCGCGATCGGTCGAAGGGAATAGCAAAGGTCAGTGATCATGCAAGGCACTGATGCCTTTATCTTTAATTAGAAAGCGAATGTAAGGGGAATCTAGTATATCAAATTAGTAATATTTCAATGATGGTAATGAAGATTGCTCTGTAAAAGCACTTGCGCAGTTACAGTTCTACCAAAAAGCCACAGTTCAAGCCATGTGCATTGTGTTGATCCGTTCAACCCTGAGCAATGGCTTCCAACAGCTCGAGGAGGGAATTGGGAACAGAAAAAGAGAAGAAAAAACAAATTAGTGAGTCCAGCTAGCGGCAAAAGTGAGACGATCTCTGAAACCCAATCCCCCGACTGAACCCAAGACCGGTAGCACTCATTATGAGGTCAGGTTAAACGGTCCAAACACTTGACCAAAGCGGAGCACACACATCCGCAGAGAGTCCCAGAGAGACTTTGGGGATTTTGGATGTGAATAGCAAACGGAAAACTACGGATAAGTACGGCTACGGGTGCGAGTACGAGTATATGCGCGTACTCGTATTATGTGGCAGCGAAGGAATGCCGGGCAATCACGATGGGATCTGATCTGCGGTTTGTGAGCGGCTTCCGAAATGAGACAAACATGATCCCATGGAGCTCGAGGCTCCACCTTAACCCATTAAAGGCGAACGTGCCACAATTATGTGCGTTCACAAATTGCTCAATTGTTTTTTGCCTGACCACCGCCAGAACCACTGCCAGCACCACCGGCACCACCTTCGTGTGCAGCCCACGGTGGACCACCGCAGATAAACGGAAATATTTGCATTTCGCCCTGGCACCGCTTATACAATTTATTTGCAATTTTCAATCAAGTCGTGGCCCGAACAAACAGAACTTAAAACCCAACAAAAAATGGGGGGAAAAACGAAGCCAAAATTGATTACTTTGCATCATTGCGGTTACAGCAATTCAGCCATTCAGTGATGGCTTACAGTGCGTTTCGGTAGCGTAATACAACTGGCAGGTGAATGAGAGTTTCCGTTGGCTATAAGGGACTATGGTGTGTAGGATCATCTACAATGAAAGTTAAGACATGTTTCGATCGAAACAAGCCATGGAGTTTAGCATCAAAATGTCTTCCTGTTTGCACCTTGGGGTCATGCAATTCGTGCATATATTTATGAAACGCACTGTGGATCGCATGGGGTGGGCCCGCTTCGATTCGAACACGTTCCAATATTTTGAGGTTTTCTTTTCGCATTTGTCGGCCCATAATTTATAGCGAAAATTTGATCAATTTAAGTGGCGCTCGGCTCGGCTGGACTCGACTCACGGGTGGCATTCGGCATTCGGCATTCGATGAGTACTTGCATTAGCCCCAATCTACCGACCGTCGTCGCGTCTGTTCCTCTGTCATATGTATCTCTTTCCTTCCTTTGGGTTGGCTCTCCGGCTTCCCGGCTCTCGATACGTTTTCACGCATCAACTAAAATTGTACCCATGAAATGCAGGAAGCGCAACGTATTTCGAAGATCTTTGTGTCGGCTTTTAACAAATCTTTACGATATGTCATTAAAAAAACAACACACAAAAACGAAATACATATATATATATGTATATATCCCGTATCCCATACATATGTATATATGTACATATATATAGATGGATAGATACACGCATACGAGTGCACGGGGCACACGGCGGGCAGGCGGCGTTTATCGCTGTCGGCAAATCGGAAGTTTAATGGGTTAATGATGGGCACACAGTGTAGAGGGAGGAGAGAGAGGTGCAGCGAGGGAGATGGATGCCCCTTCCTCCTTGAGTTGGACTAAAACTAAGCACAAAGGCAACAACAACAAGACCAACAAATAAACATATAAAAATGAAAATGAAAAAAAAAAAAGAGAAACAATCATAAAAAATTGCAGCCGACACGACCGCGTTGCACCACCCGGTGGCAGCAGCTTGGACCACCTTGGTGTTCATCCGATTCGAGACTATTTTCGGGGGACGGAGGAGGATCAGCATCAGCAGCATCAGCAGCAGCATCAGGAGAGGGGCCCTAATCATCTCTAGCGCCATCTCCGGGGCGGTCTTTATTAGTGATCTCATGAACCTATCATAATCAAATGATCATTTACTGAACTGATCGTGGCTGATGGTCTTTCATTGTGGTAAACATGATATGATCTTTATCCTAATCTGTTGATCCAACTTATCGTCAATCAGCGATCTTCAAGGTGAATAGATAATATAGGATACTGCTTCTGGTATTTCCTACGATTCTCCATGGCAATACAATGATCAGATGATATACAGATGAAATGATCACTTGTAGAACAACTGATCAACACGATCTTATGATCCCTCGATCGGTGATAGATATTTTATTTGTTAGAGTCTTCCAATATATGTAATCTAATTAGCCCATGAATAATAGTACCTTTTGTGCGACACACTAATTGATCCTCCTCATAATGTAATCAAATGATCGGCATCCGCATCGAAAATTATCGCTTAACAAGTTGAACAAACACATCTCCTTCTGTCGCCTAACGGAAACTCTCGAAATAAACATAAAAAAAATAACGAAAAAGGAACGAGCAACATTTTCAATTAAGTTAAATTTCTCTCCGCCCCCAGAGCTATCTCTCTTCAATTGAATTGAAGCATTCACACGCCCTTTTGCCACCCGATCGGACAGCGATCGCATTGACAACAGCAAAGGCAAAGGCAAAAACAAAAACAAAAGCAAAAGCAAAGAGAACAAGAAACAAAAGCTGAAAATGTATATGAATATGAAAATTGAAATTTAAATTGAAAGCGGAGTTGAGATGCTGATGCTGTTGCTGTTGCTGATGAGTTGCCGTTGATCATATTAACACCAGCTAGTGGACTGGAACGATGATCATTGGCATTAATGATCGGCCGAGGCGCGGGATGAGAATGAGATCCGATGCGATGCGATGGTATGGAATGGAGATGGGATACGACGAGATTGGGGGAGAGAGAAAGACTGCAGCGGAGGCTTACCAATTTATTGAAATGTCACTTTCAATTAAAACCAACTGTTGAGCAAACATAATTCATGCGTCGATCACTCCACCCTCTTCCTCTTCCTCCTGCTCCTCCTTCAGGGCCCTGCAGAATATCCCAGAAGATCTTTGCATTAATTGATGATATCAAAATGAAATGTCCGCATTGGCATATTATCGTTCCAGCTGCAGCAGCTCCGACTTGACCCCCGACGCATTCATCGTCGGAGCCCTGAAGACAATGCCCATCTTGGGCACTCATTAAGCAAAGTATCGCGACCGACCCGTGCCAGTCCCCAGTTCCCAGTTCCCAGTTTCCAGACCGCAGTCCGCAGTCCCTTTCGCTGTCTGATATTGAGTTATGGCATTTTTATTACGCTCAGAAAAAAAAACAGGAACCAAAAAGCCCGAACCGAACCGAACCAAACCGAACTCGAACTCGAACCTCCTACAGAAAAGAGAAGCTTTAGCTGCATTCCGAGAATTTTTCATTCTTACGAATGGTGTGGTGTGGTATGGCCCTCTGGTGTGGGCCACAAGGAGCCACAAGGACATCATTATCATCATCAATAAAGCATAATTCTTGGCAAACAATTCTATTGAACAACAACAAAAACAAACCCATGCAACGTTGTTGCCCACCAAAAGTGCTATTATAAACGCAGACCAAGTGCTGGCTCGTGTTACATGGCTCTCGACGTCTACGTCCAGGTCCCAGGTCCCAGATTCCAGATCCCAGTTGCAGTTGCAGTTACCAAAGTCTATGATCAGCGATCGCCAGCTCAGTGGCCGACCGGCAGCCAACACAATAGGGGTCACAATGAATGGCAATTTTTTCAAACTGTCAAAAATTTATAGTTCGAGCTGCCTGTCTGCCGGGCTGAGCAGAGTCCCCCGAACCAGGAGCGGTTCAGCTGGGAAACGGTTAAAGACCATGAAAGGGTAAAACATAGGTAATTGTAAGTTTAAGAAGTTATAAATAAATCAAGGCTATGAACAGTAGGTGCTCTCTCGGGAGGATGCCTACCTAAGCGTTTATTTGATACCATGAAGAATGATACTATTGCTGGGTTTTTGACTTGAAAGATATCGATATTATGTTCGAATTCTCGCAACATTTCATTTAGCCATCAATTTATCTTACATTTATCTATCTCGCCCTATATTAGGCGCTCTATATAGACCCCAAGGACGGACCTGGTACCTGGAAGTAATTGTGTTTGTCCGTCTCGATCAGAGTGTGGCCATCAGTAGTCGCCCACCTACTGAGGGCGTTTCTCGCATAACACAAGCGAATCCGAACCCGAACCCAAACCGATGGATCCTCACCCACCGCAGCAGCAACAGCAGCAGCAACAGCAACACCGCGGCACCACTCCACGCCCTCGCGTTGGCCAGGTCTAGAGCAATAGACAAATTGTGCCCAGGAATATGGCGAAGGAGCAGCAGCATCTTGTGGCCAGATTCTCCTGCTCTGTCTGCCGTCTGCCTGCCTGCCCGCTGGTCGATTTATAAAGGTGGCTTATTATTGCAATTTAGCCACTGGTTTTGATTTTGCCAGGCATAAAAACACAGCGAGAGGTCTCTCCCCCGAGAGAGTGTGTGTGTGTGTGTGTGTGTGTCTGTGGCGAGACAAATGTCATTTGGCAGCATTCGAGCGACTATATAGGCTGTCATGATCATTATCGCAATATATATTCCCTACCAAGAAACGGCACGCACAGATCCACAGAGTCACAGATCAGGTAAGTAATCCACTGCTGGGTTTGGGTCTTGCTCTGGGTCTGGGTCGCTGTCGCTGTGGTTGGTCCCTTCGAGGTCGCGGCTGCGACTGGACTGCGGCTGCCTTCTCCTAGACGACTCTGAGATCCCCGTGAATTGTTATGGAAAGTGAGTTATGCGTTCAGCGCGTGCACTGGGCCAATGTCCTGCTGTGTCTGACACCCAACTCTGATCCGAACCGATCCCGATCCCAGCCGATCCCCATTCAATTCAATACGATTCGATTCAATACACTTCACCTGTATATCTGCCTCTGACTCGACTTCCAGCACTCATTTGTAATTTATACTTTCAAGCAAAGCAGTCAATAAATGTCATGTTTGTGTTGTTGATTGTCCACACCACACCACAGCACACCATGCCATGCCACACCATACCATGCCATGGCATGCCACAACGGTCCGGAGTGGTTCTGTGGGTCCTCTGCTGCTCCAGTATTCGAAATCGCAGGCATTCCTCTTGTGGCCGTCGGTGGATTTGCATACTCGCACAAGATCAATTGCAGGTGATTTGTTTAGCTGTCGAAATCGTCGTCTTATCGTAACTCATTACGAGATTTATTTTGTTCAACAAATGCAGAAGGTGTGATTTGTCTTTGTACCGATCCTCGTCTCTGCTCTGTCCCCTCCCTAGCCCTCCCCTCCCCTCCTTTCTCTTGGCCATCGTACCCACCTTGATCTTGGCATTTATTTTTTATTGAGTGAATCATGCATCTTGCGTTGTCTCTGTCTCTGTCTCCGTCACGGACTTGGTCTGGCCTGGTGTCGGCTGAATGGACTTTTAGGCAATGGTTCAATAAATTCTCCTCGCTCACAACGCACTTGGCAGCATCATTAACCGTCCACGGGCTCTGGGCACTGGGTACTGGGCACTGGGCACTGGGCACAGGCCATCTCCAAGCCATGGCCGCCCACAAAGGCCGCCCGGCCCGGCATGGCCGCATGATGAGCAGCTTCTAAATGCGACCGCATCCGTGGAGTTCCGAGAGTATTGGTGTTGGCTTGGTGTCGGAGCCAGGTCCACAAGCTGGTCCACAAGCGAAGCGATAATGTGATTTATGCTGTCCATTAATCTGGTAATTCATTTAAGCGCAGGAAACTGAGCCGCTATCCTACTCCCAGTCTCCATTCCTCCCCTCCCCTCCCCCCACTCATGGCATGCAAAAGAGGAGCCCCAGTCCCAGTCGCAGTCGCAGTCGCAGTGCGAGTTTGCTCCGTGGCCAGGGCACATATTTTATGGCATTGTGCATATGAATCTTGGCTGGCCTGGCGGGCAGGGGTGCCGCTGCCGCTGTCGGGCCTGCTGCCTCGCATCGATTGCAATTCGACTGCTGTTCATCTTACCTGAGAGGAGCATGAATAGGAGCCGGAGCAAGAGCAGGAGCAGGAGCTGGAACTGTTCGAGGAGTAGGAGTAGAAGTGGCCCCTTGCTGTCTCTCAGTGGAGAGCGAGGCAGCGATCGCTTGTCGCTTGTATTAATAAAACATTAATTACACACTTGATACTTGCTCAAGTTGGATGCCCATGCCCATGCCCATGCCGATGCCCATACCCGTACCTAAGCCTTTACCGATGTTGGGTCTATGAGGTATCGTTGTAGGTGTTGCTGGGGCTTGGCTGGTGGTCCACACGTTAGAAGTGCCTGATGATGCCGATGATGATGCGCAAAATTGATGTGGCAGCAGCCACCGAATGTTGGCAATCGCTGGAAGAGAGGAGACGGGGTCACCGGTGTATGAGGGCTTGAGAGAAATACCTCTGTTCATCTCGGTTAAGGCAGGGAGAATGGTGAATGATGGGGGCCAGCAGAGGTTGACTTGTCCGAAAGGAAAAGGATAGAGAGACAAGGGGAGAGTTATGGTAGAGTAAAGGTAGGAGTCGGGTTCACCATATATCTATGAAAGGTACTTAAGGTTGAGATCTTAGCAGGGATTCAATTTCAATTCCATGATCCTATCATTCGATTGGTTAGAGTATTGCTATCCTTAGGATGCAAATGTATTAATTGTTTGATTATAAATCAATCTTCCAACTGTGAGAAAACCTTTAGAATGTCGACTCAGAACTTCGATCCTTGGCATCCCTAACTTTGACTTCCCCACTTAGCCCCAATCAGAATTCCAATCCAAACACTGGTCCTGGCATCCAGTCCGCCTACCTGCCCCGAGTCCAGGTCTACGTTCACGTTTACGTCCACGTCCATGTCCGAGACCCGTCTATGAGCCAAACAAATTGATGAGCATGTCGTCATGCTAATTGTACGTGTGATTATTTTGACAGCAGTCTGGGCTGCTGGCAGGCAGCTTCCAGCTTCCGATGCCCGACGCCCGACGCTCGATGCCCGAGAGATAGACCTAATCTGTTGGGGCAGAGTGTCTTGTCGGAGTTGTCGTTGTCGCTGTCGTTGTCAAATTGAAAATGCAATCATGCGTTCAAACGTCAAATTAAACAGTTCGGAACTGATTTTACATCCAGCATCCCATCCAACAGCCAGCAGTCAGCATCCAGCGTCCAGAGAACACCGAGAAGCATCTCACCAAAATTGTATGAACGAACACCCACTTAACTAATCGCATGATTAATGATGTCAAACTGACACTTGAGGCGGCTGCCCAACCAGTTGCGAGTCGCAGACGCAGAGGCATCCCCAGTCTCAGTCTCAGTCCCAGCCAACACCATCCACATCTCCTTCTCCTTCTCCATTGCCATTGCCATTGCCCCATCTCCAATCACATAGGCATCCTCAGTCATGGGCTCAGTAGGTGCATGTATGGCTGCCAATCGCAACTGCGACGCTTGAATGACAGGTGCTGACAGGTGATAGATTATTGCTGGCGTGCTGCTGGTGCTGATGCCGCTGATGTTGCTCTCGGGCTGATTCGGGTCTGCCCTTGCGTGATTTATCCAAAAAGTAATATTAAAAAAAAAGCAGCAAACACACAGCAAATTATATGCCCTGCCGGACGTTGCGCCGTTCCTGATTATGCGCCCCAACGACAGCATCGAAGCATCTCAGGCAGGCAGCATCGAAGCACCACAGCACCACAGCACCGAAGCACCAAAGCAACGAAGCATCCATGCAGGGAATCAGAATCAGCCCCGGGGGTAATTGATCTGTTCGATGCGTTGCTCGGCGCTGGCAGTGGAAGTGGAAGTCGCAGTGGTGGCGATCGGCATCACTGGGACTCCCCAGCAGTCGAGTGGGAGAGGGTGGCACTTTGAGCATTATTAATGATGGCAACGTGTCCGTTTACCGCTGCTGCTGTTGCTGCTACTATTAGCCGATAACTCAATTCATTTCGACTAATTGAGCGCCTCGGGGGCAAAGGATTAGAGTGCGGCACTTCCCCTTCGCTTGTACTTCCGTTCCGGTATGACACCAAATGAAGGATTGCCTTTGGTTTGGTTTGTTGTGGGTGAGGGGAAAAGGATTCGTAATCGGGGGTTCGTATGAGTAAACAATGATTTTATCTTGGAATTCACTGTTTCCGCCACATCTTTGGTTCCTCTTCTTCCAGACAACAGACTCCAGACTGAAGATATACCTTCATTTGATCTGCCCCACGATCACGCTCAGGTTGTAGAGCATGCTCTATCAGCATTGATTGCTGATTCAAATGAAGCCTGGCCCTGGCCTAGGGATACCCACCATTCCAGACCGACTCGATCACACGTACCGACCCTCGGGCGCTGACAATTGATTTGTCACAATTGGATGTGGCCCAGCTATCCGCGCTGCCAGCCAGAGAGAGAGAGAGCGAGAGGGAGAGATTTGCCATAGTCAAATCAATCAAAGGCCAAAACTATTATGCTGCAATGATGATTCCCTTGGCGGGACTCCGGCTCGGCTTTCCTTTGCTCCAAGTCTACCTAGGGTTAGGGCAGATCAAATCGCTGGCCAGAGCAAACAGCACAGGTCCAAGTGTTGGCCCGATCGTGTCACGTACGTGGAATTGGGTTGGCATCGGTGACGACGGCGTTCGCCGTTCGGCTTTGGCTTTGGCTTTGGGTTTGGGTTGGACTTGCACTTGGATGGGGCATAGGCTTTGGCAAGGTGCCGGTGGATGCCGCATTGGACGATGACGGCGACGACGAACGTTTACTAGAACGAATTTCGTTAATTTTTATTGTGATTTCCTAGAACCGAAGTCGACAGTCGAAAGTCTTTGGCCTGGTAAATCACGAAAAAGTGTCGGCGGACACGCGCCTCTAAAAGCCAACGAACGTTCCAATCGAATCGAAATGCAAATTATGCAACGCCGCAACGTCGAGTGACTAAACGAGGTGGAGACAGGGACTGGGGACTGGAACATGGACTGCGACCAGCAGGGAGAAGGGAGCAGGAAGAGGGACCTGGAGTGGTGGTGGTTGTATGGCTCTGACCGAGTCCGCTCTGCAGTTAATTTTTAACGACGCAAGATTTGTGCATTCAGGCGCTACAAATTGTTTATTGTGGGTCCCCATGCCCCAAAAATCTGCCCAAGTACGAGTGGCTCTCCACAGCTGGGCCACAGCGGCTCGAGGGATCAGAGAGCGACGACGACAAGTCCATTTCCATTGCCAAATCGAATTCGCTCTGGTCAGTCCTCGTCTTCGCAGTCGCCGTCGCCGACGCAGTCGCAGTTGCAGTCACAGTCGCCGACGTTGTCTTTTATCTTCCTGTCTGTGGGTCTTTTGGCATTCAATCACGTGGTTTACACGCTGACGGTGACAGCATTTGCGGATCTGAGCTCTCATTTGATTTGCAATTGAAAAAAAGCAAGCACGGCGATGTACACTATGGGAAACGGACACACATTGAGGAGTTCTAGGGATTCAGAATCGTTCTATGAAAAGCTATATATGACTCCCCCTTGACTAGGTATTTCAATGGTTGAATAGCTGTATAAAGATTCTGAATTTCAAGTTGGGAATCCAAATAAATCCATAATTGGGAATCCATAAACAATCACTGAAATGAATGTAAGGGCAGAAATGATCAGGAAAATAATCAATTGTACTGCAAGTGCAAACCAAATCTGTCAAATCGGAACGGTTAAGAATCTTCCACTCCCCGCTGGCCGATCGGCCACTCCTTTGAGCCTCATCTCGCCTCTGCGCTGCGCTGTCCTGTCCTCCGCCTCCCACCGAAGAAGCGTAACCAGCTCTCGTTGATGTCGGCTGCTTAAGCATGCAAATCACGCTCCAGGGCAGCAGTCGTCGTCTCGTGTTGAGGAACGCGCGTCAGCATCATAAAAATGTCATTCAAGGGGCCCGCGGGCTGAGCCAGATCCAGAGCCAGAGCCTGTGCCTGTGCTTGTGTGCCTCTGTGTGTAGACGGACCATTCAGTTTTGATCCACTGTGCAGAGGCGAGTGTGTGGCAGAGCAAGCGGCATCAGCGGCAGAAGAAGAATGAACGATTTGTGTGTTTTAGATTGAAATCAAAATAAAGCTCAAAAGCGGCCGACAAGCGATATTCCCCTCCCCACATGCCGTTGACTACCTTTCCAGGCACCAGTCACCTCTTACAATGGCGGCTCCATATATATATACATATACATATATATATATATGATTTGTCAAAACTGTTACGATCGCCAAATTGCAGATAAGTTGAGGGCCTCTCAGAACGAACCCCTTAGCCAGACCCAGACCCAAACTCAGACGCAGACGCAGACCCAGGCGGCAGGCCGTCTTTTATAATTATAATTTTGTTGTTGTTTTCAGTTTGTTCGGTGTCATAAACATATTGAATATCTTGATATCAGCGACTCCAACTCCATCTCCATCTCCTACTCCGACTCCGTTTCGTGTGAATATGAATTAGCTTCATTCCGGCTAATTGGCAGTGGCACAAAAGAGTCCCCTTTCCCCCCCAGACAATACGATTATTCGAAGGCCTCTTATCGGCAGACAAGTCTATTTAGAGGGCCTGCCTGCCTCCTCGTGCTCCGCCTCCACGCGGCTTGACTCGTGTGTCAATAATGTCAAATGGAAATGTCAACAGGCACATGGCCACGCGTCAGGCCCCCATCGCCCATCGCCCATGGGCCATGGCCCATCCCAACTATTTGTACGGGCGGGCGGGCATATTTCACCGACCTCAGACGATCCGAGCGAAGCGTCGGCGAGTCTTCAGTTTCAGAGTTCTCTTGAGTTTAGTTTCGGTTCAGATCGGTTCAGATCGGATCGGCTCGGCTCGGGTCTCTCTCTCCTTCTCTCGTTCTCTCTCTCATTAACATAACAAGTAAAGTCAACAATGAAAATTGTTGTCTAAACAAGACGCGAGCGGTCGCAACGTTTCAATAAATGTCCGTCTGTCCGTCCGTCTGGCCATGCGTCCGCCCGTTGCAGCAGCGCTGCAGAATTTATTGAGGCTGTGGTAAATATTCGGGGCTCGTTCAAAAGAAATCAAACAAGTAATTTGTTTATTTGGCCAGGGCAATAAAATGAGTAAGCGGCAGGAGAAAGCAATGCCGAGAGAGAGAGAAGGAGAAGGAGAGAGAGCACTGTGGAAACACCGCTCTGTGGCTCGAGGGCGAGGGCGCCCCATCGACTAAGTAGATGCGGGCAGGGGGCGGGGGATACGATATGGTCCCAAGATCTGTGCGGAATGGAAAGACTGCAGCAGCAAACTTGAAAATTCGCAACGATCATCAACGTTTCTTTTTTACAGCCCTGATGCATTTCTCTTCTTGTATCTTTCTTTATATATTTCGAGTTTCATCATTCATCATTCTTTTTCATCATTCGGATCTAAGCGATCCAGTTTTTCCCATTGATTTGCAATAGTTCAATCTCCGAATGTCATAACATTCATGATCGCTGATCGCTAATCCCAGATCATTCATCTGCTGACCTTGGCATCGACATCGACAGTCAGCGGAATATTTGCTCTGATGATCTCTGATCTCAGTTGCATGTAGATTTTGTGCGGATTTCTGATTGATTTATAGCGATTACCATACTAATTGCTTGTTCACGATCACTTTATGGCCTGTACATATACGTACTGGGAGGGGGGTGATCACGAACCGAAACCGAAACGGATTCACAGGCGGCGATGCGATCCATGGGAGAATGAGGAGACCAGAGACCATCTAAATTGTATTACGAATGACAAACGATTCATTTCATATGCACACACGTGTACGAACCAATGCTGAATGCTGAAAGATCAGTCCATGAGATTTATCTCCCATTTTGGGGCCAGGTAGTCGTCCATGGATCACGTCTGGTTCGCTGCAACAGCAAACTTATTAAGAGAATCGTGTATCTGCGCTTCTGCAGGGCGCGATACTACGATACTTGTTGTTTCATAGAATTTCTATAGACACACAAAAAGATGGATAGATAGGCCGAGGCAGTGGCCATGTCCGATGCTGACAAATCGCCTGTAATAAGTCAAAATGTGTTGCCACTTCTGCTAACCTTAGGAATCAGAATCAGACTCGAAGTCGGAGTCGGAGACGGAGACGGAGTCTTCCTTGAACTGAGAATTGGACCCCTGCTTATTGATGGCCTGACAGTCGGTGTACCTTCCTTTGGTTCGGTTGGGTTCGGTTCGCTTCTCTCGCATGCGGTACTTTCACTTTTCCCTTGCCCTTGCTCTTGCCCCTGTCTAGCATTTCTCCTTTCTAATGAGGATCCTTTACTTTTACCTGCCCTAAACACAACAAATTAGTGGGAAATCTCAGTCAAATCGATTTGATATCGACTTCGCATTCAATGTTCTTTCTGTTCAGTGCATGGCGTGGACTAACAAATGAGCTACGGGCTCGGAAATTGATCTGGGTCTGGGAGTTCATGAGTCAAAGGTGTGCTACCAATGCCCATCCATCCCATCCGTCGAAATATTGTATCCCCTCTGTTCGACTTCGAGTTCGAGTACGAGTACGAGTATATCCTCGTTTTGTCTGTGTTGTGGTCGCTTGTTTATCTGACGCTGGTGGTCCCCCACTCCCCGGTTCGCCTCTGCATCAAATTTTGATTTATCTTTCGGATGCACCTTTGTCTTCCTCTCATTCCCATTCCCATTCTCCTCCTGCTCCTGCTGCTGCTGCTGATGCTGATGCTGGGTCTAAATATAGGCTGTTGTGGCTGGCGGTGTTCACACCTTCTGGCCACAACAACTAACTAGCAAACAGACAGCGACAAATTCGTTACAAGTCCCACAGTTGGACGCTGCGAAGGAGCCGGAGGAGTCGAAGGAGTCGGAGGAGGAGCAGCCACCTTGTGGCTTCTTTGTTTAACAGCAAAATGCAATAATTGTAGAAGTGGGAAAACCACTGTTGGTGGTGCGTTGTCCGGCTGCTGCACCTTCTCGAATCCACTTGGTGAATTCCGTTTTCGATTTGTAGACAATAAGCTTGCGGAGGAAAAGATGATCTTATAGCTGGGATCCAGGGAATGTCATCCCCAGGACAGAGATGTAACCGACCACATTTCGATACGCCTAAAAGTTGATTCCCTTTTTCGGTGGTGGTGGCTCCCCCTCCACCGCCAACCTCATCTCAATTTCCATGGGCATCTCTTACCCAATCCTTTGGGGGGTGGCAGTGGCACGGCTCAATCTGAATGCTTTACGCTCCATATGCCACGTGCGTCGTCCTTCTCCTCCCCCTCCTCCATCGTCGTCGTCGCAACACACAAAAGTCATTTTAAAATTTAAGAAGACACACACCCGCATCAAACAACAGCAACAACAACAACGAAAAAAGAAAAAAACACCGAGGAGAAAAAGAAAAACCAAGTCAAATTCCTGGCATAAAATTCATTGAAAAATTTTATGCAACATAAATTTTGCGTGCAGGATTTGCCTGGCCATCGACCAGGACCAGGACAACCACAAGGATACCAGGGGACGGGGGAGACTCAATCACATGCAAGTGGACCGACCGGCTGCGGGTGTGTGTATCATTTCAATTTGAAATCCAAACGAGCGTCGACCCGTCGACCCTTCCCCCGACCCCAGACCCCGGACCCAGGCTCAAGCATCGAGAGTGCAAAAAAAAACACAAAGAAGTAAGGAAGAAGTGTATGAACTAGGATATACCCGCTATCCAGTGATGCTGCGCGGCTATAGCAAGTATCTGGCATATCATATCTGAAAAGATTTAGTTATTGTTATTTTATGTTAACACTACTGTTTATTCCGAGATTGAATCGCAATTTCTTTGGCCTTTCGTGAACCTGTCTGCGAAAAGCATGGACTCTGCGCGCTCTACAATTAGATGGTACCAGAAAAACACACACAAAAACCCGCCCCCAGAAACCGCTTAAGAAGGAATGCCGCCTGGCCATGGCACACGGCAGGACTTTCGACGACAACGGGACATTGGGTCTTCTTGTCCTTGTCCTTGTGCCTGGCGCCTGGTCCCTGTCCGTTTCTCGGTTTTCGTTTGGTTTGGTTTTTTTCCTTAGTCGTTTGTCGGTTTTTATGGCTTTTTGATTTGCCATTTCTGGTAGCAAATGATCAAAAATTGAATGAAATTGTTATTTTCAAGTGGAACATGTCCTTTTTACAACCAAAAGAAAAAACTTTTCAAGATTGAGGGCTTCGACATCGCCTCACCTCTCGCCGGCCGGGTTTTGTTGCGGGTTGTTAGCCTTAATAAGAGGCATCATCTGTCAGTGGAGGGCTGTAGAGGGGGAAGAGGAGCGACTCGAAGATGGGTGTCGGTGTGTGTGTGGGTGTGGGTGGGCGGATGACTGACTCTCTCCAAGAGACACGACAGATCGTGAGACATTCGGCATTTAAATCTTCATTTCCATATCCATTGTCGTTTCATTTGGAAATTGAAAAATTTCCAAGCGATAAAATTTTATCATACCCATTGCCAAGACACATCCACATCCCAAATGTCCCCGAAAGGAGTCACAAGTCCTCCTTCCTTCCACATGTGTGTTCCGTCCTGGCAGGTGCTGGATCCTTGGAAATGGCCATGGCAATGACAATGAAATGCTCGAGCTTCAGCTTCAGCGCCGAGTCTGGGACCGAAAACAATTAAAATATTTGCTTAAATTACATTTACACATTTACTCTCATATGGCGATGCGATGCGATGGAAGTGGAGTGGGGGTCTAGACATCAGATAGGAGATGGGTTCCATTCCCATTTCCCATCGTACCCATCTCTGGCCCTGCATTACCGTTACCCACCCCATCCCCTCCCCCCTAACTTAAGTGAGGCTGCACAATGTTAATTATGAATTTATGATCCAATATTTATTGCCAATAAGCCCCAGCAGGCACGGCACCCAAGGAACTAACTAAACCACTGACCAACCCCCGCACCGGATGTGAATGTGGATGTCACTGATGCGTCGCTAATGAACTTTTGTCATCATCCCAGCACAGCACAAAGACTTGGCCAGAGCAGACCCACAAACAGATATACAGATAAATGAACGTACAACGTTCGCATATGCCACACATGGCGACACTCGTGCGGCTGTTCGTGCGTGTGGCTGGTGGGGGATGGGGATGTGAAGAACCGCGAACTTTCGGGGATTCAATCCGACTTGAATTTGCCACAAATCGATCGACATTTGCTGCCAGTGGGACTATTTATATGTTAGTTATACATTAAATACATAAATAAGTAATTAGTAATTAATAAACTCTTAATGAAAACTCTTTGAAGTCCTGATTTCATAGTTCTTTGAGTAAGGGATGTATAAATAGTTGGCAAATGTCGGTGCTATAATTGTCTCTTAAGCTCCTCTCAAAAGTCTTTCCTTTTCTTAAATCAGATATCGATTGGTACCTCAAATTGATTCCTAATATTCACCTTTGCTGTCTACTATTTATCTACTAATATGGCAACAATTTTGACTACTATTTTATGCACAATTTGGACTACTATTTGGTGTACAATTTTGATTTCCATTTTGGCTCTTCCTCTGACTTCTGCTCTCCGAATGAGGCCTACATATAGCGAGAGATCTGAGCTATGGTGAAGAATATAAATTCGGGCCCTTCGTTCATTCCCACGAAAGGATCGTCAGCCACACCAGGGGCATGGGCATGAGCATGGGCATGGCCATGGCCAAGTGGCTGAGGCTCCATATTCACTTCCGCGATAGCCGGCAGGTCCATGACGACATCCATTGCTGGGAAATTGATGGGGGTATTGGGGGCTGTTGGTGCCGGCTCGGGGGTATTGAGCGATTCGGAGCGATCTTCGTCATCCTGCATCATCATAATGTTCGGCTGGGGCTGGGGCTGGGGCTGGGGAGATAGCAGCTCCTCATCGTTATCCCCGAACAGCATCTGGAAGGTGGCATAGCCGAACTCCTCGTCGGTGAAGGTGCGGGTGGCAACGCTCACGGAGATGGGGCCATGGGGTAGCTCACGTAGACCTTCGTTGCTGTTATCCAACTCTATGGCGAAATGGGAGACCTGCTCAGTGCCGGCTCCAGCTTGAGCGGCCTCCGATGCGATTTCTGTGAAACAAATACGAAGTTGAGTAACAATGAAATCGAATGTACACTTAAGTATGAAACAATGTATAATATTGATTATTGATTCCTCAATGAGCATAAATCAATAATCAATTTAAGTTACAACGAACTGATAGTAGAAGTTTACGGATCGAATTAATTGTTATATTCCGCTGAAAATGCGCTATACGAGTGGGGGATATAGGCAATCTAGACAACCGATTGCCTGGGCTTACTTATCAAATGCCATCTTTAGAGGTGGGGTGAATGTGTCGGGTGTCTGATGTCTGATGTCGTCGGGTCAGGTCAGGGGTTGATCGAACCACTTGAGGGCGATCCAAACTTTTAATGGCTCCCGTTTGAGGTTCGCGCTCCCCGAATCTTTTTATGGCATTCCGGTCGCATTGGCTCTCCGCCCGTCCGTCCGTCATTTGGTGGATATGTCGTGGATGGTCGGTCGTCTTGTTTGGCCATGTTTTATGTGTTTCGTTTCCATTGAAAACCCCAAAGAGCCGAGAGAAAAAAAGCAACAGAAATTATTTGTAAACGGCGGCTGTGACAATTTTTGTCTTTGCGGCCTGGTTCCGTGGAAGTTGCTCCGCCACAGCCACTAAAAACAAAAAACCAAAAACAAAAAACACCAAAAACACACCGGCGGAAAAAATTAATTGGAAATTTTTATGTCTCAAACATGTTGTAAGCGCAGAGCAGCAGCAACTACAACAACATTCGAGCAAGTTCGAGGTTAATTGTTTGATTTTCTAACAAAAAATATAAATAATTTTTAAGGCCAATCTCATGAGAGAGCGCTACCTGTGAGACGGACACGAGCTCTGGCCACAGGAAATGTTTGGATTGTTTTCGGGTTTCGGTTTTCGGCCTTTGGTTTTCTGTTTCTTTTTTTTTTCTCTTTCAATCGCTGTTTAGATTTCAGTTTCGGTTTCTGCCTTTGTGCCAACTTTGTTCCTCATTTTGTTATTTTTTCCAGCTTATTTATTTGAGTGCTTCTGTTACACATTTCTCGAGAGTGAGCTTTCCGGAGAGTGTAAACAAAAATTGGCGATTCATGATTGCCGCCATGCAAAAGCATTATGCAAGGGGACCACGCCCAACTCTTTAAGGGTGACCCCATCCCCCCATGCATCCATCCATTAATAGGGGCAGAGACGAGCCATCATCCATAGGTATACACGATCCTAATCGAAAACAGCTTTTATAAGGATTACCCATGTCGATGTTAATAATGTAGACCATTCAGAGATTTGCCATCAACAGGTGACCCATCTAGACCATTCAGAGAGGACCCATTCCAAGGTAACCCATTAATAGTAGGCGACATCCCATGACATACATGATGACCCATTCAGAAAAGAGCTCAAGGGAGCCTTTATCCTTAAAAAGGTCCCATCATTGGTGACCTATCACCCATTCAAAGAACTGATGACAGCCATGCAGAGTAGATCTAGCAGTGCAGAAGTGAAACACACAGGGATGACCCACTTATAGATGAAAAGTTTTTGGTATAATCAATGGATAGTTGTCCTTTCCATAGGAATGCAAAATATATGACGGCGATCCGTGACATTTGGTGACCTCACTCACCATTTATGTTGTCCATCAGATGCTCGAATCAATTCTCGTTTCTCAAACGATATGTCAAAGGTCTTAGCTGGCTACTGAACTTATTTTACTGCACTTATAGCTCAGAATATGTATATGCACGAGGGATAAGGACAACCGCTTCACTAGATATAATAGTTCAGTTATAGTTTTCAGCTCCTCTTGTGAAGATTACACAGCTTCGGTCGTTGGATTTTTGGGTTGTTCGATTCCAAACGACATACTCATAATCGCGCTCATTATCGGCTAATCGATCGATAATTGGAGCTAGAACCGTTAGATTTCGCCCTGGGGGTTCGCTCTTGCAGCCCTGTCCCTGGGGGGTTCGCTCTTGCAGCCCTGTCTCTGGAGGATCGCTCTTGCAGCCCTGTCGCTGATTGCTCCAGTTCGATAGCGATAATCGGCCATCAATGATCGCCTGATCGTTCGTCGATCAGAGCTCCACCTCAGTTGGGCAGTGGAGTAGGAGTCAGTGTCAGAGTCTTTTCAGTGCCGTAGATTCGCGAGCATCGAACAGTAGTAGATGGGAAATAATATGGAAAACGCAAGTGCTGCTAATTCTAACACCAATTCCAATGCACAATTCTAATTTCAATTCCAAATTGTGTTTACGTCTTGAGCCATTGGGGCGGCGGCCGTTGCCGAATTTCGATGTGCCAAGCAAAAATAAATCAAATAAACGGGAATCGACGTTATTCGATTCTAAGTGTTCGATTTTGTAGTGAAATTCAGGAATTTGGGTCTCCCTCTGGACTTTCGGCCGAGTGTTAGAAATTCCATTTAGCCTGGCGGCGGTGGCGCCACAAGTGACACACACCCGTCCCGTCGTTGTTGTCCGTGGGTCTGCGACAAGATCTGTGCCCCTGTGCCTTGTCCGTTGTCTGTATCAGACGCCACGTGCGCTGCAGAGAGGGGCAGTGGCAGTGGCAGTGGGAGCGGCAGGAGCGGGTTAGCGACTGGTGGTGGCGTCTACGATTTCCTGTCGCAGGTTAAATGTTTCCCCAAAACTCGACTCCTCCCTGCGCTCCCTCGAACCCTACACCGAAAGGCGACGAATACTCGATAGTTGAG
The DNA here is from genome assembly GCA_035041765.1 of Drosophila algonquin. Classification (NCBI taxonomy): domain Eukaryota; kingdom Metazoa; phylum Arthropoda; class Insecta; order Diptera; family Drosophilidae; genus Drosophila; species Drosophila algonquin. Next base: position 940,360 of record JAWNKY010000339.1, on the reverse strand, counting down.
CAGACTGATCAAACAGTTTTATCTACTTTGCATAACGCCAACGGGCGCTGTTAGAGTTTCTCTGGGGTCCATCGGTTGTTCCATCAGTTAGAAATTACAATTGTGGAATTCTATCTAACGACTTCATTTTCTCTCTCTTTCCTGCAAGCACGCTTTCAATGGATACTTATCCAAAGTGAGTATCAGTTCTGGATTTTTGGCTGACAATGGACTGACGATCGCCTTACGACTTTTAGATTCTTTGCAGATGCCACATGACGAGCCTCTGGAGCTGGAGGCCCTTGCCAGCACCCTTCAAGCCAGGTATGTGTGTCCAGGGGGTTCTCGGGATTGTAAGGCTGGATCGTTTGGTGCGTAGCGCATCGTCTTTTGTGAATGACTGGGACTCGGACGCCGAGTCGGACTTGGTTTTTGGTCAGCCAGAGACCAAGACGGTTGTTTCGGATTGTTTATTTAACTTGCGCCTCTTCCGGCTGACTGCCTTCTCCTCCTTCTGCTGATGCTACTGATGCTGGCTGGCTGGCTTTATGGTTATGGATACAGTAGCCAGTAGTTGCCTCCGAGTCGGAGTTGGACCCGGTCTCGGAGTTGCCACAGGGAGATCATTCGCGAGAGAGAGAGAGAGAGCGAGCGAGCGAGCGAGCGAGAGCAACAGTAGCAATGAATTTGCATGTACTACATGAAAACCGTGATCTCCAATTTGTTGTTGCTGCCTGTTTCACCTCCGCACCCTCCTCTCCTCCCATGATGATGCTGACTCCTGCCACAGACTCGCATCGGATGGCATGGCATGGCATGGGATGGGGATGGGGATGGCTTGGCATGGCGTTGCTTCGAATTGGTTACAGGGCCTGCCGTACTTAGCTACATGCCAAAAAGTTTTGTAACATTATTTTAAGGTGCCTGCCTGCCTGCCTTCCACCAATTTCTGCTGCTGCCTCCTGGTCGGTGCCTCCTGGTCGGTGCCTCCATGGAGCCTCCCGTTGGAGCAAAGTTGCAAGTTGTCAAGCTTGCCATGGCAAATTTGCGATCAAGCGACAACAACAGTGACAACAAGAGCCGGTGACGGGACGCCCAGCCCCAGCCCCAGCCCCTGCCCCAGCCCTAGCCCCGTCCTCCGATGTCCCCCCTCCCCCATGACCATTTCTATATGCATCCAAATCCAACACACACTCGCACTGTGTGATCTGTGAGCCAGGCTTCTTGGGTTTCAGCGCTGTACATCACGTCGCCTTGTACGCCACGTACCTGTACCCAGTGCACACCCCACCCTGCCCCACACCACCCCCTACACCAAGTATGGGCCTGGTCCTGGACCTGGCCCTGGTCCTGGACCTGGCCCTGGGCCTGGCTTTAGGTCTCGGCCCAGAGTCGCGTCTGAACTTTATTGACCATATTGATTGCTGCTGTATTGATCGCTTGTAGCTGATAACCAACAAATGGCCGGGCCGTGCCGCTCAGTGGGACGCTGTGACACACCATGCGAGAAATTTGCTCACAGCTCACAGACAGGACAGCGCTGCTTGCTTTATGATGATGAGCGGATGAGCGGCTCGGCCGGCAGTCTGTTGGGTTTATGCGGCAAAATCTTTCACTCAAGAACCTTGTGGATGATGATTCACTTATACGATATCCAGATATAATGGAAATCTTTATAGATCTCCTCTCCTTCTTCATGTTTTTTGAGCAAGTTAGGTTTCCAGATACAATCCTTAATCATGTACTGAAAACTCTTCAATTCTAGTGCCGCATAAACGTAGACCGCATCTAGCGCTGGCTACCGACCTGGTCCGAAGCCAGCGGGCGGTGCCAGAGCGCAACGCTGCGAATCTCTCAGGCTCTCAGAGACTCCAGGGGTACCCTGCCTCTGAGACGCTGAGACTCTGTCTGGTCTCTGGGCACGCTGCATATTCATAATTTCCAGTTGGGGGATTTATCAATTGCACATCTCAGTCATGAAAACGCATAAACATTTCAAAATGCCTGGCGCGGGTCAATAATTTGACATGAACGAAACAATATGCAGACACGTTCCCAGCGGGCAGGGGCAGGGGCAGGGGGTAGGGGCAGGGGAGAGGCGAAATGGCAGATGGAAGACAAGGGAACGTCCAGCGGAGTCTGGCAAAACTTTGCTTATTTTTGCTGGTCCATTGATGATGTGTGAATAATTGAAAGCGGCAGCAGTTGCAGCAGGTTGCCTGTTGCAGGTTGCAGGTTGCAAGCAGCCTGCTTGCAGTGGCATTTGCTCTGGGGGCGGCAGAGACAGGGAGAGATTTTCAAGCCTAGTGGCAGAGTTGTCTACCAACAACAGGCAAGCAAACACTCCACAAAACCCTCAAGAGCCATCCCAGAGAATGGGAGAGAAAAAGATACAGAGATCAGAGAGAGAGACAGTGAGGTAGAAAGGTAGAAAGGCTGCCCCCAAGGAGGGCCCTTGCCTTGCAATGGAATTCAATTTCGCTGGCGGCAGAGGGAGTAAGACATGCGCCCACACACCACACACAGATTTGCAGTGTTTCTGATTTTTCAGATCTTCAGTGTTTTTTTTTTTCGGAGTGCTCAAATACACAGATACACAGAGATACAGATACAGATACCGCCCACATTTCGATTTCTAGCCCTGGCCTGGCATAAAATCTGAATCTTTCTGAATTTCCCTCTCCTATTTTCTTTGGGGCTTTCTTTCAGTTCTGCAGCTCTGCAGTTCTGCAATTTTGTAATTAATTTATTACTTTGCTCTGGCATGGAGCACGAAAAATTGTCGCGACTTTGCGATGTGTCAAAACTATTTTTAATTGGTGGCAGCCTCCGACAGACGGACCAGACCAGACCAGACCAGACCACACCATACCCTATCCCACTCAATCCCGCAGATGACCCAAGTACTCGTCTCGTACAAGAAGATCGTAAACTGGGAACGAGATCAAAGCGAGTGAGAGACCAGAGTGCCAAAGGAGTTCACTTTCTATTTTCTGCAGATTTAATTGATATTTCGCGGCGTTGTGTCTGCTGCACTCCACATGACTAATGTCCTACTCAATAGACACTAAAGATGCATTACCCAGTCCCAGAACCAAAACCAAAACCGATCCGATACGATCCAAACCGATCTGTCTGTCTGCCGGGGGGAGGCAGGGAGTCGGATGCGGGAAGGGTGGTCTCCTCCGGGTCCACAATTGCATTTTAATGCAAATTTGGTGTCAACGCAATATCGACCATGACAGCAGCATCCCAGGCATCAGCCTTAGCCCCGGCCTCGAGCATCAGCATCGCTCGTTGACGCTCACGCACTTTTCTCTCCATCTCCATCTCCATCGGCTGTCTTTCTCTCTCTGATGGCCTGTTGGCCTCTCTTTCTGGTGTGTAAGTGGCGGCTGCTTGGTGTTAAAGTGACTGATTAAGTTTGTGCTCTGTTGCTGTTGCTGTGGCTCTTGTGCTGTTGTGCTGTTGTTGCTGCCTGACGCTAAACGAATTATACGCTTACGTAGGTGGCAGACACTCCGGCACACAGTCTGAGGCACAGTCAGAGAGTCACAGCACCAGCAGCAGCACCAGGAGGAGGCAGAAACAGCAACAGCGGCAGGAGGCACAACCAGCGACCGATGCACTCGCACTCACACACCGCCATAGAGAGCGACAAATGAATTGAGACGCGCCACAAAAGTTATAAATATTGTCGCCTCGTCCCTAGGGGCGTCTCCATCGTCTAGTTGTTGCACCAGGGATGGGATCCTTGTGTGGGCGGTTGCGGTACCCTAGATGCGTATGCAAAATTATCAGAAGAAGAACCAGGGGAGGAGAGCATCAGCTTCAGTCGCAGCAGACAGGCGAACGATCAGGCGGTGAGAAGGTGCCTGCCTGATCGAATGTGCACCTTTTGTTTCAGAACTTAACCTTGCCTTGAACACTAAGTTCATTTAAGGATCAAATTTGACTCTATTTAAGGATTGGAAATATTTTCCTATCTGGGAGGGACTCGAATTTGGCAAGTCAGATCAGCTGACAAAAGAATTAGGAAGCTAACTCTCAATATGTTATACCCTTTCTTTCATGATCTATGATCATTGTTGGACATTATTCCAAGAGTTACAGATGCCGATCAAAGTCGTTAATGTCTTGATCTCGCATACGATCCCACTTTGATTCCCATCGTAGACAGAAGCCGTATAATTTTGACAGCTGAAGTGGCGCGTCCCCTCTCTCTTTTCCATTTCCAATCCAATCCCATTCCCATTCCCATATTTACCATGACATCTAATAAAGTCGTAAAAAGATCTGCACACACTCGTAAAAGTTTTTGGATTTATGGCCTTATGGCCGCCTCACCGGTCGAGGTCGAGCACTTTTAATAGCGCCCCGACAGAGAGAGGCGAGTCGAGGCGAGGCGGAGGCGGCTACTGTCTAGAGGATCATGACGGATTCCGGATGGGTTATGCCCCGAATCGATAGCGATTGGGATTGCGATGTGCACTTGCATAATTGAAACCTTCTCCTCGGTTTACGACGATCGTAAAGCGATGGGCTACTGGTTCCCATTGCTGTTCGACTGTCTGACCGTCTGTCCTCTGTCTGTTGCTACCTGTTCGATGATTCCCATTGAGGGAAATGGCCACTGACGATGCTTATCGGTCTATCGGTGAAAGTTTTATGGCTTGTTACGGTCGTAACTGAGTTCGGACATTACTTTACGGCCCTGCAATGTTATCTAATCGTCAGAGGGCTAGGGATCTGTTCAAACTACTCTGACCTGTACAAAGAGATGGCTGGGAGAGAAATCTTAAAACAAGTTCATCGATTGGATAGCTCTCATCGCGGTTGCACCCCTCCCCCCAATGTATTGCTTATGGGAAAGGGATGTGAATATTTCCTCATTTGAGTGCTAAGCTTCCCCTAGCACCCATCCAATCCCCCAAATCAGCTCAACCATTGTCATCGCAAACGAGTATCAACCGGTCCTGGTTCAAAGCGATTCGATATCTTCCCCATAGTTGGGCCCGTCATTTCCTACTGCCCAATCTTTTATTGCTTCCTGTCTCGCTTCCTGGGACAACCTGCTGCTCCTTTCTTTGCTTTCTTTTGGCCCGCTCTTCCTTTTTCGCTTTTCATTTTTTTTTGCCTCGAATCGCATTTCAAAAGGCAACTTAATCGAGCAAAATAAACCGTTTTCATATGCTCGAATTGAGGCAAACACGTCGCATTACACGGCGACGCAGAGGATGAGGACAAAGACGAGGATGAGGTCGAGGACGAGGACGAGGTAGCTGATTGTTGTCATTGGGTTCGGTTCGGTTCTTTGGGGAATATCTGGGGCCCTCGGGGGCATGGTGTTCTGCATCTCTGCCCTGCTCCGCTCTACTCTGTTTTTTTGCACGGATTTTCTTGTTCACTTCACGCGCTGTTCGAAATGCGCGAAATTTCTCGGGTTGCGGAGGGGTGGAGCTGGAGTTTGAGTTTGTCAGTCGCTGTCTTTGTCAAAGGATTATCACTTCCTTTCGCAGGCGGGAGAAAAAAAGGCAGACACTGCGTTGCATGTGGGGCAGAGGCTCTGCTAATGAGCTGTGCCCGTAGCTGAAGTGTAAAGTGTCTCTATCTCTGGCCGCTTTTTTCCCTTTCCATACAGTTGAAGATTCAATAGCGAACAGTTTCATTGTCTTCTCTCCCTTCCCATCTCTATCCTCAATGAGGGATTGTATTATATCTATCTGCCATTTTGGCCCCCAATCTGCAGACATTCCCTCTCTGAGCCTATGGTCCTTGCCAGTCAGCTTTCACTGTATAGCCCCCCCACTTTATGGATACATGTGGGGAAATGCTGTTGCGGATTGACAGTGTGCAATATGCGTTGATTTTTTATGGCCTTCAATTTTGAGGCTGATGGTGGGGCTGGCTGGTTGCCTGGCTGAATGCCGCGATGCCGATTCCCCGATGCTGATGCTGATGCCGATGCTGCATGGAACTGTCCGTGGCGTGCTGTGCCGAGAGGCTGATCTCGAAATGCAGATAATAATTATTTCAATATGTGTGACTGACTTGCTTGAATGACTGACTGCCAGTCCGCACAGACAGACAGACAATCCAGATGAACGCAGGGCAATGCCAATGCCATCGTCGTCGTCGTCGTCGTCGTGGTCGTCATGATCTTCATTATCATTATGCGAATGGATCAAAACCGCGACGCCGCCAACAACCATGCCCCTGCTGATTCCACTGTTGCTCTTCTGATGTTTGTGTTTCATTTCTACACTTTGCAGAGCAGGGTATAAGGATATTATGCTACATGTTAGCTATGTTGCATATAACCATATTCATATCCATTTATCCATTAAAAAGATTGTGTTCGAATGAGTAGCTTCTTAAGAAATATACGTGATTTAATCAAAAGTCAAACAGAATTGAATCGAGATGTTATATATCATATGTCTGCCATGGCAACAATCGATCTACAAGGGTATCCGATTCTTCGGTCATGGAATTCATCGTTTAGTGTCTTCTGCTTTGTTTTTGCATGTGTTCCACTCACTCTCTGGGGTTGTTCTTCCTCTTGTTTCACTTAATCACTTGTAGCGAGAGAGACAGCGACCGATATATGGTGAGAGAAAGAGAGACGGATAGACAGAGAGAGAGAGAGAGAGAGAGAGAGAGAGAGAGAGAGAGAGAGAGAGAGAGAGAGAGCAGAGAGACAGTGCGAAAGAAGGGGGATTTTAAGTTGAAAATTGAATTTCTAAGAATTACAAAACAACAACTCCCGACAGCAACAATATGAAATGAAGAGCAATATCAACAACAAAAGTGCCGTTGGCATTGCCTCCCTTTCCCCGCCCCACACGGCATACACCACCCCCTATCCACCCAGACAGTCAGACAGACAGACAATCCATCCCCAATCCATATACCCATCTTCATATCCATATCCATGCACAACCCCATCCATATCTTCAACTTCAATCCCCATCCAGCATCCATATCCCATATCAGAAAAGCGGGCTTCATTTCATTGCATTGCATTAATTTTGCCAATTAAAAAGTAAATAGAGCCTGCATCCTTCAGTCCTCCCTCCCCGCCCTTTCCTCTCCCTTGGCATCCACCCACAAGTGCCACACGAGGGGGCAGTGGCAGGGGGCACGGAATTGGGAGAGCGCGCATCTTTTTCGGCTGTGGGCGCGCGCAAAAGTTTTCAATACAATTTAATCCAATCTGTGCACACACATACACACATATATGCTGTGTATCTGTGAGAATGCTGATGAATGCCACAGGCAGTGCCACATCCACATCTCCTGCCCCAGTTCCTGCCCCCACCAGTGGCTTGCCCAAAGTGCCTGGCTCAATTCAATCAGTTTTTCGGGCAGGCCAAAGCGAAGCCCCGTCAAGTCGTTCCCCCGAATCTCTCAGCCGCCCTGCCACTCGGTGCGCACAGTGGGCTGCATGGCGCGGCCATGGCAACAGCGGTGTGGAGTTGGCCCCACTGTGCCGGCAGACAATCAAGTCCCCCCGTGGGCGAAACGAGGAAAGATGCGACCGCAACTTTGGCAACGGCCAGAGCCCTCTCAAGCTCTCTAATTTCTTGTGATACTTACACTATGGAAAACGCATTTTAGCATTGGTAATAAATCAGGAAAATCAGATATTATCTACTGCATTTATTTGCAAATTTATGATATTAGTAGGGAGGTAGGTATCTAATATACATAGGTATGTATATGCGTCTTGCTTCCTTTTGTTTCAAGGAATTGTAGGTCGAATTCCTCAATCGATATTACCCTGTCCGCGAGGTAGTTTTCGAAATCTATAGATCCATAGAGTTCTTTTCTGTCAGTGTATCTGTATACCGTTTGACGGTGTCAATACTGTCGACAAGCCCATACATACATACATGGGTTGAACCACCTGCCTGGCTGCCCATCCGCCCCCTAAATTGCTTCGCATATGTGAGAGAGAGAGGCGAGGCACTTGGAGACAGGCCCATGACGGGGGCCCAAAGTGTTTTTTTGGGGCGTTTTTTGGGGGGTAGACTCGGGCACTGGCACTCGCACTCGCACCCATACGTTCTTTTTCTGCTTCCTCAATCTTCTGGGGCATCCAGTCGCAACCGTTTTGTGGCGCAATTGTCTTAACCGTCGACGCGTCGCTTGCGTATCGCATATCGCACCTGATGGGTTGGGTTTTGGGGTCCAACCTGCCACGGTACGGCCCAGCCCGTTGCAAAAACGTCGTCGTCGTCGTTGTCCAACCATTCGTATAATTGTCGATGCGTTAAGGTAATTGTACACCTAACCAACTATCAGAGGCAGAGGCAGACGCAGACATGGAGCAAGGCAGTGCAGAGCAGAGCAAGGCCGACGCCGACCCATCCATATGTAGTATGTATGTAGGTATCTATGTGTATCTGTATCTTAGAGCATGACGCTGTGGCTCTGCCTTCTGTTCAATGCCGTTGTCGTTGTCGTCGATTCACTCACTCGTTTCTAAGTTTGCGTTCGTAGTCGTTTGCCATATTGGTGGCACGCTCCGCCGCCTGTCTTTGCCCCCATCTCGCCTGGGCCCCCTTGGCCGCCCCATTTCCACGCCCTTTACACCAACAGCATTTAAAATTTTCCATTTTCCACTGCTCCAACTGTTCGGCTCGGTTCGGATCGGTTTGGTTTAGTTTGGTTTTTGTTTAGTCTGGTTTTGGTGTTTGGTTTTGGTCTGATTTGCTAGATTTGATTTCAGGAAATCCCAGCCGTTCCACTGCCACTTGCCGCCCACTTCCCCCCTTAAACGGCTTCGAATGAACACATGAACACATTCACATCCACGTTCAGCTCTGGTTTTGGTTTTGGATTCCGATTTAGATTCAGATTCAGATTCGCATTTGCCAGTCCTTTGTGCGAATTGTTTGTGCGCTTTGTCTCCGATCCGACTTGGAGGGAGCTCTCGAGTTACAATTGAAAAATTATAGCAATTAAATGGGATCCCTAACCACTCTGACAATTGACTGACTGACTAGCTGACTGACTGGCTGACTGAATGACTGAGTAACTGGCCAAGGTCCAGTTGGTCTTTGCATCGGTGCGGCATCCGATGGGATCTGTTTGGATTGCGGATTGTTTGGGGCTAAAATTCCTGAAAACACCTGGATGGCGGATCGATATTTATTTGTAATATGATGGTATGGTTGCGTTTTAGATAACACTTTCAGACAATAGTATAAGAGAACTAATGGCGTTCCAAGAAAAATAATTGAATTAGCAATGTGATTATGAGATCGAGAACATTCTTTTGATTCCTACTATGGCATTAGGACAATGTGTTAATTTAATGGATATTTCCAATTTATATCAGTATTGATTAAATGTTCAGTTCCTTAGAATGAAGATAGATCCAGGCCTAGTACCATAAATAATAAGTAATAAATTCTAGGAAGGATGATGCCAGATGGTGGCGGATTCTTTGAATGATTACTTGGCCAATCCTTTGAGCGGTGACCCAGAGTCCAGTGTCCAGTGACCAGACTGGAGTGTGCTGGCGCTTGTCGGTAGGAGATGCCTGCGTGTTTTTTTTTTTTTTTTTGTTGGTTTTTGGTGGGTTCCTGCATGCGCCTCGACACACATATATCACATCGATGCGGCGGAGGGTTTTCGGCCTGTTTCGTATAATTTTTATATGCAGTCATCAACAGCTCATATATATTTTTATTGCCAACGCGCTTAGCGATATGCATCTGAGGCAGACACAAGAAACAGATCGGGGAACAGGCGGCCTGGCCTGTTGCGGCAGATGAAGATGATGATGAAGATGATGATGATGCGGCTGATGCGATGCGGCTGATGACTATTTCTGCGTACAGATTTCCAATAAAAATATTTTCGACTTGAGTTCGGTTTGACTGCCTCTCCAGCTCCAGCTCCATCGCCAACTCCAGCTCCAGCTTCAGCTCAGTATTTCATCTGCCTGTGGGCCTCTGGTCTGTTGTGTGTAGCGAGATTTACACGCTGATACAAGAAATACACCAAAAAAGAAGAAATACCCATAAAGGCAGCCAGAGAGGAGTTGGACTGGAGATACATTGCCTTCGCTTAGTCACTACCAAAACCAAAGCGATGGATGATCTGTACCCCTCTCTCTCTCTCTCTCTCTCTCTCTCTCTTCTCTCATTGTTCACTGTCTCTTTCTGGCATTTCGGGTGTAAAGATTTATTTCTTTATTTTGGCTGGCAGTGGAAGCAGCCTGTACAGCAACCATCCCCATCTCCGCTTTGTCTCTCGCTTTGGTTTCTGTTTTATTACCAGGAAATTTGTATTTAATACGTTTTTTCCGCGTTTTTCGGGTGCGACATTGTCGCTAACCCACTAACCGAAAGGTTCTGGATCCACTGCCCAGCCATCACTGTCCAATGCCCAAAAGGTGGCGGTTAGTTCGAACTAACTGTTCGTTATCTATGCCCACCATCGATACATGGAACCTAGGAGCCTTGGGATGGTGTTGGTGTGGGGTGGGGTGTGGTGTGGGGTGTGGAGTGTGTCGGTAGTCAATTTTCAATGGAAGCCACACACAATCCATCAGTTCGCAGAAGACTCGGGGCCGGGAGTTGAAAGCTTCCAACATCCGATTTTATCGTACCGGATCGAGGGTGAATGTGAGTGGGTTTTTCTGCAAAGGTGTTCTAAGATATCGTTCTATACATCGTTCCAATCGAAGGGGACTGAGTAAAAATCGATAAATAGATAGCTAGTTAATCGATTAATATCGTATATGAAATATATGCTTTTTTATGACAGCTCTTTCATGAGCATTCCATAAACATCAAAATTATTTCGTAGAAATTAACCAAAGTACATCAATTGGGCCGTTATAGGAAGAAAGCCTCGTCCGCGTCCTCGTCTTCGGCCTCGCCCTCGTCGGACATCGTTCAGCAGCCCCGTTTGAAGGTCAGGATCAATCCACTCTTTCTGAGCAAGGGGCTCAAATTCGGTCGCATCAGGGAGGTTCTGGAAGCCACCGCATTCGACATAGCCATCCGCAGAAACACTAAGTACTACGGCACTCCTCTCCGGTCACCACGCAACCTCATTGACCGACCCATTTGTTCTTCAGGGTTTCCGCAAAGAAGGTCTTCCTACGAGTCTTGCATCAGATTTTCATCATGGAAAACGGCGCTCCCTCTCGCCCGCTCCAAGTGGGCCAAGACCCGTCTCGCTCCGAATTTCACAGCCCCAAGGAGACCGTCCAGCAAGAGGAGCTCTTCCAGCTGCGGAAGGTGGAGACGGTGCACGACCTGTCATGTGTTGGCATTGAGCCGCTCATAGCCACTGATCAACCGAGCGGCTCCACAATGTTTCAGGATGCTGATGATGTGGACGAAGTTGGCTCTAAATCTTCCTATGCCTCAGTAATTGAGTACAAAGATTCGGAAAACGATGTGACAGCCAAAGAGGAGTTTGTGGATTGCGATAACTGTTAGAGAATAGTAACACCAACGGCAGCACCATGTCCATACCCATACCCATACCTTACATAAAATAGCAATAGCAATTGCCATCTCATCGATCAGTAGAAATTAATAAAATGCTCAATAAATTCGCTCAAGTCGAAAGTTCATAAAAACGTGTGCAAACAATCGATCAATCACCATTTGACAGGCACGCAAGTCAGTCTCCCATGGAAGCTGGAAGCTGGAAGGTGGATTCGGATTCGGATTCAGTTGCGGATTCCGATTCAGAGCCAGAGCCAGAGCTACAGCTACAGCCAGAACCAGAGTCGGGGATGGCTGACAGGCAGTCTGCCAGCTGTTGCTACCAATCTTTGAGTCGAGACTTCAAAACAATTACACAGCAACATTTCAGAGGTTGGAGAGATGCAGATACAGATACAAATGGTGTATCTGTGTGGTGCTCAGACAACTGCCACTGTACAGCGACTGTTGGCTGTTGATTCAAGCGATTAATCGATAACAAATAAAAACATTTCGACAACTACTTCCAAGGAACACGAATGGGCATCAGTGCCAACTTCAGAGCTGAACAGAATCCCAACTTCAATCCCATGCCCATGCCCATGCCCATGCCCATACCGATTCTCATTCCCATTCTCCCAACTCGAACTCCAACTCCAACTCCAACGTCTTTGGCTGTCAACAAGTCGACATTGTGTTTATGAGTGGCGTGGTACGCATAAATGCCATGGAAATTTTCTTTTTAATCAATTATGAGTATTAAGCAAAGGGGCCAACCGTCCATATGGGGATCTTGGTTCGGCTCGGATCGGATCGGATCGGGGCTGTGGGAGCTCCTCTTGTGTGCGAGAGTATCTGCGATCGCCGATCGGGGTGAGACCTCAAACCGCGCGCGCGAGCCTCTGCCTCAAGATAAAAATCGCAAACATTCTTTATTGAATGCTGTAGATGCCAACGCCAGCCCTCTTTCTTCTGTCTCCTCCGTCCTCCGTCCCCCGTCCTCCTCTGTCTCTCCATGTGTGTGCGTGTGTGTGCCCCTAAGACCATGTGGAGTGGCACTTGGAGTGCGACTCTCAAGATGAAGTACGAGTACTAGTAGCAGTTGCAGACAAACTCCTTCGGGGCTCCTCCGCTCCTTCTGATCCGCTGGGAATAGATCTATGCCTGGGATCGAAGGAGATACACATATACATATTTTGCATGAAACTTCCAATCGGATTTAAGCGATATTTCGTGGGCATAGAAAAGGGGGAGAGACATATTTATATGTAGTATTTAGGAATCCGCCAAGATTCTTGCCTGAAAGGAATAGGGGCTTCATCAAAGACAAAAGTCACTTCAGTGGGTAAGCGAGGGTCAACTGTCTGCCTGCCTATCTCCCATGCAACGCATATGCCTTGCTTTCGCGCGAGTAGCGCACCAGGCCACAATCAAACAAATCATAATCGGTGTTGGCTGGCCAAGCGGTAGACAGTAGACAGTAGCTGCATACGCTTCAAACGGTCGACAGTTTGTCTGTCAAATTGACATTACACGCAGCGATGCGACGCAGCGAAGCAGCAGCGCACCAGAAGCCGCTGCAGAGGCAAAGTCAAGTGCAGCAGAGGCTTGGGGCATGGAGCATAGAGCAGATGCTGGGACAGAGCCAGAGCCAGAGGCAGAGCAGCCAACAAGTTGCATTTACATGACACATTCAGCAGGGCGCAGGCTCCTCTCTGAAGCTGGGGCTGCGACTCCGGGCGTAGGCCGGCTGATGGACCGAGGACCCTATACCCTGTACTTTGTACCATAGACTGCGGACCGCGGACTGACGACGACGACGACGACGACTGATGCGCCGACGTTGCCTGTTGGCTTCTGTTTGCGGCGCTGACTCAGCTGAATTCGCAGCAGAGACTCACGGACTTTGGCTTGGATCTGGTCAGACCCTCCATAGGGGAGGCCAAACAGGGAGCTGTATGGGTACGGGTACGGGGAGCAATACTGGTGACTGGTGGCTCAACCTGATGATTTTCTGCATGGCTCGCCTTAGGTTCGTTCTGCCTTGGCAACCTGTTGGCAACTCATTAAATAATGCCGATGACTGGACAAATTTGAGGCTCTTCTTCCAGGCATACACCCATACACCCATATACTCGTATGCATACTTTTTGCCTTCTGCCTCAAATGAAAAGTGATTAAACAAGCCCCTGGCCATGGTGGAGGCCAGTCTCGAAATTTATAATCCTTGTTGTGCAATGAAATTGCATTTGACTGCGACTGGAGCTGAGACTGGGGCTGAGACTGGACCTGGACCTGGAGATGGAGCTGAGGCTGAGGCTGATGCCAAACGTTGGCGTTATAATTCTTCCAGTACACCCCGCCAGCCACTGTCTGCCGACTCCTTCTGCAGTGGAGCTTCTGCCGGGACTCTCTTCTGCGCTGTGTGTGCCAAAGTGACACTTGTACAGATTTTCTTAATGCGCCAAAGTGCCACTTGTCGTCTGTTGACGCTCTTCGTCCTCAGCCTCAGAATCAGCATCAGCCTCGGCATCATTTCCATCTCCACCCATCCTCAAGGCATCTGTAAGCATCGTTGCAAGCATCCCGGCCAGATCGAAGCTGTTTGTACGTTGTCTTGGCTGCAAAATTTTGTTAAATCAGCGCTAAATATCCCAAGACCAAGACCAATACCAAGACGGAGACGGAGACGAAGACGAAGACTTAGGCCAAGACAAGTTGCAGAGAAGCCTCAAAACTTGTCCGTTCACTACGGAGTTCTAATTGCTGGCCAACGCATAATTTGTCACATGCCAAATTAATAAACGACCTGCCCAGATGCACCTTTTGGGATCTCAGGCGATGGATACCCCCCGGGCACTCACTCAGCCCACCAGTCCATCAGTCGTTCAGTCGCTCAGTCATTCAGTCAGCTGCACAGTAGCAGCTGATTTGGCTTCAAGTTGCCAGAATCGGTCCTTTGATTGAGTGGATGATGTGTGCGCTGAGGGCTTCTGCTGCCGCTGCTGCTGCTGCTGCTGCTGCTGCTGCTGCTGCCGCTGCTGCTGCTGTTGTTGGTGTGTGGGTTGAGGCTAAGCGAGTGGCGAAGCCTCCAGGAAGTGGGGCTTAACGATGGATGTTTCAAAGAGAACGGCATACTTTGGAGGAAATTCAATCTATTAAATAATCGTAGAAGCAGGGCAGGCACAAGGCAAAAGATCTTCTTTATTACTGACTGAATCATTGATGAAATAGACAGCTATTCTGATCAACAACTTGGCTGGAAAAAACGGTCGACTTGTATGTATGCTTCCAATCGCCGAACACTTAATACCCACATTAGGGGCGTTCCTTGCCAATAGTTCAGACCCCTCGCCCATCCATTCGGCGACCACGAAGACGATGGCGACCTCTCTTAATTGCAGCTACTTGCTATTATTGCTGCTTGTATTACTGGTACTGGTATGCTTGTATTACAGGGTACTCCATGGTGTGATGGGCGAGACAACAGGCGGAAAAGCCAGAGGTATCTGTTTGAAAGAGAGCCCCAAAAGATTTCGACATCCTTGCAAGCCGGCACTGTTTTGTTCCCGTAAACAACACAATTTTTCGTCCTGTCTCTGCAATAACCATCACTGCTTACAACACTGCAAGCCTACAACACTGGCTTAAGAGAATCAGAAATCACTGAGAATTCACTAGTTGACACCCCTTATTGGGCCAAGTGGTGCGGCCTCTTGTTGCTTTTGTTGTAATGATGGGTAGAGCCGCCGGGCAGTCTTTTTTTTTGCCGGTACATGGTGTTGCTGTTGCTGGTGTTCCCTCTCTCTGGTTGAGGCTGCCACTTAATTTATTTGTCACCGAACCGAAGCGCAAATGAAGTTCGAAAAAAACAGCGACATGCAAAGGCAACTGAGGCAACAACGACCACGGAATCGTTTGAAATTACACAAGAAGCAAGAAAAAGAAGCAGCCGAAGGCAGCAAAAAAGCTAAAGAAATAATTACAAATTAAAATGAAACACGGAATGGGACACATGAGGAAGAGCTCTGGGGATGCGCCAGTGCCAGTGGCATCGGCAACGGCATCGGCATCGGAGGAGGGTCCAAAGTTGTACCCAAGCTTATAAATAGCTGCGTCGACGACGCTGGCCACGCATGCGCAAAGATTTGTCATAATTGATAAACGACAACAGCGGCCACATTCGAGACTCCTTCATATCTGACGAGTGAACGAGTGAACTCGGGGCGGTGCCTTCGATGCCTCGCCAGGGGTGGACCAGGGCGACCAGTGTCGCCGCCGCCACCGCCGCCGCCAGTGGCAGTGGCAGTGACAGTGATCACGCCTCGCCGAGCACACAAATCGAAGACAAACGCTGGGGGTACAAGCCTTACGATATGTGGGTTCCTTGAACTTGTTGCGGAAGAGTTCTGAAATCGAAATTCAAAGAGTAGTTATTGGAAATATGTATATCTTACGATTAGCAGGGTTTTTATAAACTAAAGTGAAGGATGAGAAATCGAAAGAAAACTCTCTAGAATGTGAAGATTGTGGAGAGATTTTGGAAGAAAGTTTTCGCCTCAATGTGAACATACTATCCATCCGATCGATTTTGAAACATGAGTTCTTTAGGCAAGAATCGATTAATGTTCAAATGCTCGATAGTTCCGGGGAGATAATAAAATATTTGTTCGCATATAAAACTAAAAGGACACCACAAACGAGTCCAAATAAGCTCCAAACTTCAAATAGAAGCTTCAGAGAGACCCACAGACCCATTAATAAAGGCAGTATCAGCTATTTAACATATGTTAGCATAGGACTTACTCGATCGTCATAGCAAATTAATCCTTTGGGATCTGTACAACATTCAATAGATTCATTCCCAACCAATCCCCAACCCCCCAGTCTTCGGTTAACAAAATCAATCGATCTTCACATGGCACCACAGCCCCAGGGGTCTATACTGCTCCAGCAAACGACAAACGGCAACCGGCAGTCCCTGCAGCATCTCGATCTGATGCACAGGTGACGATGACGATGACAACTTCGGCCTTAACAGCACCTTCGACAGCGACAACGACAACGACGCCGACGGCGACTGCGACAACGATGACGCCAAATTGGCAACGAGTTTTTGTGGTTTGTTTTTTTCACTTTGTGATCGTTTTGTACGAGTATCTTGTTTTTTTTTTTTCTCGACGAACGTGAGAACCAATTGCTATGTATGGTCATTACAAGCCGTCCAGTCTGCATGGATCGCTCGAGCAGAGAACTGGGATCTCTGAGGGGACTGAGCGGGGAATTTGGAGTGCTCGGAGTGTTCGGTGTTGGTTAGAGCGAGAGATAACCCATAAATATTTTAATGATGATTACATTTTAAAAACGAGTGAACCGGCGAACGAGCGGCACGAAATCGAATGAGAAATCACAGGGCCGATCAAGCACCAGGCACCAGGCACCAGCTCCAGCTCCTACTGAGGTGCTCCTCTGGGTGCTCTGGTAGTTCTGGGTCCACGGATCTGCACCTGGAGATCTGCGGATGATGAGCTACTACGCCAGTGCCAGGCGACACTGACGACATTTTTGGAATTACATTGACAGGCCAACTTGAGACTAAAAGCGATAATTATTGCCGCAGCGCTCTCGCTGGATCGGTCGCTCTCTGTCCTCCCTGTCCTGTAAGTGTTGGCGATTGTGTCTTAAGAGCGGGAAAACACGGCTCCGGAGGCTGGAAGCTGGAACCTGGAGCGGCACGAAGAAAATAAGGCGATCGCAGCTGTTACCACTGATCGACGGCGTCTTGCCAATGTAATTTCAATAATTTTATCTGAGACCGCGCGCGTCTGCCGTGATTCGATTGGGTAACCGGTGAGCGTTGAGCGGTGACAGATCAAAGCCAGCCTCCTCTGGCTCTGGCTCTGACTCTCTGCGTCGGCAAAGATCACTGATCGCCAGCAATGGGTGGAGTAGAGTGGGGTGGACTCGGTTCGGTTCGGTTTGGTTCAGATTGGCATTGGCATTGGCATTGGCATTGCTCCTGCTCCAGATGTTTAGCTGCACTTTGGCGGCTCCCAGGCCAGGCCCAGCCCAGCCCAGCCCAGACCCTGCCACCTTTCCAAGTCCCTGTCCCTGTCCCTGTCCCTGTTGCTGTTGCTGTCGCGATCGCAATCACACAAGCCAACACTCGAAGCGCAATCATCAACATCAGAGCGAGCGTCATCAGCCGACCGATCCGCTGCACTGCCAATTACTCGCCAGCATTGTTGACATGCCTTTTGCCATTTGCATCGTTTTCGTATTGATTTGTTTAAGTCCAGGCTCTGTCCAGCTCTGTCTCCACTCCGTTCCAATCCCTCCAATCAGCACACCACAATTTTCGGCATCTCAGTCCCATCTTCATCCTCATCCACATCCACACAGGACACAGACCTGTAGCGAACTGTAGCGATCCCAGCCCAGGTCCCAGCCCAGGTCCCAGGTCGCAGTCACCTGCATTTTTCTCCCACGGACAGCAGCGTGTGAATGGGCCTTTCAGCGGGTTCAATGTGCCGATCAAAAATATGTCAAAAATCTATCGAACTCTCGCTCATCGAGAACGTGCATCGAACTGTTGCTGTCTGGGTCTGCCCTACCCCTCCCCCCCCCCCCCCAATCGGGGTCCCCTTTGGACAGGGTGCATGCCTGTGCGATTTGTAGGTCAGTTATCGACCCAGTTTACGTGAGCCCTCGCCTCTCTGTATACGAGAGAGTGCGTTCGGATCTCCCTGATTTCTCAACTGGTGCTGACTCAACTAGATAGCCCTCTTGGGTGTGAAATTATATTGGAATCCTACTGTTGGGCACATACTTTTAGGGCTTGGAGTGTTAAACGTCTACTGAGTCAGCTTGAAATCTTTCATTTAAGATGATTAAGCCTCAATTTACAAATGGAACTTGTGGGCAGAACTTCTGTTTTGACAGGTGCCAGAGTTCTGTAATAAAAAAGTACCATGAGAAACCCAAACAGGAGTATTTGAGCATAGATTTAGCTTAGAAATTATATATTTACGAGGAGGCTTAGTACCCTAATGATATCTGTGACCATTTGCCAATCCTTCTTTTAGATGGTAGAGTCAAGGGTTTTATTGCCTTATGAAAATGCATTTAACAAGCGAACCAAAGCACTTGCAAATTATATCATTAATAATCGTATTGAAACTGCATCTTTGAGACTATACAACTTATGGAATATAGTTTTTATTTACCAATAGAAAACACAGATATATGACAGACAGTTAGTGCTATGCGAAGTATCCTCAATGGATTATCTGCCCCGATATCCTCAGATTTCAAAGATCATTCCACCCTTTAACGAGCATACACCAAGTCGAACCGAAAAACAGAAACAGAAAGCAATCTCTCCCAATCAGAAGATCCACTTTCGGGGCAATTAAAATTCGATTGAAATCGCCACGAGGTGAACATGTTAATGGAAGAGCCAGCCGCCACGCCACGCCTAGCAGAGCAGCATTTTCCCACACCAATTGGCAACCATCGGGGATCGGGAATCGGCTGACTCCCCGCCGACTCCCCTCACCGCCACCATCAGGCCCGGGCGCAGTCGCAGGCGCATTTCATTTGGGATTCCAGAAGCGTTTCGGTTCAAACATAAAATAAATAAAAATCAGTACAATTCGAAGAGCTGTTGTCGCCTTTGAGCTTTTGCGACAATCACTCACGTTGTCGCTGGCCGATGGCCGCTGGTTCCGTCTCCGTCACCGTCTCGGGGTCTGGGTCTGACTTTGCCTCTGAATCTGAATCTGAATCTCACTCTGACTCTGACTCTGCCTGCACCTTCCCGTTCCCGTTGCCGTTGCCGTTCCATCGCAGTTCCATCGTTCAATCATCGGCAATCGTCTTTGAGGCCCTGATTCGTTCGTTAAACGTTTTGCGTATTGAAATGAAATTTGTGTCGCTCGACACGATGACTTATTCAATTATTCGATTCGATAACACGTGATTGAATTATTGAAATAACATCAGATCGGGTCGGGTCTTCCCTGCCCTTCCCTTCATCCACCCTTCTAGGCATGATCGGCACTGTACGCCGGCAGTAGGTTGGCCATGGGGCAGCTGTTCTAGTCTGGTTTTCACCATCGTTTTGTTTTGTATTGTACAAATTGTAAATTGTATCCGATTTTGGTTCCCTTTAAAACTCTACTACAAGTCTTTGCAAAATGGTGGAAGACCAGCACGAAAACATGGACGTTGACGATGAGGACTACGCCAACACCGACGTGAACATGAACGGCATCGGAGACCAGATCCCGATCTATCGCCAGCGCCGCAATGCCGTCCACTTTGCCAGCCACGAGGAGTTCCTCTCCAGCCTCAACATTAACGACACAGCAATGACCTCGCTCCAGGGTGTTCGCACCCTCAGTCTGGAGCAGTACAAGAGGTGTATGCTGGGTCCCGTTGGCCTGGAGGACAACCAGGAAGAGATCTCCTCATGAGCTTATTCTTCGCATTGCATGATTGGAGCTTTGACTGGCCAGCCCCCAGCCAATGGCTCAGAGACGGTTCAAAAGGTCGTGGGAGTCCAATGATAAGGAATGTAAAAAAAAAGAATATTCAAATTTGGCATTGAGTTCGAAATCACAGTAAACCTTCCTCTCTCAAGAATCCTCCGATCTTGGCCATTTCAAATTAAATGTTGAACTCTCTCAAAGGTGTTTTTGAACAAGTGAGCGAAGCCCGCTGTGGGTTATTCAGTTCTCCCTAGATTCCCCACGATTCAGATTCAGATTCCTCCTCCCCCTTTATCCATCCAGAAAAATGCCCCGACTTGACAGCTCGTTTTGCATAATTGTGGCGGGGCAGGGGCACGGGAAGGGGCAGGGGCAACAGGCATACACAGCGCATACAAATTGATTATTGAACCGAATTCCTGATATATTTTTTATGGTTTGATTTATGATTGCCATACAGTTGTCAGTCAGTCATAGCCCCCGACAAAGTCTGCCACATGGAGAGTGGGTGTGGAGGGGAGGGAGGGAGGGAGGGTGCTTTAACGATTGGGCATCAAAAATGCTAATTGAGCTGTTTATCGATTTGTCAACAGCAATAACCCACAAAAGGCAGCCACAGTGGTCGCAGAACAATGGCCACATCAGCGGCGACAATTCCGCTTCATTGCTGCCTGAATGCTCGTCTTTTCTGGTCTGGGGCTCCCCTTCCTCGCCTCGCCTCGCCTCGCCTCTCCTCTCCTGTCCTCTTAAACTTCACGCTCTCCATTGAGTTTTATTGACTATTAAAATTGTGTCAAAATGTGTTTGAAATTTTTTATTGTTAATTATACGCGGCGGGCGTAATGTGGAACCAATAAACAATATCGGGACATTGCAATCGAGAATTCTGGCACAACACAAACACGCGGTCCCCCCAACACCCCGAACCGTACGGAGAATTCCCTTTCCCTAAAAAACAAGAAAAAAAAAAATGAACTAATTAAAGAACCACAAAAGCGTGAAGCCCGAAATGAAATCAAATCAAAATCGAAGGCGAAAACTTTCAAATGAATAGACAGGCAGATCGAACACGCCGCCAGGTCGGACACCCCAGATCGGACACCGTCCAGGGCCCAAGCGAAGGCCAACTCAAGAGACAGGCTGCTGGGCCACGGCCTGGCTTTGAGTTTGAGTAATGAGGCCTGGAGCTTGGCACTGGTCGGCCGACCGACCGCCCTGGCTGACTGACTGACTGAATGACTGAATGACTGACTGACTGTCAGACTGTCAGACGAGCTGACAGAGAGCCCAGAGATCTGCAGAGATCTGCAGAGATCCACAGAGATCGCCGAGGGAGGGAGCCCTGACTGACATTTGATTATTGGCTTCCAATTTGTTGCAGATTTTTTGTTTTATTTTCCATTCAAGCGCAAATTGCGTGCCATGCCGCTCTGACGGATCGAGGGACTGAGGAACTGCGGAACTGAGGGACTGAGGGACTTGGCTCGCAATCACGGTTCGCAAATTTGCAAAAAGCCAAAAGCGAGAGAGAAACAGATACAGATACAGGGAGGAGGGGTCTGAATGAGCAGCGAACAGAAGTCAAATTGTGGCCAACATGGAAATTAATGGAGCAATGGAGCGGCAGCGATCGAAGAGCAGCAGCAGCAGCCGTGATCTCCTTCTCCATCTGCAACTCCATTTCGTGGCTGCTGCTGTTGCTGTTGCTGCTTCCAAATCGGCGGCAGGAAAGGAGTTATTAAGACAGAGAGGGATGGATAGAGGGAGCCCAGCCAGGCCCGGCATTGCTCTGCTTTTTTTTTCTTTCAGTTTAATGAAGGCAGTTCGATCGATTTGGCTGGCTACGAGTCGTGGCTGCTCCGTGCCATGCCACCGCCTGTCAAGGCAGCTCCAAGCTGCCCCAGCAGCCCATGCCCCATGCCCCATACCACGGCGCCCAAGCCTCAGTTCCAGTTCCAGTTGCAGCTTGTTTCTTCGAGATGGCATCGATTGGGATCGTGAGGATCGTGCACTGTTGGTGGACTGAATCAGAGTTGAGGAATCCGCTTGCCCATATCTTTAGGCTATTTTGTGGATCTATCTAAAGGAAACATCTTAAATAGGAAAATTGAAAGCAAAATCTGCCATAAGTGCGTGTGTGATGTCCCACTTCAAAAGTTCTCTTCTCTGATTAGAATGACCTCAAATTTCACATTCCCATTTAACGATCTATGTATGGTCCTTAGCCATCTAATTGGAGGACATTGCTCGTGGCTCGCGGTCAGATTCGTGTCACGATCCCGTCACTAGGAAAGACAGCCTCATCGACCAGTCCTCGGCACAATTTCAGTTTGCTGCTGCTGTTTTTGTTGGCCAGGCCAACGATGCCCCCATCACCAGCCTCGTCCCCGTCCCCGTCCCCATCCCCATTCCTATCCCAATCCACGTCCCCGTCCAGTACTCTGGACTGCGGCAGCATTTTCGATCCGTCTGTCAGTCAGCTGCCATTTTTGCTTGGCTCGGGCAGCCAGCCCAGCCAACCAAGTCAGCGAACCAATTGATTGACATTGCCCACAACGCCCTTTTGCTTTTGCTTTGGCCATGGCTTTGGCTATGGCTATGGCTTGAAGCAGCAGCACCCAACTTGGGGCGGTCCGAAAAGCGGTCCGGGTGCGGGTCCCGAAAGAGCCAGCGATAGTGGTCAAGTGGCAACGTTTTGTGCACAACTGTACCGGAAATGTGGGAAAATGTGAACCATTCATGAATGGTTTGCTTCTGGTGAATTATGCCCCAACCAACTACAAATTATACAACAATAATTAATTAAGCCAAGAAGTCCACAAACCAGTCAACACGGCGACACGGAGCGCACAATGGACATGGAGACGGCCAGACAGCCAGACAGCCAGACGGCCAAGACCTCGTCAGTGTGTGGACGGGACTCTGTGCGGGACTGTTAACCAGTTAGCCAAAGTCAAAGCCAAAGCTAAAGCCAAAGCCGAAGTTCATTCAAGAAAAACTGACAATGACAAAAAACAGTTACTACACGCTGGGGGGGCAGAGAGGGGCAGATGGAGCAAGAGTCGTTGAGCGGTCAAAGCCGTGTAATTATGAAATTCAAAGAAATGAAGCATTAAACGAACAATCTCGAAACAAACAAGAAATATGTATGATATATGGCCCTATGTCAGACCGAAAAGTGTTCATGACTAAATTAGCATGGCTGGAACCACCGAACCACCGAACCACCACTGGCACCACACCGCCCATTGATAAAGAGAGACCACTCCACTTGCACTCAACTGTTAGCCATTTGAGCCTTTCTCATTGACAACTTCAGAGAGTGGGTCTGAAATGGTTGACAAATTAATACAAAGCTCGTCTTTTGGGCCAGGCTCAGTCTCAGGCGTTTGATGTCGACCGACCCGCTGGGCCGGCTTGAATTTCTAATTGGGAAGTGCTATAAAAAACACATAGTTTGATTGCTCCAACTTCAGTTTCTGTGAGTACTCGTACTCGACTAAAAACCACAACTTGTCCATTGGCTGGATTATTTTCTCACCATTTGTTCGCTTCTCGCTTTATGATTATTTTTACCACTATTATTATTATTATTATTATTTAAGTTGGTTGTCGCTGGTTTTACAATTTCCAACGAATTACAATTCCCGGACAAACCGACCAAAATTTCATACTCCGAAATGAATTTATAGTCATTAAACTGTGAGTTATGTCTCTATAAGTCCATGTTAGCCGACTACTTCAGTGGCCACAGTTGGTTGCAAGGAGTGTGGCAGAAGGGAGGGAGGGGTGTTTCAATTCAGGGAAATCGAAATAGGTTCTGTGACGGAGCCCCAGCTGTGGCCTGGCATCGAGTCCAGAAATATTCCATGAATTTCGAATAGATTTCTGTTTCTCCATCGAATATACTGAAATTTTTCTATTCCATATTTAGTTAATTCTCTCTTGAAATATATCACAGTTTCTCTTCCTAAATCTGCTGCTACTCTCGTGTTATTCTTTAGCTTATTCCAAATCTTTCTTTGTTCTATTGATACCCCACTCTATTCGAGCCATTTCGCCGATTCCAATGACAACTTTCCTACTCGGATCTGCAGCGGATCGGTTCGGATCGGAGCGGATCGGATCGAATCGGTTCCAGGCAATCTGCGGCTGACTGACGGAGAGCTTTAACAATTAGTACAACGCCTGACACTATGCTGGCTCTTTGGATCTCGAAAGTTGTTCAGCTCTTCAGTTCTCATCGCTTCAATTGAGCAGTCGCAAGAGATTTTCCATTTCCATTTCCCATTTTCCCATGCATCCATTGCCAGACGTGTACACATTTCTAATTAAATTTTCAAAGTTGTTTTTCCATTCTGGGCAATTTTTGATTGACATTTTACATTAAATGCTCCTCTGGCCACGGCCGCGGCTGCGGCAACAGTGCGGGCATTGGGGATATGGCCACAGGAATAGCAAAAGAGCAGAGCAGCAGACCAGCAGAACAGCAGAAGAGCAGAAGAGCAACGTTGAAATTGATCAATTTCACATAATTTCAAGGCAAGTCGGACGCGGTAATGCAAATCCGACAGATGCGACTACGATTCCAGCTCCAGCATCAGCATCAACTCCGACTGGCAATGGGAATGGGAATGTTAGAAGTGCTTAGATCGCTCAACCATCGCTGGAGGGGGGGGATAGATAGAGTATGGCTTTTGGGGAGGTGGAGGAGGAGGTGGAGGATGGATGCCTGGTGCCACAGATGGACCAGCTTATGATTGACAACGGCTGAATTGAGCCGCGCTGTAAGTCCACGCATCCAGAACTGAACGAACCGAACAAGCCGAAAAGCAAACCGTGCAGATCCTAACCGATCCTGCCCCCTCCCTCCCCCTCCCGTTCGGCCTCGGAATCCCCTGACAGCTTGACGGGCTTTGGGCGCTTTAAACGTTTCGGTTGCCTCCCTCGTCGCTGATCTCACCATCACCTCTGGTTTTGGCCTTTTAATTGCTGGCCGTCTGCTGGACTTCTTCAGCCTCTTTCACAATTCTCATTGATCTTTTCTCGAATGTGCGCAACTGTCGGATTTTGTGAGCTGTCAGTGGCTCGACTCGACTTGACTCGACTGGACTCTGGCCGTGCCTCGTGTCTCATGCCCCATACCTCTCTTCGGTTGGGGATGTGTATCTGTATCTGTCTGTGGCGTGGCATATCTTTGATTTGCTAATTAACGGTTTGTCGGTTCAGTTTGACAGTTGAACATGAGTTCTTGACATTTCCCTCTTTCTCCCTGTCTTTGGCCAAGCGTTTTGGAGCTGGAGGCGATACCCAGATCGTGGTGGCTGTTGACTGGTAGCATAGGTAGCTTCATTGATTTGCAATCCAAGGTCAGAGATAGCCAATTCCACTTCGACTTTGAAACTCTGCGGGATATTATTCCCATATTCCCTATAGCATCCACTATCCACAATTACAAATCGCTGTCGTAGGCCCAAAATTGATGGTCAGCTTGGATCCTCGACACAACGCAACATTGTTAACACCTTGGCCATGTCCGACTCGGCCGACTCTGAGTCCGAGTGTGCTGTTAATATTAATGATGATGTGGTGTTGATGTTAAGTGCAGTTTAATAAATGAATTGTCTCCCATCCTTTGCAAAGAAGATGCATGTCCGTTGTCCGCTGTCCGTTGTCCGTTGTCCGTTGACCGCAGTATACGATCCGCTCTACGCGGTCCGTTTCCCGTTGGCCCAGAGGCAGCAGCGTGTAATCCATCACCAGATTCCCTGACTGCAACGTTTCGCTTTTATTTCGTTAGCAACTTCCTGCATTTGCATGTGCAGCGACGAGTGCATCAATGCATTCCAAGTATCCGATGCTATGAGCTCTCTTTTCTCTCTCTGTCTCTATACCTGTCTCTATCTATCTTCCCCCTTAACTACTTCATTTTTGGGCAACCTGACCCTGGGGCCAACCTCTGTTCAGCGCTTTGGAGCCGCGCTCTAGACTCTAGACTCCAGGCGTGCGTCCATTTCATTGGTGCTCGTTCCAGTGTGCCTGGGAGATCATTTGTCTGCTGGCTCTGGTTCTGGCTCTGGGTCTGCCCTTGCCCCTCATGCCCCTTTGCACACCTCATCGCTGAGGCGAGCCTATTTCTTACAACTTCTTCAAACAACTGAAACAACTGCAAGAACTGCAACAACTGACGTATCATAAACAACAACAGGAACAAAAACAACAACAACCACAACAACAACATCTCGTTCTACGTTGCTCTTGCACTTGGCTGCGACTGCGACTGTAACTGCGACTGTAACTGCGACTGACTGTGACGGTCGGTACCGATGATGGTGACGGTGACGGTGACTGGTGGGGAAACCTTTGTGGCCAAGTGTTTTGGAATCTTTTGCCGGTTGCTGCTTCTTGGCTAACGTCTCTCTAACAAGCCAAAGAAAAATGGGCCCAACGCCAACTTTTGGCTAAAGCGCAAACACATTAAAAATTGCTCCTTCATGCTCCTCTCCATCTTCCACAAACTGGCCAACAATGTTGTTGGTTGTTTCTGCTATTGGTGTTTGGCGAATAATACTCTAACTTTGGCCGAATCGTGGGCATCCACGTGGCTTGCATGTGGGCTGCAAGGGGCTTGAAAATATAGCTTTACAGTGGAGACTATTTGGTGTCAGGTCCAGTCTCCTGTCTATTCGGTATTTCGATTCATTCAAAGAGGTGCTGGCAATGATATTCCTGCTGAGCTGCCTTGCTTTGGCTATTTAGGGATGTTGTAGGACATAGCTTCCAGCTCACTTTTAGAGGGTATCTGTGGAGTTTGCTTGGCCCTAGTTCTCCATGGCCCATGCCCATGTCCGTGGCCATTGCAATTGCAATTGCCTGAGGCCTGAAATGCACTTTGCGAAAAAAGCATTTCCTCCAAACTTGTCTCGATTTTTGCTTGCCCCGCAGCGGCTTTAGTGCGAAATAGCTCTGCGGCAGCGTTAGCGTTAGCAGCAGGGGTAGGGGCACGCTGAATGGTGAATGGGGAATGGGGAAGGGGGAAGGGGGCGAAGCAACAATTTGCAGCCTGGCTGTGCGATTTATCTTTGGGCTGGCAAGTTAATGTGGCAATTGTATGCTAAGCAGCAGCGGCAGCAGCAGCAACTGCAACATGGAGCAGGGTCAGGACAGGAGGGGAAGCATAGGGTATGTGGCACAGGGAGGGGGCGGTGGGCGGCTGAGGTAGGTGGCAAAGGGGGCGTGGTGGTGCTCCAACAACGGTTTTCATGAATGAATTAGGCGGCGGCCAAAGTTTGGGCTCCGCGGCGAAAGGGCAACAACTCAATTTACAGTTGTTATATTTTTCAGCCGGAATGCCATTGCCCACGGGTCGGCCATTTTTTCTTAGGAATCAGTGGACCAGTGGTCCGTACTCGTACTCGTACCCCTGCCCGTACCCCTCCTCGGAATTCCTCGGAATTCCTGGGACATCTCATGGGTGTGATTTTAATTTCATACACAAATGAACGCAGATCAGAGCCCCCTCCGAGAGATAAACACGGAAGAGAGAGAGAGAGAGAGAGATACGAGTGCGAGTACTCGTATAATTTGACTCGAGCAGCGGCAAGAAAATAGCAATAACTCCCACGAAGATTAATAACAGAAAAGTGGGCAGGGACACACACACACAGCCAGACACACACTGACTCTCGTAAATAAAATAAGGAAAAAGAAATACAAAATGCACAAAAAATGAACAATGAGCGGTTGGCAGGGGCAGGGACAGGGGCAGGGGGGGTGGAAAAGCGAGCTGGAAAATGAAATTTATGCATAATGCCGAAAAGCGAGCAGGCGAATGGCCCATCAAAAGCGGCAAATAAAAGCGGGAAAGGAATGGAATGGAATGGAAAGGAAAGGAAAGGAAAAAACTGAAGAGGAATACAAAAATGCCAAACTAGGAAGAGCAATTGGTGGAATTGATGCGCGCCCTGGGGGCGCAGTGGGTGGGGGTGTGCTGGGTGCCGTAGATGCTGGATGTTCCCAAGAAAATTAAAACGAATCATATATGCCCTGAGTCCCAAAGGTTGATGGATAGATAGACGGATGCTGGATGGCTGGTGGATACCTGGATGAGCATGGAACGGAAGGAAATTATATTGCAGTTCCAGAAGGGAAGATTAGAAAAGTCATCCCAAGTAAAAGAGTACTTTCATTGCCTAATTTATCCAATGATTTGAACAGCACTTCAAATCAAAAATTAAATAATAGAAAAGTTCTCAAATTGGAATGGAATGATCTGTGTTTGTATCTACCTCTCCAAACATCCCATCCAATCCGACGTACCCACCAAACTTACAAAATTCCACTGTCAAATGGGCCACATCCATGCTCGTACATCAAGGATCAATGGCACGTACCAGCACTAAAGTTATTAAAGCCATAAGATACACAGCCAGGCGGACAGGCGCCCGCAATCCAATCCAAAGCCCCACCAGGCGTGCGTCCATATTCCAAAAAATTCATATATACATATATATGTATAATATGTATGTACACAAATACGAGTATATGTGTAGCGACTTGTATGTCCTGTGTTTATATATGAGAGCGATACATTGACGCACCCCTCAGACTCCATTTCAGGAGGGCAACACGACTTTAAACCCATCAAACCATTAACAACAACAGCAACAATGGGACAGAGACAACTCCAGTTCCAACCCCTACTGCCGCTACCCCCACCTCCACCTCCACCCCCACCTCATCTCACCCCACCCCACTCCATTCACCATGTGAGTAAAAATTTGCGTATGAGTCAACGGCAACGACGTTTATCTTTCAACCACCACCACCACCCATCAGAGGCCGGTGGGCTGGCGGTGGGTTGGGGTGGGGTCACACAGGTATGCACCCCACACCGAGAGCCCACTTGATATGTATCGTCGACGTCTACAGTTATAAAATATATATGAGAGACGCTTTGCTCAAGAAAAATCGACATCGCAAACGTGTCGGAAACGTGTCACAAATTTGTCCGCCAAGCGTCGGGCGGAATGGAGCGCGCGTTCGCCTACTTTTCGCAGGATTACGTTTAGGTGTACGTACATATGTATCTAAGTTGGGTAGGCAAATCGGGACACGGGCTCTCCCCAGCCACCGCCCCTTGATAGTACCAGATTGCATTGGCTTAGATCTAAAATAGTGCCGGGATATGGTCTCCTCCACACTGGCACTGTGACACTGTCAGAGCCGGGGCTTAAATTGTGTATACTTTTCGTTGGATTTTGGTTGTTCTTGAGGACATATCACACACTTTCGGAGTATCCAATCCGAAATGTCCTTCGGATTCGGGAATCGGGAATCGGGAGTGGGAGGTCGCATAACGATGCGAGAGCTGGTGCTCTCCGCACATTAACGCCCGTAACGTAATTAAACAAAAATAATGGTCTCAATAATCAAGCGAATGCCGTAAAAGCCCCCAGCACCCGCCCCCGCCCCCTCTTCATCCAGCCAGGGGTGGTGGTGCACTAACACCACACTGCTACCCCTTTTTGGTGTCTGCCTATGGTTTGGTTTTGGCTTTGGCCTTTTTTCGTAGTCACTAATTATTTTCTGCGGCTGGTTCCCTTCGGTTCCCTTGCTGACTCCTGATTCCAGATGCTGCTGCTGCTGCTCTCTCCTGGCACTTAACACAACTGTTTCAAAAGATGGTGTAAGCCCAGGAGCAGGAGCAGGATAAAGTGGAGAATGGTGCTGCTGCATCCCCCAATTCCGGGCACGCCCTTTCCAAGGAGATTTACACACATGGAGATTTATGGGACGACCCGTTCTCCGGCCGGAGCCCGGCTGTATCAAAAATCAATTAATGACAATAATTTTAAAATTAAAACAATTCTGCGTGCCGCCAACATGTGTGAAATTTAATGACTTTGAAGATATTTATGGAAATAGACGAGTCCATAGCAAGAATCCGGCTCTGGCTCTGGCTCCGTCTCCGGCTCCGGCTTTTGCTAGATCTACGGGCCTAAAGTTGCTTTGTTGTGTGTTGGGCTCTGGGTTTTTTGCCAGTGCCTTTTACCATTTTACCATTTCGTTTGCAATTATCGAGTGTATTGCTGCGCATCCGTCTGTCCCTGGGTCCGTGTCCGTGTCCGTCCCATACCGTTCCGTCCCGTCCCGTCCCGCCCCCTTTCCTCAGGCCACGCAATCATTCGAAATGTGGACCGGAGTGGGCCCGGAGTGCTGGAGGATGCCTTTTTGTTGTAATTAGATGAGCAGCTGAGGCGGCCAACAGCACAAGGGTTTAATTACATTTTGAATAGAAAATTTATGGAACAAGTTTTTCGGTTTTCTGTTTTCGGTTTTCGGTTTTCGGTTCGCTTCGGCTCAGTTCTCTTTTAGCTTGGCTTGGCTTGAATTTGGCTTGGTTCGAGTTACCATTTCGCCAAGGGCTTGCCATTGTCGGCATGTGTGCCATGTCGCCCGATTGTCTCCGGCACTGCTATAGCTCCAGCTCCTGCTCCTGTGCCCGATTTCATTCTTATCTGTGTCGCCATCCAAGCCCTCCCTCTCTCTCGTTGTCTCTTTCTATCATTAGAATTTTCTCTTTTCTGGATTCTGCTTTGGATATAATAGTTGGGTTACCGTTGCCCCCGGGCAGGCAGCAGGATGAAAGGATGAAAGGAGCTTTGGCTGGCTAAATCTGAGATAATACAAAGGAAACTATCGATAATTGGTGTGCACGTAAATTGTTTATGGCGGGTGGAAATACTTTCAATTAGAATTTTGGTTCGGATTGGTTTCGGATTGAGCCCACTGCGACTACGGCTGGGTAGGTGAGATTCTGCGAAATTCTGATCGATTCACTCCGTTCCATCATGTCGCAGATGCACCCGAAAGTAGGCAGCACACACACACACATACACATACACACACACACACACATGAGTGGTGGCACACACACTCTTGCTCTAACTGAGAGTGGGTGGTGCGCGACACCCGCGGAGAGACAGCTGTTGCAAATTGTCGATTCTGAAATTGTGCGCCGCAGGCGAATGGCCAAAAATTCGACTTCCGCTGCCAGTTTCGGTTTCATTTTCAGCTCCAGAGCCGGTCCTCGTCCTCGTCCTCAGACCTGCTCCTGGCTCTGGCCGACTGGCTGGCCTGGTTGAAAAATGTTAATTGATTTATGTTTATATTTGTGCAACATGTTGATGCCCCAACCACAGCCAAAGCCGCACTCGCATCCACATTCACATCCATCCAGCTGCAGTGCGCGGAAAACGCTCGCGGTTGTCATTTTGCTGCCGCGATGTGTCTGCCGATGAGTGCGATGATTGGATGAGGTTTGGGTGTGGATGTAGGGGGGTTGGGGGGTATGGGTTTCCCCGACAGACAAACCAAAACACAAACAACTGAGGCACGTTAATTGAACAACATTCGACGGACAGAGGCTGTGGCAGTGGCAGTGGCAGAGCCAGAACTGAGACTCCTCTCATCGCATCTCAACCCCGAACCGAAACCAAAACCAAAACCAAACCGAAACTCAATTTGAGGCAAATTTCAACGTTAGCGGCATATTTGTTTGTAATTACATCTATCAAAAATATATGTGTACATATGTACACGGGATATAGGATATGGCGATAAACTTTTGTCTTCTGCCACGCCTAGGGGCGACAATATGCCCAACGAGCGAGCATGAGCCGTCATAGAGAGATGTGGATGCAGGGAGGGCTGCCTGCCGCCTGCCGCCTGCCGCATGCCGCCTAAGGCTCTTTCAATATGCAGCCTTGTTTATTTGCTTGAGAGCGAGGAAAATGATGAAAAAATCAAATTATGAAAACAAACAAGTTGGAACATTTCCTTTGTGGCATTGGAATGCAGTTCAGATCAGAATCAAGATCAAAATCAGGAACATATCCAATCAGATCGGATCGTATCAGATTGTTTCACTGCCCCCAGTACGCCCAAAGTACGAGTGGCACAGCAAGTGCTAGTCAAACTCAATTTAACTGGCAATTAATGCATCCTTCCCCCGTCCAGGAGAGGGCCGGAGAGAGAGCCCATCCAGAAGCCCGTTCGGAGCCCAGTCCAGGCATTCGATCCATTGCCGAAAGTGGCAATCAGCAAAAACAACACCAATAAAGCCGCCACAGCAACAGCAACAGCAGCAGCAGCAGTAGCAGCAACAGCGACAACATGTTGCCCCATGCCACGCCTCACATTCGTCCAGAGGACAAGGACGAGGACGAGGCATGGCCGTATGGGGCGGCTGGGGCAGATGGAGCGGTGGTGCGGTGGTGCGGTGGTGCGATGGGGATAGGTGAAGGAGAGAATGCCATGTCGACACCTATTACCATTCATTGACTTTTGCCATGTCCCTGGGGTGTCATCTATGCAGGTTGCTCTGGTTTATCCTTCCTGTTCCTGTGTTTGTCTGCGCTTGGAAGAGAGGCCCACGCTTTTGATTGCATTTGCAGCCAAACCCAACGACCGTTTGCTAATGTCCTTCGATAAAGCCGGCAAAATCAACACCAGCCACCCAGCCACCCAGTCACCCAGCCGCCAAGGACACACAGATACACACACACACGTATATCTGCATGTATTTTGTACGAGTGTGTGTGTGTGTGTGTGTGCTTTTGGATGGGTATAGGATATGGGCAATGGATATGGATATGGGCAATGCTGGAGCTGATGCTGGATGCTGCTGGCCGTGTGCCTCCGTTTTCATTTGGTGTTTGATTGGATTTTCAATTATTCATTATTATTGGTTGCAATTTACCTGCCGGGCACTGTAGTCCTGTAGCCAGGACTCTGGCATTCGCATTCGCACTCGCCCCATCTCCATCCCATTCTGACTGGGGAAAATGTCTCTGCATTGATTGCGTTTCATCAGCGACGTCAGATTCGTTGGCCGTTCGGTTCGGCCCCAGTTTTCCAACTCATCAAATTCCAATTGCATCATTAAACGGAATTTTTGATGCGCCACCACACCCTTATCCGTATTCCCCATCCCCATTCCCATCTACATCCACTACTGTCCACCACTTTTGCCCCACTCATTTGCATGGCATTCGTTTGATTGAGTTCGCTCCCAGTGCAAATGCAGGTGAATATCTGGCTTAGGTTTTGTGGCAATTGATGGTTGCATTTTCACCTCTTTCGAAAGGGATTTCTAACCTCAATCGATCACTCCCCAAAAGGGAATCCCACTTCAAGGCTCGAGACCAGAGTTCATTGCATTTGAACCGGGTATATGAAGCTCTCGTTCTCGTGTGGCAGCTAAAATCGCTCAAAATTCCATCCAGCTCCAGCTCCAGTGCCAACCCCAGTCCAGTCCCCAAAAACGATTAAGTGCCTGATTAAATGGATACCCTCACCCAGAGTACGCTGACTTTTGGAACCTTTTGGTACTATAAAAAAACTGGAATATTCACTGGAATATTCACTTTGTTCAGCACATTTTGTTGCCTTCCAGCTGTTTGGTGTCTATTATTTTTATCGATTATATTACTGCAAGTTATCGATGAATATTCCAAACAACGATGTGTTTGTGTTTAATCAAAATTCAGAGAGTATTAAAAGGTTCTTTATACTTTTTTAAAATCTGTTTTGGTACCCTGTACTGGCAGAGTCCAAGGGCTATATTCAATTTTTCTGGATCAGCATACATTTGATTTTCCCAAGTGTGAACCCAAGGAGTCTTTGGAAAAACTGTGATCATTCAAAAACTTTTCCAATCTTGCCACACCGTTCGTGCCACACAGAAAATTAATGCTTTGCAGAGCGGGCGCCTTGAGGTCTATCTCTCCAAGCTTCGACGCCTTAAATGTGAAATGTGCCCATTCCAGCCCGGAATGAGCCCAAGATCGAGCTGGTGAATGGGTTCGTAAAGCCGCCGGCCCATCGCAAGAGAAGAAATTGAGGACCGTGGTGGATGTGATAATACGCGCCAAGTCCTCTTATCAATGAAGCTTCAGGTGTTCAACTACCACAGTCTGATCGAGAGGCCCATGGACTTGTACACCATCAAGAAGAGGCTGGACATTTGCTACTACTTCAGGGCCTCGGAGGCTCTGGAAGATATGATATCAATATTCAGCAATTGTAGGGCCTTCAACAGTCCCGATTTGCCTGTCTTCCACGAGGCCGTTGCTCTGTGCGACCTCCTCTGCTCCCGCTTGGCGAAGCTCCATTATCAGCCTGAGATTGTGGAGGAACCGAAGAAAAGATTCAAAGCTTGCCAGAGTTTGATACCATTTCACTCGCCAGAGATCAAGACTCTGGCATTTCCTGGACATTCGACTCACCACCGTAGTCATGCACGACGAGATGTGGCCATAGTTGAAGTTCGACCTGCCCCAGCCATCGCCCCCCACGTGCAAACGAGTTGAGGGGGACTGTCTATGATGGCTCTGCAGTCGACTGAGTTTGCTTGTTACCCAAGCCCTTGTCGAGAGGCTAACACCCAGATATCTGGAACGGATTAACAAGGCAAAGGACCGGGCACTTGCAGTAGTTCGCCAGAAACATGAGGTGCAAAGATGTCTCCTTTCAGACCGACATTCTTGATCGAATGACGAAGCAGTGGACCTAGATTAGATGTTCAATTAGGCAGAAGAAATTGGGAAGAAATTTGTATTGTATCTGTCAGAAATAAACGGCATCTTCAAGTCGAAACAATCGATGTTCTTGATGGTTTTTG
Source organism: Drosophila algonquin (assembly GCA_035041765.1). Classification (NCBI taxonomy): domain Eukaryota; kingdom Metazoa; phylum Arthropoda; class Insecta; order Diptera; family Drosophilidae; genus Drosophila; species Drosophila algonquin. The sequence goes on along the minus strand of JAWNKY010000339.1, from coordinate 905,747 downwards.
GCTTGTTTTAGTTTCGGTTTCGGTTCCCGTTGCGACCCCCTTGACCGTTTGAGGTGGACAATTATCTGCATTGCTGTCGGAGAGAACAGAAACCAGATCGAGCCATAAAGATAGGGCCACAAACGCAGCCCCAGTCTCAGACCCAGTCCCAGCCACCGACAAAGTGTTTCCGACTTTTTCGTAGATTTTTGCTGGCAGATTTTTATTGGCATTCGACTTTGTTCGAAACGGAGACCGGACCGGACCGGCACTGAGACGGGGACGGGGCTGGGGACGGGGCTGGGGACGGAGCGACCAATTTGATTTTTACGAGCCAGTCCGGGCGATATCATTTTGCATCGGTTATTTCGGATACGTATTCGCAGCAGCTACTTGTCTTGTGTGTGTTCCGCCCTGATCCGATCAACATGGAGCTCCATGCGGAGCGGTCGGTGTGCGCGACAATAAATTAAGTCAAGTGTAGCATTTAATTGATTTTAATCATAGATTAAATATCGTTAAAACAACAGTAGAAGCAGAAGCTGGAACTGCAGTCGGGGCTGGGGCTGGGGCTGGGACTGAGGCTGGGGCCAAAGAACAACACACAAAGGACCGCGCTGACCAATAAAGTCAACAATCAAATCAAACAGCTCGCCCTCAGCCACACCAACCCCAAAGGGTCTGTGGCACTAGAGATGGTGATGGGGCGGTGGGGTCTCGTGTCTCGTGTCTCAGGTCTCTGGTCTCTGGTCTGCGGGGCAGGACAAACAAACCAATTTGTAGCACAATAAGTTGTCGTTACCATCAACCGATGGTTGTTCTTGTTCTCCTCTCCGTTGTTGTAATCGTTGTTTACCAATATGTAATCCTTAGAAACAACAAGAGACGGACTCCAGCTCCAGCTCCGGCGCTGGCTCTGGCTCCAAGTCCCCCCCTTGCCCGTGCTGGTGTCCTCTGGTCTTTGCTTGCTTTGAATTTCAATTACCCTTGAATGAATGGGATGAGGATGAGGAGTGCGATGTGCCGGATTTTCGGCTGTTTTACATCAGCCATCAGGGCATTGGCTTTAAGCTCATGTCCGCATCCATATCCGCATCAGTTCATACGGGGCATATACGGGCGGACAGTGCGTGTCGCGGCTTTAAGGTATGCCACTGGAAATGTATTAAGACTGACAGGAATATATCGAATAATATATCGACTCATCTCATTTACAAAATATTACATTTACATATGTTTAGTTGAAAATAATAAAATGCTTGTGCATTTCAAGAGTAATTTCTTTCGTTGTGCTCTCCTTATCTCCTACCATAAACTTCCACAGACTTATGCTCCTGCAACGCACTGTCCACCTCTAAAGTTATATGTGGTGATGATGCTGTGGGCAAGTGGGAGATGATTCTGGAGGAGATGGGGAGGTGAGGTGGTAGGGGAAAGTCAGGGCAGTGGAAGAAAATATTCGCGCTGCTAACGAATCAAATAAATTTGTTGGTCAATTAAAAAACTGCAAAACGAGCAGAATTTCCACATGTGTGGCAGCAACAACTGCAATGCACTGCACCACCCCCTGGGGCAGAGGCCACCACCTCCTTTCTCCACCGACTTTCCCTTCCCCTTGGCTAGGTGGGTTCGGTAGGGATGCTGCTGATTTTTCCTCTAATGGCTCCCAGCGCCAAATGAAAAGCTTCGCGTGAAGCTTCCACAAAAAAATTGCATTGCAAACCAATTTTTTTTTCTTGCCTGGACCCCCCTCCCCTCCCCTTCCCTCTCTCCATCCACCATTTCTCTTCTTGATTCTCTTGTTCCTCTTTTCGCGCTTTCGGTACAGCTTCTCTTCTCCCATGATTCCCTGCATGATTCCGACTAGCTTTTGACCGAAAATTTCATCTTTTTCTATTTTTTTTTTTTGTGTCGGTACACAATTTTGTAGAATTTTTCATGGATTTTTTTTCGTTAGCGTTTTATTTTTTTCTTTCGTTTTTTATTTTTTTTTTGTATGTTAAACTTTGGCCGTAAACTAACTTTGTCGGGTGGGGCTTGATAGTGTCTAGGGAGAATTGATGTTGCACCAGGGGTGGTGGCTAAAAAGTGGGTGGTGGATGGGGCATGGGGCATGGGGGGCTTCGGAGCTAGCCACGTTAGTTATTAGTTGGCGGGAGCACGGCGGGGTCGAGTGAACATGGGAGCGGCGATAAATGTCTAGTTCTGCACTCGAAAAAAAGAGCAGAAGCCAGCAGAAACGGAGCAAGTGGAAAGCATTGATAAATGCACATACTCGTATAGGGAAAACAGAGTACCTACAAAAGGGAGATCCTACAGCCATAGCTGTATTTTCCCCAAATGATGAGCACCAATAGCCAGTTTGGACGACCCTCAACTTTCGACAACTTTTTGCGATGATAAATCTCTCCATATCCCCATGTTCTTATATCCCTTTTTAGGATATTTTTTTAAATGACATACAATGATTCCTTCCACATTCCCAAAGTCCCTCTTTCTCTCTCTGCTCTCTGCTCTCCGCTCTTTCACGCTATCTCCTCTTCACTCCTCAGTCAGCAATGGCGGGACGAAAATTGACATCGGCTGGCTGGGCCGCCGGAAATGAAAACTAAATAAAAATGGAGCGCAATTTACGGTTAGTTTGGAAGCACAGCGAACGCGAAACAGCGTGGTTAGGGGGTAGAGGATGTGTTGCCCCATCTGGATGAGAGTCAGAGCCACCGACGGCCAATTTCATGCTACGCTTTCTCTCTCCTCCCCTGCCTCCTCCCTCTCCTGATTAAATTACCAACAGCAATGGGAGAAGGAAAGTCTAAAAGAGAGACAAAGCGAGAGGGAACCGCCTTCGGGCGACTACTGCGCCTGTCCGCAGACCCTCCCAAATCGATAACCAATAACCAATAACCAATAACGATGAATGTGTATGTATATGTGTATGTGAATTGTAGGCGTGCCAGTCAGGTTAAGGATGCGTCCGTCTCCGATCCGCAGTGCTCCAAGGCCGAGCCGATCCCTGTCCGAGACAGAGCTGCCACGCCGGAGCTCGATCCCGATCAGAGGCCGATTGGGGGGGAGCTGATTGGGGGCAAGCCTGTAACTGAGCTGGAGGATAGCCATGAACTGTCGCAGGATATAGGACCGGACAGGGATGTGCTGGACTTGGGGTTGGAAGTGGATATGGACTTGGAATTGGATTTGGAACTGGAACCGGAGCTAATGGCCCTCGCCGAGAGCTTGGATCCGTTGAGCCAACCCGAAAGCTTCTCGCCGTTCTCGTCGTCTGACGCCTCCAGTCGCTGGTCCACGTCCACCCAATCGCCCGGACCTGTCAAGAGCACCCTTCCACCCTCCACCCAAGTCAAGGTCTCGGGATCGGGCTATGACATGCCCTTTCCCTACCCCGACCAGATCGCATTGTGTCCTCATCAGCGTTTCCACTGTACGTTAACCCCCCCCCCCCCCCCCAACAGATAACAGATATACAGAAAACACTCAATCTCCCCTTAATCCTCTTGATTTCCCAGATATCTTCAGTCTGGTGGACAGCATGAACTTGCAGCTGGAAAAAATCCGCAGGAAGACTCCGGAACCACTGAAAAATGCTGGCAAGAAGGGCGCCACTGGAGCAGTGCCCAAGACGAAGAACAAGAACAAGGAGAATTCGAGTTCGAATTCGAATTCGAAAAAGATGGACCCATCGCCCATCGAGACGAATTCTGGTAGTCCCGAAAAGGCACTGCCGATCAACCAGGCAAAGCCCAAAAAATATTACATTATGAATATCCAGGCAAAGCCTATAAATTTATCATCGAAAACCAACTACCAATACAGTTAGTATCACCCTGCAAGAAACCATAATACTATAATCTGTTAAACATATTTCCGGCATTTCAGTGAAGGAAAAAAAGTCAAAGTCACACAACGTCAAGCGTCGACAGGATCAGGACCACGATCAGTTCATCGACTTCGATACGGACTGTGAGCTTGGCATGGAACACCTCGAGCAATACCGGGCCAAGGCCTCACGGCGCGACTCTGACGGCAATCGTAACGATCCCCCCTCAGAGACGACCACTCAGACGACTGCGCTCAGGTGCCGCAGCGACAATCCCGAGAAGCGATCATCGGAGACAAATATCCCAGCCAATTGCAAACTTTCGCTTGGATCAGCTGACAATGGCGGAGGTAGGCGCATCTCGTGTTTCTTTATAGACACTATATACATATATAAGAATACATGTTTTTCGCCTTCTCTCTTCAGAGAGGAGCAACACAGCCATCGACACTCCCGAACAGCGTTCTTCAGAGAAGCGCAGCAGCGACAAGTCTCTTCTTGGATCATCCGACAGTAGCGAGGGTAAGTGCTTCCACCTCGAATAATAATATCTAATGAGATGTGTATAAATTACGACCCTTGTAGAGAGCACCCACTCGGACGGGGCCCATCTCGAGCAGATCTGTTCTTCTGAGACGGATGACACACTGATAGGATCAGGATCAGGCGAGGGTCGCATTCGCGCAGGTAGGTGCTTCCCTGGTTTCCCTTATATATAAATTTGGTGCCTTATTTATTCTTTATCTCCTCAGATACACGCACGACAGACGGTCAGGACTCTTCGGGGCTCTTCAGATCAATCAGCGACGACTATTCGCTTGGATTGTATACTCGCGAGGGTAGGGCATACATGGTTTCCCTCGAAAGAACATGCATTATGTAAAAACAAATCGCTTCCAGGTTGCAGCTCCTCAGGCAAGGGGGCACCACCCTCAGAACCAATGCCATACGATTTGTGCATAAGACGCCACTGTCCCGGGAGTGCATATGCTAGAACCATGAAAAAAACCCAACCATCTTCGGAGGACGCGATCCTGGCTTCATCTGATTCTGATCCCAGCTCGGCCTTGCCCTCCCCCTCGGTATCAGACTCAGAATCGGAATATCCGTCGAGGAACATCTTGGAGAGGCCACACCAGTCTTTTGTGGAGTGTAAGTGTCCTGCTGGACAGTCTCGGAGATACCCAGAATAATTGCCGTATTCGCAGGTCCTCGTCTGGCCTCTCTGACCTCCATCGGCGACCTCCAAAAGTCGCGCCAATCATCACACCCATCAGGTAGCGCCTAGGCCTAGGATCGCATAGATCTAATCTACTTACTACTACTCCCACTATAAAACGGATCTCTAATTCGAGTCTCTCACATCTCTTTGCAGGCTCCCGCTAAGAATTCCTATAGCAAGGACTTCAATACCAATAATTTTTATTTAAAATTGACATACATTTCTGCGTGTCTCAGTGTGGTCACCAATTAAATTAAATTGTATTTGTTAATCAGATGAATATATGAAGCAACGTCAAATTATGAATGGTTATGGTTCAGTAACAGATTAGCAGGGGCTCTATGCCTCCAAAGTGGGTTCACATCTACGTTCCTGTTCCCTGCTCAAATCAATTTGTATCTCTGGGTTTCCTCTTCACCCACTGCCAGAGGAACGATAAAAAAATAAGATGTAAGAAAAAACCAAATAAAAAAATACGAAAGTCAGTCAAAGATAAAGACAGAGAGCAGGGCATCAAATCAAAAAACAATTACGCGGCAAATGACATTATCAAATGTCAAATGTCATGTTCGGAAAGGGCCATGCCATTCCCTGCCATCTCATCTCCCTCCAGCCACGCACTGTACGAGTATCTCCGTGGCATCTACATCTACCAGCGGCGAATGCAAAGCAGCTGGCGGCGCATCAAATTTGTTCGAGGCAATTTTTCAATTCATTGAAGTGGAATTCATAGGAAGCCCTCCATTCTCCACTCTCCATTCTGCTGCCCGCCGCAGACGCCCGCGACTTTTAGTCGCTCGCCAGCGCAACTAAGCGCTACTTGACTTCTGCCCCACCACAGCCAACCCCCTCGTTGACCCTGGATCCACCTACCCTCCGCGAGCCCCAAACCACAGCCACGGCAACCAACGCTCAACGCTCAACGCCCAACATCCAACCCACAACCCCCAACCATCCCCCAGGACTAGGCCAGGCACTGCCATCACCCCTGTCCTTCTCGCACTGTCTCTTAAGCTATAGGGTCGAGTATCTGAAATCAAAATCTAGATTTTTGATTCTTTTATACACGCGTATTACTTGTACCATCCCCCCACAACTCCTCTGATAAGACTGGGCGCGGGGCTGGGACAGCTTGTTTGTTTGTTTGTTGGTTTCTTTCATTCTTTTGAAATTGGCTTTAAGCCCGTCGCCTGTAAATACATCTACGGCCCTTTTGTATTGCCTTTGGATACCCTTGTGCCTCCGCAAGGGTATTACCGTTCTGGGCACCAAAAGGAAGGATTCTCCGACCCCTCAAGGATTGGAGATCATACGAGAATATGTGGGAATATATCCCAATGAAAGTCACAAGTTTGAACGCCTATCTGTTGAATTTTTCATATATTAGGAACAATCGGTTTATCCACAAGGGTATCCAAAGCTGCGGCTCACAAAACCAGCCTTAATTTTCTGTTATTCTTTTTTTGTATTTAAACTTTTATTTTTATGTTATATTATTGGTTGGGCCCCCTCTTTGAAAGAGAGCGAGAGAGAGTAAGAGAAATGTAAGTCATAAGGTGACCGGCGGCAGATGATGATACTTGTATCTCGAAGACCACCTGAGGAGGAGTTCCATATGTTCCAGGAGTTCCGTCCTGGACTGACTTCCATATTGATGGGGAGACATCAGTCTCGTGGAGGTTGAAAAATTGCCCTGACAATGACCCTGGGCCATTGCGCCTAATGAAAGTCAACACGCAGGGTAATGATAATGGTTTACCTCCACCCCCGCCGCCCAGTGGGTGGTTTCCGTGGCCTGTCATCAATTGCACTGACAACCGAACGGACGGGTGGGTGGTAGGTCAATTTTGAATGCGTCGATTACACTTGGCATTTATCGATAGCTGCTCTGCAGCGGCCTGAACTTCGAGCCTTCCAATTTCGAACAGAAAACTATTAGAGCCCCGGGGGGACGGGGACAACAACAGCCCACATATGTCACAACCCCACAAGCGAATACTTAGAGGACGAACCGAGTGATGGTTCCATCACAAAAAAAATGAAAAATGATCTAATGTCCCGAAACGCAGAAGCGCACGGACAGAAGGACAGTCTGGACAGTCAGGAGAGTCCCTTGTAGGTGTGGCGACATTCGTCCAATTGCCATAATTTATCTGTCACATGTCGAATGTGTGTCAACGTCAACGTCCTCGCTGAGAGTAGCATGAGAGTAGCACCACCCCCCGAGCCACCTCCCTTCATCATCATCATCATCATCATGTGTTACTCTGTTTTGGGCCTGCGCCTGCCCACCCACTGGGCACGGGGATCTATGTCGGTCAGTTGTCATTAATATTTATTATGTCACATGCATGCCAGACCCCGAACCCGAGCTCAAACCCATAGCATTGACTTGGACTCCAGCCACGGCCACAGCCACAGTCTCAGCCTCAGCCTCAGCATAAGTCTCAGCTCCAGTTTCATCTCCATCTCTAATTCTCGAACTCTCTATCTCTCATTCTCTGGTAGTATGCACGTACGTGCCGGAGCAGCTGAAGAATAACTTTCGGGTCGAATGTTTTTAATATTTTAATAAGCCACATGAATACGGCAGGCAGGACAACATCATCAGCCTTTGGGCACAGGCCCGGGGGCCCGGGGGCCTGGAGACCCAGTTCCACCTCATTGCGAACTTTGAAAGCAAAACTATGGCTCAAAATGTTCGATGCGGGATGGGGCGGGTCCTGTAGGCCCTGAAGGATCCCCCTGCTTGTTCTGCGTAGGAAAATGGGGAATCTTTAAAGGGTCAATGCCTCTGCACGCAGAACTCTTTGGGGTACCTTTTCTATGAGATGAAAGTGGGGCATTTGCTGCGGTTTTCAGAAATTACTTAAGTTGAAACTTCAGATTTCTTTCCATATTCCATATTCCAATAGTCGCCTCTATTTTTTTCTTTTTCCTTCTCTGTTAAAGTTCTCTTCCCTGAGGTTCCTACATTCTCAATTTCTGATTACTTCTTTGAATCATTCCTGTCCTGTCCTTTGATCTCCGGCACCTGAACCGCAGCATGAACCATTGCTTTCCGACCATCGCCCATCGCCTGGCACAATGGTCTCATTAGTCGTTTAATGGAATATGTAATGTCCCTGGGCCTCGGTTGATAAAGTGACGAGTGGCCCAGTGGCCAGTGGTGTTGTGGCTCCATGGGCAGTGCTGGTTTGATGGTGGTTGATGGTTGTCTCTCGCACGAAAACTAACAAACTAATCCAATATTTTTATTACGAAATGCCATTAAGGGTCATTGAATATTGTGGCATAATAAATAAATGGACACCCACCCACACACACATACACATAGACACATGCAACCCGTCAGGGACTGCAATATATACTCATACATACATATGTGCCTGTCGTAGCCGTCGTCCTCCGTCTGCCTGTGGATCTGGTCCTGGGCATAATCCCAGCTATCAACGGCATCATTATTCAAAGACGGATTTAGCGCGACGATACACCAAGGATACATGTGCTAAGGGAAGGGGATCGACCAGGATGTGGGGCAGGGTGTGGGGGGAGGCAGCTGTGCTGGAAGGGCAGGACTCTGACACACATAGATCAAAGCGTCTTAAGCGAAACCTAGAGCCCAGGTCCAACCATGGAGATGACTACTCAAAAAGCGATTTTTTCCATGTCTCTCGTGTGGCTCCAAAGCCATTTCCATTAGGCAGAAATCCCAGGGTGTGAGTGGGTGGGATTGGCTGAGAGAAAAGTATCTATGCAATTGAAAGTATCCAAGGCAATGGCAGAACCTTTCCAGGCTGCCTGCTGCCTGCACCCCGCTAATAAGCCAGTTCACACCCGAACACCCAAACACCTGGCACCCTTACACTTACCCCCTACCCACTATCGTATACTTCCCCACCACCCCCGCGTACTCCTCATGGACATCCCTGGTTAGCCACTCAAGGACCCACGCGGGCAACGTGCGCTTAATTAGTCCGTTTTGTTTAAAACGATTCTGATGACGATGGCGATAGCGCTGATGATGATTCTCATGTTCCCTTCGAGGGTCAGCCTTGTCATGCATACTCGCATATACTCGTACTCGTACTCGTACTGTAGGTATACACATATAATATACATACATTTGTACCGATTGACACTGACAGAAATCATCCAAGTGAACTGTGCAGTAACCTTGAACTGAAGCTAAGGCTGTGGCTCCGTTCCTGCCCTGCCATCAGTGCAGATCTCTTGCACTACTTTATTATGTAGCTGTCAAAGGAATAATCGATCAAAGCAACCCTTCAATCTTTCTCTCAGTGTATGCAGATACATTTTTTTTTGCGCCGCGCTTATTTCCTGCAGGAACGAAACGGAGCTCCTTGTTTGCCAGCAATTCAATTTGCTGCTGGCTCGGACTTTTTTCACTCATTTTTTTTCGCCCATGCACCGTGCCACACCCAACTCTTGTGCAACCCAATGCCCCTCCCCCCGCCCTCCCTCCAATTCTGGTGTTGGGTGGGGATACTCATTCATCGCACATGTGTAACGCGGCTTTGTTCAACATTAAATGGAGGTTAATACCTGGCAGCACGTCCAGCCACAGCTACAGCACCAGCCACAGCCCCAGCCCCAGCGAGAGGGCCGGTCAAGTGCAGCATCAGTGAAGGGTTCACCGTTCCAGCGCTCATCCATTGGGGGGCACAGTGCTTGGGGCAGCAACAGCCACAGCAACAGAGGGAGTCAGGGCTAATTTTATTGCCACCACATTTGATTGTTTGGCTGCCGTCGATGTCCATTGGCCCCTGGACCTGACACGGCTCTGGCCCTGGCCCTGGCCTCTCTCGCGTTTCGATTGTTGTTGCAAATGGGCGAGTGATTTTACGGTTAATTGATTTTAAAGCGATTTCGCTTAAATGTTATCTCTGCAGGATCTAATTGTTGTTGTTCCTGGGGAGTGGCTTTGCATTGTGATTTCCCCAGCATTCCCCTCCCCATTCCCCCTATGCATATGTACTCGTATGATTAAATTTGATGATATTCTTTGTTCTCCGGGAATAGTCCGTCCGCCTCTGGCTGCCTACCATTGGAGTTCATTCTCGATTCCGGTGGAGACGTACGTCAGCTGCTGTTTATTTCTTCTGTTTCAAATCGCCAATCGGTGGTACAACGTCAATTATTGCACAACTTGGGGAACCACCCCACGTGACTAACTTCACCCCAACTCCAACTCCCCCAACTCCAGCCCCAAAACATAGAAGCTCTGAATGAAAGCCCCGTGTAAGGATTGCACTCGTGTGTTCATTAAAACAATAAAACGAACCAGAACACACACATACAACTACAATACCCAGAGAATGAGAGTGGGGGGTGGGTTAATAGTTGCAGATACAGATACATATCCAGATCCGAAGGCCTAATTATGATTTCACCAACTGACAGAGCGGTCAAAACAGCCTTGGGAGGCCATTATCGAGGGGTGGCTGGCTGTCCGGCTGTCCGCCTGTCCATCTATCTGTGCGTAACGCTACTGTAATTACACAACATTTTTACCCGGGGTTCTGCCAGTTCTCTCTTTGGGCTATTTGCTCATTGGTTTTACGAGCGTGCTGCACTTTGGCGGCCCTCATCAACATCAGCCACCGCCTCCCCTTCCCGCCCGTCAGTCATGGAGAGCTATCCGACAATAACCGAACAACCGAAGCTTTAACTCTAGCTGGAGGCTGTTTTTGTATCTGTATTTGTATCTGTATCTGTATCTGTATCTGGAGGCTGTGCCACCTGTCCTAAGTGTGTGTGTGTGTGTGTGTAGTTCCAATCCCAATCCCAGTCCCAGGAATGTTATTAGCAGCTTGCGTGCAAAAACATTTATGAAATTCTCAACCCCAGAGAGAGGGCACATTTCTGACCACTCTATATCCTGTGTCCTATTTGCTCCTGTCCTGTCCTGTCCGCCCTGACACTCTGTGTCTTTATGTGACGACGCAGAATGATACGAAAACGTTTCGTCATAAACTTCAATAATCGTAAATATAGATTTCTCTCCTGTCTCTACATATGTATGTGTGGTGGTGTGTGCCCCACCACCCCATTCCATTCCATTCCCTGGGCTTCTCTCGCATGTGGAAATTAATAGTTTTAGGCTTTCGCTGACGTGCGGCGGAGCATCGCATCGCATTTCATTTTCATGTCGGTTGGTCAGTTATATTGCCCTCCTGCCTGCTCCTGCTCCTGCCCCTTCCCCCCACCACCCACTCTTGCCATCTGCAATCCCCATATCCCAATTGCCCACGTCCACCCCCGTAACGATTGTGGGTAATGCACATTTATGTCCCGGCCACTGGCTAACAGTTTTATCGTTTCGTCAATGTCATAAATTCTGATCTAGTAGCTGAAATTGAACTTAATGCGACATGGACACACCAGACGAAGACAACCACGACGACCACGACGACGACGACGACCACGACGAAGATGATGACGAAGAAGCCCCAGACGAAGACGCAGACAAAGCCCCGACCCAGACCCAGATCCAGACCCAGACATGGACCGACCACGTCCCGTCTGGTCTGCAATTAATTGAACTCCAAGAGAAAGTGGCCAAAAGTACAGTTGTGATTGGCTGAAACTAAGCTGGAAATAGGCTAGAGACTCCTAGGTAACCCCTTGAAAAATCTTCCGTTAATGGTGGCAAATTTGGGAATATGGGGAAAGACCAGTAGCCCAGCCATAATGTCCCTAGACGTATAGCCCTTCCATTAGCAATCCATGGAGCAAACCCTGAGCTAAATTATCCCACCATGGCAGACGGCGACTGCTTGCCCCTCAGATAGCATTCTTCCTTTTCAGACATCGCCAATAATTACCGATTTCTTTGCGCCGATAAGTAGTCGTTGGTTGGTGGCGGGTCATGGGTCACAGGTCGCGGGTCGCGGCTTCGCCGGCAAATGATATATGCCCAGACATATCGATAATCTCTGCTCGATAAATTATAATGTGCTTTGTTTTTAGCCTGTCTCCCACTCACTCACTCACTCACCCCACTCGCTGTCTTTTAATGGGGCACCCACCCACCACCCTCTCCTGCCAGTGTCCTGCTCAACTTTCGATTGGCAATCCACCGACCGCCCGCCCGCCTGCCGGCCCGTCCACTGATTCCTGGTTTCTGGTTTCTGGTTGGGCTTATTATTTATGTGGCAATTAGCAGTGCATGCTTTTAGGCGCTGGACGAAGGCGAACGATTTTAATGACCATTTGAAGCGCATTTCGTTGTTGGCACTTTATTTTTGTTTTTATTTATTTACGTATACATACCACTGCGAATCCCACTGCCAAACAGAACGAATTGGGGTAGTATATGGGAACAGGGCTGGGGGTTGGGGGTTGGGGCCTATGGCTATGGCTATGGCTATGGCTGGTCAATGCCTGGCCAATGCTTATCAAGATGTTCGGTCGCCAGTTCTAATTGATAGGGCGGGCACGCCTACTACTACAGCGTTCGATATTCGCGTGCTCATAATTTGAGGCGGGTACCACTGAAAGTGGGAGAGTGCCTGAAGAGGTGGGGCCCAGGGCCCAGTCCCAGTACAGGAACAAGGCCCAAAAACCCATGGAAAATCCACAAACACATTGTGTGCTAAATCACTAAATCAAAGGGTGGTCCGTGGATTCGGGCCTGGTGGGGATTTGCACAATTTCTTGGTACTTGTCGGGTTGCCGGTTTTCTGGTTTCTGGTTTTCTGGTTACCGGTTGGCGTGTCGATCGCTCATAATTCGCCGGCCGACATGCAAGCAAACAAAATCGAAAATTCAGCACGAACATTATCGATAAAATTGCCATTAAAGCAGCTCCGACTCCAAATAGCGGACTCCGACAAGCGTGGGGACCTTATCGATAGTTTGCATCGCTTTCCGTCGCGTCGCGTCGCTTAAAACGGAAGTCGATTTGGATGATGAATGAAGCCCGATGAGACGGGCTAGATAAACCCAAAGGCACCCCTGATACCGTCCATTCTAGTTCTCCCCGACTAAGGGCTAACACAGAACTTAGTTGAGGGAGTGAAAAGTTTTGGCTTGGTTTTGCTTTGGAACCACTAGAAGGGGTAGAGTGATACTCGTATCGGATACTTGTTTTCGTTTTCTAAAAAGAGTTGAAAGATAAATCAGTTAAGGACTCAAATGGTTTAACTAGGGCCGGAATTATTAGATTCAAATTCCAGTCAGTCCAAGAGAGTGAATATCTGAGAGATAACAGAAGATTCATTGTACATCGATACGGAAAACTATGACAAATACATACATACATATGTATTACGCTACGATCACGCACCAACCCCCGACTCACCAGCTTCGCTTGAAAACTGATGGGATATTTCAAGTGTTCGGTTTGACGGTGGAATCAATTTGAAGGACAACCAGAAGGAAGATTCTCCATCAAAAGTGTAAGATCTCCATCATTACTGCGATGGCCTCGTTTTAGGACTGGCCTTTCCACTCGCATATGAACCCCCCTTCCCCTTTCGCATACACTCATTTTCATTCTATAACCCATTGCAAATAATACAATTAAGTGAGTTTACGTGCGCCACGCAATCTGCATACATAAACTCGGTTCGAGGAGAGTCCAATGGCCCCCCACTCCCGTCGCTCAAGGACTGGGGCAGCGCCTGAAAGTATGCAAGAATTCATAAAACTTCGAGCTGGATAAAGAAATCAAATGAGTCAGGCCGAGTGGTGAATGGAGAGTGAAGAATGAAGAGTGGGGGTGGGGGTGGCGGCCAGAGAACGCAGTTCAATCATGCAAAGTGCCACTGCCGAGCAACTAAAAAAGCGGAACAGCACTAGCGGGAAAGAGAGATACACAGGATAAAAGAGACAAAGAGGGAGAGAGAGAGAGAGAGGGATGTGAATGGATAGAGCATGACGAAAATGTTGAGTAAATGAAGTAATTTGCATGCATGCCAATTGTTATTGCATATTTTTTCGAGGCGCACGCGCTAATATCGAAATTGACGAAAAAATTTCCCCAAAACCGAAACTCCCCCTCACCAATCGAACTACCCTTTTCCATTGTGGAGATTCTCCCTTCTCGACAAAAGACATTTATGCCACATAAAAAACTATAAACGTCTATAAAGAATACACAAAATGAAAAGCAGGGAGTGCGAGCGGGACACGTAGAGAAATATGTGTACGCCAGCAAGAGGGCAATAAAAATGAATTGGCGACAATGCCGGATATATGAGAATATGCTATCTATAGACTGATTCCGGGGCACGAGCCGGAGACGGAGCCGGAAACAGCCGAAAAAAGAGTGAGAGATTTAACAGCATTTTGCGGCTTGTCTTGGTTTCAAGGGGAGAAGTAGATAAGAGTCGAAGGACATCGGAAAGGGTTTAACACTCGGCAATCTGCCCCAGATTGATCTCTCATCTATGCCGAATGAAGTCATCCCATCCCCAAGGGAGATGATCTCAGTGGGAGAGGAAGGGGAGAATTTTAAGATTAGTTATGAGAAGGCCGCCGATTGGAAGGTCTTCTAAAGTTAAAGATATTCCAAGAAGAAGGACCTGTTGCCGAATGAAGTCATACTCTTCGATTGCCATCTCTTATTTTTGTTTGGGTTGATCCCGGTTAGGGCCGAATGGAACTCATTTTAGGGGTAATCGCATTATGGAACAACACGCCCAAAAGGTGCAGTCGATGTCAGTTGGTTCGTTTTGGCTTTGACATTTGATGAATTACACGCATACCAGCACAGCACAGAACAGCGCAGAACAGCACCATCAACTACACATCTAATTAGACTGGGGACACAATTTTATTGCACACTCACTGGCCAAAGAGAGAGAGAGAGAGAGTCCCCACTATGTAACTGGCAACTGGGGGGGAAGGGGCTGGGGTGTGTGTGCCTTTCAAGGTGTGTCTCGGCGATTTTTCACACCATTTGAGGTTGTCGGTGGTGCTACTGTTGCTGTTGCTGCCGCTTCTAATTAATTAATTAGCTTGATGACAAAATAAACTTGCTGCTGCTGCTGCTGCCGCTGATGAGCGTAATGGCATGGTAGCATTGAAAAAAACAGTGGAAAATGTAAATTACAAAAAAATGGTAAATGTAAAAACGAAAATCAATAGTATACCCATCCTTCAGCTTCACCAATATCGTATAGCCATGAAGCAATCCCCATTCCCATTCCTATTCACATATTCGTACACAGGAAAGCTCTCGAAGCCGTTTATCATTTGCGGCTCATAACTTTGTGCAATATGCAGAAGGCGATCCCATCCCCTGCGTCGCCGTCGCCGTCGCCACCACCATCACCGCCACCACACTCCGCCCCCCGTGGCGAGGGCGGCATGTGAAAATGCAAAGCTGTCAATGAGTTATGTTTGGCGCTATCATAAAATTTGACAGGCCGCCCCAGTCCCCAGACCCCAGACCCCAGACCCAGTCCTCAGTCCCGAAGCCTCATCGAATCGCTCTCTGATGGCCTGGTGTAGTATGGTATGCAAATGTTGCCAGCTGGAAGCAGAAAGAAGGGATGCTGTGGCGGAAGCGGAAGCGCACATTTAAGAAAGTCGATGGAAAGGATTGCTCTGCCAGTCTCTCCCCCCCATTCCAGACTGCGTCTGTGTCTGTGTCTGGGTTTATTGTCTATCAAGTGAAAGTGTTGGCGGTTGTGTGGTGAGGGGAGGTTGGGCTGGGAGGGGATGCTGCCATATTGAAAATTAATGACGTCATGTGGCGCAGTCGTCTGACAGCGCAGTGAGGGGTGAGAGTCTGTGTTTAGACATGCCAATAACTTATGGCACCTAAAAGAGAAGAGATCTCCCTTGGGAAAGTGCTACTGGTACTGCTCTTGCAACTGCCACTGCAACTGCAACAGGTGTGCAACATTCAAGGCCACGCCCAGTCTCTGGAATCCCATTCTCCTGCGTCATCCAGAACCAACCCGGAAAGTATGCAACAATAAAATTTAATGCACTTTGCATGTCTCTATCTCTTTCTCTATCACTTTTCTCTGTCTGTTTCTGTGTTTGCATGTGTGGGTATTGCATGTGGAATATTCAACAATTTTCGCACTTATTTTTGAGTATTATCGAAAAAGTTTTCCCATCATCGAAACGTAAACGGCAATTGGCCAAACAACGCACGTTCTTGCCTCTGCACGGCACGGCACTACGTGTTCTGGCCCCCGGACACCGAATGCCAGTCCGAATGCGAGCACGACTACGAAATATTCATTATGAGTACTCACAGTCGCACTCACACTCACACTCGAATAGTTTTTGGCACATAGACATGAGTTTATTGGCAATTTTTGGACATTTTCTGTAGCGTTTTTGAAAGCGTTGAAACGTGAGAGCGACTTGCACGCGTTTCGAATGCGTTTCGTGTGCGGTCTGCAATTGGCCTTAATAATTGTTAGCTTGTTAATTACATATAAAATATATTAAATTATTGCATGGCAAAGCGAAACCATTAGGGATTAGTGTGACCCAATTTCGAATCATTTTCGCAGCGTTTTGGGTCATTATTTTCACATATTCTCTCTGAATTATTTCATCATTTTCTTTAAAAAACTGCAGGCATTGTTTTGACAAGTTATTTCGAATTTCATGAAGTATTCATATTGCTCTTGGTAGACTTTTTGTTTTCCCAAATGAATTTCCCTAATGCCTCACCCACCTGCCATCCGCCCAATCACTCTGCCAACTGTTCTTTTTGTTAGCCTCGCCCCCTGCTCCGACTTAGCCCTTTCCAATTTCCCATTTCCCGAGTCGGTTTAACGCTTAAATTAGCCCAAAAATTAAAAAAAAAAAAGATATCCACCCTGCACTCGCCATCCCTTCCAAGGGGAACTACCTATGAAAATATTTTAAGCATTTTTCCGTTGTTGTTCGTTCTTGACAGCCGCAAAACTGAGGATGAAAATGGTACAGAAATTACCAGAAAAAATATTCATTTCGCTTTTCATTTTTTGTTTTGTTCTTTCATTTTTCTCCCGCTTTTCTAATAATTTTTTCGCTTCTTCGGGGTCTTCTTCTTCTTTTGTTAATTTATAAAAAACGCTTGAGGCTTGACTGGCCAGCGGGGGGCAGGGGCAGGGGCAGGGGCAGGCAGATGGTAGATGGTAGAAGGTAGAAGGTGAGGCCAAGTGTCGCCTGGCGGATGGTCTCCGGGAGGGAGTGAAGGTGCGATGCTTGATGCTTGGTGGTGGCAATGGAAGTGGCTGTGGAAGTGGAAGTGGCAGTGGTGTCCGCGACGGTGGTGGCGGCAGTGCCGGTGGGGGTGGAACGAGGCAAAACTTCAAACGAGATAAATACAATTTCCATTAGGCTTCGCGGAAAATCCCCTCAAACCACCTCCACATTCATATCGTACTTCTTCCCCGAAGTGTATGTACATATATCTGTGGAACTTTTTTTAAATATATTTTTTTCAGTTATTTCTCTGTTTTTCCCACCCCCCTCTTGAGGTTTTTTCGTATTGATTTTAGGGCTTTTTCACAGTTTTTTTCCCCGAAATTTTTTTTGTTTGCTTCGGTTTGGGTTTTCGGGTTTGGGTTTGGGCGTTGGTCTTCTTCTTCGGTCTGTTTTACGTTAATTTTTTAATTGTAAATATTGCCTAGGGTCGAATTTTTCATCTGTTCCGTGAGTTGTCCCTGTTTATCCCCCTCCCCGCACCCCATCCCCCTGCAATGGTGGAAAGTTCTCTTCAATCTGCCTTAAGGTTCATAATTTCACCCCCACCCCAAACATCCACCCCAGCCCCTGCCCCCACCCACCGCGCTGTTTACATAATTTGTACGTTACAACGCGCACACGGAACATTTTTTGGGCTACTTTCGCTCGAATTTTTTAATAGATTTGCTCGCTGTCCCCCCACCCCTCACCACCAATCTCTGCGGTAGGAAATGTGCACAGTTGTTCTGATGAGTGGGCGGTGGGGCAAGGGCAAGGTGGGTGTCGGTGTGGATATGGGCATGTTCAATTAAATTTTACACTTAGCAAGTGAGGGACTGTGGGCGGGGTGTATGTGTATGTGGATGTGAATGTGAATGTCGCTGGCTCACGCCCCGGCAATGACCATCAAGAAGGAGCTTCGTCCGATTTTTCTCGATTATTTTTATGTTGATTGCTGTTTTTATTGCCCAGCAGCTAATTGCAAACTATTGGGGCACACACACACACACAAGGAGAGGCAGAGAAAGATAGAGAGATACAGAGAAGGAGAGAGGCATCCACTTATGGGCCACATTATGATACAATAAAGTAGGGTTATGGGGGGCGCCTATCTAACGTAGTTTCCCGCTCTGTTTCCTGTTCCCTGTTCCCAGTCTCAAGGTCCTGGTTTGGGTATTAGAAATTATGACAGCCCTGGCAATTTGCGCCGCCCACAGGCCCAAACGATTGCAAACGCATCAGACGTTGGACATCAGAAGATGGGGCGGCACTGGCGAAAGAAATGCGGTAAATCCTGGAATTTATAGGAAGCGACCGGGACTACCATCGGGGTTGTTCCAGTCGTAGTCGTGTCTCTACACATAAATAATCATAAAATACAAAATAAAAGACCAAAGCGGTGGAAGGGCAGCCAGGGAGGGGAAGGAGGAGAGGAGCGAAGGGAGCGCGAGGCTGCAGGTTCAGTCATTGAGGGTCCCTCAAAAGAATCCTACGGATTCGTTCGACTCGACTCGTCTTGTCGTTCAGTCGATGGTTTTGTTGTAAAGCCTCTACACTTTTCAGGCATTTTGTTTCTTACTTAGATACATCTACAATCATCAGGGTTTATGGTATTGGAAGTATATTCCTCTTTCAGTTTCAAGAGACTTTTAGTTTGATAATGGTTTATCTTTATTCCACTTCCTGCTCTTAGAATTTCGTAGACGTTCTTTTGGTTCGCAGAATTATCTTTCACTGAACTTTGACAGCTCTCGGCCATCGATATGTCTGTGAGCTGACCACCGCCTTGCGGGCAGCACATCCACATCCCTTCCGAGTAGGACGCACATGTGAAGGTCACGACATGGAAGCAAGAGGCGCGCATCTTGTGGGGTGAATGGGGGGGTCTCGTTCTCGGCGTCAGTCGTTGTCGCTTTTTGGCTAATGAAAAAGAAATAAAAGTGTCGAGTGCATTATTGCCAGTTGCCCAAACACACACTTACACACTTACGCACACACACATACACACACATGCTTACACACACATACATATGATTTTCTGTGGTAATTGTTGAAACATTTTTAGTACGAAACGCCACCGCCTCCTCGTGGTCGAGCAGTGCGTGCTACGTGCCCGTGCCTGGCCCGTATCCCCTCTCCCACTCTCTCGCACTCTGCACTTGTCCACCCCCTTCCTCGTTTGGCTCACTCCCCCTGTCCGCTGGCTATTATTTTGCACTTACTATAACATGCACATAAATATTTTTGCCTGGACCCCATTTTTCCCTATACATACGTGTTTCAAGTCCTCTTCCTTTCTTTCGCCGTCTCTGTGCGGATGTGTGTGTGTGTCTGAGTGTGGCTATTTTATTGATACTAACACACACACACACACAGATGTAGAAACACACACTCTTGCACATAAAGGGCATGTCCTGTGTGCTTTTCTTTGGCCTGTTTTTATTGTCGCCTTTGCTGAATCTCTGTCAAAAAGCAATAATCATCAATTCTGATTTTTTTCCCTTTTGCCGGGCAAAGACATTGTCGTCGTCGCAGTCGTCGTCTGTTGGCGTCTCGATTTGATTTCAAATTGATTATTATTTATGCCATTCGATGTCGGACCGGGACATTTCCTTCTTGTCTGCCTCCTTCCTCGGGCTAATTGCCTTCCATGTAGAAAGGGCAGGCGCTGAGGTTTACATAGGTTGTTATGCTTTGACCATAGAGTCTATTCAGTCGGGAATCATTTCAATATAGAGGTAAGCACCTCAAAAAGTCAGGGGATAATTGGAGCAGTCAATGGTAAGTACATACTCTCGCAATAGATCAATCTCTCAATTTGGAACTTAATTTGGATGGATTTGGATTTCATTTCCTGCAAAATATATATTTTTTTCGTGTATAATCATTATAGTTTTATGTTGTTCAAAGAACTAATTTTATTGCCTTTCCTTCTGGATTTTTGTAATACAATAATGCCAGTACATATAATACTGAAGTACTCACTTCTTAGTTCTATGCCATCTGGCGGATAATCAATAGTGAAAAAGTCAATTAAATTTATATCTGAGAATCGAAAAGGCATGAAGATTTCTCTTAGTCAAGTGGTAGTCGCGTTTATTTGTTGGAATTTCGTTGGGGAACGCTTGGACCCTCGAGGTCCGCTCTCATCGGAAGCCAAGGACTGAAACTGAAACTGGTTCAGTCCTCTGCTGCCCACCTACGTGGAATCCAGTCCGTTTTCTGCGACCCGTTCGTGTTCGCTGTCGTGTCCGTCCGTCCGTCTGGTTAAATTACTTAATTTTAATTTCTCGTAGGCGCTGCTTAATCAGCAACTATTAATGCTGCACTCTGCTTATTTACGAGCTCCAAATGACTTCCATTGAGCGCCGTCCGCGGGCCGCGTGGGCACCTCCATGCCAGCTCCTCCTCCTGCTGCTCCTCTGTCGTGTCCTCAGAGAGCACTTTGAAGAGCACACTGCCACGATGAGTCAGTGGAGCATGGCTAAGCAAGTGGAAGGAAGATACTCGTTTATATAGGTAAAGGCAAAGAGTAATAATACATTTCTCATAAATGACATTCAATTATTTTACAGGCGCGGTAAAGAAAGTGAATTTAACAATAGAAAATTAGTGTTTAATAAATAAAATTGAATTGAATATTAAAAAATACAAATAAAGTATAAATTTCAAGGTTTTGGGTCTTCTGTGGACAAGCTGAGACTCCTCTGGAGCGGTACAGTAACTCGGCTCCAAATGAGCACTGGTTTTAGTTGAATCTATGGATTAACTTCTGCGTTTTCTTCACCTCTCACTAAAGCTATTTCTGGGAATCTTTATCTCATGAGATATATGATATTTGGCATACGAGTATATACATCATTAATCGCTTATTGAAACACCCCATCTTACATTCAGTCGATTCCCAAGTACCTTTCCTTTCATCTGCCGCTTTTCATTTCACTCCACCCCTCTGCTCTTCCCCTCCCTTTGGTTGTTTTGCCACAGTTTGTCACACTTAATTAAAGAAAATTTTAAGCACTTTAGATGTCAATTTGTGCCCACTTTTCGTAGCGCCCAATACGATGACAGTTGCCAGTTAGCCCTGTCCCGTCTCTGACCCGTCGTTGTCCCCTCTCCCGCCTACACTTCGGTCCGAGTTCCGAGTTCGAGTCCTGTACTCGCAGTTGCGTCAAAAGGCAGGCAAAAAAAAGGGAAAAAATGAGTGAGCCAAAGAGGAAGAAACGGTTTAATTAAGTTGAAACCCTTTCGTGCGTGCCAGGGCCAGTTGGCAGATGCTCAGAGAACCCAGAACCCAGAATCCAGAGACCCAGAGACCGGTGACCAAGCCCCGACCCCGACCCAGACCCCCAAAGCGATTCCAGTCCCAGGTCCAAGTAGCTCAAGTGGCCAGCAAGTCGACGACAGGGACAGCGATGAGGACTTGGTCCGTCATCTCGCATCCACAGCTGCGGGGTACTCCAGCTCCAATTCCAACTCCAACTGCGTCCCCGATTTCGAATGCTCAGATCTCGGATTCGACTCGGGGGACTCGAGGCCGTGTTAATTTCCAAGGTGTTTGCTATTCCAAGCTGTTTCCGTTCTAATATAAAAAATCAGCGTAATTAAAAATCAAATGATTTTTCCTTTGGCCCACCACCATGCCACACTCTCCTCTCCTCTCCACTCCAACCGACGACAGCGAAATATCTTCATTAATTTTGCTCTTTTGCTGTGGGACAGCACCCTTATCCTCATCCCCATCCCCCATCACCATCCTCAGCCTCAGCCGCTGCCTGAAGCCCCAATTCATTCAATGCTGCACAATTTTTAACTCATTAATTGGTGTGGGCAACCCTTTTTTATTCCACCCTGGACGTGAAAAATCTGGCCGAAAATGTCCTGAAAACGGATCCAAGTGATTTATTTGTTTAATCCCTTTCATTTTCGACCGATTTCTTTTTATTTATTTTCTTTTTTCTTGGGCTTTTTCCCCCCATTTGGCGCCTTCGCTTTCTTGGCTCTCGACCGGGCCCACGGGCTACGGGCCACTTGAAATGTTGCTGATTAGAGAAACGAAAGAATCAGCAGGGAAAATGGCAACAAAGAAGAGGGGCTACTCCCAGAGAGGGGCAAGGGATTAGGGGATGGTCGGGGGGGCGGTCAAGTGCTGAGAGAGCCATCTGCAATTGAAACATTTTCATATCCTGTAAGGGATTCTGATGGCTCATACCATTCACTTCAAAGAGATCTGAAGTGAGAGAAACCCCTTTTTCAGTCCCTTTCCGATTTTGTGTTAATTGATTCGTTATCGATTCACACTCCTCGTGCCCCGTCGATATGGCTTGAGCACCAAAATCAAAAAAAGAGAGAAAGAAACAGGCAGGAGGAGCAGAGGGATCAGGGGGAAGATCTCGCAGATCGACAGACATTGAGCAACCAATGCGGCTGGCAACTTGTTTAGCTGATTTTAATCCGCATTCGATACGGTAACAATTTTTACTTCATCACTCTCGCGGCAAACTGCAACTGCAACTACAACTGCAACTGCATCTCCATCTCGCGCAAGAGCCACACCAATCAAGGAGCGGTTGCGGGGCCAGAGACGAGCTTCTGACATTCGCATAACTTCCGATTTAATCCCAGCGCGTGAATGTCGTTGTCGTCGTCGTCGATCCTCATGTCCCAATCCCAATCCCAGACGCAATCGCAGTCGCAGTTCCAGCCGCTCGCTCCATCTGCTGAGTTATGCGCTTCTGTGCGTTGTCGTATTTTGTAAGCTTTTACGCGCCGGCTACCACAACCCCAGATCCAGCCCCAGCCCCAGCCATAGCCACAGGCGCAGACCAACCGAACAGATCCAATCCGATCCGATCCACAGACTGAGTCAGAGAGCGTCGTCGTCGTCGTCGTTGAAGCGATAAAAGATCAATTTAGTTGCGCCACAGTCGCCCTGTCCGGTGTGCGTTGTCCGCTGTCTGCTGTCCGCTGATTTAAATCCGATCATTGCGCGACGATTTGATGCGAACTGAAACATGCACAAGGAATTTGCAATTATCGAACATCAAAGGCAGACTTTTCTCTGCCTCTGCCTCTGCCCCTGCCTCTACCTCTACCTCCAAGTCCACCTCTTCGCTTCTCCGCTGATCATCGTACAAATTTGATCGTGCTATGGGAATCCTTAACTGATTATTAGGTGTGAGGCGGCATTAGAGGATTCTCTGGTCAAGTACACCTCGTTCCGCTCCTCCGCTACTCCGCTGATTGCCTTGGCCATCAGAGACGACCATCATTGACGGCTGGCTGCCGAGGCAACAACGTAATCAGCGCGAGTTCGTTAAACGATTTTAAATCAGACTCGAGGCAAACACTGTGATAAAACAGGCTTAGGGACTGTCGGCGGGAGGTCGGGGAGGTGCAGCGGAGCTGTAGAGGAGGATTCCATGGCCAACAACAGTGATGGCAGGGTTGTCTATGGGCTACGGGGGGTTCGAGTGCCGGTTTGGGTCTTTGAGGGGGTTTGGTTTAAGCGCTCTGCTCGAAAAATCAAATAGCAAAGAACTACAAATTACATGCCAAAATGCACTTCAATACAAAGCACTTGGGTAAACACACTGAGAAGCAGCAGACACACAGCAGCAGCAGGATGTAGCAGCACGACACACGAGTAGCAGGGTACACCTGTGGACCTTACCTATGCTTACCTATGTGTGTGTGTGTGTGTGTGTGTGCCCTCCGCCCCACATCGACGATGTAAACCTTAAGGTATTTTGCGATAATTGCACTTTGCTGTTGCCCTTGTCTGCCTCGGCCTGCCGCTCCCTGCTTCTTCCTGGTGCGGACTTGCCAAAAAGAGTTGCCGAGTGGTTCCTCCACCCAGCATCCAGCCTTCAGCATTCAACATCCTGCATCCCGCTATTCCCGCTCCTCCCACGTCCATTCCGCCCCTTTGCATCTTTGCAGTGGCATTGTCGTTGTCTGTGCGTGGCGCAAGACAAACAAAAGACAACTGTTCCATGTGTGACTGCGACTGCGACTGTGACTGCGACTGCGACTGTGTTGTTGTCTGGCACATGTCTATGTCTTCGCCAGGCCTGCCTCTGCTCCTGTCCCTGCCCCTGCCACCACTGCTACTCTTACACATATTCTTGTATTCCCTGCTCTGCCCTGAAACTTTGCCACTACTTTCAGCTATTAATAAAGTGAAACTAGACTGGAGACCCACCCAGACCCAGATCGAGCTCCAGCCGCGGGGTACCTGCGCTTGCATATCAACTCTATTGGGCAAACTCTGCGCTCGTCGCTTGTCGGTCGTTGCCTGTAGCCGGGCCCAACTGTACCTGCTACTTAATTAATTCAAATCTTGCTAATTGCATTTTATTTGCTTTTGCTGTACAGATTTTAAGTTTTTAATTGCAAATCTCCACCTTTCTCTCATTCCCCATTCCCCACTCCCCATGCCATTTAGTGGGTAGAAAAAGTCGACTCCAGAGGCGCTGAACACCACACGTTGCAGCCGAATTGACGAGATTTTACCGAATGAACGGAACATATGGATATTGATATCAATATTCTACGATGTGGTGGCAATTGAGAGTAGTCACCGTTCCCACCGCATTAATGCTAGAGGCACAAAAGGCTAAACATTCGGTCAACAATCAGATCAAAGTTATTTCGTATAGGATACAGAGAAGTATTGTGGTTCCTCTTTAGATTGCAGAATTAGAAACGAAACCCTCTCACCCCCATGTGGATGGCATGGAAGACGGAGGAGGGAGAGTCGGCTAAGCCCCCAACACGTTCCTGCCATCATCATGTTCAATGGTTGCTCAATAGACTCTTTCTATCTGGGGACTACTGCTGTAGTCCGGGTCTCTCCTCTCCTCATCTCAATGGTCCATGCCAGCTGTCGCTGCGGTTGGCCGCCTAATGGCCGCTACTGGGCGGGGAGGTGCTGGCTGATTTGGGGACCGGTCTGTTTCTGTTCCATCTATAGTCATATGGTGAAGACCCACACACAGATAGACAGATACACAGACACAGATACAGATACTGGTGCTCGTGCTCGTACATCCCCATGACTTTGGATTTCATTAAACGCAAATTTATGCCTTTACTTGAATGTCAAATATTGCAAATGTCAAACGATGAGGCGGCCATGGAATGGCCATGCTATACTAATACTATTGTATACCCCATTGCTGTGGCTATGGCTATGGCTATGGCTACGACTATGGCTGTGGGACGCCATAGTCCCGTCAGACAATAGTGTCCTTCCTTGGGGGCCATCGACGAACCCTGCCAGAGCCACTGCCACACTGCCACTGCCACTGCCACTGTCTCTGTTGGTTTTTATGCGTTGTTCGTTTTGTAATTAAGCGACGCACTTGGTTGGATTTGGGTTGTGTTGTGCCCTGCCCCGCCGGATAGAGACGGCGGATGGGGAATGGAGAATGGGTATTGGTCTGCTTTAAATGAGGGAAAATATATTTAAGTTAAATGTTTCGTTAGATGCTAACCAATTTGTTAGAGTTTCCCACCGCCCGTGGTCATCTCTGATGAACTGCCAGGACGAAGTTATTCCCTCGCCGTCACCAACTCCATCGCCATCGCCATCACCATCTACATCTCCATCTCCATCTCCAGCGAAGTCCAGTCCCATTCCAGCGCCATATCGAAAGATCTGTCAAAGGCTATGAATATATTTGGCTTGCTGGTCAATCCCCTTTATGCAGGACTGTGGATGGACACTTTTGTCGATGCATTGACCCGACATGTAGTTTGTGGTCAAAGTTGGCGTTTGACATTTATGCCGGATGTCAAGCAGTCCGGGTCCCGGTGCCGGTCCCGGTCCCGGTCTCGGTCCGGGTCTTGGGTCCAAGAAAAGATCCAAACTGCCACTTCGGCATGGCCTTTTGTCAGAGCCCATGGCCCACGGCTCGGGTCAGGGACGGGACTGCTTGGAGGTCCTATTGTCATCATCAGCAGTGTCGTGTCCATTTGTGCTTGTTATTGTCACTTGGTCGGCCCCCACTTCCCGCTCCACTGTGGGATTGCTTCTGCTTTGGGGCGAACTTTGGTCGGGAAAAACTATCGATAGCACTGGGTCGGGGGTCTGGGGTCTGGGGTCTGGGCTCTGGGCTTAACCTTTTTGGGGTTTGTTGTTCCTTGTTTGCTGCCGGTTTCGTTATAGTTTCGCTTTATTTTCAATCGAGTCGCAAATGCACCCCGGAGGGCGCTTTCATTTCCACTTTCCACTCTCCCAGCCATTGCCATTCGAATGGCCATTCGGTCATTTGTGTATTTGACATTTGGCTCAAGTGTTGCTGACTTTTCGGTCAGTTCTTCTTTTGCTGCTGCTGCTGCTTCTGGATGGCGATGGCCGGCCCTTTCTTTCGTTCTTTCTCTACCATTCCCAGCCACTGACTCTCACTGACTCTGACCCCGGGCCATTGTTGTTTGTCCAACTGTTGTTTGTGTTGCTTGTGTTGTTGTGTTGTTGTGTCTTCCTTCCAAATGTGTTGTTTCTGCTTGTTTGGGCTCTTAATTAAAGTTTGGTCAACTGGTTGCGACTGTGAATGCTCAATGGATTGGTTGGGAGCTGGTCAAAGCTGGTGAACGCTCAATGGATTGGCTGGGAATTGCAATAACGAGTGTTTGATAGTGGTGGGACGCTACTCGCTCCTACTCGTTCTTCTTGGTCACTCGCTCCTTCTCGTCTCTTGCATTCTCTGAATGCCATTTTTTGTGGCTTGAACCTTTTTACGATGCTCCCCAAAAGAGCATCACGTAGCGAATCACTTAACTTGATTCTATGACCATCTCCCATCCGCCCTATCCGCCCTATCCGCCTCATCCGCCCCATCCGCCCCATCCCGAATCCCGAACGCCGAATCCCTGATGATGTCTGATGGCACAATGGGGAATCCACACAACAAAAGAACACAGACTGAAGATAATTTTCAGTTATTTGAAGCAAACACGCAAATGCGTTCGAATCAATTGTCCGATTGTTCAGATTGTCTAACCAGTCCCCGAGTTCCCCTCGCCCCCTGTCTCACTGTGCTATGGCCGTACAAAAAATGCGATCAAATTGAAATGAAAAGCTCAGCGTGCAACGCATCGCAAATGAGTGGCAGGGATGGGAGCTACATAGGCATGATGCCTCCTGCTTGGAGTTTTGGTGGTTGGGCGGGTGGTTGGGTGCGTGCCGTGTGCGGTTTGAACGTTTCACTTTCACTGCAACTTTCACCCGTGAGGGGGCGTGGCAGGGAAAGGGGGCGGAGCGGGGACGGGAGAGAGGCTGGTCAACTGGCGGCACGTGTCCTAATTTTTTCGGATTTTTCCCGTTTGTCCGCTTATAAATAATTTGTGGCAGGGGGACTGGGGGGCAGGGCCAGGGCCAGGAGCTCTCAATGAGTGTGCTTTTTTTAGGCATCCCGGCGATGTCATTTGTAAATGGCATGTTATCAATTTTCGAGATGATTGAATCAAGTGATTTGTGTGCGTGTCAAACGGGAGTTGTCCGGTAAGGCCAGCGAGACGGGACGGGACGGTATGGGATAGATCTGGGTGGAGGAATGGGGAATGGATAGTTGGGCAGGACGTTCCATTAAACACGTGGCAGGGGGGAAACTGGCTTTGAAGTTGCCTTCGTCGGACCTTGTTTGTTGGTCTTTCGGATTCCCGTAAGAAGGACGAAGGACGCAGCAAGAAGAAATCTTTCTTAGGCTGTTTGCCTGTCTGGTCCCTGGTTAGCTTATTAAGAGATTATCAATTTCTTTTGATGCGATGCGATGCGCTTGTGTGCCATATAAATATGGTCAATGATGTTGGTAATGAGAAAATTGAGATGGTGTTTCATGGATTCTTATGTTCGGCAGACAGCAAACTAATGGTGGCACGGGCAGCGGGGAGACTTGCACATCCATCATGTACGACAGAGAGAGAGAGAGACAGATGGGGGTAGGGGCGGCACTCCATTGCCTTTGCAACAGATGCGACTCTCAGCAGAACATGCTCCGCCGGTTGTCTCATTGGGAATGCACAAAGGCAAAGTTGTCCAGCACCTCAACCCTTCTTCTCTCTCTTTCTCTGACTATATATCTCACTCCCTCTCGCTTGCTATCTCTTGCCATGCCCTTTATGCATTAAGAAATTAAAATCTGCCCTAGAAAAATGCACGTAGAACTGTTTGGGCGCCCTCTCCCATTGCACATGTGATGCCGGGGCTTCATCGGCATGGTCCTGCGGCTGGTCCTGCTCTCCGTGGCCTCCTGGGTCCTACCGTCGCACCCGTGCGTTGCCTGCCCCCTCTTCTGACAGTACTCGCGAGTGTTTTGTTATTTTTGCGGAAGTTTTGTAATTGCGGAAACGGCAACTGCTTCAGTCTCGGTCTCCTGCTCCTGCCTCCCGTTGCAGCTTCAGCACCAGCACCAGCTCCAGAACCAGTCCTTGCCACAGTTTCTGGATCTTGCTGCAAGACAATGACTCCACTAGCATATGTGACTGTGTGTCTGTGTGGGCTTGCTTCTGTGTAGGATGCTGCTCAAGTGTTCGATACGCAGCTCGTCGACAACTTCTTCCCGGTTGGGGCGTGTGGCATGTGGCACAAGGAGAGCGCCTGGGCGCGCTGTTAGGTAAACTTGGCAAAACTTGAAGTTATGTTCGCGTAAATTGAAAATACACACGAGACCCCCAGTACCCCACCATTTTCCCGCTGCCACAGTTTCGCTCAGTGTAGTGCAGCGCAGCGCAGTGCGGTCGCCACATTATTGAAACTATAAATTTCTAAAAGCAATCTTTTGCGGGCAGACAACAGAAATGGAGGCACCAGCCTCTGTATTTGTATTTGCATTTGTATTTGTGTTGTAGTTATACGGCCCGTGTCCGTCCGCCAGAGCGCGCCTGTCCGTCCGTGTGGGCCGGCGGCTGTTAACGCTGCCACCACGTCGATGTTGTGGTCGAAAAGTTTTCTCATTTCGCATGTGCACGCGCGTGTACTTGGCCCCAGACTCCAGTTGCCTCCGTACCAGAAATTAGGCAACACAATTGTGCACTTGCCTTGTGGGAGAGAAAGGGAGAAGGACAGAGAGAGTGATAGAGTGAGAGAGGGAGGCAGGAAGTGTGAGAGAAACTTAAAATCAATAGGTTTCCGATTGAGAATAGTTTAAGGTTAAAAACCAGTTCTTAATGTCTTTCATTCGATTGGTGACCCCGACTGGTTTGATTGTTTTCTGCTCCACACTGCAGTGTACAGTGCACTGTAATTGGTGACCCTTGAGAGAGAACATTTTTATTTGAAGCATTGAGATACATTGTTATACATTGCATTCTACAACTCCTTAGTTCTCGAGGTGTAAATGGTGACTCCAACAAAAGGGGATTGTCTTATTTGAGATTAAGAAGCGAATAGAGGTGGGAGGAGCAATTGCCCGCTACACCATTGGATGGTCCAATACATATTCTCTATTCTCCACTCCGCTTAGGTAACATAAATCGCTGAATTTTCCTTTTGGGAACGCTTCCTTTGGGGTACAGTCGTCTCGTGCATAAAAATTTGTCAGAATTTGGGCGATTTGCATATCAATTGCCAAGAAGAAAATACATTAAAAATTAGACACTAATAGAGAAAATCAAGTTAAGGACGACATCAACTTATCTCTGGACGAACCCCGGACCCAGCCTCCGTCGCGCCCATTTGCATGCTTCATTAGCGTGAGCCATGCCTCTGCCGGGGCTCGCTCCGAATTAAAAGTAATGTTAATTGCGCTTAGTCCACAGCGACTGGCGTTCATCCATAATCAATTTTAGCCGCCGGCCCAAAGAAGGAGGAGCAGGAGGAAGAGGCCCGAACAAAAAAGGAAAGAAACGCACGAAAATATGACATAAAAATTTTTCATTTCCTTCAGAGAGGCATAGGAATAAAGAAACATACATAGAGAGAGAGAGAGAGATAGAGAGAGAGAGAGAGAGAGAGAGAGAGATAGAGAGCGCGACGCCAGACGCATTTTCTGGTGATATTCCCAGCGGATGAGTCCCCAAGGCGTCGAACTTTGGCAATGAAGTAGAAAATGAAGTAGCGCAACGCCCACTCAGGGCAGACCCCAGTGGGTCTCTGAATGTATTCATCAATGCAACGCATTTGCATATTTCGAGCGTAAAAATTAATCACTAATTTTAATACGCAACGAGGCGGACCATGTACCGACGCTGCGACGCGGCGTTGCCGAAGATCCACCAGTCTCTCGGCGGCTCCCGCGGGCGGGACTCAGCCAGAGAAAAAAACAAGGAAGAGAAAAACCAAAACCGAAAGGAAACCTCGGGAGCGGCCCCCTTAAACTTGTTAAGTGGGCAACACTAATGTAGCAATTTTGAAATTGATGAAAAAAAGCCTGATGGGTAGCCGGCGAGAGGGATGGGGGATGATGCGACCCCATGCCGCGCAAATGTAAGGTAAACAAATTGCGCGATGAGGCGTTGTCATTTATAAGAAAAAGAGAGATCCGGGACACCGTAACGAAGCCCAGAACGAGGACGAAGACGAGGACGAGGACCAGGACGAACGACTGGCAACGAGAATGAACGAGCGGCCAGCCAAAGATATTTCCTGTTTCCTTTTCTTGGCGGGGAAAATCATAATAATAAAAAATAAATAAATGGAAAATGAGAAAAACCAGCACCCACATAAAAATGACCAACAGAGAGAGAGAGAGCGAGACAGAGAGAGGGAGAGAAATGGCCGGGGGATGCGAGGATATAAAATGGGAAACGCAGAAAATGTCTATCGAAACGCTGGCCGCATTTTACCTGCAGCGTTTTGATAGCGGGATCCCAGTGCTAGAGCCACAGCCCGAGTCGCACCGAGGCGCACCTCCATTAAAACTAATGGGAAATTTGCTATAATTTGATTTCGGAGTAGCTCACGGACCGCGGATGGGCCCCATCTTGAACTTTAGCCAGAGATTGAAGGTGTCCCATCAGAGCACAGACCCGCACAGAGCTGTGGGTGAAATAGGAATAGAGAAAGGGAAATCAATTTGGTAATTATTCAAAGGAAATCGATTGGGAGTGCGCGTCGACTTGACATTTAAGTTGAAATTAAGCAGCATCTCGGATTAATGGATATTGGTTTTCTGTCGTGCTAAAAATGTATTTAGAATAAAATGGAAATGATATGACACTTTTGGTTACTTTGTAATATGTATATGATTCCCAGACTATATTCCCATCTGCTCATCATGAACCCACCTAAAGGTGGATGGACGGATGGATGCTCGTACTCGTGCACAGGTAAGTGGATGCTATGCTGTGAAAGTGATTTGAATATTCAAGCAGATGAATGGGCGGGACGAGGGGCACAGAGACGACAGACGAAGGACATATATGCCTTCAGAATATACATATATAGCACACATGCCATTATCACACATAGACACACTCACACACACACACACCAAAAAAGCCAGAGAAAGGAAGGGACAGGGAGAGTGAATGGCATGCTGTGTGGATATTTATTATGTTATCGAAATAAATCACAAATAAACATGAATAAACAAACCAAAACCAAAGAAATGCCTAAGTAGATTTGTCAAAAAGTAGTCGGCAAAAGAGCATCCGTACACACGGACATGGACACGCACACGCACACACTCAGACGTGCTTCAGATGCGCCGTAAAGTATGCAAAAATGTTACACAAATGAAAATAACTTGAGCAAAAGTTGATGTCCTACCATAGCCTTCCAGCACACAGCATCCCAGCATCACAGCATATACAGCATCCTCTTCGCCCCTGCCAGGCACTGACAAGAATTTATGAGCCCGATGTGCTGTGCTCTTCCATTTCCATGTGCTCTGCAAAATGTCAATGCTGTGCCGCCTCGCCTGCTCATACTCGCACCACCAGCATTTCATCTGTTCTCTTCTCTTCTCGTCTGTTCTGTTCTTTTCTTTTCCAAGGCATTTCTGCTCTTTTCTCCGCCTCCTTCATCAGTCTCGTATATTTACTCGCATATATTTTTGGTCACATATCAAAATAAGTCTGATGATCCAATAAAGTGCTTATAGCGCGACGGTGGCTTAAAGGGCTGCCCTGCCCTGCCCTGCCCTGCCCTGCCCTCCCCCCTTCTGTTGGCTGTCACATTAGTGACGCGCCGTAGCCCAACATTTTGCATAGCATACTTTTGCGGGCCGATGGCGAGGCTTGTAATGAAAATAAATGCGTTACATTTCAATACTTTCACGAGTGTGTGCCTGCCCGAGTCCCGTCGAATCCTGGCATCCATATCCACACATGCAATTTTTGATTTATGTCCCAGCTTCCCTGTGTTCGTGTGTGTGTTTTTGTGAGTATCTCTGTGTGTGTGCTTTTGACATTTGTTCAGGACACGTGAAAATATTTCGAGTGCCGCCGAAACCGAAACCGAAAACGAAACTACTTCAGACAGTCAGTGGATGAATGCGTATCTGAATCAGAATCCGAAACCCATTTCCTCCCTCTCAAGGACTGTTATCTATTCCTGCACACACACACACACAAACACAAACACATAAATACGTATTTGAAGAAGGCAAAAAGAAATGATTTATTTGTGGCATTTCTGGGACTTTCACAGACTTGTTCTTCGACTCTTCTTGCTCCTGCTCCTGCTGCTCCTAATACATTTTTCTCTTTTTCGGCATATTTGGCGCTCCATGCATGACAAATTGTAAGGAAAACGCAGCAGCAGCAGCAGCAGCAGGAGCATCCACCACCCCACGCTCCCACCACCCACGTGTGGCCTGCTCTTCATCCTGCTGCTTATCATCGAAATGTACTCAAGGAAATTCCACAAATAACGCGATGCCAGCCCCACTTGCACCCACTCTTTCCATCGCTTACTTTACTCGGAGGGGTGGTGCACGGTAGTGTGGGGCTGGGGTTAAGCAGAAGGTAGTCGGTGGGGTGGGGGAGTGGGACCTTGCATGCATGAACAGTTCATTGAGTTGACATTGAGTGCTTGTGATTTATGTTGAATTTTTTCCCACTTCCACTGTCAAGAGCAGCCACGGATCAGGAGAGGGAGTGGACGAGGAGTGGCCTCGGAGTGTGGCACTCAAGGCCCAGCAGTGGAGCAGAGATTAAACATTGTGTGGCAGGGGATTATCTTAAGAATAGAAATAGATTCCGTCCTCTAATGATAGGCTCTGCCAGAGGTTGATCGCACCTGAACTACACCACCGGACCACCCTCCTGCCTCCTCCTTGCAGAGGCCCTCCTGCCACACCACTCCATACTCCACTCTATTCTAGCCATCTATTTTGCAAGCCAAATTGCGTTTGCGTCATCATCAGTCGTCAGTCAAGACCAAGGCCCCGCCGCTGCCTCACCGACCATCTCTCCGCTCGAAAACCATCTGCGTTCCAATGCTCGTCTGACTGACGACTGAGTTGCCATATATTCAAACTAAATGTGTCACGTCCAAACAACAAAAATTTCATTTATATTCGCATATACCAAAAAAGAAAAAAGAAAAACAAACGCACACAAAAATTTAAACAGAAAAAAAGATGGGAATGCGGGCTCCGTAGTCGAACCTTAAGATACTCTTGCAGATCTATTCTTTTGTTAATGGAAAACTAATAAAAAATTGTTAATAGATAACACACTTCTTTTCTTTTATGATATAGTCATATATTTTTGATTCGAGTTATGTGGGATTAAAGTATGGTTTGAATAGCTATATATGAATAGATATGTATTTATGTATATGGTTTGAATATTGAGAACTAATGACTTCCAACCATCGGCATATACTTTTCTTCGCTCTGGTGCATTCATCTATTCTCACACAATACCCTCCTCTGTGAGGGTATTTTAAAGAAAAAAACTCGCAGTGGAAGAGGAAGCTGTCCAGAATATGAAGAAGAAAATGGCAAGAAGCAAAAGAAAATTGTAAGAAAAAAAAGGAGGCAGGCGTAGAAGCGGGAAACGTTATAAACTTTAAGCGAATGGAATGGGCTTGTGGTCGGACTTGGTGGGGGAATTCTGGATTCTGGGTGGTGTGAGAAATTCGCTTTGGTTTATTTTAAATTTGAAGCAATTTGAAGCAAATGCATGTGACGATTCCACCGCAGCACCCAGCCCCAGCCCCTGCCCCATCCCCAGCCCCACCCCCACCTATTGGTGGGGCAGTGTGCGAAATGGTTACAAATTATGTGCAGCATAAGCTGAGGCGCTGACGCTGCTGCTACCCATTTGCACACTCTCCGTTACTCCTTTACTTTTCGCTGCGAGGGGCGTTTTAAGCAGCCACTTCCTGCCACGCCCCATCGCCAGCAGCGACGGCAACAAATCAACGGAAGCGGAAGTGGCAATGGAAATGGAAATGCGACGGGAACAGAGACGGCAACGACGAATGAAGCGAAGCCGCAAAAGGTGTGAAAAACCCAAGACAGAGAGGAAAGCAGATGAAAAATCACAAAAATGTTAGCGCTAGTCACAAACAGAATCGGGCAGACGTAGAGGCAGAGGCAGAGGGAGAGGCAGAGGAGAAGGGGTTTCCACTATGCAGAGTTTTTGCATCAGTCGAGATCGGAAGTAATGAAAGTGGTGGTATGTATCTTTCGGGAATAAGAATACGAAGCAGATGAATGGAGAGGCATAAGGGATGAAGGAATCCATAGGAAAATACTTGGTAGTACCCTGTTTGGTGAAGGTCGGCAATGCCGCACAGCAGGATATGCAACACTCTCCGTTTGTGGCCACTGCACATGCAACTTGTAGTTTTCACACCTTTCCTCGCTTTCTCCCACAAATCTCTGCACTGGAAGTCTCTTTTTTGATTTATGTTAATTTAAATGGGTGCGCTCCATATATTTTTTTCGCTTTTGCCATAGCTCCTGGCCCACAGGAGTGTAGAGACACACTCAATTTGTTCCACATAATGGGAAATCCTTTCATAAAGAGCGAAGTTATTGTATTTCCCAATAGAATTTTGGCATCTGCAGATCCTCCCAATAGGGGAACCCGTTGGAAGATAGATCAATAGGCACTTCCAGGCGAAAACTATGAGTTCCTATCTCGTTTGATTTATATTTCTCTGAAGTAGATTCAAGAATTTCCCCCCACAATCATCATAAACCAAGCCATCCAGGGGGAAAATATACATCTTCTGGTGATGTTTGATGCACACATCGACCGTTAATCGTAGTAAATCTCTACGAGCTGAGATCAAAACGGCGGGGCGGCCCTTCTGGGACCATAGCTACAGTCAATCTGTTCCAAACTTTCGAATGGTAAACCCTATGTACACATGATACACACCAACACCCGATGCACATGTGTTGGGGAACGGGACACTTTCCGGCATCCTGGAGGGCAGTCCACAGTCCACAGCCAATGCCTAAGCCAATAAGCTAGCCACTTTGCCAGAGAGTTACCCAAGGCGCCCAGCGGGAGGACAACGGCTGAGAGGATTGTGCTCAGGTTTGGGTCTGGGAAAGGATCCGTCAGACGGAAATCAGATTTGTGTCTGCTGCTGTTCTTCGGGTGTTGGCATTTCTTTCACGAAGGAGCAGTCCGTCAAAACTAACGTCGAGCGGCATGCCCCTGCTCTTCTGTAATCTCCCCTCCTCACGGGGTGATGGAAGGGTGAAGGAGGAGATTCTACACAGCCCCGAGGGGCCAAGCGACTGTCTCACGGTTTCCTTGTCGGGGTAGACCGCAATAGGTCTGCCAGCTCGACCTTTAAGTGTGTCATTTTACGGGCAACCCTCGGGTGTGCCCCACCCCTCAAGACAGGCTCGCGCCACCGTCGCCGCGCAACCCTTTCGCACCCACACACTTTCTCGGTTATGCAAAAATGTAAAATTTTTATTGTTCGTGTTTTTCCTTTATTGCCAGCGGGCGGGCGGTCGCCGGAGCATCTTCACCCGTTGATCTGTCGCACACCACCCCGCAGTTTTCTTTCCTTCCTTCCGACTTTCTCTCTCCCTTTCATTTTCTCTGCGGCTATCTCTTTCTCTGTCCGTCTCCCTCTTCGTTTTTGAGTCTGACTTTTCGACTTTTCCCACATGTCGTATCAGCGGCTTTTCTCGCGTGGCTTTTGCCCAATGCCTCGTCCCCGTCCATCTCATCCACTGTCCTGCCAACGTTTCGTGTCCTTTCCCCCCCTCCCCCTTTCTCCGTCCATCCCCTCTTCGAGGACTTTCCACCGCTTCGTTTTTCCCTTTTTTTATACTTCGTTTTCGGGCGATTTTTGCAGTGCGCGATTTTCAACGCATTGCCCGCAGGGGTTGTCTCCCACCCCTCGACTCCTCCGCATGGGTTCCATATTATTTCGCATTTAAAAATAGATTTGCATTTGTGTAAGTGTGCATATATATATATATGAGTATATGTGTGTGTTTGTGTTTGTATGTGTGTGGCGTGTCCAATTGATTTATGGTTTTTTTAAATAAGCAAAAAAAAAGTCTTCCCGAAAAGGTTGCGCCACGGGGGCAGTGGAAAGGTGCTGCAACAGATACTAGAAGAGCAACAGAGACGGATATACTGATGGAAAGAGCCAGAGGGTGTCCATGGTGAGAGTGTGGGATGCGGGGTGGAAAGGGGTAAGCTCTTCGCTTGTTGTTGTTTACTCTTTTGCGGTTATTTTGTGGCTTTGCTTTTCGGCGCGTTGTACGTACACCCACCCCACCCCATCGAATCAAATCGAATCGAGTTCGTGTCTGTGTCTGTGTCTGGGTCCGCGACCGGATCCCCATCCGTACGCCTGTCCGCCTGTCCACGGCGGTTTATTGACTTTTCAACTGATCCTTCGGGTATAATTGTAGTTATTGTTGGCAATTGTCCCCCCACCCGGACATGCCCCATTATGCTGGGTCGCCTTTTGGGGAAAGTCCACATCTGAAAACACTGTGAAAGTACAAATCCGAAAAATTATCCGATTTTGATTTGGTAAGACAGTAAACAGTGGTAAGAGCTAGTAAGCATTTTAAACTGTTGAATTATTATTATTTAAAAAACATAAAGCCTGAGTCAGTATTAAGCAACCAAGTTATGCGGAAAGTTCCAGGTATCTATATACTATATGAACTTTAAAAGCCCTTAGCGGAAACTATGTCATAATCTCAAATATTTCGGAAGGACTACAATTAAAATGACTATATTATTATGAATATGAATCCATCGATGAAATGCATACTGTTTAAAAAGAGAAATAGAACAAATAGTAATAGTTTTCAATGCCAATCTAGAATTTTAAAATTGATTTCACTTTCGGAAAATAGAATTATTTTGTGAAAAATGTTGCCCGGCTGGAAGAGATTTTACGTCGTGGCCCTGAGCATAACCAACCTGTTGTTCCTTGTACTCACCCAGCCGATAGCGGACAAATTTAGGCGCCATTCGGAGGGAATCGATGAAAATGACTCGTACATCATATTAGTGGTGCAAACAATCCAGGTGTTTTTGTATCTTATAACGCAAATACTGCTGGCTCACCACACCGTTGTGAGTAGTGGTATTTTTGTGTGTCCTATATGAATGGGAAGTGTCCTTCACACAGGTGTGTGCGTCTGCCTGCAGGAACTCCTGATTTTGGTTCTTCTCTTACTCTGGAACTATACCATGCAGATTGTTCTCAGCAGTGGCTTTCTGATATTCACCGTCTTGTACGGACAGGCCGACCCGCTGGTCATGGGCTTAGCCATCGCCGATATATGTGGGTATGCGGGGATCCCTGTGTCCGCCTAATATGCAACTTTTTTAGTGCTTTCAGTGGCCGGCTTGGTGTTCTGGAACATCGTGGCCGAAGAGTTTTTACAGATGGGTGTGCAAGATTAAATGATATAATCCACTGATACTCACCATGTTTCTACGTTAATTAAATTAATATTTCTCCAGGCTATTTCGAAACCAATGAACCAATAAAAGATTGATACATCAGGAAAACATGGATTTTCAAATTTTTTTGCTTTCGAACATAAGCCTCTTTGGGCCACTCTTCGGGCCTTCAAGAGCCCCCCGTGCAGAGCCCAGGACCCCCCAGCAGTATATTGTCACCAAGGCAAGGGGAAGGCAGCCAATGAGAGGATGAGCAATACAATGAAGGGAAAACAAACAACAATACACAAATAAATTGATGTCATTTTCGTTTTCGTTACGTCTCAAATGGAATTAGTGGCACGCTAAAAAAAGAAAAGCAAAGGGAAGGGAAGGGAGGGAAGACTCTTGTGGAGTCGCAGTCGCAGACGGGACGCTAAAGAAGGACAAATCCAAACGAAACCCCTGCAAAAGCTCCATTTTATCAAGAGCAACAACAACAAAAAAACGAAAGAAAAAAATGCCAACGGAGGAGGCAAGGAAACGCGCAGAAGGCAGTGGAAACCAGACGGCAGGAGATGGCAATGAAAACGCAGATAAACATATTCGCGAATTTGTTATTATCAGAAAAATATTGCGCAAATAAAGCCAGGGACATGGAGAGGGAGAGGGACGGGGACAGGGACAGAGACAGCACAAGGAACAGGGGCTGGAGGAGGGGGGATTGTGATTGCTACAGCGGCTTAAACGAAACGAACGTATGCAAAATATTTGTGAGCCCCGTGAGGTGGTTGGCTTGGCTTGGGTTGGGTTGGGTTGGGTTGGGGGGCGTGTATATGGGGCGTTAATTCCCCAGTGACTGCATGTGACGCGTTTTGCATGCGGTTTGAGCGCGTTTTGGGTTTGAGAGGGGGATGGATGTACATATATGGCACAGGGGATGGGGGGTCGTTCGGGTGGGGATGATGTGGGAAGGTGGCAGAGCATTGTGATGGCTAGGGGTTGGGGAGGGTGTCGCAAATTAGTTAAAAAGCCAAACCCAGACAATCAAAGATCAAAACTTTTTGATAGGCAAATGCCTCTCAATGGGTATACGCGTTTTTCTGTGTGTGTGTGTGTGTTTATGTGAGTGTTTGAGGAAGTATCATGTGTGCCATGTGTGTGTGTGGGTTGATACTTTTATTATGGCTGTTGTTTCCTCTTAAGACCCGTTACTGTCAGGAGTCAAATGGCAGGCGACTTGTACGCTTTCAGTTTGATTCCAAACGGAATTGATCGCTTTATCTGTCCTTCTGCATCCGAATTTGTTAAAAGTCATCAAAGCGGGGGTAAATGCCAGACTAAAAGTCCTTAATGTGAGGCTGAGGCTGTCTGGAAGAAAGGCGTGGGAACGGCATGAGGGAGACAGCTTTCTCTTCAATCCAGGAAGGATAATAGGTAGGTTGGGTGACAGGGAGGATGAACTTGGTATTAAATAATGATTAGGACTCATTGGGATGTTGCTAAAAGTTGCAACCTGGACATTCATATCCATATCCATCCACTAGAGCAACAACCAAATACGAGTACTCCACTGAGCAGCACTTTCAATTAGGGAAAATTCTTAATTGCCGAACGATCCATTTCACGGCCACACCTCCATCCTCCTCCACCTCCATCCTCCTCCACCTCCATCCGCCCCTCCACCATTCCCTGTCAAGGCTGACACGCCACTCCCCCTCCCC
Source organism: Drosophila algonquin (assembly GCA_035041765.1). Taxonomy (NCBI): domain Eukaryota; kingdom Metazoa; phylum Arthropoda; class Insecta; order Diptera; family Drosophilidae; genus Drosophila; species Drosophila algonquin. The sequence continues at coordinate 866,035 of JAWNKY010000339.1, read as the reverse complement.
CTCCCCCACCAAGGAAGAGGCGCGTGTTGTTTGTCAAAAATATTTAACGCGTAAGTGGAAAATTGTAAAAACAACGAAAATGAGCAGCTAAATTTCGATGAGGCGAAAAAAAGCGCTCGAAAAAATGTAAAAATTATCAAAAGAAAATGAAAATTTGTATACAAACCACCCAGGAACATTGATAACGCCTGTCCGACCCACCCACCAACCGACCGACCCACCACCCGGACACCCCGACCCTCTTCCCCCTCCCACACCACTCAATGGAAGAGCCTTCACCTTTACCAGCGAAACGTGTAAATGGACTTTTGGGTGCGTTGACTGACTGACTTATCCACCGCCTACCCATCCCTCCCCCTCCCTAGTCGATGCTCCACAGACAACATGCTTTATGCCTCACCCCGAGACCCGTCCCTCCGCTGGCCCATCGTCATCACTCAAATGCAAAATGGCGATTATTCATAAATCATTAAACACCATTTGGCAGGCGCTGCACAGAGGGTTGGGGGGTGTCCTAACCAACAGGGGGTGGGCTTACAGGAGGGGGGGAAGGACCACTGCTGCCTTAAACATTTTTATCGCTTTCCCAACAAACTGGCGAAGAAAAATTCCTAATGAGCCAAAAGCAAAAGCCAAAAAAAATGGTCGAAAAAAAAGTTAAAAAACTTCGGAAAAAATCAAAGGCCGTTTCCTGTCGGGTGGTTTGGGTGGTTGGGGGAGTGCCATGAAGATGGGTAGTTACAAGGGGGGTGAGCGATGCGCGGGGGTGGTTCGGGCGAATTTCGCGGGCTTTTTAACAGGGCGCCCAGCCATAAGACACCAAAAAACGGGGACCGTGGACCGAGGCCCAGTCAAGACATTAAAAATTTTGTTTGATACTTTGGTCGTTGCTTTCCTATGCCCCCCCTCTCCATCCCGCCGTACTCCTTCTTCTGCTGCACCGCGTATGCCACCACTTACATCACTTGAAGTTCTCTGTGCTCCCCGCCCACCGCTCGGCCGCTGTTCTGGTCGTTTGATTTCCGCTTCCGTTTGCCGTTGAGATTAAAAAACATTTTCGTGCGTTTTTTCCCTCATTTCCCTGATGTTTTTTAGCCGCGACGCCGGCCAGCTCGGCTCTTGCCTCCTTTTGCCTTGTCTCGTTTACGTATCGTTGGACTACGACCACGGATACGGATACGACCGCGGATACGGCTATGGCTATGGCTTTGGCTATGGCTATGGCTACGGTTGCGTCTCTATCTATGAGATACATTAAATTAAAAATTCATCTTTAATCAAAAATTATTGTTGGCATGCACAAGACAAAGTAGCGACAGCGACGGCGACGACGACGGCGTCTAGGTGGGTTCGCAGCCCAGCTGCAGGGATAGAAAGTGTGTAGGTTTGGGATTGGGCTCCGGGTTTGGTCACTGGGTTCGGGTTTGGGTCTGGGTAAGCACTGGGCAAACACAGTTGACAATATATCAAATTTGTTGGCATCTTCGCGGAGATGGAGGTGGAGTCGCCGGCTGGGGGACGCCATATTGTAATTGCTCTAGTCTTGGGTTAGCTATTTGCGTTTTTCTGGGAAGACGATACAGGAGAGTACCTACTGGCCAAGGGATATCGCCCATCGGGATTATCGATTATCGTTTGAACATTGAACATTCCGGTAAGTTCGTGGGTGAAGGCGCTAAGAGAGAAGTCCGCATGCCGACCAAAGATCTCCAAGGGCTTGGAGATGACAATGGTGCCATTCCAGCTTTGGAATGAGTGGTCACATTCGCTGGGTGTGAAAGCCATCCTCCACGGACCAAGCTGAAACAAAAGCCTGACCTCAGTACGAGTAACATGAGCATTAGCTGTCAGAGCAGGGGCTTGGTCTCCATACCACATTGAAATTATAAATATATAACACTATTCGCTATGGACCAAAGGCTCCCAAATCCAGCATATGTTCGATGTGAGTTCTCTGACTTCTTCCTAGAATTGTAAAATAGTATTCACCCTCATTATTTGCAGCCACTAAATCCAGTAGTCTGAGAGCTTCAGCAAATACTTTTAAGGTGAGTTCCTTCCACAAGAGGAGTACAGCTGGTGCACGGTCACTCAGTCCGCCCGGGAGGTCAAGCCAACGAAAGGACTTGGCTTGTGGCAGTAGGCAGGAAGCCAATGGAACGGAGTCGTGTCGTTCGGTGTCCGTCCACAGCCTAATGGAGGAGCTGGGAAAGCTGAAATCCAACATCCCGCAACCAAAGGGGATCACCCCTACTCCCAAGGTCGGCAAACGTAGGTCTACCGTTCGTCCTATGTCCTTCGGGTACCTTTTTCATCTTTTGTGCAGTTCAAGGTAAATCTAGCATGCAGATCATCGAGCAGAATCGTGTGCGTGCGGTCGAGACAGAGTACCAGATGCTGCAAGACCACCAGTCGGATTTTGTAGATTCATTAAAATCATTGGGTCCACAGCAGTCCAAGATGATTGGCCAGTACAAGTTTGTGCCACTTGTCCTCGACGCGGATGATAAGTTGGTTCTCCAAAAAGACAATCCGATCGACAGTGCCGATAGTGTGCAAAAACTGAAGGATCGCTGCCAGGCTGCCGTCGACTCGGGCTTCGCGATGCTCTTTGATTGCGTGGATCCAATCGGGATGGCCAAGGGCGAGTTGGAGGCGCGAAATAAGAGAGAGCAGCTCATGGAACACCTAAAGGATGCTCTGGTAGGACTCATTTGTAGGATCTTTGCTCTCTAGCCTTGAGTCTAGTCTCCCATATATTCATAGAACCGCAAAATGGAGAGTATCGTTGATACTATTGTGCAGACACCAGTAGGCCAACAGGAATCGCACAACCAGCATCTGTACCAAGAGGTGGCCAGGCTGCGGAAGGAGAACCAGCGCGTGGAGTCACGGCTTTTGCATATCGATAAGAACCACACTGAACAAATGAATCGGCTCAAGGCGAACTTCGAGGGAAGGCTGAAGGCGGGAGGTACAAAGTTCCAGCAGTCGGTGGACGAGCTCAAGGAGAGGCTGCGTAGCAGCGAGGCACAAGTAAGCAAAAGCAAAAGGCGGCTGGAAATACGGAATGCCTCTCTGGCGGCTAAGGACAGCACCTTCGCGTCTATGGTGACTGATATGGACCAGCTAAAGTCGCTGTCGGTGGAGCAGCCAGTTCATAAGAACTGCGATTAATTTATCTATTCTCAAACAGCAATACCGGACTGAATCAGCTGGCGAAGAAGTCGGACGATGCGCTGATCCGGGCGCAGAAAGAGCTCGTAGGAACCAGTGACCAGTGTGGCAGTGTGGAGGTGCAGCTGAAGAAGGTGCAGGGGCGTATACTTGAACTACAGAACGAACCAGACCAGGACTCCATTGTGGAGAAAAATCAGTTCATAACCAATTTGATGGCAAGTGTCCAGCATCTCAGCCAGATCAACGAAGTGCACCATGGTCAAGGGGGGAACATTGCAAAGATGCTTGCAGCTAACGATGACCTGGAAACGAAGGTCAGGTAAGGCTCCAAGTGGGGGGGAACTTTAGTGTAGAGCCTGCAATACTTCGATGCCCGATCCCCAGGGAGTTGCATGATAAATTGAAAAGCACAGAAATTCAGCTAGACGCCCGTGGCCAAAGGGCAGAGCAGCTGCACGCCGGTATAGATCGTGTGAGGGTGGAACTCCTCAGATACGGGCAGCTCATGGTAACGATGCGGGAGCAGGGGATTCACGACCACAACCTGATATCCACCTACACCGAAGAAATCAACGTCTTGAAGAAGACTAAGACTGAAAATCGAGAAAGAATGGACCAACTGTACTTGGAATCTGTCGGAAGGGGCACGCAGGCAAATCCGGTTCGATGTCGAGGGTCCAGCAACCAGCTGGACTCGAAAGAGGAGCAGCTAGGCCTTGTCTTCGGACAGCTGAACTGCCTGCAGGTGAAGATCACGGGTCTGGAGGAGTTTACACACAAAATGGCGGAGCTCAATGCTTATCTCTCGCAACTCAGAGCTAGCCAGCATGAGAAGAATATCCAAATAGATCAGGAGATTTCCCAACTAAGGGAAGCCATGTCCGCACCGGAACAGTTCTCCACTCTTATCTAAAGTTGATACCCTGCTGATTGATTGGCATTGTGTGGGCAGGCTCCTCAGTAATTACAGCTTGTTCGATGAGTTAGAGATACTCAGAGATCAAATAATGATCAAGCAATCGACCCATTAAACCTGAAGTGATCAGCAAGTGAGCCGCTGAAACCTGGAGGTTTGGTTCGTTTTCCTGAAAGTAGTGCGTCCTGAAGGTTTAGTTCGTTCCCCATTAAAATAAATCGATCAAGCAGTGAGGTTCAGTTTCGTTTTCCTTGCAATGTTCCTGCAAGCAGTGCATTCTCTACACCTGAAGGTTTGCCGTATCAGTGCAGTATCGTTCCCCTCTATAGTCTATTGATCAAGCATGGACTTCTGAAACCTGAATATTTGGTTTGCTTGATACGAATAGATGTTTGACATTGAATCAATATTAAATAATCAATAATTGCAATAAACCCGTTGAAGGCCATTCATTTCTATTGTAACTGTATTCACCCCAGGACACCGTACACATCCCCTCGTACGCATACGTTTTATCGATTGACTTCTGAGCAACTTTCAAAGTTAATGCCAAGATTCTGTCATAAGGATTACCTGGCAAGACTTGGTTAATTGCGTAGCCTCCGTCTCACGCTCCGTGAAGGCCTCAGTCCACAATTTCAACTTAATTAAATGCGTTTTTAATACTTTTGGCTTGCCGGCAAACAGACAGAGATGGCTAGGACGGTAAGACATCGGCATCAGCATCGGCAGCCACTGCCGCACATTTACATTAATGTTCATATGTGCGTTGTTTGGCCAAGGAAAAATAAGCCAACAAACTTTTCCCAAACGCTTTTCCCAGGCAGTGTTTCCACTGCGGAGAGTCGTGTGTGTGTGTGAGTGTGTGTGTGGGACCAAAATTAAAGTTGATTAAAATTTGAAAGATTTTTGACAGTTATTATGCGCCAGCGGCTGGGTAAACGGAGCCAAACTTCTGCCATGTGTCAATATTGAAAGTTAGACTTGGCTCTGCCTCTCATAGCCACCACATAGCCCCCGCCCCCAGTACTTTAAACACCCTTTGATATCACGAAGTTATCAGGATTTTAAAATGATGCTTACATCCCAGAAAGAGAGTCGTATTTTGTGTATCTTTCTACGGAGTTTCTATTTAAAATTTCTTTTATTTTCAATTGCATTATATCACAAATTTGAGCGAGGAAACAATCGATTAATAAAGGCAGCTAAGGCGGTCACTCTATTCCTTCCCGTAGCTCTGATTGGACTTCAACCAGTTCCAAATTATAGCCAATGTTCGCTTTAGTCCGTCCCGACTGTATGGGATCGTTTGCGGGCCATAAAAACCGCACACACGGCACTGGCACTGGCAGTGGCACCGGCACTGGCGGAAAACTGCAGATGAAGTAGCTTCGCTCGATATAAAATTACATTTTATAGCGCTGAGTATACCGTGGATGGTGAATGGTCGATGGGAGACGGAGATGGGAAGTGAGATGCGAAATGGGAGTGGGAGTGGGAGTGCGGGCTGGTTTAAGCCACAGCAAGGACACATTCCGACTAATAAGGCTGGTTCAATTTAATGAGCAGACGTCGCAACTTTCCGCTACGTTGGACGCGTTAAACTAATCAACGCAGCACCACCCAAGCACCACCACGACCACCCCCTAGACAGCTTCAACAGTTGTTTGTTTGTCTGCTCAATTGCTTGTTAACATTTTGCGCAATTTGGGAAGGTTGGCAGAGGAGGAGGCAGCAGCAGAGGCGGAGGCAGCAGCAGAGGCAGTGGCAGCGGCAGAGGGGTCCCACTACGCGGTAGTGGGGGAGTGCTGCAGCCTAAACTACCTGCAAACATGGAAAAAACCAGAAACCAATTGAGCGTGCCCTCCACATGTCTGTGTGTGTGTGCGCGCCAGTACACTGGGAGAAATATTTGCTACAATCTGTACATTAGACTGGGAGAAGGAAATAAAGAATATATTTTCCCATTATTTAACTATCAGAATGTTCAAAATAATTGCAAGAATCAATACCAAAATGCAATCATCTGCAAACTGTTTTCATTCCACCTCATTCGATATATAGTAATTACTTTTTCCGCTCAGTGCAGTAGCCGTGTTTTGTGAGTGTGTGTGTGTGGCTCCTGTTGATGGCTGCTGGCCTGTAGAAAGTCATAAAATTTTATAGTTTAGTGGGGCGGGAGGTAGCGGACAGTCAGTCAGGCGGTGTCGATGACTGGGTCCGAATAGGAATCGGTTTCGGAGTGGGGGGCTGCAGTGCAAGGGGGATGGGGTGGGGTGCGAGCTTGGGAGCTGGCGTCGTCGCTGCGGTTCGGCCGTGTGTTATGACTGTGAACTAATCGCCACAGCGTTTTCGGTTCGCCTTGGGCCAGTTAATGAAATGGCCGGTTCAAATGAATGCCGGCCGGACTCTTGCGAGGGTTGGACTGGAATTGAAACCGAGACAGAGAGACAGATAGAGAGAAGCGAAGCTGGACGACGGAGATGGAGACTGACCTGGCCTGGGGCCAGCAGGCAATTAAAAGGCAAAAGAATGGCGGGGGTCACTGAAATGAAGATGTCTTTAAGACATTTACCAAAAGGTCAACCCAGAGAGTACCATTAAAGCATGGGAGTACCATAAGCACTTAAAAGCCCAAAGAAGTCGTGCCGCATATACTTAAACAGTAACAGTAAACAGTAATGTCTGAATCGAAGACTGGTCTGCTCTATTTATTCAGAATTCAATGCAAAATACCTAGTGAAAGAGATAGAACGCAATGGCATCATCAGAAATCAAATTGGAATTGATTCCATGGCCACCCGTTTCCATAGCCCACAGACCAGACAGTAACGTGCACCTCCAATCAATATGCGCCTGATTGATGCGAATTGATGGGCACACTTTGATCTGGTGCCCTGCCCCATCTACGAGTATGCCACTCAATGGACTGCCTAATTGGGCTGAACTCCAACTCTCCCCGCCCTGTGCAGGAGAGGTCTTTGGCCATATTACATTACACACAATCAAATGAAATCAAATCACACAAATCAGGCCAAATCGCTGTCGCAATTTGCCGTTGGCAACTGGGACTGGGACTCGGACCCGGATTCGGGACCCGCCCAATCATACATACATATGTAGATGGAGATGAGATGTCTGCTATTGGTAGAACAACCCCATACACTCGTAAGCCCCATGTCTCATGTCTCGTGCACACTGAGATCTAACAAATCTTGGGCATAAAGCATAACTCACGCTTATGATTTTTAAGGGGACATCAAAGACCTAGCCCGAACCCCTTTTTGTGGATCCCCAGAAGAACACTATAACCAATAAACATTGTAGCAGAATTGCTTGTTTTTGCAGCTAATAAAATCATAAAAAATAAGTAAATAGCCGGGCATAAGTGGCCATGGATGTGGTCGTGGGAGGGGAAGGGACCAAGGACCAAGGACCATGGACCAGGGGAGGGTTAACAAGAAATGACAAGTAGATTTTTTATCACTGGCCTGAAAAGGCGCCTGTATAGATAGCCTCAGGATGGATGTATGGATGAATGGCTTTCTTTCCCTTCCATCTGGAGATGGGGTTGTGTTTCAGATTGGGTTAAGGTTTGGGTTTGGATGAATGGCACCACAATGCATGCAAATTGTAACAAGGATAATGCCAAACTCTCAAAAGACCACCGCAAACAAGACGGCGACGGCGACGGCGACGACGAAGACGAGAACGAAACCGAGAATGTGGGTGCGGATGAGGACGGGGAGGGGGGACGGAGGACGACAACAAAGTAGCACGCGCCAACCCCCAAAAGTACGAGGAGGCAGACGACGCACACGCTTTAGTGCCACTTGACAAATTGGTCAAGTGATTTTGCAGAAAAAATGGACCATGAGGGCAACGGGGAGGCCTCAAGAGCTGGATACTGGCAAGGCGTATGGGCCGTATGCGGTCTACCAGGAGGAGGGCAGCAGGTCAAGCGCTAAAAAAACCAACTTTGGGCCATAAGCAATCACATGTTTGGCAGAGGACAGTAGAATCAAACAGATTCGATGCCACACGTTTTTGTTGTAGAAATGTTCTTTGAAAGATTTCGAACTGTGCAGCAAAACGCTGGTCCCTCAAACCCCAATAGAATGAATCTGTCGTTTCCGAAAACACTGAAAATGAACCCCGAGATCACTGTAGATCGATGCGTGACCCATATTGGCAATGTGCCTCCCCAAAGACGCCACCCAATGATTTGTGCCTGGCCTAATTCCATCAGGCAACTCTTTTGGCGGTTTTTTATTGCCGCCTCACCGTCTCCCCCTCGAGATTCGGATGAGGATGTTAAGCTCATCAAATCGAGCGATTGACAAATTGCTTGTCTACGTGTGTGTTCCTCGGCGGCAATAGCAATCGCAATGCCATTTCGGGGGAAGGGTTCGTGTGCGGACTGACAACTCAATGCGGGGTATGGGACGGGGCATAGGGCGGTCGCGTGTGAGGGGGTTGAAGTGGAATGGCAGTATTTGCTCTGGTTTTTGCAACGCGTATTGTTGCCAATTCCTTGGGCAGAATGTATGGCTTGTAATTGTCTGTTTGATGGACCAAACAATTTTGATTGAATTCAATTACATCGCCAACCCCTTTTTGTTGCTGTTCGCGGCTTGTTCGACTGCTCCTTTTGGCAATGGATTGTGGATTGTTGGTTTTAGTGATTTGCAATAATGCGGATACTCGCCTGGGCCTGGGTCTGGGTCTGGGCCTGGGCGCATATATGTGAAATATGCCGTTGTCATGGTGTGTTTATTCAGTGCGGATGTCCTTCGGCCAGACACACACACACCCACACCCACACTCACACCCGCACCCACATCCAAGGCAGAGCCCGTATGTGCCGCCGCTTACTTCCTTTAGCCTTTTTTCTTTCGACCCTTAAGTCGAAAGGGTTTTCGGTTTCAGTTTCGGTTTCAGTGTCGCTTTCCCTTTCGGCTTCTTTGTTTGGGCTCTGCCTCTCTCTCTCTCCCACTTTTCCTCGGTCTGTCTTGCTTGCTTTCTTGCCAGCCAAGTAGATTAAGTGATTTCCAAGTCATGTCCTTTTTTTCTTGGGCTTGTGGGGGCCGGGGGCTGGGGGCTGTGGCTGGCACCCTGATGGACTGCTGCCAAGTGAAAGTCATGTCATGTGTTTGTGCTTGTGTGCGGAATCCTCTGTTTATATTACAAGGGTTATTGAGCAAATCACCAGGAGACAGGGACAGGAACAGGGACACAAAAGGACAGGACAGGGAGCGTATAGGGCAATGAAATCTAGTTTGTTGGCATAATTTGTTTGATTTTTATTAGATAGACAATATGCGAGAGCACTAGCCGGACCTTGGATACAAAGCACTCTCCTCCTGTCCCCCGCCTCCCCACTCTTGCACCATTTCCAGTTCAGTTTTTTCCCATTTTACCATTTTTGTTTGTGCCAAGTCATATTAGTGGCTCGAACGCTGTTTGGGCCGACACGTTTTCGTTATTAATTTTTATTACGAGTCCGAATAAATTGCATTACCTCTCAGCACAAAGCACACAACACACACTCACACTCACACATTTAGCAAATTGAATTTATTTTCAGGAAAAAACAAAAACCCTTTTACTCTTTCAGTCTTTCAGTGGCCAAAACCGGAAGAGGGAACCTTCCAATCCGTCCATCCCTCAAACCGTAAAAAAAACATCCTAAAAATTACTGGAATCAGGCAAAGCACTAACAAGGCCATTAATGAAACTTCTGGGCATGGCAATGCCAAGGGCAGGGGGCCAGTGGCTGTGGCAGTGGCAGGGTCAGGGGTATGGGCGGTGGTGGCATCGCCTGTGATGTCTTTCGAACGGAATATTGAGCCAGTCTCAGCGGACCCCTCACGAAGAAGACGCATAAATATCAGAATGCTCATAAATTTCGCCAAGTGCCATTAATTTCTTGACATTCTATATGCATATGTACCCCCACCCAGACAAGAGCATAGTCATTGTTTGCCCGAAACCCCCACACCCACCCCCACAGCCCCACCCATCCCCCATCCTCCATTTCCCATTCCCCGTTCCCATGCTTCAGTCGAAAACAATGATTTACTTGGGAGCAAAGTTTCGCCCGGGCATACATTTTTAATATCAAACAATTTGTAATAAATAAATGGCAATGGCATAAATGTCAGTTCCGACGAGATGCCAACAAGAGGGAGATACATTCGGCTTTCTTTCTTCTGCTTTCCCCATCCGCTTCTCCGGGGCGCAGTACAGTTGTACGGAAGACAAAAAAACCTGTGCTATTTAGAGTCTTGAAGATTATTGACTTTTGTTGGACTGTAAATAAAGGTATGGTATATTGATCCATGAATTCGGATTGCAGAGATTTCTCTCTAGTGCAAGAGAACATTCTACATACATATATTGCATATTGTTTTTCTTTTAAATTCCGAATATAGCATGGCTCCTTCTTCTGTCCATCATCTTTCACGTAATTGCTGCTTACATTCTTCTTCTCCCTCCATTTTCTGAGTACAGTTGTGTTCAGTGAGAGGCGCAGAGAAAGGCGCTGTGCTGAGATTTAGCCATATTGTTATTTTAATTTCGAAAATTGCAACAATCACAATGCAACGGCTCTAACAATAACATACACACACACACACACACACACACGTAGAGACACACACATATGCATATGCATAACAGTTATTGCATATGTATGGGGCACAAAGATAGCGAGGAGGAGGATGCGGAGGCGGAGGCGGAGGAGACTGTTACAAAGGGTGAGCCAGAGCGCTGAATGTATATTTGTCTACATGACAAGTAGGCAATATTTGCATACTCAATTGCATTGTAAATTTTTCTATGCAGCTGCACCCACCCACACACACACACGCACACGCACATACGGCGCGGAGCAGGAAAGAAAGAAGAAAAAAAAACGTCGCGCCTAAGTGTATGCAATGCAAAAAGATGCAGAAAGAGAAGCAGAGAAACAACAACAACAACACGAGACAACGAGAATTGTGAGCAGAAAAAATGCTGAACAAAGCAATCAGAGCAGGTGTATCTGCATCTGTGCATTTGTATCCATGTGTGCGTATGTATGTATGTGTGTGTGTGTGTGTGTGTTTGTGTGTGTTGAGCTGTTGATGATGACTCTGACGACAAAGATCCTGACGACAACGACAACGACGACGACGCATGTACAGTTTTCATTTGAATGACAAAAAGTCAGGTGGGCCACCCACTCGAGCTCCGCTTTCCTTCAACGAGTGTGGGTGTGCTGTGTGGGTGTGTGGGCGTGGCTAGGTATATAAATACACAATATGCGGTGCACTGGTACACCTCCCTACCTCCCATCCACTGCCGCTGCCGCTGCCACTGCCACTGCCCCACCAAACACTTAACATATTCTAATTATTCATGCTTATTTTATATTGTGTATGGGCGTTGCATTGTCGTAGGTTTCGCTTGCTGCTGGCGACGCAGGTGAAGGGGAGGGCGAGCGGTAGGGCTGTCTTATTAAAAATTACAAATAGTCAACGCTTAATTATGTCTCGTGTGTGTGTGTGTGTGTGTGTGTTTGTGTGGGTGTCTGTAGCCTACTTTCGGTTGCTTCCAATAAATAGTGGCCGCCTAAGACACAAAGAACGCAGCCAAACAGACACACACACCGGCAGTCGCAAGGCAGCCAAGGATCCAAGGAGGCCAAAAGGATGCCAGAGAGTGCGCTTCACTTGCAGTCACAATAAACAGCCACACACACACACACACATACACTGGAGACTGCAACAACAGTGAGTGAAGCATTTTGCACCAATTTTTGTGACGATGTCAGAACAGAGCACAAACAACCAGCGAGGAAGGCAAAGGCAGTGCCACCTAGTGGCCACCCCAAAGCACACACACACACACTTATGCAATAGCACACTCATACAGTTACACAAAGACACACACACACCGAAGCACAGATACAGAGAGCGAGAGAGAGAGAAGCAGAGAGGCAAACTAATGTTGATGACAATGTTATGGGCGTCATGACAGCCATAAGCGCACTCGACAGCCCCGGACTGGGCGTGACACCTGCTCAGCAGCGCTGATGATGCAATCCCTCCTCCCCTCCACCGAATCCACCAAACACCATCACCCCTCCACCCTAACACCTCTAGCAGCAGCAGCAGCCTCCAACAGCACCATCCTCCAACATCCCCCACTATTCGCGTCCAGGACACGCGAGGGCAGGCGACAACATTATTATTCTACAACAAAATATTACGGAAAGTCTAAAGAATTCGAATGGAAAAAAGGCCACAAAATGTAGATGAAAATAGATGGTAACAGGACAGCTAGCAATTGGAAGACCCAATGAGATGTACCACATTCGGGCAGTCTCCAAGAAATTTGAAATAGTCCAAGAATCATTGTCGTCTAACCACAAAGATCGGAGTAAATTCCTCCCCACCTGTAAGGGTCTGTCGCTTCCAGATGAGGAGTCCACCTGGCGATGCCCTCAAAAATATGCAACGCCAAATGCAGGCTCCAGAACACAAGCGCACACACACAAACACACCCAAAGGTGGGTAGAGGGTGGGGCCTGTGCCTGTGCCTGGCCATGGCTATGTGATATCAAGCGTTGAAGTAGCGTTAGCATCTCCGCCTCCTACCGGCCCTTGCATCTCCGTCTCCATCTCCATCTCGGTCTCAGCCTCAGTCTCTGCTCGTTGACGTATGTTTGCTGATGGGTGGTGCTGTGGTGGTGCCTTGCATTGCTCTCTCTCTCTCTATGTGTGTGTGTGTGCAAGAGATTTGCAAACTAAAGCCTCATCACAATGTCCTCAAAATTCAAATAGCAACAACAGCAACAACTGTAGTTGGTCCCTGCCGAGCAGAGGTGCCTCCCAATCCTAACAGTGAACGGACCCCTAGGCCCACACAGTACTAGGCTCAATCCGAGGCGCAGGTTGAGGCTGAGGCTGATGCTGAGGCTGTGGCACAGCCATTGGGTGAGACTGAGGCACGGGGCTCGGCAATTGTCACACGACGCTACTTTTGCAAATTATTTTTTTTCACTCTTGTGTGTGTGTGTGTGTGTGTGTGTGCGTGTGTGACGACTGTGCCTGTGTCTGTATGTGTATCTGTGTCTGCTGTTTATGAATTGCAAATAAACCAACCCCTAGTCCCGTACCATTCCAAAAAGCCCCCTGTTTTGGCCCTAGCCCTAGCCCGAGATGTTTCTTAACAAGCGGCACCTGTGAGCGCCGGCCGGCCCCTAAATACCCCACCCTTCCCACCAAGCAACCCCTCGAACCCTGTGTGAGTGTTGCACGAACCTCCCCCTGTGGCTCCTCCCCTGCCTGCGTATGTGTGTGTGTGTGTGTGTGTGTGTGTAAGTGGAATATGTTTTATTTAGCATTTTTAAGTGTTTGCTGGTTCTGTCCCCAGTAAGCGTCTCCTCCATAGACATTCTGATTGTTTGGACCGACATTCTTCCAGTCGTCCTGCTGCGCCCACACCCCGTTTTGTTCCTTTCTCCCTTGGTCCTTGCGCTGAAGCTGATGCTTGAAGCAAAATAATAATTATTGTTATAGAAAGGACAAAGTATAATTTCAGATATGTGTAGTAGCGCCCAAGAGGGCAGGAGGAGCAGGTTGTGGGCAGGAGCAGGAGGTCGCCAAGTGGGTCTTACTGCCAGCAGAAGAGAGGGAGTGAGAGGGGTCTGAGAGGACACCCGAGCGCGTTGCACTCTCATGCCCAAGACAAACAGAAATAGAAATTAATGAGTTGATACTCGTGGAAGGTGCAGAAAGACGGTGGCAGAAACGGCAAATGAGATGACATTTCGAGGAGACTGACGACAGTCAGGGGCGCCAGGGAGGGAGGAATAATCCAAGAAACCAAACACCAAACGAGATGCACCTCACTCATTGAACTCTTTATTGGGTCCATGTCTATGTCCATGCGCCGCCACTCGACTAATTAAATCCTGTGCCAGAACGCTGGGCTCCTTGAGACGGGCCTTGACAAATGGCCCAGCTGTCAGAAGTGACGTTTGGCTGTCAAAATATCAGCCCCGTCAGCGGGTCCAATCATCCGGGGGAAGGGCTCCCCACATCCGATGAGTGGCGCCCCGAACTGTGCCAAATGAGAGACAGAGAGGCAGAGAGCTGCTACCTTTATTAGAGGAGAGACAATGGTTAGATTAAAATATTCCCGATGCTTGGGCTGCATGTGTGAGGTTATGCGCCAGGGTTGCGAGGCTCAAGTGTCAAGCTGTCAAAGTTGCCATTTTTCACACACAAATACACAGTGGAACACACACACACACACACGGCCAGTGGAGCGGGATCCAGAGGTGGTGGTGGTGGTGGTGGGGACTGTGGCAGTGCCACTGCAGCCTGTTGTCAAATATTGAAAAATGCTTCCGCCTGCCTGGATGGGCTTAGAGCATGCCACATGTGTGTCTGCCTTCACCCTCACCCCCACTCCCCCACTGGCAGCCGTATCTGTGTGCCACACTTAAGCCTTCATGGGCTTTCATTTCATCATTTTGGCCAAATCATAAAAATGATGACAACGTCGCTGGATGAGTTTTAGTTATCAAATAGTAGGCCATCCGCATGCCATGCGTCCGTCAACCCTTGGCCGGGATCTCTCAGCTAATAAGCGTATACCTGCCTCCATCTCCATCCCCACCCCACCCCAAACGACAACCCAACCCATCGACATCCCAGGACATCCCATTCGCATCCCATTCCACTCCTTTATGCCTTGCACAGCTGCAGCTACTTTAAATTCCATGTGTGACATTTGATCATTTGTCATTGGACTTGAGCTTGAGACAGAGACAGAAACAGAGGCAGAGACTCGGAATCACAGAGAAATGAAAGACAGAGGCCGTTTCTCTCTGTTTGTTTTGGGTGGGATTTGGTGGTGGTGGCTGGATTTCGGGTTTCGCTCATTACTAATGATGATGATGACCAATGCCCGAAAAAGGTCTCTGTAGAAGGTCCTGCCACCCAGCTGATATGTCACTTAATGGCCTGCTTCCACTACCCCATCTGTGACTGTTCTGCCACTGCCACTGATATGGGGCATGGGTCGATTCTATGAGTACGCAGACCAAGCTCTACAGCTTTGAAAGAGGTCCACAGTTAAGGGTCTTTAAAGGTCTTACCCCGAATGAGTCCTAGTTTGATTGGGGGTACTCGCTCTGATTGTTTATGGATGAATGCAACAGCTAGGAGAACCTAATCATGATACATATATATTGAATAATATTCGAAATTAAAGCTAATACTTGTATCTCGTTTAGGATGTTTCATCCGCTTTATATTCTATGGCTCTTTGGAAACCTCAACCCTTTTGGCTCCTCTGCAATAATAAATTATCCAAAATGGTGATCCATTATTGCTAGGAAAGATATTCTTAGAGTTTAATTATAGTCTTCATAAAATGATCGATTCTTTTTTCGATCTGCTGAATTTTTACAAGATTCTTGCTCTCTATTTCAAATCTCCTAAAATCTAAACTGTACTCTCTTTTGAATAAGTTGTGGGTTCGGGGTTTTCCATCTATGTGCTTTTCCCCCTGACTTATACCATTTGCACTCGTAGCACCCGCGGGGGCTGTACCTCCTCGCTCCGTGAACGCAGCGCTTAAAACCATTTACAGTTGTAAATTAAATTTCCAACTCAAACAAATCAGCCAAAATACCTTTCAATATCTTCGCCCTGGGCTCGTTTCTGTCCCGTTTCTGTCCCGTTGTTGTCGTCGAAGGTGAGCACTCCACGGGCCGCATCCCCCCGCCACCTGATTCCAACTTCTCAGCGAAATGCCCCGAAGGTGCTGAGGAAACGTATAATAAACGTAGATATGTACATATACATATATATATTCGTATATGTATGTATGGATATTCATTGAGAAGGAGGATGTCGACGACTGGGGTAACATTTTTTAAGCTTGGTAATAAATTTTTAATAAGCTTGCTTGTTGTTTTGCCTCGCCGCCGTGCCAAAGATATTTTTTAATAAATCGTTTTCGAGTACATTGGGAAATGCTAAGACGCCTGCCACTCCCCCACGCCCATCCATGCGGGCATATGAAATATACATACGGCAGATAGACAGACTGACTGAATAAGCGAATGAATGAATGAATGGGAGGAAAAAGCGAGAGAATGAACGGACGGATGGATGGATAGATGGATGGATGGATGTCGGTAATGGTAACCCCCGGTGACTCTGGTGACTCTGCCGTGTGTCTAAGGGTGTCTTCCGATTGTCGTCAACGTTGTCGTTGTCGTTGTCGTTGTCGCTGTAGCTGTCTTTCCCTCGGATCTCAACCAAAACCAATCCAACCCCAGACCCCGGACCCAAACCAGTCTCATTTTCATTGACTTGCGTTTTGTCTTTGCCCCGCGTTGCGCACATTAACAGAGCGAGCAGCATTTTTACATCAATGATATTGAAATGATATGAAATACCTGACGGACGGACGGACGGACGGACGGACGGACGGAAGGACGAACGCACGGGGTCGGGGCGTATTTTTCAATTTTAAATATTGACAAACGACCAGTGGAGTGGGCGGCCTCGGTCGGTCCCCTGCCCGGCGGCAGGCTTTGGGTAATTTGACAAGTTGTCGAAGCTTTAGCAATGTCACGACCAGGGTGCAAGTCAACAAGGAGTCCTCCTCGAGGTCGGGTCGGGGTTTGATGTGCTGCTGACTGATGCTTGGGAGCGTGGGAAGGAGGTTGATGCCTCACTTAGGTAACGCTGAACGCTGAACGCCGAACTCCGAAGTTTTGTTGGACAGCTTCAAGCCGAACGAAAGTCAGAAGCAAAGTCCAAGGCGTAGTCCGAACCAAAGACGGAGACGGAGACGGAGGCCACAGCCAGAGCCAGAGGCATCATGTTGCTGGGCGTCAGAACGCGGCTATTTGATGCACTTTGATAGGAGTCATGTCACCCAGATGGTTGGTTTGAATGGATGGATGGGGAGCTGGAGCTGGATATGGAGATGGAGCTGGCGCTGAAGCTCCTCCTTTTTCAGAAATACGAATGTCAACATTCCAATTACGCGAACATTTTCCGCACACCAATAATATGCCCTGACAGCTGGACAGGCGGCGGTGATGGCCTCCGGAAAGGGATGGTAGAGATGGTAGGTGGGACGTTGAAATGGGGGCCCACAAGAAGGACTCTGCGACAACAATGGGACAACAACTGGCAAAGGTGAGCGCCTGGGTGCCAGGCCCCAACAATGCCAGGCCCCATGGACGATCTACGGACCCAAAACAGAAGATGCCAACGCAAATGGGAACGAGAAAGGAGGATGAGAATGGAAAATGGAGGATGGAGGATGCTGGATAGTGGATGGAGGATGAGGATTCGGATTCAGATGAGAACGAGAACGACGATGACGTTGATAATGGCGTAAAATGGTTGAAGGCAGACACGGACGGACACACAGAGAACAACAACAGCAACGGAAAAATACAAGTCAAAAGTAGTAGAAATGTATGTGGAATGTGGGGTTTAGCGAAGGAGAGAGAGAAGGGGACTCCCTGCTACATGAGAGCGGAATAAAAAACGACAGACCAGGTAGAACAGCCAGCCAGCAGAACAGAACAGAACAGCAGTCCGGGAACGAACAAACAAATTGGATGCGAATGCAAATAAACGAAAATTATAAATAACAGCAGCAGCAGCAGCATCCAGCCAGAGAAACGAGCAATGGAAGCTACAAGAATGGGGATTGGACTGTGGACTGTGTAGACTGGAGGATGAGCTGAACCTGGAGGATGGCCTGAAGAATGGTATAGAAACAGGGAATGGCATAGGCTTGGGCTTGGGCTTGGCCTCCACTCGGCAGCCGAAAGATGATGAGCCGCAATAACAGGCTGAGGGGCGATGCGCCGGAGTGGGCCCCGGCAGATGATGGCTCTGTTCAGGGCCGGACCCTGAAAGTCCGCATAGAAATGTGCCCAAAGAAGGCAGTGGAAATGATAGTACAACAAAAAAAGAAAGAAGAATCCAAGTGCAATGGGTAGACGAAGCCGAGCAGCCTGGGAGCTGATGAGTTGCAATGAATAGAAATTGCCAAAGCAAATGGCCCCAAACACAATGCAATGTGGCACGAGTTCAACAGCTCCCAGGGAGAGTCCATAGTACACACTATGCGTCCTTCCTCTCTGATTCTCGGAGAGTACCATCAGAGAATTATCAATCGAACTCGTTAGGCCACTTCTGCAGCAATCTCCATTGAAGGAATCACTTGAAATGCTCTCAGAGGACTGAGGGTAACCCATCAATTCCATCGAAACACTCCGGCACCAGTTCCCATTCAAGTTTCCATTCTTCAGCAACGAGCACCCATTGAGAAACCCAAACTCCCAATAGGCTACCCTTCGAGAGCTCCTGCAAGGGCGTGAAGCATTCAACCTGCTCGTGGATCAGGCCGGGCAGGGTTGAGAGATCAGGATTAGACCCTTAGTACATTGTTTTAGCTGTTGGCTCTTTTTTGGCTGGGATTGGGTTTGGGATTGGCCCGAGTTCTCTTTGGAGTTTGGGCATGGAGTCTGGCTCGGGGCTGAGTCTGGGTGTGGGTGTCGGTGTCGGTGTGGGGTTTCTGTGGGCCAACGCTTGGTTGCCTAGAGACAAAGCCCAAATGCAAATGCAAATGAAATGGGAACTGAACTCCAAGGCGAGGATGGTGTGCGAATTGATTAAAATTCGATTGTTTCTTTTATTTCCTTCGGACTGTCAGGGGTTGGTTCTGCTTCTGCTTCTAGCTTGGGCTCTGAGAAGGTTGTGGCTGCTGCCGCCAAAGGGTTGCTCCGATCCCGTTTCCGTTTCCCAGTTCTGGCTCCGGCTCTGGCTATGGCTCTTGTTCTTGTTGTTGCTATTTATTGGCCGTGCCTGCCTCGGCATTTATTACACGGCGCTGCGAGTTTTAATTATGCCGCGCTGCCTCCTGCCTCCTGCCTCCTTCAACCTTCGTCCTGCCTGGGCCCCGGAGCGTTGCCTAATCAGCGGCGGCACATCAGGCAGCCCCCTCACCTAATCATCTTCCACCCCTTTCTTGGCTATAGAGTGTGTGTTCTCTCTCTGTGTGTGTGTGTGTGTGTGTGTATGTGGGGTTTTTTTTTCCACCTTTTCTGTTGTCGTCTCGTTGTTGTCCTTGTCGTCGTTGCCTTTCGATTTTTAATTTTTTAATTCGTTATCCTTGCGCCTGCCTCCACCTCTGCTTTCTTTTCTGTTTGCACCCTCCCCTTTTGGACAGGGGTATGATGACTCTTACAGAGGTTTGCCATGCAGAAAAGAAGGCTATATAGTAGAAGCAAACCACGTCCTTGGATATACGAATATCTGTCTGTAGCTATGCACAGATATATTTATGTTTACTTTAGATTGGACTGACATATTCCGACATATTGCGATCGGGGGACTATTTCGCCATAGATGCATCTTCGAGGGTATCCACGGCTTCGATGCCACCAACAAAGTCTTACCCTCTCGCTTGCTTTTTTTTTTGCCCTTTCCTGCTTAATGGCAGAGCGCGTGTGTCGTCCTTGTGGGCGCATCCTGTAGCCGTGGCGGTATCCAGGCGAGTGGCAGGCGGTGGCGACGGCAGGGCAGGGGCGACAGCGGCAGCGGCAGGCAAGGGTTAGGCATTAAACGCTAAATCAGATAATGTTAGACAATTGAGCAGCGACGTCGCCCGCCCGAGCTGACATTAAAACAAAAGTCGCGCCGTGGCTTCGGCTGCGGATGAGGACTCGACTTGGTCGCATGCAAATCAACCTGGAAAAGAAGTCGGAATCGGAGTCGGGGAGTGGGATGGGATGGCATAAAAAAGGGTTAACTTTTCATAAAATACTGCATATATTGACTCAAGTCATGTACACCACAGCGAGCGGGGACAACAGGACAACAGAGCTACAAGGACTCGACAAACTTCGATTACAAAAATTCGCATTATCCGATTAAGCGGCGGGAAAGGACACGGCTACGGACACGGACACGACAGACGACAGAAGAGGACGGAGAGTGCAGAACGAAGAAGAAAAGAACTGAAAAGAAAATTTTAATTTTAAATTATTACCATTGGCCTGTTCTTGGGATGGGGTTCGGTGTTCGGGGCTCGGGGCTCGAGGGTTGGGGTTTGGGTTATGTTGGCTTTTGGGTTGGAAGGCGTTGCCCCTTACGCCCATCCCATTTGACCCTGGGCCTCGGTGCGACCGCACCGCTTTTCCGGAAAGTATGCAGCATAAAAATAAAAAAATAAAAGGGATTGAAAAACCTCAAGCCAGCCACCTGACCAAAATAATGAGAAAAACGCGTCGAGTAAATAGAAACGCGTGAGACGAAACCGGAAGCGGACGGCGACGTTGGCGGTGACGGTGTCGGTGACCCTTTTTTTCCGCCTCTTTGTCTATTTTCTTGTTGTTGTTGTTTGCCAGTAGGAATCGGAACCCCTGAACACTGCTGATACCTTGGAAATTAACGCGTGTAACTGTGTGGAAAATATGCCATGTCCGCGTCCGCTCCGTTTTCCGCGGGTTGCATGATTGCCTTAACTAGCTCTCCATTGATGGAAGCGTTCGATTAGATTAGCCGAGTGGAGGGAAGATCCCCAGAAAAGTGGGGAGCGAAAGTGGGGGGACCGTTATAAATGTATCAAAAAGAGAAAGAACTTGAGCATGAAGGAAATGGTGACCCCAACTTGAGGAATAACAGTAAATGGTAACCCACAGACTAGCTGTGACGATTTTCCTCTGATATCTGATGCTATGCCTGATTGAGTCTCAGTTCTGATCAAATTTCCAGAGACTTTTAAGAGACTCTAAATTCCTCAATCTGTAATCCTATATTCTTGTACTGCTGCGATGGCTCTCAGAGAAAAGCCCATTGACCCCTTCCAGCACCACAATTGTCCTGAGTTTACCCCTTTCGAGTTTTGGAGCTTTTAAAAGAGTTTTCGAACTTTCAGTTAAGCCAACAAATGAGTTTACTTTGGTCTCAGCCATTCACTTGACTGGCTTACGCTTGGCTTCTCTTTAACATCTACACATTTCATCTGCGATTTCCATGGCCTGACTTGTTTCCTTCTACATGTCCTTTCCTTTGGTTACCTTCATTCTTTTCTTGGTCCCCTTCTTCTTCTTCACTGCCTACCGATTCATCTTCATCTTCCACTTCTGATGCTCCGTCGTCCTCCCCTTCTTCTACATAAGATACATACACATGTACTCTTCTATTTCTCCTAGTTCTCCTACTCCTTCGTATTCCTTTCTTATTCCCTTCTCAACTTCTGCTAGACTCTCCTTCGTTTTCGGGTTGGGTCGGTGTTCACTTTGCGTTTTGTGCATTTTTAATTATTGGCTTTTTTCTTAGACGCTTTAATTGTATTTGCTTAGCATTTTGGCCAAAGTGCGCACACACACACACACACACACACACAGGGGAAAGGGGGACACTGGCTACGCCCCTGCCATTGGCTCTGTTCGCATTTAAATTGCATGGAATTTGCAAACTGAAATTAAAATAGTTAATGATTTTTTGGTCAGGCGACTTAAGTGGCGACTCAATTGGTCACCAGGAGGAAGGGGAAGGGAAGAGAATAGAGGTGGTGGGTGGGTTGGGGTGGGGTGGGGAGTGAAGCAGGAGTCCTGACCCAGGACCCGTGCCTGAGTAATTGAAAAAGCATCGTCAGTGCGGTGGAGGCCATCTGGGGGTTCGCCAAAAGACAAATAGAGAGCGTACAACTGTAGTGCAAACTTTTGCGGCGACAACCCTGGTCCAGGGGCAACTCTGCCCACCCAACCCCAACCCCATTACCATTCCCTCTGAGCTCCCCACCCTCTTGGCCTTGCATGTAAATGTTGTAAAAGTTTTTACGATTTGCCAAACTATAAAAAGGGAAGGGCGGTGGCGAATGAGTCGGTGGGGGTGGGGGTGGGCGGCTCCCCGGTCTGTCGCTGTAGCTCTGACGTGCGGTCCACTTGGATATACTTGCAATATAATAAACTAAGTAATTACATATGTGTGCGTGTGCGTGTGTGTGTGGGCAGGAAAGTAGGAAAGTTGGGGTGTGGAGAGTAGTTGGGGGAAGAACTATTTGAATTCGCCCATAAAACAGGGACGAGTGCAAAAAGTGCGCCCAAATTACCTTGACATGTGAGCCGTTGCCCCTCGGATGACGTTCCCCAGTTGCCCTTCACTTTTTATGACAATTTCACTTTCACCAGAGCCCCACCATCCATCCATCCACAGGGGCGGGGGGAGGCCCTTGCGTGTGTGACCATTTCATAGGCATTTGTCATTAGGCCTCCCCCACCCCACACCCCATAGCAGTGCCAGTGGGTCGTCAAGGCGGTGCCGTTTACAGCCCAGCGCTGAATGACACTAAAACGTAGCCACACAGTGGCATCCATAAACTTCCATAATCGTAAATATAGATTTGTGCGGCACGTAGACCCCCCCGCAAAAACCCCTATGCTACGAGAGCATCGCCTAGTCTTTCATTGTCTTCCATAGAGAACCATGATCGAGATTTGATACTACAGAGGA
The DNA here is from genome assembly GCA_035041765.1 of Drosophila algonquin. NCBI lineage: Eukaryota > Metazoa > Arthropoda > Insecta > Diptera > Drosophilidae > Drosophila > Drosophila algonquin. The sequence continues at coordinate 843,385 of JAWNKY010000339.1, read as the reverse complement.
AACAGGAGGAGCAGGTGGATATTCAAGGATATTCACTGCAGAAACAGAGAGAGAGAAACAAAGGACCTTGGCTATTGAGGAATTGTTTTCTGGAATAGTTTTTTGTGGTTCTCTCAAATGCCTGTTGCACTTTGCACACCAAGCGAAGCAAGGATACAGAGAGCTGGCGATAGAGAGAAAAACAAGGACAGTGGAGGAGAAGAACAGAGGGAGCCACCGAGGACTTTGTCTCTGGCATATTTTTCGTCTAATGACACTTTGAGCAGCTGTTGGATTTCTCTGGGAAATGCCACTTGCTCTCTGCCACTCAGCAAGAGATATGAACAGATATGGAGACGAAGAAAGAGAGAGAGAGAGAGAGAGAGAAAGAGAGAGTAAAAACACGAGTTGGAAGAAGGAGAAAGTGAAAATGGGGGCAGGATTCCAATCCGCCTGCCCTTCCACTCCGCCTCGCACATATTTGAAGACATAAATAAATGTCAAAAAATGCAGATTACTTATTAACCCCTGTGGCGTGCCACAAAAACTCTGCCCCTGCTCCTGCTCCTGCCTCTGCCCCTGCCTCTGCCTCTGCCCCTTGCTCTGCCAACGCCTTAGCCGCGATATTATTCATTAATACAAAACTCTGGGAATAACACCACCACCCCTCCAATCCACCCATTTAAACATCCCAACCACCCACCCACCCACCTACCGCCCTAGCTGGTGGCGGTGGCCCCCACGCGGCGCTTTTGCCACCTTTGGAACGAACGGCCCAATGGATGGAGAAAATTATTAGCTCTTTGGTAATATTTTCTTGCATAAATTTTTGAATAATTTTGTTTTTTTTCGCGCTCTCTCTCTTTCGTTCGCTCTCTCTCCTTCTCTTTCACTCTGCTATGGGTTGTATCTGTGCGGCATCTTTGGGTAACGCTTTATTTTCAATTTAACCCTCATTGTTGTACGTATACTCGTAGCTGCCTCCCATTGCCACCCACCTCTCACTGTCTTTGTGGATTTCACCTTTTTTTCTGTGTGTGTGTTTGTGTGTGTGAGTGTGGGCCCGCTCGGTTCTCTGTTCCGCTCCGTCTTTCGCGTGTGGCATAAAAATTGAATCCTAATCCATGAATATAGATGATTATTATATGCCCCACACTTTGCCCCGCTCCTCGCGAGCCAACCAACCAGCGGGATGGCAGCCATTAGAATACTGCTGCTGCTGCTGCTTTTCCTTTAGGTCTGGTCTGTTCTGGTCTGGTCTGTTGGATATCTCTCCTTCTCGCTATGCTGTTTGGTAATTTTCCCTTTGTTTTGCATTTTGCATCAATCCACAGAACCACTCCGTCGAACCACTGGCTCTCCTCCGTCTCCGTCACCGCCCCCATCCCATCCCATCCCATTTTCCCCGTACAACTACGAAGCTCCGAAATGAGAACGCCGCCAAAGTTGTCGTAAAATTTTGTTATGACTTTTTTCTTATTGCCGAACGCATTCGAAATGTTGCTCTAGGGGGTGGGATGGGGCTCGGACTCGGGCTGTGCCTGTGCCTGTGGCTGGTTGGGGGGATTCTTAAGATACTTCCTGCTGGTATTTAAAGTTGTAAAAATTGATGGGACCTTGGCCTACGGATGGATGTTGCCTACAATATTTCAGTTGGACTTTCCTTTTTTTCGGCAGCCTCTTTGGGGACGGAATCTTATCCAAGGGGGGTCCAGGGTGTTATGCTATGCCTTCCTAAAAGGAAAAATTGATTGTAGCGAAATATTACCTCTCTTCCAGCAAGTTCTTCATTTTCCGAATCAAGAAGGAACCGAAAACTGGGACAGAACTTATTCTGTCTATTCCCTGAGTTTGACACCAAGGAAGATGTTTAGCAGATGGTTGGTACTAGAATGCCACTCTTAGTTCCAGGTAGAGCTCTGTAGCACCCACTGTACTCGTTGCAGCATATATTGCATTCCGAATTTATCCATCCATTCACTGCAGGCATAAATAAATAAATAAATTATTAGAAAATTAACAATTTTTGCAATTAAAACTACAAAACTAATTTACAAATGCATTGCATTTCGGTCACATCGGAGTGCAGGGTGCATGCTGCAGGGGTGCGCGGTGCAGGGGTGCGGGGTGCTGCACGGACGCTGAGGTGAGCTTAACGAGCAAATAATAATGACCGCGGCATTTGTAATAACAATAATGAAAAGCCATTTGGCCATTTGGTCATTTAGCCATTTTGGCTACGGACTGGGACTGGAACTGGCGCTGGAACTGGCACTGGAGCTGGCACTCGCCTGCATGGTTCGTTCGCTGTTTTGCTTTTTCGCTGCGAACCAAACAACAACATGGCCATAACAATTAATTAACAAATAAAATGTCAATTAATTTTACAAACACAGCGGCAGTGTATGCCAGCCGCCCGCCCGTACAGCAGCAAGGCGAAAAAATAAATGTGTATAAATACAAAACCATATATATAACAATAAAATTTACAACGAATGCGAAACACACACACACCTGCACACCCGCACACACACATACATAGTGGCACAATACAGCAAATAAACCATCCGCCCCAGAGAGGCCAGGCCAGGGCAGGTCTCGCAAGCAGCGCGAATTTTCTCATTTATTTATGATTTCAATTTCAATATTAAAGGTGTGTATGTGTGTGTGTGTGTGCGTGGGTTGTGGGCGGGTCGTGCGGTTCGTGGATTGGGTCTGAAATTTAAATAAGTTGGCTGGCGGTGAAAGCATTTTTTGGTATTTTAAATATTTAATTGAATGATAAATAAATGCAAGCCTTTGACCCCCGTGCAGCGACAAAGCGAGATCCGCAATTGATGCGCACAATCAGCACACAAAGATATAGTCGGGCTATATATAGGGGGGGGGGGGAGAGAAATCCGTGGCTGAACTGAAGTGAAGTGAATCTGGAGAAGGCAGGTCAGGGCAGAGCTGGAGGAGAACAAATATGGAGGAATGGAGGTGGAAAGTGCATCTGAACCAATGGCTGTGGCGCAGGCATATAAATATTAATGCTCCACTCTATCGAAGGCATAGATGGGGCATATCCAGTGGTGGCTCGATGTGGCATTACTGGTTCCAGAAGATCATGTCAGGAAGGACATTACTACCATAAATATATCCTACCATATCAGAGGCTGACTGAAAGACAGAGCTCCGTTCGTTCCACTCCGTTGGTGAGGGATTTCGACACCATGTATGAGCATTGAAGGGTATGACGTTGTCGCATCCATAGGTGCACAGGCCACACAGGCTTCCAGAGGCTTTCACTCGAACACGGACCATTTGCCATTCGCCGCCATTTTGTTTGGCCGCAGACGCAAAATGCAATTTAATTATTACATTTGGGCTTTTTGTCCTCCGCTCTGCCACGTCCCTCCCGTCCCGTCCCACTTCGGCTTGGTGTGGTTTTTGGTGCCTGGTAACTGGTGGTTGGTGGTTGGTGGCTGGTGGCGACTCTCCTCCACATATTTATTTACTTATTTATTTAAACATTTATTTATCGTATTTACTTGCGTTTCATTTGCCATTCATTCCCCCGGGAGGGAAGAGGCACAAATGACGAAGGACGAAGGTTGCAATGGCAATGGCAATGGGCGAGGGCCCGTTTCCGTCTCCCATTTACCATTCCGCATTTCCGTTTGCAATCATTGGAACGGAACTTTTCATTCGGACGAAATTTACATTTCAACTTCATCTGCATCTTGGTGCCTCTGTGTGAGTGCGTATCTGTGTATGCGTGTATCTGTTGGCGTCTGTTGCATATTTCCCTTTATTACTTTTATTATATTCGCCCTTTGAATATTTTTCCCAACGCCACCCCACAGCCCCGCAGCCCCACAGCCACCGCAGAACTAATAAAAGTTTATCTTTTTTAATATCGACTGGTGGGTGCTTTAGGCGGCTCCAAGGGGAAGGGGATTTTCACAGCAGTAATTTACAGCACTGAAAAGCCCCCTTCCCCCGCCACCATACAAAAAATATGCAAACTAGATGAGCTGTGAGGAGTGGACAGGGAAGCCAAGGGAGTCTTTCGATGGAAAATAATCCCTGATTGAGACGGGAGACACTGCGGCGTGATCGTTCAACAACTATGGCAATAATTTCGAAAGTTTTTACCATACAATTTTGTGAAACTGACAACGGAGTTTGCTGAACGCACTTGCAGGTGAAATGCTAACCACGACTCTAGGGATGTGTGTTTTTTTTACCTCAAATCAGCCTAGAATAGCTCCCCAATGGTAGCCAAACCTGAACATAAAATCAAGTGCAGCTTATACACTTCCCCTGCAGAGGCGCTCGGCCATCCTTCTGACCCAATTAATAGCTTAATTTAATTCCAATCCGCACTACAACTGCAGTCATCTAACCCCAAGGGGACTGACCTCAGCTAGAGGACAGTATGTGGCCTTACTTTAAGCTGCAACCACAACATATGTATGTACATACGTAAAACCCCACCACCCTGAATCCAAAGTGCAAGTGAAGCCTCGTCTTTTCAGCAGGATTACACAGATACTATATATTCTAGAAAGGATTGAGCAAAAAAAATACAAAGAACAGAGGATACACTTAGCAATAGGAGGTTTCGCATGGAACGTGTCGTGCCGGTTGTGGACTGGGACTGGGAATGGGCGTCAGGTTGGATCGCTCTCCTCATCCTGATGAGGCGGTTGTCGAGGGTGGGGGTCCACAACGTCCGCCTGGCGGGCGTCCCGACGGCGGGGGTCCAGATGGCGGCGGGCCACTGGGTGGCGGTCCGCAGGGACCACCCTGGGGATAAGCACTCTAGCAGAAAAGAAGAACAACAATGTTATTAGGGATTAGGGGCCGGGGGGCTAGGGGCTAGGGGGCTAGGGGGATGGCTTTCCAGCACTCACCACAAAAGCACCGCACACAAGCAGCAGCAGCAGGCTGATCAGGTAATGAAGGTTGAAATGCATCTTTCCGTTTGCTTGTCTGTTCCTGTCTGTCCGTGGATCCACTGATGGCCTGACTGGCGGCGGACAGTGGCTTTTATAGCGGCCCCGATCAACCAGCGGAGCGTGTCTAATTGCCATCAGCAGCCTCGCTCTGGGCCAAAAAAGTGGGAATACAATATTTAATTTTGGTGTGAAATTGGGGAAACTGTAGCGTGTGTGGCAATTGTTGAACTGAAACTGTTGCAGCAATTATAAAGTGGCAAAACAATCGGAAAATCTGAGTATATTAAATTATTATTGTTCAATTGGTGAATGAGTCCGGCAAATGACATTTGAATCTATTAGCAAAAGGTGGAGAGACCAGGTTAGCCATCTCTCCCCTCCCGTCGGTGGAGTTCATGCAATGTTTATAATTACTCTGAAAAAGCCCCTGCCACCACAAGACGTATGAGTAATAATCCTCAAGCAAATGTAAGACAACACGGCGTATGCGTATGCGTATTTTTGCCTCATGCCAAACTGCCGGCAAAAGTTTTGGACAGGCGACGATGTCGAAGCCGTAACCGTAACCGTAACCCAGTAGCCCCCGTGGCCGTAGCTAAAACTGAAGCTGAAGTTGAGGCTGGGGAAGCCTCTGCTGGAATTTCACACCTTATTGCCTTCCATCTGGCGGGGTCCTAAAACAATTAGCGATTGTTTCGCGCAGCCCCATCCACCCACCCGCACCTATACCTATACCTATACCCAGCTGCAGCTCCAGCTCCAGCTGGAATTCAATCCCCAGGCGATGACTTCGTGGGCGGTAATTGGCGGCGCTTGTTCCGATGGTTTGTGTCCTCGCTAGCTGCTGCTGCCGTTTTTTCCGGCCACGTCTGGCGGGGAATGCATTTTGGCTCGGATTGCATATTCATGCTGCCTCCATGTTGGTGGTCTGCCATGTTCATGTTCATGTTCCAGCTCCAGCTCCGTCTCCGTCTACGACTCCGACTGAGTCTCGTTGTCAGCCCCGGGCTCGGGCTTGGGCTCGACTTGGCTGGGCTGGGCTTAAGCCCACCTAGACCAGGTTGCCTGTTGGCTTCTTGGTTGGCCATAAACCAAAATAATAGCCGCATAACATTTTATCTACCGCAGTAATAAATATTCAGTTAATTATAGAGAGCCAGAGCAAGAGCGAGCGAGCGAGAGCAGTCTTATATGCAAATGTTTCTCGTAATAAAACACCGAAAACTTGAACCAAGAGAGCCAGAGAGTTAGGCATCTAATACCCCAACAGAGATGAAGAGATAAAGAGAGAGAGAGAGCGATGAGTACCAATACCCGGAATAGAACGATAGTAACATTTATTTCACTGCCACATTATTCTTCATCTCGGCTATGCATGCCACAGAATCGCTATCATAGCGCCGAAAAGGATGAGGAGAATGACAACGATGATGTAGAAGAACACGCACATGCTGCCTGCGAGAGTTTAGATCCTTGGGGACAACGAATTTCACTATCGGGGGTACAGAAAGATGGTTCTATTCTCTTCGGATGGTTCATCAACTGAAGACTTACGCTGCAGATCCAGGGAAATAGTTCCTAGAGTTTGTCAAAGGGTTTTTAGGGGCCAGAGCTGCCAGAATATGTGATACTGACAATCAGAGCAAAGCCTACAAGGACTTTTTGCTTACTGTGCTGACATTTTTGTGACTGTGATACCAATTCAGTTCCGCATGTCTTGCCAGGACTATTCAACACCGCCTGGGTAGCGCCGTATGGCGTCTCCCCGCGAATTCGAACGAATGTCATCTCTTTGCAGACTCACATCGGTGCTCTATCACGTCTCTTCCTCGGACTACTACTCGCACTATTCCTCGTACATTTCCACGCCAGCCCAGAGCTATTTAATTGGCAATCTATTTGAATCGGATTGGTGGCAGATACAACTTGATTTGGGTCGTGGCCAACCTTGCAGTTTTGGCTATCCTTTTCTACCTCTATGCCACATGGAAAAAATGCTACGAGGAAAAGATGAAGCGTGCAGGCATGCCCCACAAGATCGTGTTTTATGTTCTGAGACACCTCGTTGGGCATGAGATCTTTTAGGATGTGAGCAGCTGTGATTTTCTTTGAAATTATATAGCTTTTAATAAGAAGCTTAGAATTAAAAGAGCCGAGAACTCTGGCTAGATCATGGACCCAAATCTTCTCAACAGCATCCATTGGCTTGTGGCGTAACGCGACATTGGGGACTCACCGCAAAACGGGGCAACCCTCTAAACGATCCACCGCCATTGCCACCGCAGAGGAGAAGGAGCCATGGAGGAGGACCCACAACAAAGGGCATTGTGGGGGCCACTCGTGAGCGACCCTTTTGGTGGGAGGCATAACCGTTAACATTTGTGTTTTGCGGCACTTGCAAATAGCTCCACCCACCTCTCCACCTCCCTGCCATTGTGTGGGGCATTGTACCGGGGCTGCTGCTGCTGCTCTGCTGCTTCTGCTGTCGATGGCTGCTGTACTTGGCGGTTATACTCGTAATAATTAAAATGAGCAAAATAATTTCAGCTGAAAGCATCGATGAAAGGCTAAAATGCTCAATAAATGGCAGCACCACCCCACCCCACCAGCACCAGCTCCAGCTCCTTTGTTGACAGAACAGTAACTCAGGGGCTTGTTGGCCCTGCCACTGCCCCTTCCACTGGTTCGCCTTCTACCCCTTGGGGGGCAATTAAAATACACAAAAAGTGAACCAAGAAAAAGTTGCCAAAAACTTTTCCCATCGATGACTTGCTGGCAAAAGACAAAAGGGGCAGCCGCTGTGGCAAGGCGGCAGTGTGACAAGGTGGCAGGAGGTTGCCATGTGATATCGATGGCTGGCACCAGGGGGGTTGGGAGCTGGTGGCTGAAGGCTGATGACTGGGGGCTGGAGGGAAGGGGAGGAGCAGTTGGCAATGCGTAAAAGTGTTAACCAAAAGCAGTTAAAATTACAAAAGGCAGAGTGCCATGGCAATGGCAACAGGCCACCAAATGGCACACCCGACTCTGCTCCACAGCCAGCCCCACCCCTCACCCCCACCCCACTCTTCTCTCTGCGTGAGTTGAGGGGGTTGGCTGTGGCTGTGGCTGAGGCTGAGGCTGTGGGTGTGTTGGGGCTGGAGTACGATGTCGTTCGCTCTTTGAAAAATTAACACCTAATATCCGCAAAATCGCATCAAAGTATTGTTCAAGTCTCCCCCCGGCCCCAGCATTCGCCTGATTCGCTTCAAGGCGGACGGGCGGGCGTCTGCTTTTGTTACGAAAACTTTGCAATTTCTTAAAAGTGTCGCTCAACCATGGCAGCATGGCAGCAGCACCCACCCCCCTCCCACCCCAGTTGCTGCCACCCCGCAGCTGTTTTTAGTTGTAGGCGTTATTAGCAACACTTAAGATGTAGCCACCAATTGGGGTCCTCTGAGTGGGTGTGGGTCCTGGATTGCCCGTGCCCGTGCCCGTACCCGTGCCTAGAGTCGGGCGTTTCCATCACCTACTCGCGGCCCTGGCCCTGGCCCCGGTCGAAATTTGAGACAAAGGGAATTGCCTTAAGGAGGCTGATGGCGTGGAATGGGGGTGTGGGGGTGTGGCAGCTAAGTAATGTTGCCATATTTCAGCCTTTGTTTCTGTTGTTGTGTAAATTGACACCACGGCAATGAGTTAATAAGGCGATCAGAGAGAGGAAAAGTGTTGCCCGGAAAATTGATGGCTCATCCCTTACCCCTATCCCTCCTTCCTCCTGTCTGTCTCTCTCTCGCTCTCTCCCTCTCTATTGTCAACCCCCAAATGAAATCAGGCTTTATTCTGTTTGGTTTCTGATAATATTTCCTTTAATTTGACTCATTCCCCTTTTCAGGTAATTTGCACATGGCCACATATGCGTATGAGAGTTTTCAGAGGACAGAGGGTATGACACATCAGGGATTCTCCGTAACGATATCAGTTATTCGTTTGCGATCTGTGTCTGCAATGGTGTGACATATGCGGCAACGGCCGCGGCTCTACTTTCAATGATACTTACTGAAGGTTAATGCATTAGAGATAACTTGGGAGATTAGAGATTCTTGGGAGTGTCATAGTGAAGATACTGAAAGATAAATATACAACGGTATCCTGATAACTGGGTTAGAAAACAAATCAGATCATGGCTTCTCTTCAAGTATCTCGCTTTTCTATATCATACTTTTGCATGGGCTTCTTTTCTATGGGTTTTTTTGTATGTACTGTTATGCCACACATGTTTCCAGGAAACTACCTTCTGCTACCTTGCCATTCAGCCTTAGATACCCCTCGTTCCGTTGCTCATGAAGCGGATCCATCGAACAACAATCTGGCCCAAAGAGCAATAAAACCAGTTTTGCTTCCATATCTTGTGTGCGCATAGATACTCCCCGCATAGAGACACAGATACAGATGAAATATGCATATATGTACATATATACACTCGTAAGTGTATGCGTACGCAGATGCGAGTATGTGTATTTTTATACATATTTTTAATTATTTTCATTTCATGTCTTTTAATTAACATGCCTAATAAAACACATGCCCAAAAAACGAAGAGCCTGGCGACCAATGCCTCTCTGATGCCTGATGCTTGATGCCTGATGCCTGATGCCCGATGCCTGTGGGGATGCGATGCGATGGGTGGGTTGCCGGCTTCCAAAGCATAAAAAGATATTGCCAGTCAGTCATTCAGTCAGTCAGCCAGTCTGATGTATGCAAATAACATCCCTAAAATACACACACACACTGCAGGGCGGAGAGCGGTGGCGGCACTCGTAAGGAAAAGTTGGAAAGCCTTTGAATTGCTTTGCCTGACTGCCTAAAAATCCCCAAATATAAATAATTAAAAAGAAAATGTTGCTGGCAAATCAAGCGAGCATAATTGGGACCTGCATTCCCCTTCCGTTCCCTCCTCCCTCCCCCTTACACCAGCTCATCCTCACAACAGTCAGAGTCGGGTGGAGTTGGAGGTGGAGAGAACTCTTTTGCGGTTTCTGGTTTTTTGTTTGTTCCAAATGCATAATGTTGATTATGGCAATAATTTTATGAATTTATGCAAACATTCCCCCCTCTCTCTCTCTCTCTCTCTCTCTATCTCTCTCTCTCTCTCTCCTCTCCTCCACGAAAGTGCCAAGGTGGGCCATGCGATAAGAGGATGGTGTTGTGGGAGTGTCTCTGGCCGGAACTCGGAGGTCGGAGGTCGGATTGGATCGGCCTGCGCTCGTCCTGCTGCTGCTCAAGTTGGAGTCTAGGCTGGGGAATACATACGAGCATGTAGGTAGGTGAATATATGACAGAAATCGGTTTGAAATCTCTAATGGATATGCATGAAGATTGATTTTGTGGGTTCTTGAACGTTTGGATAGCCACTATGATTGGAAAATGGATCAACTTCGAATCGAAAGAGGTTTCAATGATACCTCTACTAGGGTTGAGTAATTTTAATGATTCTCGAACCTTTTTTGGTTTCTTTCCTCCAAAGTCTCCACAGTGTTCTTGAATCCCTGCTGTAACCAGCACTATCGAAAGCTCCTGCATCCTTATTCCTTCCTTCAATTGACCTCTCCACTACACCCCCCACCACCCACCTCCCACTACCTCATTTAATTTACCGTTCAATTCCACATTCGTTTCGGTATTGAATTTTTAATCACGCACACGCCTGACCCCAAAGCGCACAAGGAGGTCCTCGCCATTCAATATGCAGGCAAAGCGGCTGAGACTCGAAAACTATGCACACACACACACACACACACACACACACACAGAGCCACTCGAACGGGTCAACTCAATTTGGCAAGCACCACCCCCACCACTTGGCCAGCCAGCCACCCAGCCTCCACCCACCGTGGGGCTTCATCCATGTCCAATGCCTAAAGTGTAGCTCATTAAATAATATCCTTTTTGGCGACGACCAAACTGTGTTTCTGTGTGTGTGTGCTTGTGTTTGTGTTTGTGTGGAGGGGGGTAGTGGATAGTGGGAGTGGGTGGCTCCAGGGTGGGGCTGTTACTTTTTTATTTCGTTTGGTTGGTCGGTCGGCTGGTGGTTAGGGGATGCCCGGGCCACTGCCACTGCCACTGTCCAGCGACGCTTATCAAAATGTTGCCGCTTGCCTGTCGAATGAACGGGTTTGGGTCCGGTCTGGGAATGGGGATGGGTCAGGTCCCCGGGTCTGGGTTCGACTTTTGGGACACGGGCCAAACAGAGGACTGGGCAAGAGTTAAGGGAAGTTTGTGGAGAGAAAGAGAGAGCGATAGAGAGAGACAAGGAAGGGTTGAGAAAGAGGAATAGATGGTCCCGTTAGTCGATGCGTTTGGCCTCTGAACCGTGGGCCCCGTTGGTCAGCACGTCAGACCGTTCTCCCACCTTCTCGCCCCAGCATTGATCTCTTTCATCTAACTTGCCATCGACCTTCTTCCTCTCTCATTCACTCTCTCTCTCTGTCACACTCTTTCTTCCCTTTTCCCCTTTCGGTTGTACTCTCTCTCTCGCCCACTGTCTTGCTGTCCCTTTCATGCAGGGGACAATTTTTGAAAACGCTTTTAAATATTAAAATCCATGACGATTTCCAACGAACATTTTTGCCATATAATTTTGTAGTTGGCCCAGGACGATATTTGGGTTCTGTTTGGATGGTGGTTGGGGGTGCCTTTTTGGGGAATGTGTTGTTGGGTGGATAGGGGAATGAGAGTTGGCTATGGCCAAGCGAAAAAAGGGTGGGGGACCGGTTCTCTGGGACCGGTTCTCTTTTGGGTGGCTTTTGGATGCCCGTTGCGCATATTGAATTTATTTAATTAAGGGTTCCATCCAGCACACACACACATACTCGTAGTGGACTCTCGCTCTCTCTCTCTCTCTCCTGCTCGGCATTTGTTCATCTCCCTTCGCCCGATACCCTCTCCCATACCCTGTGGCCGTCTCTTTCGATGACTTCATTTTTCGGTAAAGTATGCAATGCTTTCTCTTATTTCTCCCCACTCCGTTCTGTTCTGTTCCGTTCCTTTCCGCTCCTTGTGTATTTCACAATAATTTGCACGAGTGAGACCTCGCCCAGAGAGCACCACCACCACTAGCACCACCACTACCACATCGAGGTCCAGCCGCACCGCTTTGTAGCCCCATTCCCTCCTCCCTTTCTTCCACTATACACCGCTCTTTTTGGCGTGTACGTGTCCATAACTGTGCATAGTTTTTCAGCTCGATTCTCGGCTCTAGGTTCTCAGCCCTCGGTCTCACTCCAGTTATGTTTCTCTGTGCGGTTCAGTTCTGGTGGTATCCAGCTGGGAGCTGGGAGCTGGGACCCACTACAACGATGGCAGCTCGACCGAAACTGAACAGCAAACTGGACTGCTGGCAGCTTCCGCTTCGCTTCGGTGAGGGAGCAGGACTCTCTGTCTCTCTGTCTGTCTGCCTCTTTGGCATGTCACAGTTTCGAATGCTTCCCCTGCCATTGCCATTCCCCAGTTTTTTTCTCCTCTCTTTTTTCTGTTGATAATTATGAAATGAAATGAAATAAATGTGTTTGTTGCTGCGTCAAGGACCCTGGAAAGTCTGCAGCCAGCAAGGTGGGTAGCAGGGAGATCAACCGCAGCAACCGAATCAAGTCCAGAAATCAACTTGACAACAGGCCAGGCCAGCATGCAGCCCCGAGTCAGAGGCAGTGGCAGTGGCAGAGTGGCAGAGAAGAGGAGGTGCCCAGGCTGTGTCCAGGTTGCGCCACTCACTCGTTGACACTGCGGCAAGTTCAAGCAAAAGCAGATACCTCAACGGTATCTCAACGAATTTGTGGTACTCTTTGGATCCCAGAAGATCCCCATTGTGATGAACGTTTACTGTACACTGCAAGTGTCATTTGGTCACCGGTGAAGAGTGTCCCTCTGAGATTACATCAAATGTTGAGTGTTAAACAGAGTTCAGAGTTCAGAGTGTAAAACACACTCCAGAATGCAACAGACCACAGCAAACAGTCATCGTGTACACCTACATATGTATATTATATATTATTAACAAAATCAGTTCGCTGTGCTCTCTTCTCGCGGAACACCGCTCCAGGGAGAGGGTATGCCAAGGCCAGTAGACAGCCAGAAGTGAGAAATCAGAAATCAGAAGCGTGGATGAGCCTACGATTTTGGTTCGTGGACTGGACGCGAGCTGTGATAATAATGATAAACATCATGCCGGTTGGTCTGGTCCAGGACTCCTCCCTGGTCAATCCTTGGGGTTAGGGGGCAGGCGTGAGCCAGTTGTTGTTTGCCACACGCACACACACACAAACTAGGGGCATGGGGGCCACGCACTTTCGCTGCGACGACGCTGGCAACGTCAAAAAGTTTGTTTTGACAAACGATGTCGCTGACATTTTGAGCCGCACCACGCCATGCCACGCCGCGTTGCGTCCTGCGCCTCCCGGCCGAAGAGGCAACCCGAGCCCGAAGCCAATCCATTCATACATCAGACCAGTGGCGCCCCACACCCTATTGCGTGCAGTGAGTGTGTCCTTGTCCAGATGTGTGCCAATCTCCAGTTGACCGTTTTCTAATGAACTTTGGCCCCGGCGCTAATTAGAGAACAGACTGCAGGCAGTGGCCATGTCCCATCGATGTGAAGGAAGAGCGAATGGAAAGGAATGAATCCAAATCCACTCTACACTCTGCATTCTGCTCTCTGGCACCCACCACGCACCACTCAAAGCTCTCTCTCCCCGTCTGCGGCTGAGTGGAAACCATTTTCGAACAAGGGGAAATGTTGTGTAGTTCGAAAACACTCAAAGGCAGCGCCACTCGCACTCAATGAGGGGTAGCACTGGCTGAGCGCGAGAGAGAGCCAAGCCCAGCCACTGAGTGAGAGCGGGAAATGAGTGACTGCATAAGAGAGAGACAGAGGGAGAGAGAGAGAAAACGAGTGGTTTACGCGAGTGAGTCTACATATAAGAGCGTGAGTGATGGCATGAGTGAGCGAATTGAAGATTGAGCGAAAGAATACTTGGGTAAGTGAACAGATTGAGAAAGTGAGCAAAGATACATAATACCCAACAGTCCATCAATCACCAACCCACCTCATATTCCGAAATGGCAAGGGAATAGGTTCCCTCTCGGTTGGGGTTGAACCTCGGTGGTCTGTGGCTTCTCCCCCACACATCGATCTTTGACCCTGGACAAGTGGCGCTTATCGATGTGATGCCGAAAGTGCGTACAGGTATGCCTTCTGCCAGGGCCACGGGGCTCGTGGCTCCTCCATTGTATGCAAATGTGCAGCAGAGATGCAGATCTCCAGACAAAAAGCAGCGACAGCAACAGCAGCAGCAGCAGAAGACGGTGCAGCACTTGGTGCGTGCCCCGAACAAAAAAGTTGTAAACGATTATCAATTTGTCATAAATGGCAAATTATGTTTCTGTCCGCTGATAGATGTGGCCAGAGGGACTGCGAAAGAGAGAGAGAGAGAGGCCGAGCAGGCCGACCCCACCAAAAAAAGCACCTTAGCATCTGCGATAGGCAAAAACGAAACAAAACAAAACAAAGGCAGGCCCAAAAATGGGTCATCCCTGGGGCTGGGAGAAGCTGGCGGAAGGGGCACCAGCTGGGTAATCATCATCGCTTGTAGATGACAATCGCATTTGATTTAAATACAACTTTGGTTAATTTATGTTGTCCACTGTCAACGCTCCGTTTTACTTCCTGTCGCCGCCGCCGCCGCGCCGCTGCGAAACTCTCCATTCATTTGTTGCACATGCCCCAATATGGCTGGGCACACGACTGCCTGACCGCCAGAATACCTGACTGCCGGACTGCGAGGTCAGCCGGGGGTTAGATCCAGCCACAGCCACAGCCACAAATGCACTGCTGCATAGGCTCTTCATGTGGCCTGGTTATTGCATCAAGTCCAATTTATTGACCCACAATTCACAGTCAGAAGCAGCATCCGTCCGCATCCCCGACTACACATTCACTCTCTGAACATTCTTATTATTTTTCATCTTTACGGCTTATTATGCATTTGCCAATCCTGCGGTCAGGATTCTTTTAGGTTCTGGATTCAGATTTAAGGTTAAGTCAATGAAGGGCCAGTTTCGAGTATAATCTGATGAATATCAAGAATATTTAATTGGTAAGCCTTGTAGCAACCAAAATGGATCCTTCTTCAGTTCATCGAGATCTCAATCATTCGTGGTTTCGACTCCTTATATAATTTGATGAAACATGAAATTTCACCGCGAAAAAAGTGCAAAATGAAAATTATTAATTGATGTCGGAGAATTGAATTGCTGACCAAATTTAAGGCGATCATAAACGTGATGAAGGCAGTCTGTTCGCAATACCTTAAAACCCAGCACACAAGGAATGTTCCAATGATATCCTTAATGATTGTATTCAAAACTACTCGAGCCCCGAGGCCACAAATCCAGGACCAGACAATCCCAGATGCAGTCGCGTTCACGTTAATTAAGCAATGCCATCTCTGAGAGGAAAACTAAAATGGTTTTGGGCTTGTGTTCGGTGGGGGTGGGGGTTGGGGTTGGGGTCGGGGGTCTGGATGGGTTCGCGTGCTCCAAATAAACAGCCGCAAATATGTCGAAAACAATAAATTGCAAAAGGAACTTAGACAAACACTCGCATTCGCATTCGCAATCCGGGAATACTTTCGGGCGCACTCAGATGAAAGGGTCGCCGTCGTCGTCGTCGTCGCCCGTCTGACAGTCGGATCCGCTGGCGTCTGATTTGGATGCGGACTCTGATTTTAGCTGAGGGAAAAGGAGCCATATATTTGCCGCGACGAGCACTGTATTATTATCCTTTTATTATCAATGAAAATACAAATACATATAGATATATAGAGAGCCCAACATGTGCGTGTGCTTTCGTGTATATGTGTGTGTGAAAGACACTAAAATAAACAAAAAACTAGCCGCATTTGGTGGCAGGCTGCGATGATTATTTCCGCCCAAAACTTGCCCCAAAAGGGATCCCAAAAAGTGGTGGAGAGGACTATTGAAATAACGTGAGGCACACGAGCCTCGTCCCGACCAACCGCTGCAACACTGAGAGAAATGCGGTTCCAACATTCGAGAGATATAAGCTCTTAGCTTACTTCGGCTTATATCAAAGTTCCTTCAACTGAACTCCTCCTATGGAATTTCTCTAAGTCACGGAGTGATGGGAAGAAGCAACTCCATTTTTCACTTAAATACCAGGGGAACGAAAAACTTCAGATAATGGGGAAATACCCTCCAAGTGGCAGCTTAAAATGACTTAGAAAAGAGGGAAGGTAATAGGTACGAGCAGTAATAGCCACGAATAATAATTTAAAACATTTCCATTTAAAGAATATATTTCTATGACTTGATTTTCGCTCAGTGTAACTCCTTTTCCTCGGCCCAGACCCCTTAGTCTGCCCAGCCTCTACCCTCTGGCAGCTCTTCAATTAATCGCACCTTTTCCGCACACAGACGTATTCCTCCCCCATCCCTCTGCCCTCCTCCCCAGCCCACACCGACAAAATCAAAACTGATGAAAACTACTCGAAAAATCCCCCCAAATTTGCCGCTTTTACTCCTCGTCCACGTCCACGTCCTCCTCCCCATCCCCATCCCCGTCAAGCCGCACAGTTGATTTCATAGGCAAATGTATTTATTGGAGCATAATTTTCTATTTGTTGTTTTGTGGGTAGATCCGCCTACTCCCCCACACCGCCCACCGCCACACCGCCTACAAGGCTGGAAAGGATAGGGTTAAAAACTATCAAATGCATTTGACAGCTGCTTTTAATTTTTGCCAGCAGAAAACACATCGTCGTTGCCGCTGCCGTTGCCGTTGCCTTCGTCTTCTGTTATTTGTTTTGTGAGAATTTCAATGGGTTTTTGTGCGAATTGCGAAACGGATTGAATGCCGAATAGAAGATAGAGTGGGTGGGGAGGTGGCAAAGGATTTCTCGTGAGAGAAATGGGGGTGAGGTATGGGATTGATTGCTTTAAAGTTAGGGATTCTAATTTTGGGATTTCAGGATGCCATTGAGGACAGAAATGGGAGTTTGATGGGATCTTAAAGGCAGTTTTGTGAAGAGATTTGAGGAGCTTTGAAGAGATCATTGAAGAATAGTTAATTGTGGAGAAAGAGGCTGTTTAATGCGAAGACACTCTCAAAGTTTCCATAATTCTCAATCAATTCTAACCATAGTTCTGGTTCCGTAGGCTGCCATCACACCAAGGCAGAACCTGCTGCAGAATGCAATTGACATACGTATCTCGAGTGGCACTCACTTATAGACAGTCGCCATTTCTGCAGCTGCTCTCTAAGGCCGTGTAATCCCAGGCCTATTCGGCTCTCGCATTACATTTGCGGTTTGTGCCGAGAAGTACAAAAAGAAGACGGAACGGGACGGGATGGGACAGAAGCCAAAAGGTATGCAGTACACGTTTGACAGACGGACAGACGGACAGAGAGAGAGAGAGAGAGCAGATTCAGACAAGCGTTTGACAAAAAAGCGCAGCAAAGGATGCCACAAGGAGTGTGGATGGAGCTAGAACTGGTGCTGGGGCAGGTGCCACCGCAAGGATGCACACGTAGAACGCAGCTCATTGTCGGCTCGACGTGTGCTGTCCTACCGGGGAATTTTTCGGACCGGCCACTTCAACCAGAGAACGAACGCACACAAAAAAACCAAGGGAAAACGAAGGGAAAACTGGAGGAAAACAGAACAGCATAGCAGCATAATAGCAGAACGGGAAAGCGGAAAAAAGGTGTCCTGCACAAGGACATGCTAATGTTATTTTTATATTACCGAGGCAGCTACTTACCAAACAGTGGCAGTGGCAGTGGAAGGGACCCATCCGTTACCATCCGAGCCGAACCCGTGCCCGTGCCCGTGCCCGTGCCCGGACCAAAGGCCCCTTGGCCGTCTTTGTTTTTGGCCATGCATGTGTTTAATTTTAATGAAATTAACGCGTGTAATGCCAGCCACGCCCCCGATGCCACTGTAGTACACTGTGGGACAAAACCATGAACCATCCTAATCTGCTACTAGACAGTCCTATGCTTTTGATGTATGTCATTCAAGGGAGTGGGGAGTGGGGGGGAGTGCGGAGTGGGTGCGGGGCACAAACGTGTTAAATGTTAATTAAAAAGCAGCGACAGAAACCGAAACAGAAACAGAAACAGAAACGGGGAACACACACAGAAAAAAATGTGTCCAAGAATGGAATGGAAACATTTGTGTGTTCCGAGGGCTTAGAAGATTTCGGCCAAGACGAGGCTTAGTGCAAGTTGTGCACTCATAAACACTCCTAATTAAGAGAGGAGCCAGTCCCGGGTCCAACCAAGTCTTGGGCTAATTGGCCGCTGTTCTTTTTGCCAGACAGTCGCCAAACAAATAAACAGGCAGCACTGGAAAACTGGAAAAACAAAAAAAAACAGCAGCAGCAGCAGCAACAGCAACAGCAGCCAAACAAAGAAACAGGTTAACAAGCCTCTCCACACGCACCAACCGCAGCTGACTCCGGATCCGGCTCCGGCTCCGGCTCTGGATCGGATGCCCTCGGCCGTCTGCCCCTGGACAAATACACTCGTAAATGTCATCTTAAATATAATTTTCGCGTATTTTTCTTTGCCCACGTGCTGTTTGTCCAGGCCCCAAACCATTTCTGGCGGCAAGAAAAGATTTGCAAGCGGTCGCATATGTGAATGGGGGTCCTGGATGGTCCTGTGCACTCCAGCCCTCTCTCTCGCTGGCTCCCCCTGGAGCTGGCTCTTTTCCTGCCCCAGCAGTTTGCAGTTGCATAATTTCGGGGCGTGCTGCATCTGTCGGAATTTGTCACTTAGCAGGCTCGATGCAGGTTGTCACAGATACGGCCAGGACGACAGCAATCGATGTGCGCTACTCCCCCACCGGGGGGAAAATGGAAAATACTTTAAACAAGAGAATCTTCTCTTGCTGGAAGCATATACTGCATTCATTTCAATATCGGGGAGTGGGAAAACCTATAATATAGATTCCTTGGAAACCTTACAAGACTTTTAAAAGTGTTCCTCGTGTGGCATCTGTGGGCTATAAGACCATAAAGTAGCATAGCAAATCCATGGACGAGCTCGGAAAGAGAACACCTTGTAAAACGTACACATACACAAATTTCATCCGTCCAGCTACCAGTGCCAGTCGAAAGGACATATCGTGCACCCTACACACGCACACACACACTTACACTTACACACAAACCACACCATAGGAGTGCCACATGGTCGGTGGGCGAGGGAATGTGGCAAAGGCGAAAGCGGTGAAGTGGCAAGGGGCGATTGCCACAACGGGCATTTGTTGGCGGCCGGAGATAAACGCATAAATGACGAGCTGAAATCTTTTTTCCCGGCCACACAACCAAAAGCATTTCTTTAACCTGCACTGCCTTCGGCTCTGCCCTCCCCTCCCGTGGCTCGCGAATGTTAAAAAGCATTTTTTGTTAAGCCTTTTCCCGAAAAAAACGACTCGAAAAGAAGCCTAGACGAGGGATCCGAATGCTTGGATACCCTTTAAGAGACAAATGCCATGTCAAAAATATTCTCTTTGTTGCAAGACTCTTCTACAATCGTTGTACCCTCTGCAAGGGTACAAGAAAATATGAGTATAGGTAGGGGCGAAACCCTCTCCCAGTACAGGACCCCGGCTAGAGTTACTTTTCTGTGTGTGTGTGTGGAAAAATTATAAGAATTTTCACTCAAGTTGCTTACTTCATCTCGCCCGTTTGGGTTGGGTGGGTTGGGGGTGTGGGCTTTGGGTTGGTTTTTTTCCACATTCGCGCGGAGGAGATCTGCATGCGTTTGGTGGCAGCTTTTTTCGGCTTTGTGCCCGTATTTATTTCGCTAAGAATGTGTAAATTTCTACTTTATGCTAAGGCTGCGGCCGCGACTTCTTAGCATATTTGTCCATTCTCCTTTTCTTTTTTATGTATTTATTTTGTATCTTTTTTTGCTTTGCTTTTTCGGAGGAATGACGGCTCTGTGCACTGTGTACAAAAAGTGTTGCCAGCTGCACAAAAATGTCTTTGAAGCAAGGAAGAAGGTTCTTAAAGGCAGGGGCTATCAGAAGCCAGAAGTTAAAGCGACCGCGTGACAAATTTTATTTCTTTTCCCTCACATGAAGATGGAGGGGAAGGAGCCAGAGCCAGAGACAGAGCCAAGGCCTGAGACTGAGCCATTAATCGCATTGGTGTTTATTTAGCTTGTAATTACATTCATTTATTTACTTATTGACTGTGTCTGCCGGCCACGACTCCCCAAATAACTAACAATATTCGGGCCATCTCCCCAGCCCACAGTCTGACCTTCGGTAAGCCACAAGGCGGGCAGGGGCCAGGGGCAGGGGCAGGGCCAACCCCCATTAAAAGCCAATATCTTTGAGCCTTGGCAGGAGCAGCAGCAGCCGTATACCGTGGCCCAAATAGGAAAAAATGTCTTTGAATGACTGCCAATCAATTTCGCTTGGCTTGCCGTGGCATGGCTTGGTCGTGGCTCCCTGGCTCTCCCTCCTTCCTGGCTCCCTGGCTGCGTGGCTCGTGTCGCCTTAACGAACGTTGAAAATTACTTTGACATAAGTTAATTAATCTTTGGCGCGCAAAGTTCGTGTTTGAAATATTGCATAGCTGCGCCAGAGGAGGCGAGACAAAGGCCCAGGCAATGATAACCAGAAAGTAGAGACAGACAGACAGACAGACAGACAGACAGAGGGAGAGCCAGGACACAGGACACAGCAGAGGACCAGGCAGATGGCAGGCTGAGAGACTGCCAGGCTGAATGAAATATTTGTCAATGAGTATTGCTAATTTACAAGTTTGATTTGTTCAGCGTGCAGTCCCAAGTTCCTCCCCCAAGTCAGCCACTTCCACTTCCTGCCAGGACACTGCCTGACAGTCGCTCAACGAGTTTCGTTGGCTTCTGAGAAATTGCCTGGGCATTCCTTTGGCCAGCCGTACATAAATAAAATTCAGCGGTCCAACCTCCTTCGCTTCCGTCTTCCGCTTCTGGGGCGAAACTACTTGAAGATGCAGCCCCCGCCGAACTCTACTCTGCCTTTTGGCTCTTGCCCGGGCTTTTGCGGGGCCTTTGGCCAGGCCAAGGTGCTGTAAGTGGCCCGGGAAATGCCGCAGCCGGGGCTCTGATTTGGGTCTGCTCAAATGGTGAAATTCCAAATGGATTCCGCATGTGATTTACTGCCTCTCAAAGAGGATTCTATGCCAATTTTAGTTCGCTTATTGGAGACAATGTAAACTTTAACAACGATTAAAGGTAAAAGTGTAGACAATTGTCAATGATCATTCATGATAGATATTAAAACTCTCCGAAAGAGTCCTTTCTCTTTTTGTACAACCCAAGAAATCCCTGTGAATATCTACATAAAGAACCAGCCACTGTACTATCCCTTTGCGGACCCTCCTTAGTGTCCACAGAATCAATGAGCCTTGCCATATGTGTAATCCTCCTGCTGCTTCCCATTCCTCTTAGTGGATCACCTCATCGGACAATGTCCAAATGTCCAGGCCCAGCCCCAGCCACAGCCCCAGCTCTGGCCCCACTCCATGCCCATGCCATGCCCAATCCCATTTGCCATCTCCAATGTCCGAGTCCTCCGAGTCAGTCCTTTGCAGTCATTTCTCATACAATTGCCACTGTCATTTCGGAGAAACTTGTAATGGACTTTAATCAATTAATTTGAAAACGCTTTTCATTTGGCAATTGGTGAACGGGGGGAAGGGAGGGGCCCAGAGCCAGCCCGGGCAGCCAGAGGACGACACGGAGACAATGGCAAAAGTAAAGTGTCTGCCTGATGGCTGGCCACTTTCTTTTACAGAACCCAAAAAAGGAGAGATACCGGCTGGCTGGAGAGATGGCTGGCTGGATGTGAGGGGGGAAAACGGAAATACATGGGCAACCAATGCCAAAAATGTGGATGGCAAAGAAAAAGAATAAATAAACAACCGAACCCAGTTCGGGATGGTGGTATGTGGATGGCAGAGCCGGTCCCGGACAACAAACGCACTTAAAACACAATGATGCTCATTGTGTCTGACAGGCCGACGGCAGACGGGCGGACGGACGGACGGACGGACGGACTCATGCAGGCTCCAGATCTAGCTCCTGGCTGCTGCTGCTCCTTCTCCTGCTACTGGATGCTGCTCCTGATGCTGATGCAGATGCTGATCCACCTAAGACGACGACGACTACGACGACGACTACAACTACGACTACGACGATGTGGCGTCGTCTGGATTGTGGGTCCTGGGTTTTGGTACTGGTTCTGGTTCTGGTTCTCCTGCCTTCTGCCCTTTTGGTGGACACTTTGATTACGCATTGGCTTTGCCACCGAGGACGACGGCTGTCCCTTTTGCAGCTGGCCGGAGCTTAGTGGCAGAGTCTTTCCATTCCGGGCCCCATGCCCATTCCCATTCCCAATCCCATTCCGTTTGGGGATATCCTCGTGGGGTATTTCCATTCACTGTCGTTTTGGCACTTCAGTTTGATTCCGTTGCGTTGTTGTTGTTGCGTTGTTGTTGTTGCGTTGTTGTTGTTGCGTTGTTTGTGTCGTTTGTTGCCTTTGAGTTTGCCTTTTTGTGTCCTTTGTCGGGTGACGCCTGGCCATTGTCCTGCCTTTGTTGCTCTGTTTTGGTCACGCACTTTTGCCATCCTCCGCGGAGCAGGCGAAGAGGGGCCAAGTGGAGAATCTGCAACTGTAGAAGGAATGGGAGGCTCGCGACTCTTGAGAACATCATTGGGTAGTACTTCATTGAAGGCAAATTAGTGTCGATGAGGTTGAAGGATGTGCCTTTCACAAGGGAAGTTTAAGGGCTAACTCTTTTTGGCCACCATGCCACCCAACTCCTCCACTCTCTTCCAGCACACTTTCTCCTGTTCTGTCAACTCTGCCAAGTTCTTTCTATACTCTTTTTCATCTGCACTCTCTTCTGTCACTTCTTAAACTATTCCTTTCGCAGGTTGCCCATGCTTTGCTGCAGTTTTCCCTTCTCTTATTTCCTTTTCTTGATCATATCCATTTCCAAATGCCTATGCCTTCTCCCTATTCTCATTTAAGTGGTTTTTTTTCATATTTCTTCAAAGGATCTTTCCCCCACATAATCTAGAATTCCCTTCCGAGCAAAGCTCTCCTCTTACCCCCTACCCCTCAGTTTCGCAGCCTTCTCCAGCTCATTTACTGGTTCCTTCTTTCGGAATTCTACAGCTCTCTTCCAACCTCCCATTGTGGACTCCATCAGTCCCCCTCGCCACTTGACGGTGTCTCTCTCTCTCTTTCACTCTCTGTACTGTGCAGTAGACTCCATTTTGGTTGCTAGCTTATTTCCGTTTCCGTTTCGCTGCACTTTCCTACACTCTCAGTTGACGTCTCTCGCTCTCCACTCTCCATTCTCTGTTCTTGATTCTGCACTCTCCCGCACCGCACCGCACCGCTCCACATCAACCAATTTCCCAGGCACAGTGACACTGAAAGGCGACATCGGCTCTGGACGCTGCAAATGGCAAGAAATCAACGTCAGCTCATAGGGAATGAAGGGGATTGGGGCAGATGAAGGAGATGGAGAAGGAGAAGAGAAGAAGAACAAACCGAAACGAAAGGCAGCTAAAAAAGAATTAAATCAAGAACTCATTAAGGCGCCGGATGCAATCACACTTTGCGCCACTCTATCTCCAACTCTCTCTCTCTCTCTCTCCCTCTCTACCCACTGTGAAGCACTATCTGCCCTCTCTCTCACACACACACACACACCGGCACACACACACATATGAGCAGAGTGAGAGTAAGGGAGAAGAATGTCGCTAGCGCTAGCGCTGTCGCTGTCGCCGTCTCCGTTTGCCGCAAAAGTGCGCACAATTATTCATTAACTTTGCACCGGAAAAGCAGAGAAATTAAAAACTGCCAACGCCAGGATAAATAGGGACAAAGTGCAGAAATTAAAAATATGAGAAATACTACAGTAGACAGGGACAGAGACACTGACAGAGACAGAGACATAGCACCAGAGAACAGGAGCAGAAAAAAAAAAAAAATACACACACACTGGGCACAAAAACAAAAAAATGAGTTGGATAAGTAAGAAGTCCGCGACAGGACCACGGGACCCTGCCCCTGCCACCGCCCACAGCTGGGAGGGGTGCTCGTTAAGCGGAGGGTGGGTGTGGTGGCTGGCGCAGGTCACAACTAATAAAACAAAAGTCAAAAGTCCTTAAGCGCAATGAAGAAGCTAAAATGCAACGCGGCAGCGCCAGCGTCAGCTTAAACTACAACAAAAAAAAAATCAAGGCAGGGGGAAGGAAAGAGACCGCCAGAGTGAAAGAAAGAGAGAAAGAGACAGAGAGAGAGAGAGGAACAGGCAGTCGTGGGCGAGAGATGTGAAGAACGCTGGCGGAAAAGGGTTAAGGCTGATGAGCTGACGACCAACTCGCTTTTCCTCCTCCTGCCAGGCAGGTCCTGCCACCATTCTTCTTCCACCAGTAATGAGGCGCCCGACGCTGCGGGCAACCATAAAAATCTCAGGCCGTACCCCAAAACCTCACCCATGCACCACCTCCCTTTGTGGGAGGACCCGACATCCCGGCACCCCGCCCCTGCCATTTGGCTGCCGTGCAGCAGCATTTGGCGCAGTGGCGCCTGAAAGCATGCAGCACTTATTGTTTTATTCGCTGCCATGGACCCTTGATGAAGTGCGGGACGGATGCGGGGGACGGGCGCAGAGTTCGCTTTGAGGGGGTGGCAACAGTGGGGCTATGGGTGGGGCGGCCAGCATATCCGCTCCACGTCACTTGTGATAATTGCGTGCAACCGGTCGCGCCTTGTGATTGTGACATCGCCGCCCGTGCCTCGCCATTTTCCTCCTTTTGCATTTCTAAGAAAAGCTCAAATCTGGCAACCGTACCACACATTCCTTTACCCCCACCCGCACCCCTACCCCTACCTCTTCTAGCCACTGCACATCCCCGCAAATTTCCACATCTGAAACCTTTGTGCATATCATGGACCGGATCAGCGCCAGGCAGGACCACAAAAAAAAATATACTGCAAAAAAACGAAAAGAAAAACCGCAAAAAAAACGGGAGAAGAAAAACTCGTGAAAAAAAGAGTGGAAAGGGGAGGGGTGAGAAATTTTTAGACGCAGAAACAGAAAGCAAATGCGAAATAAAAATTCATAATTACGTTTACGCCGGTAATTAAAAATTATTGTAATACACGCAATGCCCAGCAGTTGGCCCCAACAGCAGCCCAGCAACCAAGCAGCAGCAGCAGCAGGATGGTGGACACTTCTGGTCGGGTCTGTCCCGGTCTGGCTCCGCCCCGACCCGCCCCCATCTCACCATCTTCATCTGCATTTGCATCTCCCTGGTCAGCGGGTGGTTGTCCTCAGGAGGAGGAGGAGTCATGTGCGATGGCCGGTTGAACAAATCACGGACGTGGTCACAGTCGTTGTGGCAGAGGATGTGTCTCTGGAAGCCAACTGGCGGTAATTACATGATAAGATTTAAAAAAGGGAGAAACTATTTAAGTGGTTACCAAACGGAACTGCAGATAAATTCCACAGAAGTTAAGGGAAAGTTAAGGGAACTGCATCAGCGCCAGGCTTTGACCATGATTGAAGGTCGACGATGAACAAGGTACTCGCAAACAAGGAAGTGCTCTATTATGGCAGAAAAAGGAATATGGAAAAGGAATATAGAAAAGCAGGAGGTGTATAGGAAAGTACTATAGCATATGGCACTAATCAGTAAAGGTCAATAAGAGGTGGACAGCAGATCATGAATGTTCAGCAGATGATGCCAATAAATAGCACTCTTTCGGAGGGCAGAAGTAGGGATATATTTCCCACTTTAAGAAGATAAAATAGAAGACTGGATGCCCTTAAAGTTCTTTCGATTGTAACAATGGAATTTGGGATAATTCAATCAAATAAATTCATTCCAATTAGCATTTTAGCAATTAATGCAACGACTCGAACGACTTTGTGTTCGTATGTTTGGTATTTTGTGTGAAAATTATTATTTTACACTCTCCCCTCAGTCGTTTTGAGATTTTTCGACCTCGCATCAATACAATTAAAATGTTTAATCAAATTAATGAAATCATATTCCATTGATGGCACAAACGATTGCACAATATGCGACGAATGCCCATTTTTTTCGGAGGTGTGGGCCAGCATCAAAGTGAAACCTCAAAAGGCGCCTCCGCCCCGCACCGCACCGCACCGCACCGCACCACCTTCCACCACCACCGCCGCACCGTCATTTCAGCACCACTTAAATTACGCACACATCGTTAAACGCGCGTTTGCAAATTGAACAATATTTGAAAAATTACACAAAAAAATGGAGCATAGCAGACCTTCCTCCTCCACCCGCCTCGCGAAAGGCCCAGAGCATATGAAGTGCAAAGAAAAAAATTGCAAATTTTTTCCCATTCTACTTCCTTTTATTTTTATTAATGTTGCGGCAGCCGCCGATGGCGAAAGCCGCGCAGCAGCTCGTTAGCAACTTAAGTTGAGCTGTTGACGACGACAACGACAGCACTGAGGATGACGACGACGACCACGACGTGGTCGGGGAGGTGGGTGATGCTGGATCTGAAGCTGAAACTGATGCCCACGGATGAAGACGGAGACGTCAAACAAAAGGCAAACGGCAAACGTCAATGCGCCGCCGAATTGGCAACATATTTGCGAACAGTCGCGAAAAGCGCGAGAGCCTCATCGTCAGCCCCCAACCCCCAACCACACACACACACACACACACACAAACGCATAAGCGAGCGAAGGGCAGCCTGCGGCATATGCCAGGGCAGAACAGAGCAGTGCAGGGCATCGACGTGTGGATACCCTAGACATCGATTGAATACGAAAATAAAGCTGAATTAAGAAGAAGGCAATCGAGTGAAATAGGGGAAATCCTCCATCAGAAAATGTTTGGAAATCTTATAAAATATTTCGCTTGGTCTACTTAAGCTTTGCCGTCCTTGGACTCCGCTTAGCTAAGCAACTCTCAGGCCTCATGGCAAATTCAAAGGGTATTATTTCGTTAAAAAAACAAAAAAAAAAAAAAGAAAAAAGATACGAGACGAGGCGAGGCAAAGCAAAGCAGCGACATTGACGACGGCACGCCAAAGCCAAGGCTAAAGCCGAAGGCTCACCCACAGGACTCCCCCTGCCCACCCACATCACTTCCCCACGCGAATTCTCCCGCACAGCCTCCCCGATGCCGGCAGCCAACAGGCGGATCGCGAGCCACACTGCGTGTTTGATTACCACGCGCGGTTACACGCAAAACAACGCAATTTTCGGCATGCATGCCGCCGCACCACCACCCACCCCACCCATTCACCTAAGACACCACACCACACCACCCCACCAAGGCCGCAGAGGAGAAGGACGGAGGACAGGCCAGGGCCAGGGCCAGGACCAGGGCCTGGGGTGCGGATTGGGCAATGTTCAATACGGGGGTCGCGCTCGCTTACAAGAAAAATCGCACAAAATCCCACTTGACAGGCGTAGTTAGCGGGCATCATGCAAATATCAGTCATGTTGCGAACCGGGCTGGCACCGTGCGAGGGTAGTACGAGAAGTACGAGACAGTAGAGTGTGGAGGGAAAAGAGTGTGTTCAAGGTGAAGCAGGAGAGTGCTATACGGGGACAACGGGTTAACGCTTGCCCTTAGTACACCAATAGATTCACTCTTCTTCCTTAGCTCATCCTGCGATTCGTTCTCTCTTGCCATATCTTACGCCAGTCCTTGGATCCACCCTCGCCTCAAATGTGGCCTCTTTAAATTTCTTGTGATATATTGAACATCGGCGACCCCCAACTTCAATCCGCGACCCGCGACTGGCGGCCTCGTAGCCTGTGCTGCGACTGCGGTTAATGGCTTATTTAAAATTGCGGCGCGGAGCGGCAGAGTTTTCTTTTTTTTTTTTTGAAAAATTGGCAAACTGCTGGCGAAATTGATACGCGGCAATCAGTGCGATGGGGGAGGAGGGGGGAATGGGAGTGGATGGAACCAAGGACGCGGCTTTAAATCATAATCAGTAAAATGGAAAAAATATAAATAATGAAAATTACGGCAGAGCAGCGCGGAGCCAAATTGAGTAGATTTCCGAGGGTTGCCAAAAAAAAAAAAACAGAACAGAACGGGAATAGATGGAAAAGGAAAATTTGCATAACTCGACAGCGGAGGTGGTGGCGGAGTGGTAAGAGGGAGAGGAAGGAAAATGGTGGAGGGGGCGGGGCGACTACCCGACGTTGTTTTGAATCAACAGGATGATTACGCCGAGAGCCAAGAGCCGAGAACCAAGTACCGGGCCACAAAGAATAAAACTCAAATGAAATTAATCTAATAAGGCAACATTGTCCCCGTTCTAATACCCTTTCCGAGAGTATTATGGATTCCATTAGACTATTAGATGCTTTAAAACCAGACAAGGATGTGGCGAAGAGCCCGTACCAATGTATATCTAAGCAAATTCTTATCGAAATCGGATAACTATATATGTACATGTCTCATATATGAAACCGACCTGCAAGAGCATCCAATATGAGTCTTCCTCTCTATTTGTTGTCTTTGTGGTTGTTGTGGGTGTGTCGATGGGGTGGTGGCAACAGAGCTCAAACTTTGTTGCCTTGACGGCAACGATGTTGTTGTTGTTGTTGCTGTTGTTGCTGTTTTTGAAGCAAGTCAATTTTACAAACCATTGATGCAGAAGATCAAACTTCCGCCAAATGTTGTTAATGAAATATTAATGCGAAAAGGATATGCAATTGACAATTGTCTCTGGGCCCTGAGTCCTGGGCCCTGAGCCCTAAGACCCGGGACCCCTCTCGCACTTAGTCCTGGCTTAAAACACAAAGCTGCTCATTTGCATAGAGCCCTTGGCGGAGACGGAGATGGAGACGAAGACCGTAGAGTGGGCGAATGGGCGAATGGGCTGGGCTCTGCCTCTAAATTAAATTACAATTTCAGACTCGACGGATAATATGAAAAAATCACAGCCATTAATCATGACAGGGGGCTCCTTCCGCCGTTCGACTGCAGCCCCGATTGACATTTTCCATTTGCTGGAGGAGGAAGCAGCATCTTATGCAAATTTTCAACGTTTCCCCCACCCCCACTGCCCCACTGCCCATGCCCCTGCAACACCCCAATTGGCTGCAGTTAAAAGCATTGATAAATCATAACCACAAAACACTGAATCGCGCCGATTTACTTCCTAAAGGAAAACCGAAATAAGGAGGAAATAGAATAGAAAAGAAAACCAAAATAAGGCGGAAGTAATTTCTAAACAAAACCAGAAGGAACGTAGTGGAACGTTGAGCAAAGAGAAGAATGAATAGATACATATGTACATATCTACTATTCGAGAATTATATATGTATATTTATTTATCCTAGTGCTTCAAGATTTACTTATATTTAAGGCACTAGTCACAAAATGTAGAACAAGTTAGAGCATATTCGTGGGTTGGCCTGGTCTTCAAAGAGATCAAATTAAGTCTGATTAGAAAAAAAAACAATCTGAAACGCTTTTCGCAAATACGATATTCCCGTTGACCTGTGTGAGCCACGAGGGAGGGAGGTTGTAGTAGAAGGGCATTATGCAAAGTATACGGACAGGGGGAGGAGTTGCGGTCTGAGGACTGAGTGGACAGCAGCTCTATATCCGCTATACTTTTCATATCTTTCGATCAATCTGCTGCCCAGCAGACAATCCCTTGCAGCGCCCTTTGGTATGCAACAGTTTTGCGCCTCACGCACGTTGCCTCAGCCACGCTGCGAGAACCACACACTCTTGTGGTGCAGGGATTGATTGCAGGGCCACAGTGAGGACGAGGACGAGGACCAGGACCAGGACCTGGGGTCTGGAGTGCAGAGTGTGAGCTAAGCAAACTGTCAATATTTGATGTATGTTAACACCCTGTAGCCCGCCAGGGCAGAGGCCATGTGTCAACACACTCGAACACAGAGTCGGAGGGGAGGGAAGGGAAGGGAAAGGAAGAGAAGGGCAGGGATTCTGGCATATTTTTGACTGGTGACTGGTGCCGGGGTGCCTCTGCCTCTGCCTGTGCCTCTCTCACTCTGTGTGGCCTGTGGCCCATATGCACCATTTGGCAGCTGGATGCCAAAATGCCAGCCACAAACATGCGCGCCAGAGGAGCCGCAACCCAGGGAACGGGGACAGAGCAGGAGCATAAGCAGGAGCTCTGGTCCTGGAGCCAGACGTCTGTCATGTTGTCTGGCTGTTGGCAACATTTTACTGTTATTCAATATGTCAAAATCGTGTCGATAACGTTCAAACAAGCCGGTCTAACACACACACACAATGCGCCGCACTCCAACACCCACAGAGAGCAGCAGCAGAGTGGCAGCAGGAGCTACAGAATGTGGCAGGCTGACGACGATGCCGCCATTTGTGGCTGCTGCATGCGGTTGATGGGTCTGACGCTTGATGGTTAAATGTCGGGCTTTGGAGCTCTGCCCTCCTCTCCTCCCGCCATATAGGATCTGAGGCTGCTTCTGGTGCTGCTTCTCCAAACGTTTAAAGAGCCAAAGTCGCAAACACGCACAGAGACAGACAGACAGAAAGGGGGAGACTTAATTAATCAATTTCAAATCAATTACCACAAATTTGTTACCAATATGCAAAGACATGAATCACGGACCCCAGACCCCTGGCAGACCCCCACCCTCGGCCATGTCGCAAGATAAGGACATCTCTGCCTCAGACGCCTGGAACGGGCAGAGGCAGAGGCAGAGTCTGGCCGGGCATAAACAAATCTTGGCTGTCAAAAGTGCTCAAAGCCATTGTGCTAATCTCAGAGGAGCACAGACAGAGCAGCAGAGAGACAGAGGATGTTGGATGCAAGGCAACAATGGCCACAGTGGCAGTGCCACAACAACTCTAACGGCATTCAATAAATCACTAAACACTTGAATGACGCTGCCAATGCAACTTGCAACACATTGCACAGAGCCAGAGTCCCCGAAAACTGAGGCTTAACATGCAAAACGTCACCCACACAAATACACACACACACAGAGACCGAGAGAGAGAGAGAGAGGCAAACGGAAACGGATGCAAGGCTGCAAAAGGCAATGGTAATGCAAGTGGCCAATGGGCTATGGCAGTGCCTTGGCCCCTTTGGCAGGCAGCCTCATAATTCAAAATTGAAATTGCAACAATCAATTGCAACAACATGCAACAAATCGTTTGTAGCCTGGTAGGCTAATCACTGCACGTACAGCCGTACAAAGGGGATGCCTTCACCCTCACCCTCCCGTTCCCCTTTCCCATCCCCTCTTTTTGCTGACATATAAATCTCAGTTGGAGTCGCAGTTGGCAAAGACGATGCCCGGTCGGAAGGGGGCACAAGATGTGGGGAAAGGGGAAAGTTCAATTGTTCGACTGCACTCGAGGCAGGTCTCCACTTCTGATAGGGAATGCCTCAGGAAGATGGAGATGATGATGAAGGAGCTATGCCATTCCATTCCATTCCATAGATTCGGGTCCTGTTCGGTCTGTCAGACACTTGCCGATGCCCTACACATACTGATGCTGTAATTGATGTATGTTGGTCCTATGGTAATGTATCTCATTCTGAATGATGATAGCCTGTAAGCTACCTTAAGAATAACCAAATGATTGATTGATGCCATCTACACCTTATTTATTGACTGAGATTATTGAGGGTTCAATCAAGCTTTAGTGGATTGATGGAAATAATGTAGCCGAGTCAAAAGAGAATATAAAACTAGTAGGAGTTTTTTTCCACAAAGCTCTGATTAATAGGCATGATTGATAGAAGAACATCCTGCCTACCACCCACCACCCACCAGCCAGCAGCCAGCACCCCACCTCACCCCTCATCCTCTTCCGCATGCATTTGCAGACCAAAATATAAAATGCTGGGAATTTATTTTGTTTTATTTCGTATTTACGTAAAATATTCCACTGGCAGCGTGCCCTCTACTTAGGACCGACCGACCGGTACACGTACACTCCACTATGGGGAGTGTGCAATTAATTCCCAGCTTCAGACCCATTTACATGACAAAGTTCAAAGAATCTGCCCATTCCTCTGGCAATGCACTAAGAGGTTTTCCGTCTCCAGTGCTGCTGAGCCCCCAACCTGAGCGAAGGTGCCGGGCCAATGAGGCGTAGGGTGTAATTAGTGCCAGCCTCTAGACTCTTGGCTCTTGGCTGCTAATCTGTGATTTTCCAAATTGTTTCACAAGTGTCATAAATCAATGAAATACCAATAAGTCGTCGTCGTCGTTGTCGTTGTCCTGCTCCTGCTGCTTCTGCTGCTGCTGTTCCTCGTTCTCTTGCTGCTGCTGCTGCTGCCGTTTGCAATTGTTGGAAAATGCAAATTTCGCAAAAGGATATGCCCATGCATAAATGTGGAGGACCGGAGGCCAGCCGGGGACCAGGGAGCGAAACAGGTCAGGCCAGGAAGGAGTCACAGCCGACATCAGGCAGAAGCCAGACACGAAGCAAACATATTTCATGCAGTCTCAATTGGAATTCTAAATCAATCAGATTGAGACGGGGCCAGCAACTCAACTCGCCAATGCACTGAATGCACTGAGAGAAAACCAAAAGCAGCTGCAGTTCCCTTAGCTGCAAAATGTGAAGAGTACAAGCGGGAAAGTAATATCCAAGAGATAGCACAAGTCCAAAGATCCAAGGCTTGCCTTGTGCAGTAGTAGTACATTTGTAGTACATTTGTATATACCATATATACTACGATCCAAGATAGGCCCAAATTCATTTGCTATCTAGGGCCATCTCCTCCTCCTGCAAAGCTCCTCTTGCATTCTCTCAGTGCCCCCAAAAGTTGGTGCGTCTGTGCATTAAGTAAGACACAAATCATAATCGTATGCGTCGGCGTCGGTGTGGGTGGGGACTGGGGCAATGGCAGCTGGACAAGGATCTGTGCCGAGGTCCACAGGGCAGGCAGGCAGGCAGCCAGGCAGGCAGCCAGGCAGGCTTCGTCCTGGTAGGAAATGCAAAATTTCAAATATGAATTGAACTGATATATTAATGGCCACTTGAGTTGCACTCTCCGCTGAGCCAGGACCTGGGGACGTTTGTCAGCAAAAGTAACTGCAACTTCCTGGGGCATGAGTTGACAACAAGGCAGAAGGCAGGAGGCCAGCGCTAGGGAAGGGAGGGTGGGCGACCGGGTCGGTGTTGGCATTTATAAATCAAAATTTTGGGCCAACAAACTGAACACAGACGCAGTAGCAGTAGCAGTCGCACTCGCACAGAGTGAGGACATCTACAGGCCTGATTCTGTTTCTATTTCTGTTTCTGTGAGTATCTGTGAGGCTTGTGTAATTGCCAGGACCTGGACTGCATCCTGCCGGGAAGATGGGCGTAGGATGTGGCTTGAGGTGGATCCTTGTGTGTGTGGGCCACAATTGCAGCAACTTATCTCTCGCCTGCCCATATAAATAATGACAAGCACGACGACAAATAATAATGCACACACACACACACACACGCATACAGAACACAGGACATGGCAGGACAATAGGCCTGAAAGAATTGTGGAAGCGGGAAGAGAAGTGGTGACCGGGTGAGCGATGTGTGTGTGCATAATATGAAAATTTATGTGCGGAAAGGATTGAAAATAAATTTATGAATTATATTGGTTAGAAAATTGCATCTACTCAAGGATATCCGTAATGTCTCTAGGATGTGCATGCCTCTGCCTCTGCCTTGTACGGTGTATGGTGTACGATGTACGGGCCATTGTCGCCGGATGCCCGCCCAAACCTATCTGTTACATTCAACAATGTATCCTGATTCAATTTATTGTTTGTTTGATTTGCATTGTCTGTGCCCCCTTAGACAATCGCCAGTCGCCAGATATTATCCAGCAATGCACTGCATTCGTATGGCTATCAGAACTCTCTCTCTCTCTCGCTCTCTCTCGCAATCTCTTTCGTTGTTTGAGCCATTTAATCAGCGATAACAGCTGCAATTTGCGCCCAAAGTGCTTTTCGAATCATCCCCAAATAACAAAAATATTAAAAATATTTTGGCATGAGAGTACAGAGAATGGATGAAAGTTTT
Source organism: Drosophila algonquin (assembly GCA_035041765.1). Taxonomy (NCBI): domain Eukaryota; kingdom Metazoa; phylum Arthropoda; class Insecta; order Diptera; family Drosophilidae; genus Drosophila; species Drosophila algonquin. The sequence goes on along the minus strand of JAWNKY010000339.1, from coordinate 809,341 downwards.
CCCCCCGCTGCCTGTCGGAGAGCTTATCATAAAAATCCAATAAAAGTGGGCCCAAGGATTCCCCTCGTTTCTCAAGCTTTTTATGTTTCACCCCCGTGTTCTGTTTGTTCTGTTTTGAGTTTGAGTTCTTACCTGCTGCTACTTGCGGTCTCATATAATGTAGTTTATGACTGTTCCTCCCTGCCGACCTGCCGCCCTGCCTCCCTGGCAAATCTGTCAAAGTTCAGTTACATGATTTCATCCATCCACCTTCTTCTTGGGGAATGGGGATGACTGAGGAGACTGAGACTGATCCATGGAAAAAGGAACGGAACTGGCAATAAAAGTTTCCCGACACGTTTATGCTTATCTCGAACGTAATCGCAATCTCAATCTCAATCCAAGGACCAGACATGTCCTGGCAGTTCATCAAATGTCTGGCGACAAGTCACGACTGGCTTACGGCTTTCAGAGACATCAATTGTGGGACACATTTCATTAGTTTGGCATTACTATTCGTTATTGATAGGGACGTGTGGCCTGAGTGGCTGGCTAATGCGGTTTTCCTGTCAGGGTGGCCATCGATGGCTGGTTTATAGCGATATATAAATATATATATCCCAAGTCCCCGCCTAGGACCTACTGCCTTCAGGCCCAAAAATCGGTTGAGTCTTTCTGTATAACAGCGATGATAGGAACTAAGATTTGCACTAGTTTGCACACCAATCTCATATCAAAATTGTATACTTTAAAGACTTCGATTTTAATATATTAGCCATATAGCCATTCCCAGAACCTCGACGACAACCCAGACCCATACCGAGACCCAGATTCCCACACCGTTTCAGAGCCAGAGCGAGGGTCTCGGCTTCAGTGCACAAGTTAATTGCGCCCCACAATTGAAGTAATATTATTACAAAATCAACACCTCAATTAGGTTTTTAATGTGTCATTCAAATTGCGACTGCAATTACGCTGGGCGGCCCAATCCCGTTCGCTGGTTGAGAGCGGTCGGCCCATATAAGTCGCAACCTCGAAGCCAATGCCATCCATTGAACCGCCAGTGCTCCATCAAGATGCGTCTCTATCTGCTGTTTGCCTTCGTCCTTAGCTGCTGTCTGCTGGTGAGTGGTGGCCATCAGTAGTTCCAGTGCCTTCCAGCAACCTAGATTTTGTACTCCCTTTCAGCATCTGTCGGCTGGCGGAGTGAGCCATGGCCTGGCCCAGGGACTGCTGGGTGCGGGCCACCATCGCAACTCGACGGGCTCCCCCCCACCTCGTGGAGGACCGCCACCACCCAGTACCACAGCCTCCTCGGGATAGCAGAACCTTGGATATGGACTTTGGATCGACCCATGACGTGACCCCTCACCTATGTTGTATACGCACTTTAGTTTCAGAATAAACAGAGCATTGTCACAAAGCAAAAACAAAAGCAGTAATTTTTCTACCAAGTCTTAAGAATTAAAATGTATTATACCGAGATGATTGTGGGATAATGTGACACGTTTTTAGATGGTGGCCATCTAATACCACTGATACTATTATTATATATTTGCATAATATATCTCTCTATTGTATAAACAAGTTTTGGATAGTCATCGTGTTTCTGGGATTAACCCAGATCAGCAAACCAAAAGATGCTGTTGGTAAATAGTAAAAAATATAAGCAATGGATTACAGAATAAAAACGATTCAAATAATTGTGGGTACAGGGAACAATGTTTATAAAAGTTTACTAAAGTATCCCCTGTTCGATTACTTTCGGGAATACTCGTAAAAGCTTTTCCAAAGCATTAAACCCCCGTAAATGCTGCGATCTGTCCGGAAGATCTATTCGCAAGAGCTTGATATAAAAGCTCGCATAGTTCTAATGATTCACGAATGATTCACTGCAAACTCGATAGGACTAGTGCACACTATTTGATTGTCATCGGCATTAAGCGAATAAAGGCAGTAGGAATTAACGAAATTATCTTTATCTGAATAGAACAGATCAGGGGAGAGCAGAGCAGAGCAGAGCAGAGCGTAGAGCAGCGCAGCACGTGACCCATGACTGAGGTGAGGTGAGGCTGCAATTTGTAATCAAATTTGTTGATACAGCATACCCGATTGTTTATTGTTTCAGCCAATTGAACGGAAACCGCCAAGATGAGACATACCATCTATAAAGCAAACGCCGAAGCGAGAGCAATCGTCAGTTTTCGATTCAAACTGAAGAGATGAGGCCGATAGTGTGTCGCTTCGTGGTGCCGCTCCTGCTGGCCCTGCTTTGCCTCGCCTGCTTTGGACTTGGTGCCGGAGTTGGAGCAGCGCCCATTGGCGAGCATGTGGATCATGCTGGCTGCATTCGGATAACGATAGTCAAGCGGCCACTGGCAACGACCCCAACCACCACGACAACGACGACGACCACCACCACCACCACAACGACAACGGCGGCCACCACAGTGGCCACTGGATGAAGATCCAGATCCAGATGCAGATGCAGATTCAGATGCGATGGAATTTGAATTAGATTTCGGGATTCGAATGAAATAAAAGGCCAAGCGAAAGCCGGAATCATGTTAATAGCATACTCTCGGGCAGCCACTCGAAATGTAATTTCAGAGGCACTCCAGCCGCCATTCTCTAACCCCTCCTCCTCCTCCTCCTCCTCCCCAAGGTAATGGGCCAAAGGCAGACCACACAATGCACAAACGAAGCTGCCGAATATAATTAAATATTTTATCGCACAAAAAGTGCCAAAAATGAAACGACAACAAGAAAATGAGCAGCCGGCATGCGTTTGGTCTGGGTCTGGCTCTGGTACTAGGTACTGGTACTGGCTAGGCCTGCCTGGTCCTCGGCCTGAACCATTGTGGAGAGTGTGGAGAGCCCAGGTAGAGCCCCGCTTTCCTTCTAATTCTGTAAGCTGTAAGCTGACATTGTTTTGGCAGTCGGGAAAAGATTTTTCAGGCCGGGTGGATGTGGATGTGGTTGTGAGGCCGAGTGAGTGTGGAACCCATGTTGCCCCACAAACAATAAACCCGCAGATCCCCTCTACCAGTACCATTCAGGCAGTGCATTTCTTGGGTCCTTTCAGATGGTTGCCGGCAACTACTAGAGCAACAGCAACAGCTACAACAACTACAACATCCCCAACCATGGCCCATTGTTCTCCCCTCCATTTTGTTGTTCCGACAATTTCCATATGAATTTTAATTATAATTTTTCTATGCTCATTTTCATGAAAACAATCAAAAATGACTTTTGTGCCTGCTCTTCAAAAAAAAACTACACTTCAGTGGCAGCGGCAGGGACATGGGCAGGGGCAGGGGCAGGGACCAGTTGAAATTGTCACTGGCATTTATATGGCTGGAGGCCCAGTCGCCAGTGCCAGTGCCAGTGCCGGTGCCAGCTACCGGGCAGGGGATCGGAGGTGGCGAACTACATGTCAAGTGACTTTGTTCGGGGAAGTGTCCCAAAGGTACAGCTGCGGATGGAATGCTCTAACAGAAAGATGAGAGGAATATAATAGAAGACTGTCATTCGCAGATACTCGTAGTCCAAAATCAGAGATGGAATCAAAGGGAAAATATTGGGAAATCGATCAAAGATGGAAAAAAAGAAGAAGAAAAAAGAAGTAAGAGATTACAAAGAAAAGAGTGGCAAAAATTATACAGGAATCCAGAAGCAAGCAAGAAAAAAGATCATATAAAAAGTATATCGAAATGGAAGTAAGGAAAAAATTAACATCCCCAAGACGAGAAGAAAAGATCATTGAAAGTATAGATTATTCATGTAAAAATTTCTATGTACAAATTTTTTTAAAAATATATATTAACAATAAGCGATTAAAAATGTAATTGGTTCCCGATCAATAAGAATAATTACTTTTATTAGAAGAAAAAATATACCGAAGATACAAATATCAAGAACAAAGTTTTACCATAAAAATGCGGCTCAAAATATTATTATAAATATTTTAATAATTTTTTGAGGCGGAAGAATTGATGTTCTAAGTTGAATGTCTCCTTAAAGCAGATCCGAGGGAATTTACAGAACGCATATGCTCTATGCTCTACTCATGGAGAGAGAGCGAGAGAGAGAGTGAGAGAAAGCGAGTGAGTGAGTGAGTGAAGGGAGTGGACAAATTATATTCCAGCATAAAAAGTAACACAAAAGCAACACGGCGACATAAACAAGTTAACAGAGCGAGGAGTTGTTTGCCCTTTGTGGCTGTAGCTGTTGGCCAGGCAGGACCTGCTGCTGCAGTAGTTGTTGCTGGTAGTGGCAGCTCGGCAGCTCGGATGGCACGTTAGCGCTGCCAACATCCGTTTCCTGCCCTGGCCAAAAAAACAATCCACCCATATGACAACTGTCGCTGTTCCCGTCCCCTGTCCCAGTCCCTGTCCCTTTCTCAGTCCCAGTCCCTACTCCAGCTCCTGTCACTGGCCATGCATACAACATAGTTTTTGAATATGCCGCGAGGTGGTAGTGCACACCTGTGCCGCATGCAGAAAGCCTCCCCTCCCCTCCCCTGCCCAACCCTACCCTGGCCTGCCCTACCCGCTTTACCGAGATTTGCACCCGTCCAAAGGCCCAGCTCGGAAGCTGTCATTATGCATTCTGATGACATTTCGCCGCTGTCTTTTGTGCAAAATTATTTTTGCAGCCGGCTAATTAAGAGAACTGCAGATAGCTGGAGAGGAGAGTTAAGCGGATCTGGATTGAAGAGACGGCCGCTGAGCTGAGCTCATTGGTTGTTCTCCTCATCGATCCCTGGCTGGTCCCTGGTCCCTGGTCCCTGGGACAGAAACTAATTTTGCAAACATTTTGCAGCTCATAAACAATTCAATTTGCTGCATAAACGACCTAAACATACAAATAGTAGAACCAAAACCGGGACCGGGACTGGGACTGGGACTGTAACCGGGACCAGGAGAGGCTACCAAAGTCGTAGTATAGTTTTACCACACATGAAAAGCAGTAAATATTCAATTAATGGCAGAAGTAAAACTAACGTGGAACCCTTTTGGGGTAGCCCCACCTCCAACCCAGAGAAAGAGTGACCCCCAGCCGGGAGAGTAACCCAAGACCCAATCGTTTGTGCCTGGCACTTGAAAGCGGGCTCCCATCAAGGGGTGCACTTCTCCCCCTGTTGGTGTTTTTTTATTTCCTTTTTCGCTTTCTATTTGGGTAGCCAGCTCTTTGATTTGTTGGGTCGGATAGTGGTTTGGGTCCGAGTCCGGGTCCAGGTCCAGGTCGAGATCCGGGTCTGGCACTGGCTCCGGGTTCATCTCTAGGAATGGTGCCGTAACTGCGGGCATTTTTCTAATTATGTACAGAGGATAGCAAGGCAGAACTGCTTTGAACCCATTTCTCTGGCACAAAGCCCAAATAATTATGAATTGTGTTTTATTTTAAATATTTGCTAAGCTACCGAAGGAACATTCATCCACCCATCCACCCACCCGCTGGTCAGCCATCCACCCACCCATTCTCCATTCACGCGCTTCACGTTGCCGTCTCCTGTATGGCCTTGTGCTTGAGTCCGAGTCCAACTGGCGTCCTGGAGGGGATCAGGGACTGCTTTTGGCGACGTCGCTCCAGCCAGCGGCGGACGAAGGGCGTAAGGAGCCGCGTGTCTATGGCGTCCAGGTCCGTTTCCCGCAGCAGCAGGCTGGTGACGAGAGCCACCACGATAGTCAGCAGTGCCCCAAAGAGGGTGAAGTAGAGATACGAGATGCGATACAGCTGGAAGGGTCCACTGGGAGCCTCATGACTGCAGAAGAGAACAAAGAACCGATCCATTAAATGAAGAGTTGGGGAATCTGTAATAATTGAGAACCCACCTGAAGGCACCGTCGAGCGGCAGACTGGCAAAATTGCGCGGCTCGCCGGCAAAGTGTAGTTGCAGCCCATCGTGGAGTAGGGCTTACGCTGGTACACCAGGTTCCCGGTGACCAGATCCCGCTGGGCGCTCACACACATCCAGGCCATGACCACCAGCGAGCTGAAGCCGCCGAGCAGGGCTCCCTTGGAGTTCACCCACGGCAGCATGACGCCGGCCGTGAAGATGCCCAGCAACGGGCCATTGGCCACCGAGGAGAGCGTGATGGTCAGCTGCAAGACGGCGCCCAGCTTCTCCACTGCAAAGACCAGCGCCACGAAGATGAAGCCAAAGACGACGACAACGCTGCGCATCACGAAGGCCGTCTGTCCCTCGGTGAGAGGCTGACGCCTGAAGGTCTTCACGAAGTCCTCCAGCACGACGGCCGACAGGGAGTTGAGTCCCGTGGAGAGCGAGGAGAGAGCCGCACTGAAAACCCCGGCCACAAACACGCCGGGCAGACCCGGATACGAACCCAGCGTCTCCATGACGAGCAGGGGCAGGAGCTGGTCGTTGCGCTGGGCCAGCTTCGTCTCCAAGGGATCGCACTGGGCGTAAGTGGCGTAGATCAGGAGACCCGTATAGCCGCAGATCATGAGGAAGGCCAGCACCCCGGCAATGAAGGTCCAGATGGCGATGCGTGCATCTTTGAGGGTTGGCAGCGAGAGGTAGCGCTGGATCATGTTCTGGCTGATGGCGTTCGACTTGAGCCAATGGGCCACGCCGCCGAGGACCAGGGAGTAGAAGGTGTACCGCTCGGTGATGTCCGGCGTGAAGTTGGGCCTCTCCAGACGGGCCGTCTCCTGAGCACGCTGCCAGACGACGCTCGGTCCCCCAATGTCCAGGGTGCCTTTAATCAGGACCAGAGCCATGGCACCGAACATGATGATGGTTTGAATGACGTCCGTCCAGACCACGGCCTTGAGGCCCCCGATGCACGTGTAGAAGATGCAGACCACACACACAATGGGCGTCACTATGTGGATGTTCACCCCGGTGGCCTGGTTGAAGGCTATAGCCGGCACATAGATCACAATGGGCAGCCAAAGGAGCTGTTTGCGAAATCTCATTAGAAACCGTTGCAATGCAGCAATGAAGACGATCACTCACCGAAGCCACAATGAACATGACGGAGCCAAAGAGACGCAGACTCCGATTGTAGCGCTGTTCCAGGTACTGCAAAGAGACCGTCAACCGGCAGTCGAGTCACATCACTTCCCATGTGAAAATGGAGGATGGCTGAGGCTTACCTTGTACGTGGATATGAGATTGAGTTCATGGAAGACCGGCAGGAAGAAGTAGTACATGCAGAAACCCATCAGCACCAGCGAGCCCATGATGTACATGTACTGGGCGCCATACAGATACACCTCCGTGGGAGTGCCCAGCAGGGTGATGCCCGAGATGAAGCTGCGGAAAAGAATTCCAAGAAGAGCTCGGCATGAGAATGTACTCGTACCACGTTTCCCAATTGCCTTGACCTTCACAATAGTCAACTGTCGCTTGTCGCCTGTCGTCGATCTCAGTCATCTCTGGGGAGATCAAAGTGCGTTTTATACAATTCAATTAGCACCAATGTCACCGTCGTCGTTGTCGTTGTCGTTGGCGTTGTCGCTTAAATTGTCCAGAATCTTAGTCGCAGTCTCAGTCTCCGTCGCTCGGGCAATTGAGCGTCGTCAATTTGAATGCCCTGCATGCGGGTTAGTTGGTTCGTTAGCGACGTTAGTCAATCCACGGAGCCCAGCTTTTGCGGGCCAATTATGAATTATGAAACATTCCGATTTGCTGCGTTGATAGGAGAGCGAGTTTGCTAAAAATAAACCCCAGCGGACTGCCCCTACAGGCAGAAACTAGAGCAAACTGCGACCCACAATGGGGGAACGGGAACGGCATGGTCTGCATAGGGGTGTTTGCCAAATAACGGGGTGCTAAATGGCGGAGGCCTATCTGCGTTTTGGGGGCGTTTCATACTTGTATCTAGGACGACTTTGTATATAGACTATCGATCCGTTCTATCTAGAAACTCGGACTTCTAATTCTATAAGCTATCGTTCGAAACCTTGACATCCCAAAAGCCATACCCACCTCGATATTAGCGACATGGTAATGGGAAATATCTTCATCTGCCTGCCGCCCACCAGATAGGAGGCTGCACTGTTGGCTGCCTCCTCGGCACCACCGTGAGCCCGCTGCTTGCGGGACTCTTGACGCAGCTGCAGGCAGAAGTAGACCCCAATCACGGCGCAGATGGCCAGCATCATGCAGAAGACCACATAGTCCGGCCAGCCGAAGCTCTGCAGACTGGCGCGCAGCTCCTCCACATGCATTTTGCCGAAGAACTTCCACACAGCTATTAGACACACGAACAAAAAATGGGGCACTACCGATCGATCGGTGGAGGATAGACGCGAATTTCTTGGAGGTGTACCGCACTTTTACTGACCGCACCGCTCTGTGGCACGCATCAGAGGTGACTGCCGCACACCGAAGGAAGACGGCTCTGTAGAGCCGCGTCTGGTTACACTTTGATTTAGATTTGTTTTATCATCCGTCCATCCATCCAACCGTACAACCGTACAACCATCCAACCATCTATTCCCCCTTCCTGTCCGGCTTGAGTGTCAGCTCCAACTGCAACACTCGTAGTTGTTGTTGCCACACACCAACTAAAGTATTATTATTAGTATTAATGATATTATGACACACTCAGCACTCGACAAACGACAAACGACACTCGGAGCCACCGCTGTGAGAGTCACAGCTATAGCCATAGCCATAGATAAAGCCTTAGCTGATCCAACAGCTGATGGCAGACGGCCAGCTGATCTTCGCCTCAGTCCCATCAGTCCCATCCCAGTCGCAGCGCCTATTTCCTAGCTAATTGAGTCAGTGGCCCGCAAATTGAGTCGCCATCGGGCACTTAAGCCAACGCGTTGTCTTCGCCTTGGTGCTCAGCTTGGAGGCAATTTTGTGGATCGAGAGATTGGAAATGGGTGATACGAGTGGAAACTAGAAACTGGGGAATGGGAATGGGGAATGAGGAATGGGGTGCGACTGCGTAAATTAACTTGATTAGATTTAGCTGGCAATTTGCACCCGCCGCTGTGTCTGTTGGGATTGAAATCTACGTAGCTATGTAGGCCGCGGCACCTCAATTTGCCAGAATTTATAAGATTTTGGAGGGGACCATGGAGATTGTACGCTGAATCCACGCTGATCATTGGAGAATATTTGGATACATCACAGCAATCGATGCTGGTTTATTAAAAGGAGCAACAAAAAAAAAACAAATCTAAAAGGGACATAAAGGACAAACTGCAGAGCTGCTAAACGCCGTTTAGTAGATTGAGCTGAGTGGAGGCCATGGCCATAGCATCGTCCTAGGCCCGACTGTTTTCGGGCCAGCCACTGCTGCCTGCCTCTCTGCTGCCCAGGACAGCGCCAGCGCTGCGCTCCAAGAAGCCTGGACATGGAGGAAAGAACTTGATTTGATGTGCATCGATCAGAAGTCAATAGGGAGGGGAAGGACTCACCTGCTCCTGATCCTCCCGCACTCATGGTCAGTATCGAGCTGGTCAGCTCCTTGATGGTGCGCTCCAGTTCACCTAACTTGGCCAAATCATCGCCGGAGGGCGCCGCCCAGCAGTTCTGGCTCAGGCACAACAGCAGAGCGAGGCACACAAGAGCACAAATTGGATGGACCATCGCGTCGACTGCGGTTAAACGGTTATGTGGTGACAGTGTTCGATGCATGGCCTCTTTATAGGTCTGGCTCCATCTAGATCGGGAATCATTTCATGGATCATTACTTGATCTAAACGAATCGCTTTCCACGCTTCAACGATTGGCAAATGAACTGAAACTGGAAACTGGAAGTTCCACAAAGATTCCTATCTAGCGGTCATGGGCTGACCAAACTTCGAAGCAACATTCAGCGGAGTTTTTGGGCTTTCTGGAACAGACATTCCTAAACCAAAACTGTTGTGATTTCAATACGTTTTAAGCATTGCAAGATTATTTACTTTCGGATCCTCGGAATGGATAGAATTATAGTCGGAAATCAATCTTTTTCTTTTTCCAATGCCGTTATTCCTTCGTTAGAGCCAGGGCTGCCTTACGTTTCCAAATGAGAGTTCGGTCACACTACGCGATCACGGATCGATGGCAGCCCGAAAGTGTGCAACATTGAGTTGCGATTGGCCGGTAACGACCGACCTTTGATGCATTTATACATTTGCCCCAACACTTTGACGTCCCCCATCGTACACATCTTTTCCGTCTGCACTTTGGCAGGTGGAAATTCTGATGCTGTTGCAGGCGGCAGCTTCAGTTTCAGCTTCAGCTGTGGCAAAAAGCGTCTGCACTTTTGTGCCAATCGAAGCATAAAATGACAGTGAGTGCCACTACACAGCTGGAGACACATACCCGTGCACCGTGCACCCGTACTAAGAGAAACAGAAAATGTACACTTGTGCACCTATGTACTACACACTCACACACACACACACACAGAGGCAAATCAGAATCAAAAATTGTATGCGTTTGCACCTTGAACATGCGTCGCAGAGTACGAGTACACACCAGGTGAATTTTTATTCACGCCACTCACCAAATGAATACTACAAATACTCACTCTCTGCGCTACCTTCATTCGGTTGGGGCTTGGTACATACCTAACATCGGGGACACAGATGAGATGGGGGATCTCAATAGAGATTGTTTTACAAATCATTAAGATCTATAGGGATGGAACAGATATGAACAGACATATGTATGTATATATTTTTAGGTTCGGATTAGCCAATATTCAATCTAATAGAATTTCCTTCTCATTTTGAAAGTCGAGTACAGATCTCGATTCCAAAGTATGCGAAATGTGATTGATTTATAGGATTAGATATGTAGGGTCTCTATGGATTCGTCTATTACTGGGAAAGTACGAATACGAATACGAGTATGTATGCGAGTGGGGGTGTATATATCTTTTTGATTTCGCTGACTGATTTTTCTCGCATTTCTTGTTTATTTTTATGCTTTTTTCACTGCAGCGTCAACGGCGAATTAATTAATTCCAGTGGAGCGCTTTTTCAAGAAAAAGCCCTTTTTGCCACGAGTGTGGGTGCATGCTCCATACCCTGTTACACCCTCTCTCTCTCTCTCTTTCTCTCTTTGGTTGGCCCACTCAAAACGGTTTCACAGGTGTTGCAATATTATTTGGAATTATGCTGGAATTTCAGTGTTTTCCTTTCCGTTTTCCCTACATGTTTTTTCAGCCCACTGCCGCTGCCGCTGTTGCGGCTGCTGCTGCTGCTCCTGCTGCTGCTGGGAAATGCCATAAAAATTATTTGCTTTTTTCCTTTTTAATTTTGTTTCAAGTTGCATATGTCTCTCGCCCTACACCTGGGTGTGTGGTTCGTTGTTTATAGCTAACTTTACAGTTGAGAAAGCATTTGCTAAGTGGTTTTAATTAGTTGCCTACGACTCGCTTTTGCCCGCGACCAGCAACCAGGGTTTGTGAGGTACCAAACCACTCAATACAATAGTATGAATACAAATACGAGTTTATCCCGATGCATATGCCATAGGAGTAATGGGTAGATGCGCTTTTCATTTTGAAGATCTTCCAAACCTCTCGCCCAAATAGAACACTCCCTGACAGAGGGACACTCTTTATACGCATATGCAAATGTTCACTCAACCCTCTATCTGGACTCCGCCCCCGCCCCCGCCCTGGCCACTGTCATTCACACTTCGGTCATCATCAGGGGGCCAGGCTTGAGCACCCATTTACAATATTTATCAAGTGCGCGAACACACCCAAAGCCAGGGCAGGGAGCAGGAGTGCGCGATTAGGACGTGCTACTGGACTCGGACTCGGACTGGGGGCATCATATATTAGGGGCTTTGGCTCTGGTCATCATCGTCAGCAGCAGCGGGCCTATGCGTGGCCTCTAATTACATCGCATTGTCATAACAAAATTGAGCGCATTTGACACGCAATTGCCCCACAGTTGGCGGTACGAGAACGATGGCGATGGCAATGGCGATGGCGATGACGATGACATGTGAGAAATGCCACAGAAAGCAGAAGTCAGTGGCTAAGGAGGAGCTTCATTTTCGCCTCTGTGTACGGGACTGTTGCATCAGCCCAACTAGATAAGAATTAATTGTTCAATGGCACGCATTGCACTAAATATTTGAATATGTCCAAGCAGGTAACCTGCCCCCACTGACTTCTGACTTCTGAACACACCCCCTCGACATCTGTCTGTCTGTCTGTCCGTCCGACTCTTCTCGCTAATCGGATAAAATTCATAATTATTGTTATTACTGTCATTTTTCTAATGACCCGGCTGTTTGCGTGTACTTTTCTATTAAGATGAGCTATCAAACGCACTTTGACTGCACGGCGCTCATTCGCTCGATTCTTTTCGCTTGTTTGCTCGCTCGCCCGCTTTTTCGGTGGTTTTCCAGAACAGAAGGAGTGGGGGGGTGGGGAGGGGGGGCTAATGTCGGACCATCCCTCGCGCATCGCATCATCGATGTCCACGCAACGCACGCGTAAATTATGTAATTAAAATTCCGCACCTTAATTCGGGCAATTTATTACACGAGCTTTTGACTAATTGGATAACGATCTCTAACTGTGGCCACTAAATACATACTACACTCGTAGTAGTGGAGTGGTGCGCCCTGTACTCATGAGTTCATAAGCGATGCAGTGCCCGATAAAGCTGCGATTAATTGAATTTTTACTGTAACTCAGCCCTCTGCCACTCTGCCACTCTGACAAGGTGTGTGGAATCCACGAGAGTGATTAAGCATATGAAATTAGTGGCTCTTTGAGGGATGGCTATGATCGATGGTTAGGCACACACTAGGGTGAGGGTATTTTTATGCGGAGCATTTGCATAATATGACTCAATCTTTGTGATGAGAGAAGGATCGAAGGAGAAGACGGAAGAACTTCTGCAAAGAGCATCATCTTAGAACCCTGAATAGACGATCCCAGACGATCCCAAAAGTAATAACAATTACAATTGCATTGCTAGGGGATATATTTAAATGATTGACATGCCAGGGTGCAAAGAATCAGGATTAGAATAAATTGAATAAAATATGCAGAGTTCCACCAGGTTCCACCAGATACCATCTAGTGCTGGTTCCCAGAACGAACGGCGGGAGGAGCAGCTTCGGTTACATCTGAAGCTGTGCCGGTTTCTGCATCAGCTAACTTAGAAGATCCTGATCCTGATCCTGAATCTTTGCAGAACTTGCAGAACAACCAAATGGGACTCGGGAACGTGCAAAGTTTGGATTTTCCATCTTGGAGCAGCTGCGTGAAGGCGTCGATTCCCTATCGGAGAAGTGCATTAGTTGGGATTCAATTCGGGCTACTTCGGGACTCCCTTTACCTTGTTTATCTCTGCGCAGTCTTCACTGCTCGCCGCCCTCCGTTCGCACACATCCTTTGCCACATTGAATAATTTCACGCACGGCTAAACGATCGAAGGAATTCGAAGGAAAATGTGACTTGGTCCGAGACGTTTCTGGGTCAGAACTTACATTTTCAACTGCCTCAGCGGGCAGGGTACAGTAGAGGGCCAGGAGAAGGCCCACGACAGCAAGGGAATGCTTCATCTTGGTATGGATTAGGTCTTGTTTGAAACTGATGTAGGAGTAACCTGAAGTGGGCCTTTTTATGGGGACTACCCATATCAGGACTTGTTGTTGGAAAGATTTCAGACTGCAGTCGTGCACTCAATACGAATCGTGACTTTTGACGGACTGCTATCTTTATGAGAGTCACAAGAAAGTCTTTCCTACATTCAGTCTTCTTCATTATCATTTCCAGCTCATAAATCATTTTATTTCAGAGTGAGAACGGCACTTTGCTTGGCGATCAATGATCGGGCATCATTCGTCACGCGAATGGCCCAGCATTTGCGACACCTTTTTCCTTGCGGCGTTCTGGTCAATAAATTGCACAGCCATTGATGGAAATTAAACACACACAAATCAACGGAATGAAAGTTATGAACAATTGCTCTGGCGTATTCAAAGCTTTTACGGCCAACACTGGAAGAAATTACTCAATGATTCGATCCATTGGGTGCAAAATAACCGAGGGGATGGGCGACAATTTCAAGCGATTCGATTGAAAGATATTTTGATTTGGAATCTGTTCTTGTCCTCTCATTGCGAGTCTCTTTGGTACCATTGGGTACCTTCATATCAAGATAATACTTTTGAACTTTGATCTCATCGATCGCTTTTTGCCTCAGTGCACGGGCTATGCATACGAGTCTCCAGCGTTAGCTCACTGTGCAAAACAGTTGCCATCATTAAAGCGAGCAATCGGATGAGTCAACCGTTTGGGGAGGTGGCCAGAGCTTAGTCAAACTATAAGCTCTGCTGGGTGGGCGGTGGGGGGTGTGGGGGCGGGGTTGAATGGGGAATGACGCGGTACTCTAAAAATAAAACGCTGCCCGACCGCCGCTGGGCAGGGTCAACGAAGCTTTTCGGTATGCGGCACACGTGGAGCCGATTGGAAGTCCGATTGGAAGTCGCATTGGCTGTCGGATTGGATGTCGGTGTCGTGTGGTCAGTCGAGTTTCGTTGGTCAATGGAAAATGTTGTGAGGCATTCGCCAAATATCGACTATGGCCTCCCATTGCACCCTGTTGCCCCTGCTGCTGCTGGCGCTGGCCCTGGCCCCCCTCATTGGTCCCTCGCACAATCCCGGGGTGAGTCTTGACCTAATCCGCAGCAAATCAATGAATACAAACATCCAAGTGTGGTTCCCCAGGCTCTGGCTCTCGAGTTCATGGATGACGGAGCTTGTGAACGACGAGGGGCATCCCATGGATGAGGAATCCTCCGCAGAAGTACCAACCATATCGACGGGCTATACCCGGGACACGATTGCCCACTTCAATCCGCGCAAGTCAGACGCCGGCTTCCGTCAGCTCTGGGAGCGCATTCCCCTGCAGAAAGTCGACGTGATCAAGAGGCGATAGGAGACAGGGAGGGGTGCAAGCCCAACCCAAATCGTGACCAAATAATCTACTCATTATACTCGTACACACATGAAAACTAACTATCCCCGACGAATGGAATGGAATAAAATATGCTATCGATTCTGACCCAGTCTGGGACTTTATTTATTAACATTTTATGGTAACATTCTACGGCATTCGAAGGAACAAAGCCAGTGAGATGAGAGAAATGGCGACTAAAACTAAGCCGGAGAGGAGGTCTGAAAACCAAAAAGATGATAATGCTCACTGGTCGGACGTTGGCGATCACCATCACCGGATACATACACTTCTCCACTGTTCTTGCACGATTGTCGGGTATGCGACTTTGCATGATAAGAAACACGATAAGGGACAGTACAATGAACAGCACTAAAAGAGTCGTCAGGACCTGCAAGTAGATCCCCGATTGGAAGCAGTTTTCAAGTAATCTAAAGCAGGCCAACTTACCGAATCATCGGGAGAATCAGCCCAGACGTCCGCACAAGGAAACATTTCGAATATTTTCTTGGAACACAAAAGCTAGCAATGATAAAGACAGCACTAGCAATGCTGGAATAATTTCTGGCATATCTTTCACAGCACTCTAATAAAATAAGTGTATTATGGGATTACTGGAAGTTATGATACGAATGATGGATTCAGTATTAGCTACTCCCAATAGGAAGAGGTTAAAATTCCTTGGACTCTCCCACACATTCTTCTATGGGTCAGACCTTCCTTCCCATTGGTCAACTCTATGTACACCCCACCCCCTTTACCCCTTAACCAAGGCAACCTTCGGCCCAAGTAGTTCTTGGGAAAGTAATAAAAAAGCGAGCGAAAGCAGAAGCGTGGCTAGAAAAAGCGGCCGTCGCAGGGTAAACTTTTTTATTTGCATTTTGTTTTAGGCAAAGGAGGGGAGGAGGGAAAAAGTGAGACCAACTCTGTTTCAGTTTCTGCTACTGTGTATATATATATATATATTTTTTGTTTTCTTTCTTTTTTTAGTGAGTGTGCGTGGTTTTTCGTTTTCTGTTTCTGTTTCCTTTTTTTTTTCTTGTTTTTTGGTGTTTTCTTCTTTGTTTTGTAGAAAAATGCACAAGTTTTATGCTTCCATAAAAGTTTTTGTGGGGAAAACTTTGCACTTGTCTTGTAGCTGGAAGCCGCCGAAAGGGTTTTACAATGATGCGCTATACGAGTTCGTCCGTCCACCTACTCGGTGATGGTGATGGTGATGGTGGTGCCACCAACTGTCCTCAGCCGCTGTCCAAGTGGGCGTGTCATGCACTTAATATTTGAGGCATATCATTAGGCGAACAATATCCCGAAAACTGAATCAAGGCAAGGGCTTGCCTCTGGGTTGCTCCATGTTGGGGGGTACAGGGGGTGTCTATAAGTTGAAAGTTTTAGGCAGAGCTCCATCTCCATCTTAAGAGTGTGGCGCACACACTCACTTAACCATCTCGGATTCGGACTACGCACTCACTTAAGCCAAGAAGAACCACAGTCTCCCAGTCCCCAGTCCCAGGCCCAGGCCCAGTCCAGTCTAGCCCCAACCACGAAACTAGATCTGGACATGAACCTGCAGCAGAATGGCTCCCATGCATTATCATTAAAATAAATTATTAGAGTCCGGTCAGAGTAGGGGATCGGATCGGGCTGCTGCCGGGCTCTGGAACTACGAGTAAAACGCATTTTGCACGTTTTGTGTGCGAGAATTTTTTACACGATTTTTACAACTTTTTTTCGACTGCCGCTAAGTACACAAAAGCATTTGCCGAAAGAGTCCAGAGGAGTCGGGAATGGGGTGGCCTGAGAATGTCGAGGGTCAAGCAGTGGTGGGTGGCTAAAGATAAAAAGTCAAGTTAGATGCGTTTAGAGTTAGAACATAACATTAAGTTAACCCACAGCAGACAAGTAAGGCAGCTGGAAAGATCATTATAGACCGTATGATACCCTCTACGGAGGGAAATGTTGCATATCTTATATATGCAAGAAGTTGCATTCTTTCTGTACTGGGCTGATCAAAAATTCAGCTGGTAATCTAATATCATTAATCGTAGATTTATTTAATTTGTATATTTCATACAATTATAGATTGAGATATATCCCAAATCATAATAACTGGCTAGCATGGCTTTCAGGCTGAACAATCAGAGATATTTTTCCGCATATTTGGTCCCATGGTATCCAAGATTAGGGCTCAAAAAGTCGGTGCCGTCTACGCAATCTAGCAGAATCGTCGCTCTCCAAGTTACATATATACTATAGCATATACTACATTCTGGATTCATTGATAGACATGCTCTATATAATCGTAAGCGATTTCTACTCGGGGTTACCAATTCTGGCCGAAAGAGCAAACGACTCTCAGAGTATCAAAATAAGGGTATCATAAAGGAAAGAGAGAGACAACGAGCAAGAAATAACTTTGCATACTTTTAGGCAGCTCATGTTAAATACTAATGCAGGTCGGTCTCTTCGCCCAACCAAAGCCCAGCGCATAGACGAAGCACCATCAAAAGACAATGAAAGAGCTGTGGTGGACCCGCAGGGGGAGGCGGAGGAGGATTGGCGCACGGACCACGTAATTTCTCAAGTAACCCAACCACGTAAAGCATAAAATATTTGCCTTTGAGGCGACCACCCTGCTGTCCAGCGTCCACCGACCAGGGACCATAAGAAAAGTATGTCTAAGAAAGTTGCCTCGTTGCCTCGCCAGTTTAGCAGTGCCACAAAACACAAGAGCTGCCAGCCGCTCATTTGAATACACCGCCCCCGTGCTTGTTGGTAGGTGCTCGGTGCTCGGACAGGCAAACAACTTTGACCACGCATTAGTCGAAAGATGCACTCGTACTCGTAAGATGCAGCCAGAAATGGAGGTGGAGGTGGTGAAGCACCAGTAGGGTAGGTGACGATGCTGGTCCTCGGGCCTCTGACCAGTCCCAGTCCCAGTCCTGGCAGGAGTCAGTCAGTTGACTTGCCACATGCCTCATGCTGCCAGGCACATGCAATTTGTAAGGCAAAGCGCATAATTTACAACGGACATGGACATTGCGTCCCAGCTCAGACCTGACCGCGTCTACACAGTCTTGAGACACAAGCTTCGTTCCTTAAGCGGTTAGAAGCTGAAGCTACCCGGAGGACAATGGATGGCCTATTTGTTGGGGTCAAAACTATAAAAATCAAACAAACTACACCGAAATGGAATCAAAATGAAGCGGGACACCCACAAGGGATTGCTAATAAGATATACCCGTACATGAAAGAAATAAACGGAGATCTTTCACTGACTCTACTACACCTTTCTATGGCATTACCAACCCGCTCTTCATAATTTTCAAAGTCTTCAGTTCAACGCTTGAATTATAGCTTAGAAAAAGAGGAAAACATTGTACCAGTCTAGAAGAAAATATACATACACAAGGAGGCGTTTCACAGATATAAGAAATCATAGTGCCCATTGAATATATTCATAGTCAACATACAAAATTTTGAGTCTCACAAAATCATTCTAAAAAAAACTGTCGCCAGCAGCACAGCTCGGAGACGGAACAAAAAATATTAATTTTTTAAAAAAGGAAAAAACAAAGGAAAAAATATTAAAACACCTAGGCGGTAAAAGTCAAATCATCAACTAACAAATCTACTTTTGTTTATCAAAAATCGAAGCAAGTAAGTAAAGAAAAATAAGTTACAGCCTGACATTTGGTTCAGTAATATTTGCAAAAGTAGGCAAGTAATAGATTGGAGGATTGGGACTGCCCAACAAGGCAAAGGGTAAGTGAAGCTAACTATAGCAATAGCTCAATTATCTCTTACAGTAATCTACCAAACATAGGGATAGATCGTAGGAAAGGCTTAAATTCATTGCAATTCATTGAGAATAAGGTAAGAAGGATAACAGCTGATTAGCTTGACATCCTTTTAATCCTTCCCAATATTCAACTAGATGCTGCGCCTTCGAGCTGTTTCTGTGACTGTGCAGCAGCTGCGCTCTATTAAACTCCCGACCGATCTATTGGAAGAAATCTCCTTGCCCAAGTCGCCCAAGAACATACACTCTCGCGGGCCCATCATCGAGACATATGTGGGCAAGCAAACCAACCCAGACTTTGCTGTACTGCCGATGCCGCCTCACCAACTCCCCCTGGACCTAAAGGGGGATACGGCTAAGGTTGCCACAATGCTGCAGAACTTCGATATCAAAATGGCTATGATGGAGGGAATAGGGAACTTCAAAGAAGAATTGCAGAAGCAGAAAGAAGCTATAAAGCAGAATGGCATTAAGAAGGTGATTGATCTATTCAATCGACGTTCCTAATCCACTCGTTAATTTTGTTAATTTTCCAAATTGCTTCCCACATATTTCCATATAACATGTAATTTCTTCGATTCCTAAAATAAAATGCATTATTGAGATGATAAATATTTAGAGGGTGAGCTGCATGGCTCTGGCTCTGCCAGGTTCTGGTTGCAGAAGATTTGGAAGGTTCTGACTGAACTGGTTGCCCGCTCTGAGGCAGAAGATCTTCTGCAGAAACGCTGGTGTGTTCACAATCCACCTCTCAGGAGTTTCCCGAAGTTTCTGTTGGGCCTAAGTCATGGCATTACTGGCAGAGCCTTTGGAGCCTCTTCCACGGATACTTCTCCAGCGAGTCACTCTGCGAGAAGGGTCCGCGTGTGGCTTAAGTGTCCCAGCCCAGTCCCAGGCAAGGCAAAGGAGTGGCGACTCAAGTGGTTATGGTCATGCATTTCATGGTGGGGCACGGCAGGGCAGAGGCAGAGGCAATGCGAGGGAAAGCGGTGTCCGCAAGAAAATAACTTGTAGCAAATTAAGTTTGTTAGTAATTAGAACACCACTAAGGACACCTGAGCGCCGCTCCAGGGCCAGGGCGCAGGACAACACACAACAATTAAACTTCTGGCTTCTGCCTCTGGTTGCACCTCCTTTTTTTGGCGGAGTTCTCCTCCCTGACCCTCTGTTTTCGCTCAGGTATCTTCCACCGGCTCGGCAGCAAAGTAACAAAAGTTGCAAGTCGCCTTGTCGAAAATTCCTCAAGTCGAAAGTTGAAAACTTTGATGTCCGAGCAGGAGCCGCTCCCTCCCCGCCACCGTCACCGCCACCGGCACCGGTCGCCCGCCTGCACTCGACAGACAGCAACTGTGCATCGGAGGTGGACGGACCCCGGGCCGTCGAGTGCATGCCTGCGTCCCTGTCTCAAAACACTTGAGCAATGTGGCCAAGTGGCCAAAGTTTTGCTTCTTAAAAAGCAGCAGTTGACGCACGTTTCCTCCCATCCCATCTCACATCCCTGATGGAACACAGCCACAGGATCGGGAACAGAGAAGGCCCCTCTGCCACATCTGTCGTAAAACATGACACTCGCATATTCATTTGAGAATGATCCAATCAAATGGAAAGTCAACCTAAGAGCTCGATCAACGTGATCGGCATGGGCGTGGCTCCCTGCAGTAATATCGCGGTGGCTTCCCCATTATTTTGGACAATCCGATTCGCTGCAACTCTCCTTATCTGGCCAACAAAATTAATCAGGCCATGGAGGTGATAAAGCGCCATAAGATTCCTTTGAGCTCTCCTAGAGCTCTCAAATGTCCTTCAGGGGACTCTTGGTTCCTTTTGTAGCAAGTACAGTTGAGTTTGCCTTTAGTTTGAAGAGAAACCTCACCATTGTCAAAGGTTTTTCCCCGAAAGATTCAGAGTAAAGTTATCCCTTTAAAGTTCTTGGCATGCCAATCAATAGAAGGGCCAAACACATCTCCGGGAGACCCAGAGTCCCCCTCCAAAGCTCAACGGTAATAAATACCACAAGAATAGCCCCTCAGCAACCACCCGCTCCCCCTCTCCCCATGCCAAAGATTGTGTATGCTTAAAGTTTGTGGGATGCCAATCAATATAAGCCGTCTTAAAGACCCAAGAACTGAAAACAATTTCGCACAGACAAACTGTGAATAGAAGGCCACACTTTCACTTTATTAACACCAAATTAATTTTGTCTCAAAACGCACACAGACCCACTCTACGCTCACAGATACACAGACACGACAGACAGACAGACGGACAGAGAGACAGACGTACAGAGAGAGAGAGAGATGTACACATGAATACATCTCGTACACACTTGAGTGCAGCGATTGAATTTTAAACAAGAACGACAAATGCCAGCAATCAAGTCAAGTCATGCCCGACAGAAGGCGAAAATGAACTTCCTTGGCCGGAAGAAGAAGGAAGACGGTTGAGGCGGGGGCGCAGAGGCAGAAGCAGAAGCAGGGCCGGGCAGCAGTTTGGCATGCGGCATGAGGCAGAAGACGAAGGCATTGTAACTATAATCAATATGCAGCAGTCAATAAAAGCGAGCAAAGGAGTAACAATTACAGACCCTCAATGGGTCTGGGGACTGGCAACTGGGGGACGGGAGGACGGGAGGACGGTAGGACTGGTGGGTATGGGGCATGGGGCGCCTCATAGTTTTGCAGTGCGTCGGTTAAATGATGTGTAATCGTCTTATGTGCACTTGAATGCCTTTTGGCTTCTAATATGGCAAGGACCCTTGGTCTAAGCACCCAGGAAGGAGCAGGAGGAACCAGAGAGAAGCAGAGCAAGGACAGAGGGCCGACAGGCAGACAAGGGCGATGAGTGGCCCCGGACAAAGGCCGGACCTGGCCCAAGATCCAATGCACACACAAAAGAAAACTTTGCCATAGGCTGACCTCAAAATGCACAACGACACGAAGGACACACAGGGCCACGGACCAAGGAGCCAGCCGGCCCGGCCCAGCCCAGCCCGGCCTGCATGGGCTGGGCAAACTTTAATTTACAATCAATTCAGGCGTGAATAATAAACCACAAGAAACCAAACAGGGCCCGAACGGGTTGGCTGTTGACTGCTGGGAGGGCGGAGGGGGCCAAGGAGCGCTACGCACAAGTGAAAGTGTTGCCGGGACTCTCGAGTGTGTGTGTCCGCGTGTGTCCGGGTGTCCTGGGTGTCCTGAGTGTCCTGGTGTGTTCGCATGTGTCTGCTCAAATTTAGTTACAACACAACACCAAAAGTTTAGCAAGTTTCCGACCAGACCAACCCACGAAGCAGGCAAACAAACAAAACCCAGGACTCCCATTGAGGCTTTGGGTGCCCCAATCTTTACCAGAAACCGCAACACTTCCGCTTACGCCTGCCCCAGTCCCTGCCACAGCCCCGCCTGGCCCCAGTGCCTGGCCTCAAGGGGCTTCAAGTGTCCTGTCCGGCTACCGCTTTTGTGGAAGTCTCTCCGAGGGAGAGACGGAGCGCCGGAGCCCTTGGCTATCAATATTGTTTTCCTATTAAATTGATCATTGGTCAGGCAACAGTTGTGGCTGCCCCAAAAGGACACTAAGCGGTGTCCATTGTGTCCTTTGTCCCTATAGAGAGAGAGAGAGAAAGAGAGAGAGGGCTGTGGATTTTGGTGTTGGTTTCCTTGGCATGGAATCAATTGCAGATGCATTTAATGCATCCCCCTGCATCACATTGCGTGGCATTCTGTGGCATTCTGTGGCAACAACTGCCAATGTCAATCAATTGTGTGAACGAGTCGTGTGGGCAAACAAAAACAGTTTCCTACTTGCAGCCGCTGAGGCACAGACATCAGCCAGGCAAACAGATAGACAAAAAGACAGCCAGGCATCGAGGCATCGAGGCAGGCCCGAATGACAGACAGTCAATCAGTCAGTTCCCTGGCTGACTGCCTCTGCCTCACTGATGTCTAGCGCCCAACAGCTCCTCCCTTCGTCCCCATCCGCTTGTCGCTCTATTTGCTCCAACACCCACTGCAAATTAAATTCATTAGTCAACTTCCGGCAGCGTACACACAAACACACACACACACACACACACATACTCGTAGGGGGGAAATGAGAGAGAGAGAGAGAGAGTGAGAGGATGTGTGTTGCCATGTGCTGCTGCTGCTGCTGCTGCTGTCAATTCAGACGGATTTGAAGTCAACTCAATTTGAAATCAATAGTGTGTGAATAATCCTTTCAGACCAACGCTCCCACACACCCTTCTAGTTGGAGCTGGAATATCATCTAATAGGTCCCCATCCCACAACCATTACCATGCCCCATGGAGCACTGCATCTGGTGCAGGGATTGTCTAGCTTTCGTGCAGGCTTTGGATGCTGCTCTGAATGCTCTGGATGCTCTGGCTGGTTGGCTGAGTACTTGAAAACATTTTTGCATTGATTGCACTTCATATCGCTCATTCACTCAGTCAGCCATTCAGTCAGTCATTCGTTCAAGCAGGCCCCATATTCATATCCCGGCCATTCTGGCTGCCATTCACATATGTTTAAGCATTCAGAATCGTTTTTGGTTTTCGGTGTTTGGGTGCTTGGGTGTAGACATGGCAACCAAAAAAGGCAAGCCATTAAGCGATGACGATGGCGATGACGACGATGAAAGTATTTAAGCAATTCAATGGCATTTTTGACAGCAGCAGCAGCAGTTGCAGCAGTCGCCTCCGTGTTCCCATGCCACATGCCACAGGACAGCACAGCACAGCACAGCACACTTCATCCACGTCGAGTGGCAAGCAATGAGCTATGCATGCAATTCGAGTGCCACAGCTGCAAATGCAACTGCAACTGCAACGGCAACTGCAACTGCATCGGGGATTCCCAGCAACCAAAAAATGGCGCACAATTCCATACACATGCCTGGGATGGGGCAGAGGTGCAGATATCATCTGCATACTTACCTCATTCCCATCCTGCCACTCCTGCCACTTGGTATCTGTTTGTGTCCGTAATTGTGCATAATTGAGTTGAGCCCCAGGCCCGTACCCATGCCCGTGGCCCGCCTCTGGAGAACTGCATAGGAGACGAAGCTGCACCATGAGGAGTGCAGTGCAATGGATGGGGCGAGATGGAGTGTGGGGCGAAGCAGAGTGTGGCGCCAGTTAAATGATTATGGAAATAAAGATGGCATACGGGGAATTATCTCTCTATCAGAGGGTTGTACTTACAGTCATTCTTAGACTGTGAAAAAGCTCACACCCTGTGGAATAGCAGACTTAAACTAAGCCACAGATAGATGGTCGCAGTTTGGCCATAGCCGTGGAGATCTCTGAACTTGAACTGTTTGTACAGAAGCTATAACGATTTTGTTTGAACCCAGCAGGCCTTGACTCTGACTCGAGGAAAATGTCAGAAAGTATTCGTTAGTCATTTTAAACTGAATTTCAGATATATTTTTTACATCGAATTTTTTTATCTCGGACTAAACACCAACAAAATAGCACACAAGAATAATTAGCCCTTCGTTTGATGTTCAAATAAATCGATTGGTTCGTACTTATCGCTGGGTCGCGAACATCTTGGAACTCTGATTGTAAAGCTTTGTTTTCCTCACAGAATATGGACAGATTTGTGCGATTGAATGCAGGATTGCAGCGAGTGGAGGCACGGATGCTAAGCTTTGTTCAGTTCATGATCGGAAAGGCGGCCAGCGGCGGTGGCCGCCTGATCAAGATCGTGGTTGGAGGGAGCGGGCTGCTCATCAGGATAGTGATCTCCGGCAGTGGTAAAGTGCTAGATGTCGCCGCATCCGGGAGTGCCCGCGTGGTTTCCAGAGCACGCCTCAGCTCCGCCCAACTTGTGGACACAATCGTCAACCTATTTGAGGTCTGCCGCAACTGCGGCGCGCAGCTCTATCAGCAGGCCTGGTTCAGGGGCTACGAGCTTGTCACCAGGATCATAACCCTCGGAGACATTCTGACGGCCGATGGCGAAGTTCTGCTGGAGCGTGCCATCGCACGCGGCACTCACGTCTACCAGAATGCGTCCACAGGCGGCGGCCAGATGATCAATCAGGCCACCACCAGGGTGGGCGCCACCGGATCACAGGTTGTCCAAGTGCTCTCCTCGGGTGGCTCTCGCCTGGTCAGGCAACTCACCGACGGTGGGGCCTACCTGGTGCAACGCGCCGCCACCATCGGCCGTGGGCAATGCATGAGCCTGCTCGCACCCTTCCTCTGGGCCTACGGGCTGCTGCGAGAGATGGTCGAGAGATGCGAACGAGAAATCACTGAGATCGCGAACCCAGCGGCAATGGACATTCATGGCTGGAAAATGCACGTGGGGAAGGAGCTGCGACTGCTGAGCGTGGCATGTGGCATACCGAAGAAGGGGGCAGCGTGCCCTAAGTTGGGACAGTGCGGGGAGGATGCCTGGTTCGCGACCAGCACCACACGCAGCGAGACGCTGGGCGTGGCCAAGGCCGACGGCGTCCAGATCGGCCGGATCTGCAACCTCTCCCCCGGAGAGTTTAGCGTGGCCTTGATGCGGTCCTGCGAGCGTCTGGCCCAGAAAACCAGCCAAGACCCGCGTCGCCTAGACCTGCTCCTGCACCGCGCCCATCGCGATGTGCTGGATGTGCGACATCCTCTCCTAGGCACCTGCAGCACTTGCCTCCTCAGCCTGGACCGCCGCACCGGCACCGTCTACGCGACAAACGTCGGTGGTTGCGGCTACATGGTGGTGCGAAATGGACAAATCGTTGCCCGCTCGACCAAACAACTTCAGGTTCTTAAAGCCCCTTTGAAAGGTGTTTGCGCCTTCGCCTATGGAGACTTCTACCAGGCACCGATCCAGGAGCTCTACGTTGAGGTGGGCGACATGCTCCTTCTGGGCACCGACGGGTTCTTCGACAATGTGGACGATAAGTGCGTGCTCACGCTGATCACCGAACTCGAAGGCGGCACAGACCCCCTTTGCATGCACCTCTATGCGGAAACCCTGACACTAATGGCACGCGCCGCCGCCTGCAGAACTGTTCGAACGGGTGTCCGCCGCCTGAAGCCGGATGACATCACCATCGTCCTGGCGGTGGTCCATTAGTCCTCCGACTCGCGGCAAAGAAAAGTGAGTGCTATCAATGAATTCACTACCATCCAAAGAGGCGTCACCACTGGCGGCAATCACTGGCAAATGTGCCACAGATGGCGAGGGGATGCACATCGCCCCCCGCACATCTGTGCACAACTGCCAGTGAGGGCTGCTGCCCCATGGAGAACGTGCAACAGCAGTCGCCCGATGGTAATTCTTTTTTACACATCAAAAACTAAATGAAAAGCTAAATTTTTCCATGTACGTTTTGAAGTTCAACAAGTGTTTTATTGGAAATTTTTTTAATGGAATGATCAAAGCAAATCAAGATTCTTTATGCATATCTTCTGAACATCTAGCTATTTACTGTCCAAATTCCTTGCTTATTATCTGGGCTACAAGAGAATGTGCTAAAAATTGTATAATATTCATTAAATCTAACGATTGGAAAAAGTTTGACTCATTTTGTAAGCCTAGTACTCAGATCCGAAAAAAGTAGCCGGGGTAGCAGGGTTGATATTTGAATGAAACCGATTAAAAAAAAGTTCTAGCATTACGCTGGCTAGTACTCAGATCGCAAAAATGATATGCCGATATATACTATCATCCCTGATTTTGTCGAAACTGAACTGAGTACCTAGCTTGACAGAAAAAGTTCTAAAGTTGTAAAAATACTCGCTTCTCTCTAGTAAACAGCTGTTTTTGACAGCTGCTAACTTGACAGCGGTGAGCTCTGGTTTTCTTTTGCGTAGCATTAACGATTGATGGTATATCGTGTACAAATATATAATTTTATCGACTTTTGAAAATGGGTTTTTGGCTAAGAAAAAGTGGTGATATGTACTTCCCATAGTGATACGGTTTTCCGGTTCTACATGGAAGCTCCGCAAAACAAGATAAAGCACAGGAAACCAAGTCCATCCAGGCACTTTCTTTTGGTCAATTTATTAGAATTATTATTATTTATGTTACATATCTTCAACTGCCGCCCTTAGGTCCCCGCTCTATTCCTGCCCCCTGCCTCATCCTTGGCCTCATCTGCATCTGCTGCCTTACCCCTTACCCCTTTCCCCTTGCCCCTTGCCCCTTTGGGTTCGTATGTTGTCATCGGTTTAATTGAAAAATGTTGTCCCTGCTGCATGTCAACATTTTGATTTCCAATATGTCGTCGTTGTCGTTGTCGTTTGTGCTAGGTGTCCATGTTCTCCCTGGGCCTGGACCTGGACCTGGACCCATCGTGGCATTATAAATGGCCACGGCGACGAGTGCAAAATTTTTGGCTAAAAAATTTCACACGTCGCCCGCGACAGATGTCGTCCTCCCGCTACTCCACCACCACCTCCACATCCCACATTCAGCTGCAGTGTTGGGGGGCAAATGGGAGGTGGCTTTAACCACTTCCGTACAGCCGTCAAATCCAGAGGTGGACACTCTCCCGTCCGCCCATCTATACCATTTACCGTTAGCATATCAATAACACATACACGCATACACATACAGAAGAGGGCGATCCGGCGGCAGTCATAAAATATGGCAACGGGCGTCCGTCAACCTGCACGTGAATGAGAACGTGACACCAACGACGCCTGCTGACGACGACTTCTCCAGCTCCTGCTTCTGCTCCACTTCGTCCATTGGTCCCCTCCCCTCCCCCTGCTCTTTCTCCTGCTCCACTCGTGCACCATTTGTTGTAGCCAGCCGCGAGCCGTTTGATTTCACATTTCATGCAAATTTTTGGTGGGCAGACGACACACCAGCCACAACAGGATCCCCCAGTGCCCACAGGAGACACGGCCAACCTGAACCTGAAACTGAACCTGCAAATGGGCAAACGCAGGACGCTGTCGCATCATCGGAAATGAATCATTTGCTTCGTTTGTTGGCATCCGCTTGGCGCTTATTTCCGTTGCGTCTGTCCCTGCGTTTTAACACCTCTGCCGTTCCTCCCCTCCCCTTTTTCGCCCCTTTTTCCGTGTTGCTTTTTTGGCCTAAAACCTGGGCCCCTGCCGGACGACATGTGTGCGCGGCACGCTTCCGTGACACAACACGGACCCGGACAAGGACAAGGACCAGGGCCAAACCCTTCCACGGGTGTTCTCTCTTTGGTAATACTCTTTGGGGAAGCCTCCTTCGTGGTGTAGTCTTTTTGGTGTCGTCGTCTACCGTCTGAAATGTGCTGATTCTTTTCCTTGGATCGGCTCTTTCCATGTTGGGGTAGGGTCTTTGGGAGTCGGCACTGGATTGGATGGCTGCTCCATGGATGGCTGGTGTTTCTTTTCAGCTTTGACACCTGCCATAGTGGAGGTTCGGTTTGGGGTTGGGTATTTTCGTGCAATCGGAAGTTCCACTGCAGGGAAATAGTGTTAATCCATGAGTAGATCTTGTGCCTGCCCGCATGTTGTAACCGATGGCGATGGCGATTGCGACAGCCCATTATCCCCCCTTCGGAAAGCAGCCCAAACCATCCATTCGAGCCATTCCCATACCCATTCCAAGTGTCCATCCGATGCGATGTCCCTGATATCCATCCGTTGTCGTCCAGTCGTCCAGTCGTCTGTTTGTCTGTTCGTCTGTTCTGTCCACACTCATTTGAGTCCCGCATAAATCAATTGCACTTGTCATCAACTCAATTAATTTTTGGCAAACAAAGTGCAGTAAATCAATTGCTTTGGCAGCTGGGCCAACGGGTCATGGCAGGGCCACATCCACATAGC
Source organism: Drosophila algonquin (assembly GCA_035041765.1). Taxonomy (NCBI): domain Eukaryota; kingdom Metazoa; phylum Arthropoda; class Insecta; order Diptera; family Drosophilidae; genus Drosophila; species Drosophila algonquin. The sequence continues at coordinate 780,875 of JAWNKY010000339.1, read as the reverse complement.
CACACAATCACACATCCATGTCCGCATCCGTATCCGCGTCCATGTCTATGGCTATCATTTTCCCCCCATATTTGGACTCCCATTTTACGTAATGCTTTTTTTTCGCTTGGTTGTGTTTGCTTTTGTTGGTTTTTGCTTTCTTTCTGCGTTTGTCATTGGGATTTTTTGTCAGTGTGGTTGCTTTTTTGCAGCCTTTCAGCCTGCATTCAATGTGGCTGAGGACTGGGAGCTCGCGCCAGACGCAAGTCGAGTGCGGACTGTCCATTTTATGAGCCGCGCCAGTGCCCTGTGCCTGTGCCCATGGCCGTGCCTCCATGCACGTTGACACTGTATCAAATGGGGTTAAAAAGTGATTAAAGTAGGTTTGGCAAATGTCAACAATGTTTATACCATTCACATGGCCATTGGCATCGTGGCATGGCATCGTGGCATGGCATCGTGGCATGGCATCGTGGCATCGTGGTCGCACTCCTCTGATCCGAGTACGAGTGCGGGTTCAGGGGCTTAGGCGTGTAACTGCTGTCGGCGGAGTGCTCTTGACGTTTCGGTATGTTTCCCCTCCCCCCGATGAATGGATGAACCAATGGATGTTTGTCGGTCGCTTGCTTCGCGATTCGATTTGCAATTTTTACATGCCATCCCGCACCCATTGATGGCAGGATCCCATCTACACAGATCCATGGATGGTCGGCGTTAAATTATGCAACTCTTTTTCCTCCTTTCGAGGCTGGAGCTGTGACGGGGACTGGAGCTGGGACTGAGGCTGGGGCTCTTTCGGTAAATTGAATTTATGCATTTGCTTTGCCTGGCACTCAGATTAAGGTTTTCCGGGGTGTGGGATTACTCCCAAACAGAAGTCTCTCTTTCCCTCACTCTCTCTGTATGTTTCATTTTGTATCTTTTACATTCCACTCACTGAAACCCGCAAAGAGGAATCTTTGGATTGCATCCCAAACTATTTACTTTGCCCATACTCTCGCTCTCTCTCTCTCTCTCTCTCTCTCTCTCTCTTCTCTCTCTCTCTGGACGAGACTCCATCTCGAAGCTTTTCGGTCATATGTCATGCTTGGGCAGGCGATTTATTCTCAACGAAATACTCTTAAAAATGTTGCGTACATAAAATGCAAAATGCACTCGGGGAGCGGGGATCGGGGATCGGGGAATCGGGGACTCAGGAGTGGAGACTTGGCTCTGAGGAGAACTAAAGCCAAACAGACAGCAGGGCAAACAAGTCACAGTCTGAGAGAGGGCGGGCGGGGGTAATGGTGCAGGGATAAATTACACACCCACATATATAAATTACCTTTTGATAAATCTCAGTAGTTGTTGGGCCCCGGCACCAAATGCAAAACTACGAAACAGAAACAGAAACTCAAAATGAAACAGAACCTAACAAAACATATAGAAAAATGTACAGTTGACCCTGGTCGATGGGGAATGTGTGGGGGTGTGGGGTGTGGGGGGTAAGGGGTCTGCAGAGGCTGCACAGTTGAGAAATCTTTTCGAACGTAAATCAATCCGTGCAGCTACATCATCGTCCGACTGCGTCGGAGTCCGAGTCCGAGTCAGAGTCCTCGTCTGTCTCTGTGGCCTGTGACGATGCTTTCCGGCCCACAGCTCGATCCGAGTGCGAGTCCAAGTCCTAGAAGGACCTCTGCTCACACACACACACATCTGTATCCAGCTGGAGTGCACCAATTGCTTTTCTTGATTGTTTTGTGGGCTGGGCCCCGGAGTCGGAGCTGGAGTCAGAGTTGGAGTCGGATTCGGGGCAGTGCCACATATCGAAATGTAAATTCAACTTGCAGTTAGAATATCCTAGACGAAGAGGGGGCTCAGAGGGGCAGGGATTGCGGCTCATGGATGGTGTGGTGTGCGTTGGAATGGTCTAACAAAACAAAACTCCACAAAAACGATAACGACACTCATCATCAAGCAAAGTCGGATTTGGCTCGCACTCCGATGCTCCTTGCGCCTTGCTCCTAGCTCCTAGCTCCTTTCTCCTTGCTCTTTCTCCCACTGTCTCTCCCACTGTCCTTGTGGGGCCCAGCCCCAGCCCTCCTCCCCCTTTCCCATGCATTTCAGAATCGCAACAGTAAACGCAATTTTTGGTCGTACCCACAATTCGTTTATTTTCTACGGGATGCTGGTGCTGGTGCCCAGTGAATGTCCCAGTAGTCCTTCTACTGGTCCTAGTCGTAGTCAGCCTCCTCAGACGTTGTCGTTGTCGTCGTCGTCGTCGCCGTCGCCTGCTGCTGCTGCTGATGCTGCTGTGTGCATTTTCCGTTTTCGTTTACGCATCGTTTGAAATTTCTATGAATTGTAGATGCAATCGTCCAGGCCGCCTGGGCTAAGACTCATGTGTTACATGTGTGGCACCCTGATGCCCATACCCCATACCCCATCCCTCACCCTCACCCTCGGTCATGGTTCACGAACCCAGCCGACCCCAAAAGTCAGTGGAGTGCATTTCACTTGCAGTGCATTTGGTAAGCTCACGACGAAGGCAAAGTTGACGATTGTGTTCCGTTCCGTTCTCTACGGCTCCGGGATATGGGCTCGGGGCTCTGGGCTCTAGGTTTTGCGGCCGGCCTGGGCCTGGGCTTGGGCTTGGGCTTGGGGTCTGGGCAATGCAAATTGAAAACTCCATATCCCCGCCGCTACCAGAAGAAGATGAAAGCTTGAAAAAGAAATGTACAGTTGCTCCCTTTGGGCCCGGACAAGGATCGGAGTGCGTAAGGATTAGCAAGAGAAGGCTGGGAATGGAATGGAGGACTCGGACCCCGGACCCGGACCCGTACCCGTACTCGTACCGGTAGCGGGGCCAATCTTTCATGACGAAACAAATATCCTCATAATTCAACAGGAAAATTGCCCCGCAGTTGGCAGCAGCAGCAGCAGCAGAAGCAGGAGCACCCGTGAAGTGGGGAGCAGCATGGGTCTGAGGAGGGTTACAAGTCGGGGACTAGGCCTAGGCCTAGGCCTATGGGGTTTTTCTGCGGCGTCGTTTGTTACGCCTGTGGTGGAGAATGCTGTGGGGGGTGGGGAGGGACAGACCTTTTGTTGGTTTTTGGTGATTTGCTTTGTCAGTGACAAAAATAATAACAGCCAGCCGCAGGCCGAGCCAAAGCTCTTACTCTTGTCCACCGTCACCGGTTCTAGTCCTCGTCCTCGTTCTCGTCCTCGGCCTGGTTCTGCTTCTGTTGCTGATTCTGGTCCTGATTTTGGCCCTGGCTATGACTCCCATATGTCAAGTGCCGGCTTCGGTTTCCCAGCATGTGTGAGCGGGCCGTTTGGGGCCCTTTTGGCCATTTTTAATTACCACAATTTGAATTTCTTAAATAACTATTTGGATAACAATCAGTCGACTGTCCGCTCGCTCCTCTCTCTCTCTCTGTCTGTCTTTGGGGAACATCAAAGGACGTACCCGGACAGCCCAGAACCAGACCCAAACCCCATGGAAAACTATTCCTGAACAAGTCCTGAACTCTCTTTGCTGTCTCTCTCCTGTTGTCTCTGCCGATGAGGCCTAAAGAAACGTTTTTCCCGTCTCACTGTCCGACTGTCTGTCTGCCAAGTCGCTTCTCATAAATAATCAACCAATTATTTTGCTGTCAATTTCAACACGGCCGCCGAAAACGCAATGCCAACGCCTAAACGGGAGAACGACCAGAGACCAGAGACCAGAACCAGAACCAAGGAAGAGCCAAGGAACATGCAACCCGCTGAGTCGTTGTCCTTCGGACACGCTACACGGCACAATGGGGCAATAAATTCGCTCGCTGGCGAGACCGCGCCAAGAAATCCATGCACAAAAGACGCCGCACAGAAGTCTCCAAGTCTTCTGGGGCTCCGGCTATAGTCTGTTGATTTTTGTCGAGCGGCAGGACACACTGCAAGAAATCATATGCTAATACAAATCTGGAAAATGAAATGAAGGAAGAAACACCTTTTGGATTGTCCCGGGGATCTGCCAGCGGGAATGCACTTGTTTTCCGCAGTGCAAAAGATGGAACTATGTACATACATATATCTAAAATTGGAGTATGGCGCACTTAAAGCCTTTTGTGCCTGGGCCGGGCTACGATTCGATTTCACGGCCGTATATCATTGCGATTTCAGTAACAGTCGTTCCCCCTCCTCCACCTCCTCCTCCCATCACTCTGTATAAATATATTTGCTCGTTTCTTTGCTTTGCGAAGGCAGCGCACGCACCAGGCGGAAGTCCTTTAGCAGATTATCTGCAGGGGCAGTGGAGAGGAGAGTCCACAGTCCAGAGTCCTGCATAGATTTGTAATTGAAGGGCGTGTTCGCTGTTGCCCGAAAAAAGGAGGAAAAAACCACTTGACTGTGCCTCCGACTATGCGCTTGTCTGGCTGATTGCATTTCTCTGTGCGAACAGAACAGAACGGAACGGAAGACGGAAGGCGGAAGGGGCCATTAAGTGATGCCAATGATTAACAACGGAAGTATAGATTTGGAGAGACTCGAAAGTGAAGGGACAGGAGGAGAGTATACGCTACTCTCCTGGCAGAGAGTGTCGGAGAGTGGCGGAGAGTGGCGGAGAGTGGCGGAGAGTGGCGGAGAGTAGCGGAGAGTGGCGGGTAGTGGAGTTGAGTGAAGTGGAGGCATGCCAAATCGATTGCCCTGCGGATTCCTTAATGGCATTTGTCCATAAATCAAATAGTTGCCAAATTGTCGAGCGCTAGCTTTAAGCTCAGTCTTAGGGCCACGCCATAGAGTGAGCTTTTCACACAGACTTGTCTCTCGCACACATGCAGAGCAGTGCCGATCAATGGGAGCTTGTAAAGCTCTGCGACTGGCAGGCACTGCGGCCATGAAATGAAACAATAAACGTAAATAACTTTCAATTGAATAGTTTTGCGGTGGCAAATTTACGTTCGCCCAAGTGTGGCGTAAGTTTTGGCCATAAAACCGAGACGACCGCCGATTCCCAACGACAATGGTCCGCCCGCCATTAGCAGCATCATTCCATCGCATCGCATCGCCTCGCATCGCATAGCCCCACTCCAGAATATATGATACAACATTTTTGAAATGTCCTTTCATATGGGTTACGTTACGCTTTGCCCCAGTCCCTGCCCCTTGACCTACCATGTTTGATTGTAATTTTGTAATTTTGCCAGTTTATTATCTGTCAACATTATCGCACACACAAAGCCCCAAACACACACACACACACACACACATGCACACCCGGAATGGACCCTTGAAACGGAGCGGGCATTAAATTCTTGCCCGTCGCCATCGCTCTTATCTTGTCTCGCATAAAACGCCAGTTCTCGTTCTCCAGCAACAATACAATAGAATGCCAGACAGTAGTCCCCAAAAGTCAGTCACATCTACACCAAAATAAACTCATCGAATTTCTCTTCTTAATTGAAATAAAACTATTTCCACTCCAGCCTCCCTCCCTCCCTCTCTTCACTCGCCATTCTTCCATTCCCCCATGCTCCATCCTAAAAGATTGTGTTTACAAAGTAGAAGAGAGGATACGCGGATACTCCCTCTTGCAAATGTTCCAAGTGGATCACAACGGATGTGCCATGCTGAGGAAGGAGCTTATTAAGAGGAGATTTTCAGATGCTGTTTTCAGAGAAGCTCAAACACATTATTTATCTCTCTCTCGCTCTCTGTATAAAATCACTCGTCGTCCAATATCCGACTCGTCACGTTGCGAACGAGTGAAGCGAGTGAACCGGGGGTTGCCGAACAAGTGTAGCGAGTGAATCGGGGATTGGCGAACGAGTGTAGCTAGTGTGCAGGGGCTTACCTTCTATGTTTATTCTAAAATGTACTCTATCCAGAAGCTATAAAATCAAGTAATACAAGTTTTCCAATAGATATGACAACTTCCACCATGGGGATGTACATGTCCATGAATATTAACCCTTTTCCGCTTTAAGCACCGATATAGCTATATATGATATGTCTTATCGCGAAACAAATCCTTCAGATTGAGATCAATGCAGGCGCTTACCTTACAAATCAAACGCTTATCACGTATCACATCCCATCGCTCGCTGTAAAGTGAAGCGTCCCAAGCGTCCGTCTCGAAACCCTGTTGCCCGCACAGTTCTGCCAAAAGTTAGTGCCAAGTTTTGGTCGTACTAAGTAAAAGCCACTTAAAATCCAAAAGAGAAAAGTAAGCGAGTGCAGAGACAAAACCAGAGACAGACACAGGTCGGAGTCGGAGTCGCAGAGAGCGCGAGAGATATAGATGGAGATGGAGACTAAGACTGGGAGCCACACACGAAACTCATAAAAATGCTTTGTGGTTGGGAAATTTCTTTTCTTTCTCTCTACCACTTTTGTTGTCATTTTTTATCGTATAACTCCTGTGGATGGGGCTCTTTTGTCCTCAGCCTCACAGACTGCCCTAACTTCTGGGGTTTTTCTTTTGTTTTTGTTTTTTTTTTGTTTTATGTGTGGGTGTGTGTGTGTGTGTAAACTTTACAAAGCATTAACACCTCATAGATGGAACGACGACGCGATGGCAGGCCAGTCGCCAGACACAAAGCGGAGGGTGGCCAAGGCAGGGTTAAGAGCACACCAGAAAAAATCAAGTTAAAAGCCACAAAACTCTAAACTCAAATATCGTATGTCACGTCAGAGCACAACGAGCGCAAGCACAAACGGAAGCGGAAACGGTAGAGGGCCAGGGAGAGAGCCAGGGAGAGAGTCAGGTTGAGAGAAAGTTGAGAGCAGTGCACGTGGAAGAAGTTCACGAGAGAGACTGTAAATTTGATTAAGTACGAGTATGAGAGCTGTTTCCATCACATTTCAATATTCAATGTCGATTTGCACTTCTCTGCACTTTCTCCATCCATGCCTCGCCCCCTCTCCACTCTGTAATTCAAGGCCCCATCATCAAGACATCAAACTTCATTCAATTCAATTAAACAGGCAACTTTCTGCCTAAAGTTTCAACTTCCTTCTAATTGTTTCAAATTATCAATTCAAATCACGTTAAGACCCCCCAAACCTCGGGGAAAAAAACTGCCTGAGTTGGAACGAAAAAAAATTATCATGCAGCACGCTTAAATGGCTTTTCAATTAGATTATGTCACTCAAGTGACTGCCAGCCATGACCAGACATAGAGACTGAGACAGAGAGCGACTCCCTGTCCGCTTCTCCTCCACCTCAACCTCCCTCCACATTGAACGTATCAATTTCCGTTAAGGAATTTGTACAAAAAAAAAGAAGAATAACAAGAAAAACTGGAAGAAAACCCTCCCAGAAACAACAGCAAACAACTTGGGTTCATTAATTTTGTGTGAGGCGCAACAATTAGCACGCAACCGAATCGACAAGGGGGGGCAGGAGGGCGGGAGGGCATGGTGGCAGGTGGCGGGTGGGGTGGCAACAAGCAACCAACAACAACAAAAAAGAATACAATATTAAACAATATGCTTGCCCCATGGCCACCACCACCGCCACCCCATCCTGGGGCATAAACGTGACGCTGCTAATTAAGTTGACGCATTTGCTGCCTCGCTGGCTCCAGCTCGAAGCTCGCAGCTCCCAGTCCTCCAGTTCCTCCTCGACCTCTTCCAGCTCCAGCTTTTTTGTCTAGTGCGTGGGTGGCGACGGAGGTGGTGAGGCTGAGGGTGGTGTAGAGACCGGCAGGATGATGGTAAGGGTGGTGAGGATGGTGCAAAGGCGGTGCCGTCTTGTGGTGAGCTTAAGAAATTTGCATGGTTGATTTGGTGTTCAGATCAGGGAATGTGCGGGGAGAAGAGTGGGCCATAAAAAGGGAGGCGGGGGCATTGGTGGAGCTATAACAAGAGAGAAGGGGAAATGATGGAGGAATGAGAGGTGTTAGGAGTGCCCAAGGCGCCTTCATTTCAGGGGAACAGCGAGCAACAGGTCGAACCTATTGTGGAATCAGTTAAAAGTAACAAGCAAAGTAGCAAAAAGTTGGCCAGAATGTTGAGGCTGTCCGCGAATATTCCACAGGGGACCAAATTGTAGCACATGTGCCTGATATCCTGCCACGAGTCGGATGTAGAGCTCGAGGCTACTGAAGCTCTGCCTTAACGCGATATTCAATTGATTTACTATTGGAGTTTTAGGTAATTTCTTCACGCTGGGATCTTTACCGGCCGTGTATCCTTCGAGGCTTTGACAGGATCCATGGATCGATGGCGGCCTAAAGTAATGACAAAATATATGTAGGCACATCATTAAAAACACTCAACACATTGAGGGCATTTTTCTCAGAGCAAATATCCAACTTTCGAAACACAATTAAAATGACGAGTGTTCTTATAACAACAATAAATCAAAATTCCAAATGAACAAGATCAAAGTCAAAGGTCGCGATGTACTTGAACGGCCTTCCGAACTTCTCAGATTCCACAATGTGGCCCTACAGAACTGAAAATTAAAATTAAAATTAAAAGAAACCAAAAAAAAACAAAACCTGGTGGCAGACCATAAAATATCCAACGAAATCCACAATCCACAAGAACAACAATGGAGCACTCGAATCTCTGGCTACTTGAGAAAATTTATTGAAAATGCGTGCAAAAATTTCTGTTTCTGTTTTTGCTTCTGTCTCTTCTGTGGGCGGTCGGTTGCTCTTTTCTAAGCCTTCTCCCCCCCCTGTTCTCTTTACCTTTTCTCTCAGTGCTGCTGCGTGGAAAAGTCAAGTGGCGACACAAGACGAGTTCGGATTGTGTTGTTGTGCTGGCTGGCTGCCACTGCCACTTCCACAGCCGCTGCCGATCGCCTTTTATTGCTGCACATCAAACGGAAATACAGTGAAGAGGGGACAGGACAGCGGACTGGTGGGTTTTTGTGGCAGCAACAAAGGGTCCGTGCCACACCGCACCGCATCGCATCGTATCGCGCACCCACTTGTGGGCGTGTACGGGCAGAAGTGCTCGAGTGCTGGCTTTGATTTCTTTTCGCATATAATTAGTTTAGTCAAAAGTTCACTCTCTTTCGCGCCAGTGCTGCATTGTGTGGTACGTGCACATTCACTCTGCCACACCGCCACGCACCGCACCCCCCCATCATTACCCACCACCATATCTTTCGTGTCCAGAAATGTGTTGCACACAAGGTGGTGCAACAGACACACACACACACATCAGAAAAGTCTCTCCTGAGTTGAATGCAAACTTAGTGAAATCTTGCATAATGTTCCAGCCGCTGCCCTCTGGCCACGCCCTTTTCTCTGCACCTCCCCCGCCCCAGTCCCCAGTCCCCCGTCTACTGCCATCCGACACCTCGTTTGTTTTTTCAACTGTCATTTTGACAGCTGCTTTAGCTCCTGTTGCCTGTTACCTGCAAGCAGTGCAAGTTCATGTTCATCTGCTCCTCCTACACCCACTCCTTGTCACCCTCCTGCTCCTGCTTCTGTTCTTGTTTTTTTTCTTCGCTCAACTCTCAACTTTTTTTGTTGCCATCTTGAGCGACTACATGCAGCTAGACAAGCCGAGTATGAGGATGAGAATGAGGATGAGGACCTGGAATCATCTGCTAAGCCCCAAAGGCATTAAGCCAGGCAGCTATCCAAAGGATCCAAGGGGTCTGAGGTCTCTCCGGTCTCTCCATACATGCACATGCAGCTGTCAAAGCCCAGTCGCCAACATGCAGCTACCAAAACTTTATCAACATAACAGAAATATTTTATTTGGTTGAAGGAGAAGCATTGGTGGTGCTGAAAGATAGAGAGAGAGAGAGAGAGAGAGAGAGAGTGAACCCTTTGGATTAGATTAACAGAATCTTAGAGTTTCCCATTCTCCAATCTTAAATGTACAGGTACAAAATGATTCTTCAGTTATAACCAATTGGTATAAATATTATCTGCTATAGAAAGCGAATAGACATGAATGTATCTATCATCTAATACCCTTTCGCCCAGCATGGCCTCGACATCGATGGCTTAGCCCCTGTCCTCCACTTCTGCAAGTCATAAATATTTGATAAATACCCATAAAAGTGCATAAAAAAGTTTTGGCCAACGAACAAAAACCAAGTAAACTTAAAAATTTCATCGACAAGAAGTGGAGCAACACAACTTCAAAGCCAAAAGCCTAGGGATGGCAAGGAAATTCGGGGCAGGTGGAAGGAAGGAAGGAGGGAGGGATGGTCGGAAGTGGCTCAACAATTTTCAACACGTTTGCGGGGCCTGCACACACACACACACACACACACAGGGAAAATCATAAAATTTTAACGAACCTATTGAAAGTTTACACATTGCTGCTTGATTTCACTGGGAAACGCCCGCCCGCCGGCCGTCACCTCACCCACACCCCCACCCCCACCCCAGTCTCAGTCCCAGTCCAACCACACCAAGGACATGCGGCCAGGAGGAAAGGCCAAAGGAAAGTGTGAAAAGCACCATCGAACGGCAAAGATTTTCACACTTAGACATTAAGAAAATTTATGAACAAACACACTCGCACTCGCACTCGCTTTCGCATTCGCACGGAAGGGACGGACGGGACGGGACGGGGCGCACATGTTTCATGCATGGCGCCGAAAAGTGTGCTACAGGAAAATTAAACGTACCTATGTAAACACGACCAGCAAAAGGTATCCTCTCGAAGAAGAGTGGGGTTGTGGTGTGTGTGTGTTGGGGGAGTGTCGGGGAAAAGCCGGGCCGGAAGTTATGTTCAAACTTAATTTAAGGTTCAATAGCGTAACCAAAGAAAACCGCACAAAACTTTGGCTGCAAGACGACGAAGCCAGCGACGACGATGAACGAGTTCCGTGCTACATAAAATCTTGTGGTTTATTAGATTTTAATAATTCACACGATTCACAGCTAAAAGTGAGCCGGCCGCCCGTATGTGTGTGTGTGTGTGTGCGTGTGTTTGTGCGAGAGCCAGTGTGGAAGACACATGACATTCTTGAAACCCTGAGAGAGAGAGAGAGAGAGAGAGAGAGAGGGGGGACTGCTCTGCTCTGCATTGGAAGTCAGCAAAAAACTAACTTTTATCTACCGTTCGCCTCAACTTTGTTTCCTCTTTGCAAAAAGGCACCCGAAGGTATGTTTGTCTTAACAGCAAACAACGGCAAAAACACCAACAACACCAACGACAGACAACGACAAATTTGTGGCATATCAGCGGTGTGTCGTGTGGGTTGTGTTGTGTTTCCGGACTGAGATGGGCGGTGGGGTGGGGAAGGTGTGTGAAAGTGCATATGTGTTGAGGAAATGCCACTAAAGGGAATTGATTTGCTCGGGACTTGGGCAAAGATTGCCAAACAAGTCGTGAGGCAGTGAGGCTGCTCAGAGGGCAGGGATCAGGAATATGGAGCTTACGCCTGAAACCCAGAGAAGATGTCTTTAATGATATTAATTTGGAAACAGTTTGTAGCTCTAAGAAACCTGTCCAGATTTCAATTAAAATCAAGGAGTATTCCAACCTAATCACAACTGAATTTCCTGCTCCTGGTTCCTGGTAACATGAACTTGAAACTTGTATGTGCACACACACGTCCTCTGTGCCAGGGACATTCCTGCCAGGGACATTTCCTTGCCCTGGCCGAATCAAAGGATTAACCCTCGAAGGAAATGCTGGATAACATATGACTTAACCTCATGCTATGTGGCCATGGCCATGCCTGGCATTCCTCCGGCTTTATCTGGCCTCTCCATTCGACTCCATTTACCTGCTTTGTTCTGGAGTATGCGACATTGGGGCACAAGGCATGGGACATGGGGCATGAGGCGAAAGTTGCAAAGTTTTACTCTTCTCTTAACAGTTCTTTGGCACACTCGGCGGCATGCATCGCTCATGGCATTAGGAGGAGCAGAAGCCGTAGCCGTAGCCGTAGCCGGAGCCGGAACAGGGTTGGACCAAGTCAAGTGGCCGGGCCGTAACATCAACAACAACCGTAACCAGGCGAAGCAAGCTTGCCCCTTCCGGCGAGCGGGGTGCAGCTCCCAAGAATGCAACTTACAGCATAAGATGATGCAAGGAGTGGGGGGAGCTGGATAAAAAAGAGAGCAGAGCATACCCGAAGACGAAGAGCAGAATAAATCAGTGAAAAATGTGCAACTTATGATCAAGTGTTCCCACAAGAATTGCAAACTTTGCGGGCCAACGAAGATTTTTTCCTCTCATCCCATCCCATCCCCTCCACTGCATCACTGCCTCATAGCCGTTCTTTGTTGTCTGTTGTCTCCACTGCATGGGGCGGACGGAGGATTCCATGTCGAAGACATCATCGAAGTTATGTGCAGACCTCGCCCCCAAACGGTTGTGCCGGAGAAACTTTACATAGTTGACAGCATTGACCTTTTTTTTACCGGCAGTTGGTCTTCTTTGTTGGTCGGAAGTCCCGGTCCCCGGGCCATAAATAGTTCATAAACTATGCTGGAGACCCAAGGACTTTGCCTTCTAGGCTACCCGTTCAGCAGTTCACAGTTTGGGGCTGAGTAAATCACAGCGAGGTTTATAATTCCATTTCACACCAATTAATTTCACTCCACAGTCATCGGTCACGAAAATACATAAAAGTAACGAAAAGCAAACAAACAAAACAATCGAAATTGGCCATGGGGAATTGTAGAAATGATTGGAATGAGATCTGAGCCCCAGCGTCAAAATCAATTTGAATTCCAAATTAACATAAAACTCTAAGCCTCCTAGGAGTGGCGGAACATCGGGGAGGATTGCGCTGGGATAGCGCTGGGGAGGACAGCACAAGATTTGCGACTTGTCCATGGCTACGGCTACCCCATTGTACGAGTGCTATATACAATTGCAATGGCATCAAATGTCGTCTAGCAGCTACCCCCCTTCAAACTTCCCCCTTCCCATACCGCTACCCCATCTGATCATCTAGTTGTGGGACCATTGCATACTCGCACTTTCCTCTCTACCAGAATTCGAAATACAAATTGAATTTTCCATTTTAAGAAAATGGGTTGGCAAATTTTTATGCGCTTGATAGAGCCACAAAACATCCAACGGGACAATGGGAATGGGAATGGCAATAGCAGGACGCCATTGCCGTCATTTATTATTTTGTCGAAAAAGGAAAACAAATACAATTCCCAGCGGGGAATGCGGCTACGAAGCATCCATGGCAGCGAAAACATCCTGTAAATTGCAAAGACATTGAAAAGTGCATTAAACGAGCCAAGTCGAATGAAGTTGTGGCTTTATTGGTTTTCGTTTCTTAAGATATTAATCAGCTCGTCGAGGGCGCTCCGCTCCCAGACCACCTGCTCCGTTTGCTCCCGCAGGTCGAGGGCATCCCTAGTGGCGATGAGCCATTGGAGGTCGGTTAGGTAACCGGTACGCTGCAGCCGGAGCTGAATTTCATCGAACAATTGCTGCATACGATCCCTCTCCGCACGCATATCCTCCACGTTGGCCCGGAGTACGTTCAATTCGATTTCCATTTGGTTGGCTCTTTCGTTCAGGTCCTGGACCTCCTGGTACCGGTCCCATGGCATCTCGTCGCGAATAAACGGTGGCATTTTGCTGGGCTTTTTTTTACTTTTTCCTAATTTAGTATTGAGCAAAAACAGTTCTATCAAAATAATCGACCGATAATTGACAGAATGTATTATTGTACCTACATATGTATGTATGTACGTGTGTGCATGTGTATTTCAGTTTTTACTATAGAACACTAATGCCAACAAAGTTCCTTCCAAATATTTCCCTACGAGCATTCGAGAAACATTTTAATCTTTAGAAAAAACACTTCCATCCACCCCTCGTTGCATTGTCCTGTTTGAGAGCATTGTATCCCCATTACCATTCCAATTCCATATCTCGGCATGGGTATTCCAATCAAAGCCACGAATTGAATGGATCTGTCCTGGTCCTGGTCTGGATTTGGGCTATGGGTTCTGGTGTCTGGGCTCTGGTGTCTGGGCTCTGGGGTTCTATCTTTCAATTTAAGAGAAATTAATTTATTACATCAATATTTATGTTTCACTTAAATTATAATGCGTGAATGCAGTCAGCCCTCTGTCTAAACTTTTACATTTTCACAAAATGTGTTTTTTTTCTCTCCCTCTGCTGCTGCGCTCCTTGGCGTTCGTTTTGGTCTGCCGCAAAGCAAACAATAAGGGGGGAATGGATCTCCCCCATCCACCCCATTGGCATGTACAGTGGACGCGGTCTCCCGCATGGCCCGGCAATGGCCCATTGCGGGCGGAGAGGGTGGAGCCTTCAGGAGAATCGCAATCAGCCATAATAAATATTAAAAAATAGCGCATAAAGTCAAACATTGGGGTAGACCGACCCTCTGAATGGGGGCAGCGGGGGCTGGAGCGGATGGTCGATGGAAACTTTTCTAATAAAATAGTGAATGCTGTGCCCGGCCGCACCAACCCAGCAACCCGCACCCCTCCCGCCGTGACGGCAATTGCAATTGTGCAATTGCATAACTTTTGCCGCTTCGGTTCGGTCGGATTCGGCTATCAGAAAGTGTTTCAACCAATATTGACAGACGAAGATGGGGCCTCGAGGGCGGCAGAATGGCCATAATTAACAGTTAATATTGCAGTAGCGGCAAACAAAGTTTGTTTCGGTTGTTTCTATTTCGGCTATTTGACTAGAACTCTGTGCCAATCCCCACCCCTCACCCCTGTGCACCCTCCCTCCTCTTATCCACTGGCAAAAGGGCTGGTAAGGGCTGCCATCTGCCGTTTAATAAGCGCACAGTTTGTGTTTGTGTTTTCCAACACTGCAAACACTGACAGCAGCAGCAGCGGCAGCAGTCACGTTGCTCCTCCACATATGAGAGATTTCTCCCACTCCCACTCCACTCGTGCAGGCAGTCGAAACTCAAATAGCGAGAGAGAGAGAGAGAGACAGAGAGACAGAGACACAGAGAGCACTTGAGCTCTACCCTTCTTTGGCCTTTTTTCCGCTGGCACGCTTTTTGCTCATTTTTTGGTGTCAATGAACAGTTTTAACATATTAGCAAAGTTTCTTAAAGTACACAAAAATATGTTTGATGTGAGAAACGGATGGTGGAATGGAGTGGGAATGGAATGGAGGTAGGGGGTGTGGATGTGAGAGCCAGAATTCGAATGGATGGGTGAATGGGAACGGAATGGAAATGAAGGAAGAAACGACAACAAGTGCAAAGGCAAACGAAACGAAACGAGCACTCGTACTCGCATGTAAGAAGCCAGAGCTAAAGCTTCCAAGTGGTATAACACTCGTATGCAGGCTCTTACGAATGGGCATGGCGTGGCCCTAAAGGGAGGAAAACTAAGCCCCAACTACAGTGAAAAGTGCCTCGGAGTATGAACTGGCCTTAGATCAGAACCCTCTATTCTATGATCATTCACTTAGCTATAAGTAATCTTAAATGCATCGATGTATTGAACTGTAGACAGTATCGTTTATACACATTTACATATGAAAGGAAAGGATTCCTGTGTGCTAGAGCCCTGCATAGATGGCCAACCGAATCGATTCAGTGGGATTTTGGATTCATTCACTCGCTCCGATAGAATCAGTAACTCGCCTCTTTCATAGATTCGCAAATCACTCGCCCAAAACGGACTGAACGAATCAGGTATCGTAATCCGACCCGAATAGATCTCCACTTAGCTCTGTGTACCCTAAGAGCATTGCCGTACTTCTTCTTCCAAGTGTTCCGCGATGTACCATGACCTGTCCTCCAATCAAATGAAAACTAAGAACATAATTGATTTGTGAAGCCGAAATTGTATTATCCAAAACATATGTAACATTAACCAAAAAATACTCGTAACAAAACAATCGAGCTCAGTCAGTCCCTCATATAGCTCTCGTAAAATTCGCCAATTTCCCGGAGCAGACGAGTGATCTGCTCGTTAATGGCGCTGTGCTCTGTGGCAGTCTGCGCGGTCAACGGCTGCATGTTAATGGCCAGCTTTCTATCGACGGCATTTGCGAATTCCGTAATGAGATTGAAGTAAACGGAAAAGCGCTGATGGATGCTCCCCATATTTTGACCGGCAGGCTCCGCATCGGCAGCATGTTGCTCCACAGAGGTTCTGACATCTGACAGCGCCCCATCCAGTGCACGATCATTTAACTCATCGTCCTCTAGGACTGGCAGCGCTTCAATCGCGTTCTGGTCCTGGTCTTGGTCCACACCACACCACACCAATGGCACGTCGTCACGTACAAATGGTGCCATTTCTTTCGGTGCGTTTCTATTTCGTAGTAAAGTGAATTCCCAAATTGAATATCGGCAAAGTCGTGTGGGAAAATTTTTTAATTTTAAATTGTGTTAAAACAAGACGTGTTCTTGTCTCAGAAACAAAGTTTTTACTGATCAAATCTCAGCTGGGACTTCCACTGAAAGCTATGCTCGTCAAATCATGGCCTACCATGTGGCAGACTTTTCACGATTGGGGAACGTTAAGGAACGAAACAAAGTTTCTTCACTCACCTGTATGATACGTAGAGAATTATCTTTGAACATGCCTGTAATTATCCCAAACTAAATTCCAAATAATACCTCAAATCTTGAGGCATAGCTTTGGGTCCAATGATTGTTGGTCTTTCTTCTACAGCACTTCAGAATCGGTTCCCCATTGAAGCTCCATTGAATCCAAGTGCCTTTCCCCTGCCCCGCGAGACTAGTTCCCATTTACAAATCAACTCAATAAAAACAATTTTCGATATTAAATTATCATTTCGCCCAAGTTCCACTTCCCTTCCATCGTGGATTAACTTTCACTATTACTCCAATCTCTCCACCCCTGCCCCACACACACTCACCCATACACACACACACACACACATATACGCATACGCATACGCCAACAACTACAGTGAATACTCGTGCAACAAAAGGATGTCGTGTCGTGCCGCGTCGCTTAATCATGTCAATGATTTATAACGCTTTCAAGGACCGAACCAAACTCAAACTTGTCGACGCCAACTACCCATCTCGCTCTCTCTGTCTTTCTCTCTCTCTCTCTCTCTCTCTCCGGCTAAGCCTAAGGTGTGCGGTACTGAGGGAGGGTATGACTTGCCAGACAAAAGCGTAGTAACTAGCTTAGGCAGGGGGCAGGGGCAGGGGGCAACATAAGTTTTCCAGCTACTTGTATGCCGAACGATGGGGGGAAATATATCTCACGAAAAATGATTTGGCTCATTATCAACAGCAGCTAAAGTGCAGAGAGAAAGAGAAAGTACAGAAAAGGGGCAGGAGAGAGGGAAAGACGCTTTTCCTGGTCGATATTCCAACTATGAAATACCCTGTAATTGGGAAGTACCTCTTGGACTCTTAGAAATTTGTAATACGATTAGGTTCCCGATTGCAACGAATCTTATTGGATTAGGTAGGGTAGGTTATTGGGTAGGGGAGGCTTCTTGAGATTCGATCTATTATATTAAACCGATAATAACTAGCATATAACATTACTGGGTGCTTCTTTCGTGAATGATGACCTTAAAACTTTTGAATGTAATACGGAGATATATAATTCAAATAATTTGGCGTATCTGGTCATCGCCCTTTTACTCCTGTTATCATATGGCGCAAAGACCCGTAAACTCTGGTACTCCATTATTACCCTGTAATAATACATACACACACGAATATACATATATAACAAGAGAAAGAGATAAAGGAACAGAAGCAGAAGGGAACAGAAAGAAACAGAGATGCAGTGAAGGAGTGAGAGCCATCGAACAAACGCATAAATCAACAACAAAAACAGAAAAAATGATTTATAATTCGCTTACTGCTCCTTCTTCAGCTGTCCTTTTCCCTCTAACTATCGGCCTCTCTGTCTCTCTTGCCATCATTTGGGAGGATGTTTAGGGCGGGGAGAGAGTGTTGTATGATTGCTTCTAATAAGTAAAGTGGGATAATGCCGAGAATATGCCGGGGAGGGGAAAGCACCATAATCATTCTCCGGATCCGGATCCGGATCCATACGAATACGTGTACGTGTACGAGCACTTCATACGATACAAAGGTGGGCTGTGGGCTGTGTGCTGTGTGCATGCCCACCAATAATAAAGTAATCAAAGTGATATGGTGTTGATGCCACAGCCAGCCATTGCCATGAGGGGGCATGATGCCATAAGGTTGGGCTGTTGGGGCTGTGTTGTGTTGTTGGGCTGCTGGGTGGTTGGGAAGGATGAAAGGAGGCCATCACAGTATGCTGTTATTGTTGCCACATGTCCTTCCTTGAGATTATGGCATTAAGACATGGGGGCAATCGAATTATGGTCCTGGTCCTGGTCCTGGTCCTGCTCTGAAAATGAAATTGAATAACGAACGATTGCAGTTTGAAAGGGAATGGTGGGTGGGTGGCAAAAGAAAACGAGTTCTGGGAACAGATTCGAATGGAGGCTGGAATGAAAGATGTTCCTCCTAACTATTCTCTATAGAGTAAATATTGGAATAAGGAATGGAATAGTAGGCTATCATGATTACGATTACCTATTCTACATTACACCTATAACTTACAATCAAAGGAGTTGTATGTTTCGTAAAGCCCCAGAAAGCCTTGACAATCCAGTAGCCGTAGTCGTGTCCATGAATCTCTCGAAGCCGTCGTCGAGTGATCTATTAGATCTCCGTCCTTCGACTCCCGGGAACACCTCAAGGCACCTCATGGAGTACAATTCTCTGCTGAAGGTCACCAATAACATTCCTCACATAACAGAGCGCATTGGCCAACAGAAGACCATCAAAATGGTGCAGCAGGCAAAGATGCGACAGTCGAGTCTGGGACTTAAGTGCTTATTCTTTTTGCTGCGTAAACTCGATGTCCCAATCTTCTAGAATCTAGATAATCGAGAATTTCAGTTAGTTTTGTCATATTTAGGCGACTCAAATTTCCCGATCGTTGCAATATCTTGCCCCTGAGAAGTCCGTAGAAACCCAAGACTCTCGCTCAAGAGTAAACGGATTCATTCCATTCATTCGGATATTCCCGGGAGGTAGGGAGGGAAGGTGGGAGGGAGGGAGGTAGGGGTTTCTTCAACATGTGTCTTGTGTCTGCTTTGCTAAACCAGCAAACCCCATAAATAGTTGCTTAATTACCTTCTCAAGTGCCAAGTGCACTCACCTGCTATGCTATCCCTTCTGGAGCACAAAAAACTTCCAAAGAAGAAACCCCGAAACACACACACACACGCACACAAAAAAGAGGAGGAAGCGGAAGTAGAGTTGCAGAAGACAAAGTATAAAACATATGCCCAAACACCGATTGCAATTAATCTTGTGCATGTTGTGGCGCCACTCCCGCTCCTGCAACCTACTCCACTCTACTGCTCCTCTGAAGGTAAACTGTATTGGGAAACAACAAACAGAACAGAAATTGTGGGGGTTTTTTTTCGCTAGCCAGGGTTGCCACCTACAGAATAGCAGAGACAGAGGCGCGATATCGTTGTGTTGCGTGGGTGTGCTGATCCTTTGTTGGCACAGCAAACTTTGCCAAATACTTTGAGGGGCCTCCTCTATAGAAGAAGCTTGTGTATGTGTGTGTGTGTGTGTGCGCTAGTGTCTGTATGTGTGGGTGCTATAGACATTTGTGAGGTATCCCTTAAATACCAATTTATGGCACAAGCAGATAAAGTCCCAAATCTGCACTTAATCTTTTGCATTGTTTAATTTCGACTCATTGAGTTAGGCCATACCCCCACCCCACCCCACCCCACCCCACCACACCCTCACCCGCTCCAACACTCTATGAATGTGTTTATGTGTGTGTGTGGGCTTGTGGGCGTGTCTGTATGAATGGGCATTGTTCAAAGGCTCTCGCGCGCTTCTGGCCGGCAATTGGTGTGGCGTGGGGTGTGCAGGCGCACTTAAGTTGCCTGGGAAATAAATCGTAGTCGACGTCTACAATGTGCCATGGACTAAAGGGGGAGGGGGGAGTAGTCGGTGTTTAGTCTATGGTCTATGGGAGGGAAGGAGGACTTCGATGCTTCATTGCAACCACAGCAACAGGCGCAACAGTCAACGTCGTCATCGTCCTTCTCATCCTTAATTTTGTGGTTGTGGCAGTGGCACTGGCACTGGCAGTGGGGGGTGGCGCTTGGTTTTTGGGTCTTGGTCTAAAGCAAGTTGTTTGCTAGTTAAAACTTGCAACTTGCGCGTTATTTCCTGCCACACACACACACACACACACACACACACGAAGGAACACACAGAGTGGGTTTCCCCTTCCTGCAACCGCAATGCCCTCCGTACTTAAGGTGTTAACGCAAAAGCTTGACTCATAAAATATTGAAAAAGCCGCAAAAACTTTGCACCAAAAAAGCTCTACAAACACACACACACACACACACATAGTACGAGTAGATGGTGCAAGGGTGTATCTGGAGGGATGGGGAGTCTCCGAATGGTGGAAGAAATTTGCGGCAGGATGTCGGAACCCCAAATTGAACGGTTAAGTGGCGAGCAGGAAAACTTTTTTCACCTGACTTGACTTTACAGCCCTCGCTCTTACACCTCCTTGAACCGATTACAGAACACAGATCCTGTGGGATATAATGACTATTTATGTTGATTTAGCCATACGAACCGGTTCTATCACATATTTCTACTCGAAAATGGATTCTTTAGCTGCGGTTCGTATTCAAAGCCTTTGAAACGCCCTTTTGTCCCAGTAGCCTTAGATTTTAGACAAACTTCACACTCAAAATTGCCTGTCGATTGTTATTGTACTCTCTGTTGGGTACTATCGTCTCGTCCAGCCATGTCCAGCGATGCCATGGCCTTCCTGGCCTTCAGCATGCACTGCTTCAGGATCGTCATCATCTACTGCGTCTGTGTGAACCTGCTGGAGCAATTACTGCAGCATCTTGCCGACCACTGACGGAACATACACCGTGCCACAAAATATAGTCAGAGTCAGAATCAGAATCATAGTCAATGTCAGAGAATGGAAGCTCGCATTCTAGCTACCTTTTGTCCTTTATCCTTGGATCTGCTGCTCTTCCCACAAGTTGGCATCAAGATGGCCAAATTATTTGCATTCAAGCTGAAAATCGATGCGATTTACGCAAATTACGTACAATTTTTAATAGGCTTTTTCATCAGGCATAAATTACGAGTACATCGAGCGAGAAGCACGAAACGGAAACGGAAAATGGAATACGGAAATTTAAATTACCTGCAACGTAATTACACAAAAGAATATGCCAATAAAAATGACTTATGTATCAATTTCCTTTACGACACACAGAGTCTCTCCCAGACAGAATGGAATCGGCACGGGACGGCACGGCACGGCAGGAGTAGGAGCAGGAGAAGCATGAGTATGAGGATGAGGACTGGAGGCTGATTCTCTGGGCGCTTCTCTTCATGATGATGACGATGATGATAATAATAAAAGGCAACGTAGCACAAAGCGAACAATTTTCAATTTTATTTTTATTGCCTTATTGTGTATCAAATATTTACAATTATTTGCCCCGGAGCCCATGAAAATGAGCAGACAGACACGGCTCCCCCCACCCCACCCCGCACTGGCACGGGACACGGGACATGGGACAAGGGCGCGAAGCACTTTCGGTGGGCGTATGCAACGCTGATAAATTCAAATAAATTCCGTGCTCCGTTCGCTGCAGTGTAACCAAGGTGAAAATGATGAGAGTCCTTCCGAACCAACCACCCACCCCCCACAAGTCGCCCCCATTTGCCGTGGCATGGAGCGGACCAAACTACAGACGGGGAAAGTTTTTCGATCGAAAAGCGCAAAGGAAATTGCATGGCTGCTTTGCTTTGCCGCCCATTCCTCCCACTCTGTTACGGCATTAAAATTTTATTTTAATGTCATCGAGACGTTGATTTACAGCCTCTTCTCTGTGTGCCTCACTTTCAATCTCCCCTGTCTGTCTCTTTCCGTCTCTTTCTGTCTCTTTCCGTCTGTGTGTGTGTGCGGCAGGCAAAATATAATTTTAATAATATTTTATTGCTTCGAAAAGTGGTAATAGCGCGTAAAATGCCAAGGCCCAAACAGAAGGACGCGGCAAGAAGGCGGTGGAGGCAGCACAGACGAGCTCTTTCCAGTTGCACCACTCAATCCGCAACTGTAGTGGCATTCCGATTGAATGCCACCGAATTGCCGCCAAAACAGGGTACCAAAAAAGGAAGAAAGTTCCCCATCTATCCTGCTTTTTTACGGGGGTTCTCGTTGAATCTATTTTGGTACAATTGATTGCAAACTCTATTTTATTGGATTAACGTAAATTTTTGTTTATGTTCATGCTGATTCGTCTGCTGGTTATTCCAGAATCCCCATTGATTGTCCCCATCTTCTCAGCGATCGGGAACTTTAATTGTTGTCCTATTCAATTGATTTCAATATAATAAATGTTTAAATGTTAAGTGCACCGATCAACTCAACGATCAACATACCTCTATCTCGGAGTACTTTTCAACCTCTTCGTTGATCTGCTGGAGCAGGGCATCCAGTTTCTTGTTAACGGTGCGCAGCTGCTTGGCGGTCTCCCGGGTCTTTTTCTGGTTTTCCAGCGTTGACTTGGCCTTGAGCAGCTTCTCGCCCTGCTCGTGGAGTGCAGTAGCCTTGTTGTAGCTCTCCATGGTGCTCTTAATCAGGCGGCTGAGCACCTTGTTGTCAGAATAGTAGTCCAAGAGGCTGGCTCCCAATACTTTGATGTTATGGATGATAAGTTCTTCTTTCTCTTTCTCAGTTAAACCTTCTGCTGGGTCATCTTTCTCAGTTGGAACTTCTGTTGGTTCATCTTTCACAGTTCGAACTTCTGTTGGTTCGTCTTTCTCGGTTGAACCAATAGTCGATTCACCTACTTGCTCGCCAGGATTTGGCTGGTATTTTGTTGGTTTTTTGCCCGATGCTGTTTTGCGGCTCTTAAACGACTTCATTTTTCTTTTTCGAATTCGTTGAATTGTTACGAAATATTATTTACTTATTTGTGCTCCTATACGTGTGCTTGCTTTAGGAATGAAATGTGTTCTCGTATGTACAACATACATATATGCATGTATTCAGTTGACAATTCAATGTGGAAAGTCGTGGCCTACCAGAACCTACTTTGGAAGAATCTTTAAACATCCAATGGGATATTCAAATGACTATAGACTGATGAAGGATTCAAGAGATGTTTTTAAGTACACATTTTCATGCTCCATGAATTTACCATTAAGCGTTTAAGAAAAGAGAGCTTGAATGTTGTGCATCTTCCTCCAATTGGGGCAGGCAGCAGCTGACAGGTGAGCCTTCTATCAATTGGAAACCCATTTGCAGTTAGCCTGCTGTCCCTCCTCCACCTGGCTCACTGGCTGTCTGTTCGGTTGTCTATCTGCTTCATTTAGCAACAATTGTAATGGTTTCCAATTCTTGCATTACTTTTTATGGCTGTCTTATGTCTGCTTCTGTTCCTGGTTCTGTTTCTGTTTCTGCTGCTGCCTGCTGACGGTCGGGGCAGGAATCTCTCTCATCTCGGGACCATCGAAGAGCTAGTAGTAAAACTTAATGAAATGAAACCCTAGGAATGGAACAGAAAGTAAGGTAAATGAAAGAGATGAGCCGGAGTCTGTGATGGCATCGGAGATTGGCTGTCCACTAGTCGGAAAAATTACCCCAGATTCGCTTGGCACTTTTCGGCTTTTCCCGAATCTATTTTAAGTAATATTTATGCGGGGTTCTTTCTGTTTTGCTTTTTTGCTTTTCACCAATTAATTTTTATTTATGTCTCTCTCTCGTGTTTTTTTTCTGTTTGGTTCATTGTTGGTTTGCTTTTCCCTTATCAAACAAACAGTTGGCAAAATGATAAATGCCCTTCAGCTAACCCCCTCTCCCCCTCTCGGCAGGCATCTCCACCATCAGCGCGAGCATTTGGTAATTTAATATTTTTCATTTTTTTCCAAAGTTTTCAGTATGGGGGAAATGATATTTCACCGCAGAGTATGGGTGTGGGTGTGGGACCTGCTAAAAAATGACAATTTTTAATTATCAAATGCGTTTAATGATAAAAATTGTCTAAGCGGGTGATATGGGGGTGTGGCTGCTGGCCACTTTCCCAGTCCCAGTCGTAGTCCCAGCCCCCTTCCTGGTGCCTGGTGCCTGCTGCCTGGTCCCTGGTCCCTCGTCCCTGGTCTTGGCTTTTAATTTATGATTTATTTGTGTGGGTGGCGGCGCCCATAATAATTAATATTGCACACAAGAAAGTGGCAGAAAAAAATACTACAACGAACCTAAGACTTGAAGGAGCTGTAGCTGGAGGCAACAACATGAGCACAGTCGTCGAAAGCAATCCCCCTGAGGGGGATTCTCATAAATCTTGGAGGAAAGAGAGAGAGAGAGTAGGAGAGAGTGCGAGCGGCCCAGTGGTGGACGGTGACGGGGGCGACAGTAAGTGCAATCTCATTGAGGCGCGAATAGAAAGGGGAATACCCATGCCTATACGTACGAGCATAAGAAAAGAAAAGGCCCACACACTCACAATCGTGCAGACACCCCCTGTGTGTGTGTGTGCGCCATCTTGAGCCGAGCGAAAAGGAAAAAAAAAATTAAAAGTATTTCTCGAATTATTGTTAATGATGATTAAAAATATGTGTACCTGTGCCCAAGGTACGAAGACACACACCCACACACACACACACGCACACACCACAAAGCAAGGGGCTACGAAATATGATGGGGGGGATGAGGCATGGTACATTATGTGGCATGGAATGTCCCCAAAGAGAACCAGAGTGGATTCGAGTTCACTTGACTTTGACTTTATGTACAGCTCACAACTGCAATTCGTTGAATTCGAAATTCGAAAGGAGCTTCTTTTTAGGGCGAATGTCTTCTATGTATAAGTTCTTATAAATATCCCTATATCCTTAATGGAATGCAATGACTAGCCTTTGCTTGCTATGCTTCTAAAACACTCTCCATATGTGCAATATCCATTCTCCACATCGCAATGTCCTTTACGCACAATTGTGGCAGGCACTGTGACAGCGACAGGAACTAAGGAGACAGAGGACGGAGGACAGAGGACAGAGGACAGGGTTGACTGCGGCGTGTGGCGGCACTCGATAACATAATTATCTGTCATAATCAGTAGGCGTTGAAATGTGCAATTCAGAGTGCAATTTAATGCGCGCCAGCAGCTAAAAACAACAGCTACAGATACAGATACAAATACAGAGATACAGAGATACAGATATGAATGCGGCTACCCCAGTTGAGGGAGATGCACAAAAGCGCAAGGGCGTAGCAGCAGCAGTGGCCACGGTTTCCAGGGGGAGGCCAGTGCATCACAGTGGGTGGATGTGTCAGAGGCATAGTCAAGCACTTAAAAAGGGGGCTAAAGTACAGACCCGGACTGGGTTCCCCTTTTTGGCTAAGCCCCTGCCCGCCCGCCCGTCCATAGGTGGTGGCAATCGTCTAAAGCATTCCGGTGATTGTGTGTCAGTTTGAGTTTTGGAAAATTTGCATCGGATTATCGCAATAAACATAATTATGCGCGCTGCATATGATTTTTCAATTAAACACATGCAACCCGCTGCTGCCACGCGAGGTCGGGTAGTAGGGGGCAGGGGGGGGGGGGGGGGGGGGGGTGGCGTCGCACACTGGGAGGGCTGCTGCGACAACGATGCACGTAAAAGGGTTAACGAGTTGGTCTTTTGGTGGGGCATACCAGGGGGAAACTGGGATGACATGACCAACCAATTGCCGCTCGTTGCGGGTGTTTGTAATGCATATTTGTTAATTAAGTGTCGCATGTGTATGTCCCCCTCTCCTTCTCTCTCTCTCTCTCTCTCTATGCCACCGCGAGACGCCTCCGTCTGCCTCTGCCTGGCGGCGAGTGTGTGCAATGGTAACGGTGCTTAAGTGGAATCAATGGATCGTAATGCAGAGATAATCATTTTTAGCAAAAACCAACGCGCCAAAAAAACGAGAGGAGAACGGGTGGAGAGTGGAGAGTGGAGAGAATCATTAAAATCGCTGGAAGGACCCACCAACGACGACGACGACGACGATGATGATTATGATGATGATGATGATGGGCGTTGCCAACGTGTGGCCCTGCCAACCTGCTTTGTCAATGACAAATGCCACAAACAGCAGGATGGCAAGGATGGCCGGATAGCAGGCTGGCACTCCCCCTGTGTGGGGGGAGGAGGACTGGGACCAATTTCAATTAGATGAGGTGTTGAAGCAGAAATTTTTGTGGCTCTTGTTTGTTTGTGCCCGTCATTTCAAGCATACGAGTGCTGCACTTGACTGTCGAAAGTCTCATACCTGCCCCCTACCTACCCCTCCCCCGCTCTGTAGCTGCAGGAGTCGTGTAATTGTCTTTGAAAGCGATATCATTATATTTTGAGGTCCGTGATTAATAAACATACAAAAAAAAACGTACATATACTATTCATAATGAAGGGGTACAGCATGGAAGAACGCTTGTCGTGTCGAATGGATCCACCCGAAAAAAAACCGAAAAAAACAGAAAAAAAGCCACACACAAACAAAAAGCCTGCGAAAACAAAAGCAAAAGCAAAAGAAAAAGCAAGAGTTAAGAATGAAATGCAGTGTCGAGGTCGGATCAGGACAGTGTGACAATGGCTATGAGGCCGGCCACGCCGAGATCCTTGTCCAGGAGGGTCAGCTCGAGCAGGTAGTCCCGCTTGGGGGCATCATCGGGCAGAAATTCCGTCTCCAGCTCGTAGTTGTTGATCGAGTACTTGCCCTTGGGGAAGGGACAGTCCCCCTGCTCGGGCATGTTGGAGGACTTTTGCAGATACGGATAGGTGTCCTCGTCCTCGTTGACGAACTGGCAGAAGGGCTTCTTCACGTTCATCACCAGGGCCCCTTTTTGGCCCGAATTCGAGTCATAGAGGAACACACGCAGCATTATCTGCAGGAGGAGAATGAGACTATATCTTTTTGGAGACCATGATACCAACGCTCCACTTACCCCTTGCTCGTCGCCCATGTTCAGCTTGAACTCAAAGTCGCCGGCGAGGGCGAACTTGTTGCGTGACACCTTCTTCATGCGCAACGTGCCCCAGTCGACCCACTTGCTATCGCTGCCGAACTCCTTGCTCGGATCAAAGGAGTTCAGCTCGACATTGTAGGGCTTTTCGGCGCGGCAAATGTGGATCGCCAGGAGCAGGGCGAACGGCCACAGACTGCAGAAACGTGTCATCTTTCTCGCACCACTGATCCAACTACACCGCATCGCTCCATATACCCCGATATATACCTAAATATATCAGGGGTGGGGGGAGTTGGGGGGTCTATCTGGCGACCCTCGTACGCTATCACTCACGCCAGATCGCTGTTCGAACATGTTTTCATGTTTGTTCCAACTCCACATAGTATTCACAATGTCAGACATGCAGCGAAATGCAGGTACAAAGTTATCGTTCAATTAAGGATGGTAATAGTTATCACACATTTGATGATGATCATTATGGAACTCTCAGATGCTCTTTCCCTCTCTCTAAACAGTCTCTAAGTTCCTTAATTTAATCGAAAGCAAAGCAGCTTCCAGCAAACTTCGTGAGTTTCCTTTAGTTTCCTTTTTGGTTTCTTTGGTTCCATCAATTTCACTTCGTATTCTAATCTCATTTCTGTTCAATTTGATTCAAAATTGCCCTCCATCCCCCTCCGTTGCCCTGCTCCAACCACACAATCAATCCCCATTTTGCTCCCCTATCCCCATTCCATCCACTGGCATCCTAACTTTTCTGTTGAAATTCTGCAAATATTTTATGCCAACTAATCTCTTAACACTCTATTGAGACATGTAAACTTTTAATAGCATTTGCTGTACTCTGCCCAAGTCTGTTGGAATGGATGGTAGGGAGAAGAGAGTGGTTCGAGGTAGGGGGGTCTGGCCTGGCCTGGTCTGGTCTGGTCTGGGCCCCTTGTTTTATGGCCTGCAGCAGTTTTCGTGTTTGAACATCAAAAGTAATAAATTCATCGAACCATCGCCATCGCCATTGCCGGGCCAGAAATGTGCCTCGCCGACGTGGCCGTCTTCGGAGGAGTAACGGGCAGGACGGTGGCAGGTGGCTCGGCTTGATTTTGTTGTTTTAGGTCGCGTCTCTGGCGTTGCTTTCTCCTTTCACCGTCGCTGTTTCTGTTGCTGTTGCTCAATAACTTCCTGCCCGGCGCACTGTACACTGGCTGAACGGAGGAGAATGGCGGAGTTCCCATTGCCTCTCGCCGGCTCCGGTCTTGCCGTTAATTTTCATCGTTCTGCCTCGTTATTTGCTGTTGTTTCTGTCTTCAGTTTGTTGCTGCAAAGTTATTTAAGTAACTGTCTTGACTTGTTTCTGGTCCCTGCATTGATTGCCCCTTCAGTCGTTCAGTCGTTTTCCATGGTGCTGGAGTTTTTGGGTTCGGTTTTTGGCTGGCTTGGAGTCCACCATAAATTCCGTTTCGTTCGAGACAGAAGTTAAATGTCTCTGAAAGTTTTGTGCAAGTATTTCCAGGCTTATTTATGGGTTTCTAATCGAAACGCTGCTCTGTGGCTAGTTGGCACTAGTTGGCCGCACAGCGGAACTATTTCAGTGCCAACATTAGTGCTGGAAACTGGCTAATTATTCTCGCAGTTCAGGCAATGCAGCGGCTCCCTAAATTTCTGTGGTTGTAACAGCCAGAAGGAAGCGTTTCCAACACTATATAGTGCATACATACATATATGTATTCTTGATCAGCAAATGGATGGATATAGCCATGTCTAGCAACTGGAAACGTGAGTCACCACCTCCAACTGCCACCTATGTATCTATCCACTTGATTTGTGTGGATCTAGCAAATATATTTGTTTAATTAAAGCATTTATACACAGACAGTGCCTACTGGCACAACAATTTGCTCTCAAATGAGAGTCACGTGACAAAAAGAAAAGAAAACAAAAAACCAAAAACTGAAAGGAAAAGCAAAAACAAACAAAAAACAAAAAAGAAGCGAAAAGAGTCGCCGGCGACGTTGTGTCTTTATGAAGACACCCCTTTGGACAGGGGAGTGAGTGGGAGTGGCAGTGGGAGTGGGAGGGACAAGCTGAAAGAATTGCAGCGAAATTAAAATAAAATAAAATTTACGTTGAATTAAAAAGAAGGCGGCCAAAGCAACAAGAGACAACAGCAATAGCAACAGGGCACAGAAGAATGTTGGCCATTTCGGAGAAGGGTATCATCAACTAGTCGGATGACGATTCCAGGGGGGCACAAGGGGGGATATGGATATGATAGGATAGGATAGGATAGGATAGGATAGAGATCTTAGCAACCAGAAACGCAACTACCTGCAAATCTGGATTGGATTTGGATTTAGTTTGCTTGACAATCAAATTCCTTTATTAATCGTAAATATATTGGAAGTATACTTCCACTTCTCTGGGGAAAACATCTACTTCTACATCTACATCTATTCCCTATGCCTCTATGGCCAAACCTACTCCAACCAGCCTAATCCAACCGGTTCGCAAAATCAACGCTTACAGGGTAGCTGATAAGCGGAAAACGCACAAAGAGTGGCAGGAGTGAGCAGGAGTGAGCAGGAGTAGGAGCAGGACGAGGACGAGTCGTGACTTCATTTGCTTGACACTTGGCTACGGAAAGTAGCAGAGGGGCAGAGCGGGACTGTGGCGTCAAGTGTGTGCCACAAAGGAACGGCAATAAGGGAGACAGCAGCAGTAGCAGAGAGAGGGCGAGGGCGAGGGCTAGAGCGAGAGAAAAGTCGAATGAGAGAGAGAGAGACCAGGGTAGGTGGGTGCGAAAAGAAAAGGCTGCAAACGATTCCTAATTGAAAACTATTAAATTCTTCTTTTTTCCCTTGGTTTTTCCCTCTGCTACTTAATTTCGTCCTGCCAGCCAGCCCCCTCCCCTCCCCCTCTATTACACTCTCTGCCGGTCCAAATTGGAACTTGAATTTCATTCCGAATGACATTCGCTCCATCACGCGTCAACTGCAGCCCAGCTCTGGCACGTAGCCTGGCGACGGCAACGGCAGCGGCGACAGCGACGGCTACGGTCTGGGGCAGCAGAGAAAAAAATAAAAATAAAGAAAGAAAAGCGGACATTTTCATTTGAGCATATTTAATTAGATGCAATTATTTATGGTATTAAATAGATGAGGCAGTAAATGTGCTGTACAGCCCTCCTTCCAGGCTATCTGGAAAGCGGGCGCAAAAAAATGAAGAAAATTGAAATAAAATGCTAAAGAATTGCGTCGTTGTCTGTCGCCAAAGCAGAGCGAAGAAAAAAAGCCGAAGTGAAAAGAAAAATATTCAATTCTTGGCTCTCTCAAAAAGGCACAATTCTGCAGCAAATGCCACGAGACCGCCCCCCTCCTCCATCCCAGGCCACTCCATCCCCTGCCCAGTCCGCAGAGTCCGCACCATTTACCAACCAACCATAACAATGAGAGACCCCACCCCCGGATGGGATGGGATGGGATGGGTGCCCGGACGAAGGAGTGCATTTAAATGGCAGGAAATTTGAAAAAAATTGAAATTTAAGTCTTTGATATATTGAAGCCGATTTATTAGCCGCCCCCTTTATTCGCCCCTCCCCACAGCCGACAGCACCATAGCACCACACCCATTGTTAGTCATTTTCCGTTGGTGGAACGAAAAAAAGTCCCTAAGATACGAGCATCTCCTTCCTCTCTCCATCCGCTGCTCAATCAATGTCTGACCAAGGGAGAGCCGAGCAGAAGCCTCTCATCTGAAAGTTGGTTAAAAAGAGATATTCGTAGGAGAGAGAGAAGAGAATGTGTAACACAGAACTACTACCAGGTACGCCCATGATCAAAACAGGTTTGGAATAATAGTTACCAATAGAGGATGTAGGTGTAACGTGCCTCGACATTGGGATATCTGTTAGGCGAAGAGCTAAAGGAGAAAGAAAATGGTTTCTTTGGTACATTGTGGATATGAAAACTCACCCACAGCAGCTAAGTCCCGCTGGAAGAGAGTTTGTTCGATTTCTATGGCATTCCCAGGGTACAAATTAAGCAAAACCTATGTATACTTTAGTTACAGTTTATTAATCAAATACCTTGATATAATTCTATCACGATCACTGGAAGATTTGAATGTTGAATCGATTATGAAGGTTGTATGAAGATTTCCCCGCACGAAAAAGGGAAAAACCTTCAAGGTTACAACTTAGCCACCTCTTGAGTGGCTCCCATTACACGCCGAAAGAAAAGGGTTTGAAGGTCCCTCAGCCCCATCAGCAGACATAGCCACAAATCCACACCTATGGCATCCAACCCCACCGTTTGACACTTATTGGAGTTAATAGCGCGTGACCATGGACAGTCAACCCCTTTCGCACCTTGTCCACGGACACTGGCTGGGACTCGGACTCGGACACAGACACGGACACGTATACGGACACGGACAAGACAAATCACACAAATTGACAAACGTTTAACATAATTTACACAGCAAAGCCGAAACGACTTACACTTGACCACACTTCGACCCACAGCCCACACCCCACACCCCACACCCCACACCAATTCTTCGGTCCTTCACTCGAACGACTCGTGTCCAATATTGACCCTTTTGGCTGTCCAAAAACCCTTGTCAACGTTGCGTATCCGAAACTATTAAAAAGATCAGCCAGACACTTGACTGCCTTCATGTTTAGCGTCGGACAAAGGCGGTAAAAATATGGGGTATATGGGGTAGGAATAAAGTGGGGTGGGGGCGGGGAGCTAAAAAAATGAAATAAAATTGAAGAGGATGTCCCACCGTTCTAGGGTTTTTTGCCATTTTTCACACGCTCCTTCCTCAGTCCCGTGTCCGGGTCTGGGCTAAACAGGACATATGTTCATGGTCAAATCGATTAAATAAATCATTAGCATCTTTTGTAGCCAATTTTCTTGCCACATTCGTGCCCCAGTGTGTCCTTCTCCGAGTGCTCTGTATGTGTGTGTGGTCCTTTTGTGACGCGTGTCGCTGCTCTTCTTGTATCATGTGTTGGTGCAAATTGTTTTTTAATACAAGAAAAAGTCTGGGGACCCCAACCGCCACCCCCACCCCGCCCTCATTCTTCTGGCCCTTCGTATATCAGTGTGAAAGTGAGAATTTTTCTTTATTTATTTTTTCCTCTTTTTTTGTTGCTGTTGGGGTTCCGTTGTAGTTTGACATTTAATTTGTTGCGCTTCTGTGGGGCAGAAACAGTTTCAAAGAAAGAAGGCTAATTTATTACAGGATACTTGACGTAGAGAGAGTAAGAAAGTTGAAGTGGTAGAAGGAGAAAGAACGACTCTCAATGGGGGGATTGGATTTGGAAAGGCTAAGAGTTTGGTTTTTGGCAGTTGCAAGTCGGCGGCAATATCAAATATACTGCACTCAGTAGGCGAATGTTTCACACACTCGTTCTTCTGATGGTTCAAATTTACATATTTCTTCAGAAGCCTCAGCTTTTCTCCTGCTGCTGCTGCTGCTGGCAGCCTTGGTTCCTGCAAAAACTGTCCCTTTTTGTCAGGGTCTGTCTGCCACTCCCACTCCCATTCCCATTCCCACACGCCCACTCCTGAACTGTTGTTGCCTTTGCCCATCTTTCATTTGACATTTTTTGTATGCGTTCATACAGCATTGAAATGGGGGCCTGGATTCGCTTCTGGTGTTTATTTTCTATAAATATAAATTAAATGGGTGGCGTGCAACTGTCCAATAAATTTAGCTATTTTTATGTTTCGAGACACCTTTTACGGTTTCGGTTTGCCATTTCTATCTATTATTGTTTCTTTTTTCCTTCCTTTTTAAGTGGCATTCTGCTGCGCCAGGGCCTTTTGTATGGCATCCAGCTTCTACGGCTACGGCTACGGCTATGGCTGTGGCTCCGGCTGCGCAGCCAGTGTCGAACCCTTTTCATTGTGAAGGGCGTGGCGTGGAAAAATTATTGCCCAAGTCGGGCCATATCATGTGACAATAGTTATTTTCATTCACGAACCTTTCATTTTTTTTTGCTACGGGTAATAAAAGACAATTTGTTTTATGAATGAATGAAGCAACAGGCAAGCGAGAAGAAGCAGGACATCCAGGCATACGCTTATGCAACACTGGCTGCCAGTGTGTGCACATTCGTTCAATTCGCCAAAGTTCATTGCCACCGCAAATGTTATACAAATATATATACACATATATATATATATGTATTTCTCTGTATATATGTATATCTGGATATTATAACTCTGGCTTTTGTTTCAGTCGAACTCGGGGCCACAAAACCTTTTGTAAAGCGCCCAGAACGTAACAGGAGCGAGCAGAGCAGAAGAAGATACAGAAGGAAAAAAAACGCAAACAATTTCTTGTAATTAAAATCCATGGCCTTTTCAGTCCCAGCCCACTTAGGCGGTGGATGGGTGGATGGGTGGATTGGAGGGGGAGGGCGATTCAGTCAGGTGCTCAGCTGCGCCAATCAGTCACAGACCAGTCAACCACCGCTCGGTGACATGGTGGCATGGTGTGGCACGGTGTGGCACGGTGGCTCTGTGGGGTCCGGCTGTACTTGTCACTGCAGGTGGAGAGGAGAACAAGACATGGTGCATGGGGCAGGGGGCATGGGAGTCGAATGGAAGTCCAAAGGCAGACACAGACCGACCTTTGCCAAGAGAGATTCTTCTCACATTCTCTGGCTCTGGCCTAGCCATTATTTTTCTCTTTTTCGTTCAAGAATTACTGATTATTAATTCATTTTGAACCGGTGAGGCATTCATATTTCTGCAGGAAAGTGTGGGTCGTCCTTCGACACGCACAGGGGGCTGGGATGCAGTACCGTCAGCCCCATCATCCCTTTGGTCCTTCACGTTGTCTGTCAATGTTTTGCTTTCATTTTACTTTTCGTTTTTTTTTTTTTTTCATTTTTTGTCATTCTTTGACTGTCATATATTTGAACAGCTTGCTGGCTTGATGGCTCGCTGGCTGGCTTGCTGTCCTGCTTCTGCTTGTGCTTGCCAGGACCCGCCTGGCGCTGCATTCATTGTTAAATCATTGAGTTTTTACTGCAGTTTGGCGAACGGGATTCGACGCTGCCAACCATATCAACCTCAATTTCTGCTTTCTGTTGTGCTCTTCAAGCACTCTGCTACTGAATCTGCTGCTGCTGCTGCTGCTGCTGCTGCTGCTGGTCCCGTCCCGTCACGTCCCGGACTGTCCGTGTAAATAAAGTCAGCGCGGTAAGAAAACAAAATGTGAACTGTGACTGGGCCTGCACCTGCACCAGCACCTGGACACGGACTCGACACAGAAGCGCACACGAGGCAAAGGCAAAGGTAAAGGCAGAGGAAAGGACATCTGCTCTAAAATGCAAGCAGTGGCCTGGTCCTGGTCCTGGTCCAGGTCTCGGCTTGGGCTTGGGCTTGGGCCTGGCTTGTTAGTCTGATTGGGTGGCTGATTGGTTGGAACTGCTCTCACTGAATCTCGGCTGAGCAGCGACGTTGTCGTCATCGTCATCGTTGTCGTCGTTCTCGTCGTTCTCGTCGTTGTCGTTGTCGCCAGTGACAGTTGTCCCGAGAACCGGGACCGGTTCCAACAATGAAGCGGAAACAATGTTTACAATTTTCTTTCTTTTTTATACCGCTTCCAACAGACAGAATACTCGTACATTTTTTTTATATTTTTTACTCTCTGTGCGGGTATTTTTGCTTCTTCTCGGTTCATATTTTGTGTTTGCCTTGTTATGCTTTGTGTGTTGTATACATATTGTACCTCCTGTAGCTGCTGTACCTCCAGCACCTATACTGCTGCCATGTTTGACTGTATTTAGCCAGCGGTCATAAAGTTAATTTGTACAAATGTTGCAAATAATTCAAACAGTTTGCTTTACCTTCTCTCTGTCTCCCTGTCGTTATGTCTCTCTGTGTTTCTCTTTTTCTAGCCATATATTTTATATTGCCATGACCCAACACTTCAAGAGATTTTCGACTATCTCGGCAGTGTTACACTGGCTGCCCCAAGTACACGGATACACTGATCAAGTCAAATATCACTCAAGTCACTTTCAATAATTTATCAACCTATTTCCACAGGAGGAGGCATTAGGAAAAGATTATAATTACAATTCTGATATGATCGAAATCAATGCAGCAGCGTGGGCAGCTTAAAGAAGCTTTCGAAGAATGAGAGAGATCGAGTACGAAAAAACTTGGTGAGGGCGGCTGAAAGCTCCTCTTAGAAATCGGCTCAGTTCTCACGGCAGAAAACGAGAACGAAAGCTTCTGCAGGTGATCAGAGATAACGAATGTAGGTCAAGGGCTCGCTCTCTCACTCAGTTTATCTTTCGCAGTTTTTGTAATTTTTGTTTTTTTGTCTCTGGCTTATGCATCGTTGTTTTTCTTGCCTGCCAATGCTTTGCATTTGCGAAATGGGAGACGGGGAGTGCGGGGGAGTGACGGGATGACGTAAGCCAGCTTGAACATAAAACAAATATTTGTAATTGAAGAGTTCAATTTGATCCCCTCTCTTCTTCCCCTGCAGGCAGTGCAAGTGGTTCAGGGCAAACAATTAAGAGCGCACCATCTATTATAATTCATTTCCTTCGTCATTTTGCGTAATTTATTTACTTACTTAATTCATAATCAACATTATCATAATCAACGTGCGATACCGAACCGAATACATGAAACGGTGTTTATACACACACACTTGTTTCCCCATTTCATGAAATGATTACATGAAATGAGCCTGGCATAAACACAGTATCTGTTTCTCTCTGGGAGAGCGAAGCTCGAAATCCCCAATCGCCCAAAAGTTGGAGCCACACTGGCCAGCGATCAGTGTTGCCTTCTGCCGCAATGACACCCGTCCTGATGCCCGGGAAATGGGGCCAACCAAACAGCCATTAGCAGGTGCCACATAAAATTTCTAATTAACCAAAAAGCCTATTAGCAGCGACACAACGAACACTATTTTATTATTAGCCAAAAGCAGATGCAGCCGCTGCCGCAGCCGCAGCCTCAGCCGCCAGTACAATACGAGCCACAAATGGCAGACAGCAGAGAGCAGAGCAGAGAAGAGAGCAGAGAGCAGAGCAGAGAGCAAAGAAGTGCCCGTGAACATTCAACACCTTTTAAGGTGGTTCCTAAATGAAAGCCTCGTTCTTAGCTACCTTTCACCTCCATCTCCACCTCCTTGCCCCCCACTTCCGAAGCGGGAAAACATAATTTTACTTATTACAATTTTATATACTTATGGGGGATACGATGCCATGCGATATGTATACCGCATACTGTATACGATGCGATGCGATGCGATGCCGTCCCGCAGCAAAACATATTCCCAAAAATTACCAATTTTGTTGCTTACGATTATTACCTTGGCAATGGGGCTGCTGGCTGCTGGCTGCGGGCTGCTGACTGCCACGTTCCACTTGCCGTGTTAGGCCCGGCTTTGCGGCACTCTGGAGATGACTTAACACGTAGCACATCATTAAAAATTTTGTGCCATTAATGCATAACACACACACACACACACAAACACACTGAAGGAAGAGTGGGATACATACACGTAGCATGATCAAATTGCCAATATGTCACACACACACCAACCCCCCATCCACCCACAAGGAGACGCCACAGCCAGTGGATGGAAGGAAGGAAGGAAGGAAGGGTTGAACGAGAGATGGAAACTAATACGACTAAGTACGAGGCACCAGGCAGCAGCAGCAGCAGCACCATCATCTTATTTACGTCTTTTTAACACCTTTTTGCAGCCACCCGTTGCCTTGCCACCCGTCCGCTGTGCCAGGGACTGTATCCCGTTGAACAATTAACAAAAGGTAATGTAAAATTATAATTATCACACAAAAGCACATTTGTTAATTTAAGCTAAAACAAACATGGCCCGGCCAGAAGGAGAAAGAGGACGAGGCCGAGGTTCGGCCCAGCCCAGCCCAGCTCAGCCCATCCCGGCCCGGCCTCTCCTGGCCTGGAGAATGGTGGAGAATAGTCTCGTTTCGGTACATCTTCCAAGACATTGTCAACGCTGTGCCGTTTGTGGGTCTGGCTGGGTGGTTGGGTGGAACGACCGATGCGTAGCAATGAAAAGTCCCCAATGTAATAAATATAAAAACAGCCGAAAAATATGCTATAAAATTATTTGCCATCCAAGATGCCAGCGCCACAAGGACCCAGTGAAAGAGAGAGAGAGAGAGAGAGATGAGAGAAACTTCATTTTCCTGGGGCCAAAGCCAAAGCGGAAAAACCCATTGATACTCTCTATCTCCCTCTCCATGATGCTCATCTGGTTTGGCTGTCGTTGATTTTTGGTCCTTTTTTTGCGGCCCATAAATTTAATGGCTCTCCCTAACGCCCCACACACACACACACACGCAAACATGCGCGCTCTCTGAACCCTTTTTGGGCAACATCGTGCGCGTACGAGTATTTGTGTTTGAGCTTCAGCTCATTAATGCTTGGGCTTGATAATGTATTATCATTTCTGGTGCCTCGTCGTAGGATGGGGGTGGGGGTCTCTCCTCAGTATATACCGTCTTTGAAATTTATAGAAATCGGTAGGTTACATTTTGCGTTTATCGTATATCGATCACTCCCTAATCTGGTGGATGGAACACCTAGAGTTTACAGCAAATCATCTGGTTTGTCTTGCAATATAATCACCGTAATATTGCCTATCTTTAGTCTTCTTCTTTACGCAGAACTGCAGAGTTACTTTGTAGATATTTTCGAATAGATTTTCAAACCCTAGAGTTTTCAGCATAGCCAGAAGTCGGCTCTTCATATCCCACGATCCCCATTTCCTTTGAGGCTTGCTAAACTGCTGGCATCTTTTAGGAGCTGGCGCTATGGTATCCCTCAGTCGAGCAGGGATCCTTTTAATCGTAATTCCTATTTAGTCAGGCCTCACACACACACACACATACACACGAAGTGAGTGTTAATAATTTTTTTGTAGGTTTTTTCCCCGTTTATTTTGACTGTGGCCCTTAATTTATGGTCTGCTACATTGTAGCAAGCACATTGGCATTTTAATGGACCTTTATGGGGCGATAGAGGAAGGTAGTTCGGGGGGCGTGGGCAGGCTGGCTCGGAGATGGGATGAGTATGAGAGGGTAGAGGGTAGAGGCGAGCAGAAATTAGACGGGTTGGGGTAGATGCAAAAACACATTAAAATTATTGAAGCCGACAAAGGGCCATTAATTCGTTGCGCTTAGCTCGCAATAACGGAGCACATAATTGTTTATTAATGAAGTTTAAGTATTTTTATTGGCACATTTGCGTAGACCCTAGAAAAGGCGAGCCAAAAGGAAGAAGTTTGGATGGAGGACGAGATAGGGATTGAGGGAGAACCTGAGGAGCTAAAGACGAGTTGAATATACATATATGTACATATGTATGTATCATTATTTTCTAAGCGCAAACCAGTATAGAAACATCTATTAAAAGTAATGTGGAAAATTCAAGATTTCTGAACAAAATATGATACACTTTGAAAATAACATAACACATCCTATTAAATCGATATCAATCAAAACAAACGTTGTTTAAAATAGTCATCTGAAAGCCCTTTATTTTCAATGAAAGCAAAATTTCATTATATACTCGTACATATGTATGTACATATGTACATATGTATATGTGAATGCCTCATAGATCGATTTTGTTTAATTTCAATTAAAAAGAAATCATCATTTATTATTTGAGGTATTTTCTGTGGTTAGTAAAAGTTGTAATCATTTGCATTACTAGGTACTGCCTCTAGGAGATCACCAAGATGATGTCCAAATGTGACGCAAGCCACAGGCACCAACCAATATGAGCCTCTTCATAACCCTTACACACCCTTACTCCTACCATCTCTTCTACGCACACACAGACACCCCGCGTGCACGTACACGTACGCTTATACTCCACCACGTGGCCCCCACACACGCATCAAAGGGTTGGTCGTTGAGTGCAGTGCTCGATTTCACCCCCACATGGAGACGCAGGCGCGAGCTCCTCCGCATCGAAAGCTATTGAATACGCATCAGATATCAATAGCTGCCCCAACCACACCCCCACCCACAAACACACATACATATATGGGAAGAGAGAGAGAGAGAGAGAGAGAGATAGACAGCAAGCAATGAGGTCTCTTTCTGGCTTCGATTTCGGGGCCACGAGTCCGAAGACAACCAATCGTGCGACAGCTGCAGGCAGCTGATTGGACGCATTTCCCTTCTGGCCACACACCAAAAAAAAGAGAAAAGAAGGAAAAGTGAAAGAAAAAAAAAGAAAATTTAATGGAAAACCCAAAGACAGAACAAGAAGGAGCATAAAAAAATGGTCAGTCAGAACGGGTCGAGTTGGGCGATGGGCCAAGGGGGGGGTTTGAGAGCGTTTGAAGAAAGAGCATGGAGAAATGTGAAAAATTACATAATATGCGCTGAAAAATGTGCGTACATTTTTTCTATTCAAAGCTGACCAAGCTCCACTCCTCCTCATCTCTTCCCTCTCCCCATCTGAACTATACGTATATGTACCCCGCATAGAATCGTACTCGTATATCTATATATATGTACATACATACATATATATTTCTTGTTGTATGCAAAACTTTTGCGTTTTACAATTCATTGCATATTCAATTTGCTCGTTTGGGTTTGGGTTTGGGTTTGAGTTT
This sequence comes from Drosophila algonquin, assembly GCA_035041765.1. Classification (NCBI taxonomy): domain Eukaryota; kingdom Metazoa; phylum Arthropoda; class Insecta; order Diptera; family Drosophilidae; genus Drosophila; species Drosophila algonquin. The sequence continues at coordinate 741,320 of JAWNKY010000339.1, read as the reverse complement.
TTTTTTTTTTTTTTTTGGTGGTCGGTTCTGTGTACTCGGTGTTCTGGGTTTTGGGTACGGAACGGGGATGATGGCAGATGAACGAACATCAGCATCAGCAACGAGACGACGCCACAAGGGCGTCCAAAGCAAACAGCAAAGGTCCAAAGCATATTAATAAGGATTTCATTAGTTTTATATGCTTCAGTCTACAATCTGTTTCTTTTTTTGTTTCTGTTTTTTAACAGAAACAGAAACAGAGACACAAACACCAACACATGCCCTCTAATGGGTCGATACTACTGTTTCCTTTTTTTATTTTATTTATTCTCCAAAGGGGCAGCAGGGCAGTGGGCAGGGCAGGGTAGAGGGTCTTGGGCTCTCCCTAATAAATGGCTAAACGTTTGGACAAATGTCTGTTATTTTATATTATCGTTGTTGTTTGATATGAAAAGTTACCCGGGAGCGTTGGCGGGTCTGCTGGGAGCCTTCACCGAACTTCGCCGGCCATTCCAGAGGTCAGTTGGGTAATCTCCATAGCCAGTCTAGCAGCCTGGGCTGCTGATGATCATCTACCAGCGCTTGCTCCCTTTTCTCGTTATCCATGGAAACTCAGAAGTTGAGTGGACCAGTAGACCACTCAAAGACCCAACGGGGACGAGCAACTTTACAACACATTTATTTGAATTGCCAACACAATTATTAAGTCGAGCTTCAGACTAGTTTTCTTTCTGCCCCTATGCTCATTGATCTGTACGATTATTCGATTATTATTTCGATTACTTTGATCTAGCATTCAATGGAGATTCAAACAGTGCTACCTGGTCCTCCAATGCTTCCGCCCAACCACTGCTATATCTTCCAGACCCGCTACTATTCCCCTGCCCCTGCCCCTGCCCCTGCCCTTTCCCATTCAAGGCTCGAGGCTCGTTTGTGTGCGAAGGCTTTTTGTCTCTATTAAATTAATCGACGGCCATTTTTCCAACTTAACAAACGCAGAAATAAAAAGTATAAGCGATAAAACATTTGCTGGCCACTGACACCCACACAACACCCCACTCCACCCACTCGCCTTTTCCACTTTTCCACTTTTCATTTCCCCCGTCCGTTGTTGCTGCTGCTGCTGTTCCTGTTTCACTTTTCACTTTTAAGTAGCACTATTTTTTAAGGATTCTGTTTTGGGCGAAGGCTGCCTTCGTCCGTCGCTTAGTCAGTCAGTCAGTCAGTCAGTGGGCACCCCCGCCCGGCATCTAAAACAATTCCCTGTTTTTTGTGCATTTTTTCATGCTTATCAAATACAAAACAAACGCACACGAGGAGGGTTGCCTGGTGGTTTGGGAAATGGATATTTTCTTCACATTTCTTTTTTCTTTTTCCATTTTACGGGTTGCGGTTGATGGTGGCCCTGATCCCTGTGACATTTATGTTTCATTTGGCATTTTTGATGCGTTTTCCTTTTAATTTTTTCCCCCCGCTTTTGTTAATTCTCTCAAGCGACAGCGGCAGCGCATTTAGTGTGACATCTCAATCAATCAGCGGCCTTCGGCCAGGGCGATTTGATTAAATGCCAGATTTATGGTTCGTCCTGGGTATTGGGGGGAGGGAAGGGTATGGTGCTGTGCGATACGGCTAGACAGGGTAGCAGAATATTCACTGGGATCCTTTCTCTCGGTTTCTTTTGTACAGCTCACAGGAGCTGTTGGAAAATAGTGGATTCGATTGAAAGTTTGACACTGGGGGAAAGAAGACCTAAGGTACTTATATTTACATCATATAGCAGTTATATTAGCCTGTTTTCTAGCCCAATGGTATACGAATTAGTTTTGCTTTATTCGAAGAAAAGAAGCGCAAGGGCAGAGATACTCAAATATTTGTGGTCCCGTGAAATGTTTCCTCAAATCAGTAAAATCATGAGAGAACGATGCGGCGGCGGCAACCGACATGAATAAACACATCAACACAAAAGGCTAAAGTTTTACAGGCTCCCGGCAGCGCCTCCGCCTTCGCCTCCTGCCCCAACTCCAAGGCCCTTTACAAACGTCTTACCCAATCTCATCCGAGTATATGTATGTGTGTACATATGATGGCTGGCGCCTTTGTTGTGTGCCACTGACGTCTTCAGCAACGGAAGTCAGAAAGAAAGAAAAAAGTACTTTTAATTGCCTCAGATAAGAATTACACATAACTTGCTCCCATCCCAGCCCAGCCCATCCCATCCCATGCTCCCTGCGGCCTCCTGCCGGCTCCTGCTGCCTGCTCCAGGAGGCGGCAATTTTACAATTCAGCGCACATTTTGATGAGCTTCATAATTTTTGCTGCTCATTGATGTTCTCACTCATATCACATTGAATGGAATAATGTCGGGATGCCCTTCTTTGAGTAGAGCCTAGATGATCGAAAGAGAGGGATGATCCGAAGACGAAAGCAAAGGAAATAGAAGAGAAGGAATGTGTTATAAAGATCGGAGTTAAAAGTACCAAACTATTAGCGATGTATAGCCAAATGATAGAAGGATGCATTCAAAGGAATATACAAGGGTAGGGTAGGGTAGGTTAGGATAGGGTAGGTTAGGGTAGGGTATTCCGTTGCCCAGCAGACTCCAAAGAAGTGATTTCTTTGGCCCGTCACATTTCACGCACTTGATGCCCTTTCGCTGGCGCTCTTTCCATTCATTTCACATATATGTCACACAATTATCAGAGCTGTATCTATGCATCAGTGCCCGTCCGCCTGACTGCCACACAGCCTACACGGCGGAGACGGAGTCGGAGACGGAGAGAGCGTTTTGTTTGCACGAATTACATGCATTTTACGCAACATAAACGAGATTAGTGCTCCGCTCACATTTTAGCCTAACTTCTGCCGCTTCTGACACAAGCCCAAACCCTAGACCATCCCCCATCCCCCATCCACAGTCAGCATTCACAACCCCCAGCCCCACACCTAGACAGGGGGGACTCTTGGCTAAGATACGAGTCAACTCTTTGGACCCGAAGAGAATGGAATACGACACAAAATAAGAATTAGATGGTGAGTTCAAAGGGAAAGCTACAGATACCCTTGAAGATCCATCGACCAAAAAAAGACATATTCAGCACTGTATTTTGTTATGTTTTCTCGAATGTAAATGTCTCTAAAAGTATTCCGGCGACATTCTTATTTACAATCTACATACATATATAGAACTTTTTAAAAAATTAAAGACGACAAATATCTTTCAAAGGTCTGCTCAAAATCGCAATACCCTGCTGAAGGGTACACCCGTAAAAAACAAGCAGGGAGGTGGGACAGCGCCAATTGCTTTTGTTTTTTACTTGCCTTGAACTTTTCCAACACCCCACTCCCCATCACATACAACCCTTCCCTCACCCCAATCGTGTGATGTGTAATTGTTGTGGGAGGCAGAGCAGTGCAGAGCAGGAGGCAGGGCAAGGTTATGGGAGTGCCCATGTGTGTGTGTGTGAGTGTGTGAGTGAGTGAGAGTTTGCATTGTTAACAAGCGCTGAAAATTTTTCTCATCTTTCTGTTAGACACAAGAATTTCTATAGACAACGTCGACTCGACGTATTTTTTTTTTCAAGTGTCCTACGCTCCATGTATTCCTCCAAAATATACACACATATCGGAGCACACACATATGTATGTGTGTATGCATTCATATATCTATATTTTTATGGCTTGTGTTGATCTTCTGGAGCGGCTGCTGGAAAGGGTATCCCCCATGTGAGAGAGTTGGGCGAATGTTTCGCTTGTTTATGTTCTACAATCTCTATCAGAAGTTCTATAAACGGATGCATCTTATTGTTTCGACTGTAAAAAGTTGTCGACAGAACTTGGAGGGTTGAGGAGAAAATCTGCCGCCTTCTTGGCCATAAAATGTATTGCTTTTTCTTTTGTCCGCTTAAGTGCAATCGGGTATATTTTAATGGAACAGGCTACTCCTACTTTGTGAATTATACGTACACACATGTATGCCCAGGCAATGATGAGAGGAATATGTATGAACACGATAAGGATATTTTTATTCCCGGTACTCGAAGAGTATAGATATGTGTGTAACGCTTAGAAGGAAGCATTTCCGACCCCATAAAGTACTTACATATATTCTTGATCAGCATCCATAGCCGAGTCGATATAGCCAAGTCTGTCTGTCCGTCCGTCTTCTGTCCGTCTTCATGAGCGCCTAGATCTCAGAGACTATAAAAACTATAGCAACCAAGTTTTGTATTTAGTCTCCTGTGCTATCACACTACTACAAATGTATTTCAAAAGTGTAGCCGCGGAACTCCCAAGTTCGTTATCCATTAATACATTTTTGTAACTATTACTTGATTTCTTTCCCTTTGGCCATTTGCGAAATTTTCTTTTGCAAATATTCAAAATCTAATGGCTTTCACATGCTTAGAGCCATGCTGGAGTCTCCCGAGGAGGAGGAGGAGGAACAGGAGGAGGACCACAGCTGGAGCCCAGGGTGGAGCCAAAGGCAAGTGGAAAATCTCGAATCAAAATGACATTAAAGCGCTGTACCGCTTGACTATAACGATAGAGTGGAAGTAAATATTGTCATTACTCAAGCTTAAAATTAAAATTACCCACCTGAATGGTCCCACAGGGTGGGGGGGGTGATGGGGTATGAGGATAATGGGGCGCCACCGGAGAGGAGTTTGCGAAATGATAAACTGCATAAACGGCTGAGAGCTGAGAGCCGAGAGCTGAAGGCAACGCAGCAACAGACTAACGAAAATTTCAAATGCAAAACTTTACTTTTTTTGCTCCTTCTGCTTTCGGTTTTTTGCACAAGTGTTGCCCCCCCATTCTCAAACAATTTCCAGACCCCTTCCCCACACTCTGACCCCCAGTCAAAGTGCCGCAACAGCAAAGAGCAAAGTAATTTTCATAACGACAACAGCAAAGTCGCCGAACTTGGCAAAAGGTGCGCCACGCCACGCCACGCCACGCCACGCCGTGCCATACAGAAAGCCTGATGAGCTGCATAGCCCATAGCCGCCCCTCCACCACCTGCACCACCCCCTGTCACCCTACTGAAAGCACCCCCTTCCCCATTGCTTGGAATATGCCACGTTAAGCACATCTGTTTTTTATTGCTTTTAATTTGCCATTAATAAACCATTCCAAGGCGACCGTCGGTCGCACAAAAATGCTAATTTATATATAGATAGATAGATGTACTCGTTTATATAGTAAAAATAAGTAATACATATTTCTGTATACGAGTATATAGGTAGGTATGTCTGTACATACATTTGAGCAATCCAATTTGAATTTTCCCTCCTGCCGGCATTAACTCTGCCAATTTATGGGGGGAATGAGGGGCAGGGAATAGGGAGCGAAGGCTAATGCCTCCATAAGTCAATGAGTTTTTGGCATTTTTATGGCTTATGAACACAGACACCCAAAAGAGCAGGAGGCAGGTGGTAGGTGGTAGGTGGCAGCTGTGGACAGCACAGAACTCCCCCCACTCAAGTTGATAAAAGTTTTCGAGACCAAAACTTCAGGAATCATAATACCCTTCCAATACCCAAGCTAGAGCACTTGGTGGGTATTTTTGTTTCCTTTTTAAAGAAATTTTAACGAATACTTTCTTAGAAACCGATCTTAGTTTAAGAACTTATCCAAAACTCGTGTCACGGTCTTTGTGATTCATTTCCACTAACGCCACTCGAAGGGTATATGTAGGCGTAGATTTGTGGTAAAAGTGGATGTGATGAACGCCCAAAAAGAGCTTTTCCTACCCCTTGGGGTATATATATTGAATAGGAACATTGATTAGGCGACTTTTAAGGTAATGCTCGTATTAGGCTGTGGATCTGGTCTAGTTTTTGTTTGTTCTTGATGATATGCCTGATAAATTGAGATCATGTTTTCAATTAACAGATATCTAAAACGGGTCAATGTAAATAATAAATAAAAAATAACTTTATAAGATGGCTGATTCACTACATTACCAAAAACGCCATTTAATGCATTCCGCAGACAATTCCATGGGAATGCCAACGATTTCAGCTGCACAGCAGAATAAGCAACTGAATAGGCGAAAGTTTCCCCAAAATCCTTTCAGGTCCAACCCCAAAAACTAGCCACCTGCAGGGTTCCAGGGCCTGAGCCATCCCCCGAACCATCGAGAGACAAAGCAATGCCTTCGGGGCTGCTGTCTGTCCGAGGGCGCGGGAGTAACATCAAAGATGCTGTCGAGCAGCAGCCTAAACAACAGGACCTTAGACGATGGACAAGACTCTTGAGGGCCCGCCTTGTTCGCTGGCCAAGTCCCTTTACCTTGGCCAAAGCATTGCGAAATTAGCCAAGAGTAATCCTTTAAGTTTAGTGCCCAAAAATTGCACACAATTGTCGCAGTGGCAGTGGCAGTGGCAGTGGCAATGTGGCTATGGCTATGGCTGTGCCGAACCACCGTCCACCGAACCTCCTCCAACATTGTCAGCCAACGTTGATGACATTGTGTAAAATTTTGTAGCTGTCGTCGACATTGCCGTTCCCATTCCCATTCCCGTAGCCCGTAGCCCGTAGCCCGTTGTCGTTGTTCGTCCCGGTCGCGGCATCCTCCAACCAGCCGACTGGCTATAAAACTTTTATAGTAAAAAGTAAATGCCACAAATGAGCAATCGAAAATTTCGCATTATAATGCAAACTGTGTGCATTTTTCGGGGTTATTGTAGTCGACTTTCAGGCGCAAAAGACAAACGCATACCAAGGCACAACCGTAGCCGTAGTCGTAGTCGCAGTCGTCATGGTCGCCTCGCTACAGATCCAGTGGCAGCTTCATCTTCAGCTCTCTCCACTCTCCTCTCTTGCCTCTATTAATAATAATAGAATTTTTGGAAAATTTCCCTCCGCCAGAGAGAGAGAGAGAGAGAGAGAGATATAGTGAGAGGGACGAAGAGGAAGAGGAGTGATGGGAAAAGGAAAAGGAAGCTGCCTTTCGGCTCGCGATTTTTGCATTTGACAACGAAAACGAAATGAACGAGTTGGGTCACCATTCCATTGCATACCATTCCATTCCACCATTCTTCACCTAACCAAACCCCAACGTTCCCTTACGGTCCCTTTGGACTGCATTGCATAATTCAGAGCAGAGCAGAGCAGTGCCTGCCTCTGCTGCTCTTTCCTCTTCCCTCTTTCTCTACGCTGTCGACTATGCTGGGCGACTCTGTCTCTGTCCTGCCTGACAATAATGCTAATAATGATAATGATTATAATGCATGAACAAAATATTCCTGGAGATGCCTTTGTCTATTGAACCAGCCTCCGTGGAGCTCCACGGATGGCTCGACTCGACTCGACTCGACTGTCGACGCTGTCTGTTGTTTGGCATCTAATGAACTTCTTTATGGCTGCATTATTCGCATAGCTAATTCAAAGAGCCTGCCTGCTCTAGGGAGTACATTTCATCGAGGCAAATTTAAAGTCAATTCTTTTGAAAATGTTGCCAAAATTATATGCAATTTTTAGCAATGGAATATGGTAGCTTTCAGAGTCACTAGTTTCAGTATTTGCAATCAAATTGTAATGGATAAGTACTCTAAGGCAATGGAGGAGGGTTCAATCAAAGATGATTTGCGAATGCAATCATAAAAGACTTATCGACAAATCTTTGCTGTTTTCTAACAATTGATGAAAATCGATTTATATCGAAGATTGAGCCAGTCCAAGCCGTCTCTAGTTTTATAATTTTTAATTAACAATCTCCACAGATCTTCCTCGACTCCATCCCTACTCATATTCTCTTCTGCTTAAAGAAGGTCTTTGCTCTGTTGGCTACTATACATATATTCCCTGGGATAATCTGCACCTGCCAGGTGATCCAATCATCCCCTAATGCCTTCCTCTCCCCATGCCCCCCAAGTGGATTACCTACGAAACAGCAGAAACGGCAATGGGTGGAAGAGCAGCCACATCGTCAGCATCATCTTTGGCATCATCGTCATCAGGCACGTCCGCGCCAGTACGTCCGCCCATTCGGTTATATTAAAACCATTTTTCGCTTATTACCAAAAAATTTAAATATTTTGAAAATAATAAACTGCGGGTGAGTTACTAAGTGGCAGCAGCGACGCCCACCAAAAAGCAAACAACGTTCCACAGAACAGAACAGAACAGCGCAGAGCCGAGCCCAGGCAAGGGGGGATTGGGTTGATGCTAATGCTGATGCTGATGCTGAGGTGGTTCGGTATCGTCATCAGCATTTGGTATCATCAAAACGATGGCAAGCATGAGCTGGTCCACCTTTAACCCCAACCCCCAACCACGACCATTACTAATCCTCCCACCCAACGGAACAGAAGAGAACAGAACCAAACCAAACCGAACCAAACTGAACCCGAAAATCCAAGTAACTCCGGAGCATCTCCACCCACAGCCAGACCTCGGCCACTCCGGCCCGCTGTGCGCTATCAGCGCGCCTCGTGTTGATTGTCGCGCATTGCCATCAATGTCCTCCCACTTAACCATCCGCCACCCATCAGCCACCCCTTTCGCAGCCCCTGGCTTAATGAGCATCATACGTTCGTGATGATGATGATGATGATGATGTTGGTGACCAGTGGCGCAGCTGAAGGGGGATTCTTCCTTCCAACTTACAAAAGAATATGATATGGTATGATATCTCCTTTCAAGACTACGCCCCTAGAAGGAATGATTCAGTGGATGCCCATGGCCATGGCCCATGGCCCACGCTGGTGGTGGTGGCGTCTGCCTCATAGTGTCATATTTTTATGATTTTTATGTTAATTCATAACCAGCGACAGCGTCGCGGTTGCCACCACCCCACCCCAGCCCATTCTCAAGCATCATCTACCAGCCTCTTTCTTCTATTTAGCCAAATGCTTTTTAATCCTTTTAATGAAAATTAGTTCCTCTCAATAACATTTAATATATTTTCCTTTGCTTTTGGGGTATTCCCCTTCCTCTTGCTCTGTCTATATATCTTTTGGTGTCCCTTCCACTCGGAGTTCTGTTGTTTTCACAGGCATTATCATAATTTCTGTTTGCAACCCTAAATCAACACTTGCCAGCTCCTGCTCCAGCTTCAGCTCCAGCTCAAGCTCCTGCCACTACTCTGACTCGATAAAGGGTTACTGGTCCTGTCCATTTGGCGGTTGAGTGGATGGGGGAGGCCCAGGACCCGTGGCTGCTGCGACAGTCAGACAGAGGGAGACAGAGGGCCTGGCATATATCACAAGGTGCTTTCCCCATCCCATTTCCACTACTTTCACTGCTTTTCTTTGTCTTTGTCTTTGACCTTTTGCGTTTGATTTTCTATGCAGCGTTAAATGGCATCCGCATACGCGTCCGCGTCCTCGTCCTGGTTGTGTCTCCTTCTTGGGGGCAAATTGAAAACCCAAAAGCAGTAAAAATTAATGGCCGTAGCGAAGGTGTTGCCATCCATATACTCGTACTACCCTGCCTGCTTTCTTCTTGCTTTCTTATTGATAATACGAGTACTCGTAATTGTGCAAATACGAGTGGAGAGAGTGCCGATGGCGATACAGTGGCTCTGTGGTATTCAGAGAAAGGAACGTCATGTAGTCGATACGGATATTCCAGTAGAAAACTATTGCTTTACATTTGCTTTACTTGTCAGAATAATCGATAAGTCAATCCTTTAGTTATTCATTCAATTATGTGATTTTATTCGTGAGCATTGAAGATTACCGATTTCCTATGTGGCACTACTTTTTCTTTTCAGCCAGAGATTTCTGCTCAGAGGATGTGGAAAGCCGCTGGATGGTTTCGGCGGCATCTCTCCTTTCGGACACAGATTTCTGCTCAAAGGATCTGGGAAGCCGCTGGAAGGCTTCGGCGGCCTTGCGTACCATTTGGGCCGTGGCCGACATTGGGGGGCTGGGTTTAAACCGCAACTTCTGCACGGCCTTGGTCAAGTCCGTGCTCAGCATATGCCGCGACTTCTCGTCCGGACTGCGCATAAAGGAGTGGCTAATGCTATGCGACTCGGTCTTGGTAAAGTCCGGCTTGTAGGCCGGATGATTGCGGGATTTCAACCAGTTCGTCTCGGGACACCGCGGGTCGCGCCACATGTTGTGCTCCCGGAGCGAGTTGCGGTAGCGACCGTAATCTTTGTAATCCGTGATCTTCAGTTCAGGTTCTACAGTCGCCAGCTTGTCGAGAGACACTCCGCGGGCAACGTCGCTGGACTTCTTAGCGTCACTTACATTCCTGTCCTGGCTGAGCCGGGAGCTGCTTGTAGTCAAGCGACTCTTCCAGGCTTCCAGACGGTTGGTGTCCTTGTCTCCTTGACGGTTGACGGTGTCGACGAAGCTGTGGCTTGCGCTGCGTCGCAGGGTGAGCACCGTGGCGGCAGAGGCATCCTCCGTGAAGATGTTGATTGAGGTCATGGACTCGCAGGACTTCGCAGCAGGACGGAACAATGCGCTGACACGTTTCATAATTGAAGAGTTGATTGACTGCTGGCAGGATCATTTCACAATTCATTTTCACTTCGAAATTTCAAAATTTCACCCACCTTTTATTGATTATAAACGGAGGAGATATTGTCCTGATTTTGAAGAATTTGAAAGAATAAAGTAAGTCCGGGATAAAATTTAGAAAATATTTTAAATTTGGAAATTTATGAATTTAAAAATTCTCCGAAAAAAAACTCCGAAAATATCAAAAAAACATTTTTCGAAAAAAAAAAGAATTATTTGCCAACCATTTTTGGAAATTGAATTTTGAATTTTTTTTTTTTCTGTCTGGAATGTTTGCTGTTTGAATGCCCGAAACAAACTGAATAAACTCTCATTGATCTCGACATTTATACATTTTCTGACAGTCGAATTTCATGTGCCTACTGGGAACCTATAAAGGAAAGCCTACGAAAACAGCACGAGGCAGAGAGCCAAAAATTTTAAGTGCTTTTCACTGAGGGGCGGAGATATGAGGGCAAAGCCAAGACTCCGTTAAGGAAGAGCCTGGAAGAGCCTAGAACTATTAGAATAGGATATCATAGGCCTGATTATGCATGTTACATATAAGATTAACTTATGTTTAATTTTTCTATAATTTATGCGAACTGCTCGAGCTCGGATGAAGCGAAACGTGTCCTTCCTTTAATTGTTTGTGACATTAACTTTTCTCATCTTTTGGCTATATATATGTAGGTGCTTAAAATCTGAGAAATGGCTTTAACAACAAAGTTGTCGACTACCAAATAAAGTACTACTCGTATTTCTATACCCAACCGATCATTTTTTAGCTCCGACTTGTGCGCTTATTATCCATTTTCAGAACAATTTGGAATACTTGAAACATGGCCTCAAAGCAGGCATAAATGCTTAGGCATTCCACATTCATATGCATACATACATACATGTACACATATGAAAGAGTAATTATAGGCACGGCATCTTGCAGCATTTGCACATCCGACGACCTGCTCGAGCTGAGCCTGAGCTGAAGACCGACCGAATCCAACCAGGAGCCAGCGCAGGCCAGGCCCCGTCCATTAACTGCCTGAGGTGGTACTTTGGAGCCACCGACGACTTAAACGTTGACACTTGAACTCTTTTTGATTTCGCCCCAGGCAAGGGGTGGCAAGGGGTAGCGGCAGGGCCAGTGCGGGTGAAATCTGCACAATGCCACAATTATGTTAAATATCGACAAGTGGCCATCCAGTGCCAGCTTTTGTTTTGCGGCACCGTCACAACCAGAGGGAGAAATATTAAACACTCGAAGAGGAGGCCAGTGGAGACCGACAATCGAAATGCACAACAAAAGGAGAAGTAAGTGACAAAATGGTGAGAAAAAAACACTAGCACACTGAAAAAAATAAATTAAATATTTCAAATTGATCGATTGTTAAGTAATGGATGGTCGCTTACTGTTCATAGATACAACTTTTTGGGATGGCTGTGTGAGGATTCTGTTGAATAAGTGAGTCCCTAGTGGGTCTCTAAATTTATAGATTGACTCAACTGTTTTTACATGAACTACATATTTCTTGATATTTACCAAAGAGTGGCAAAGACCTGTCTGGATCTCTGTGAAATTCCGTGGCACAGTTGCTTGGTCGCAGCTCTTCTTGTTGCCACAAAGCCAAGAAATGCCACAGAAGCGAAAGCATCGCATCTTTGGTTATACACTTTTTTCCTGTGTGCCTTCGCATACCACAATTTTCATTTCGTATTTGCAACATTCCAGGGCTTTCAGCAAGAGAAGACATTCCAGATATTGTTGCACAAGTTGTATTACTGCAGCTTCTTTCCCTTTGGGGTTGTGATCGTCTTCGCCTTCTGCTTGAGCGCCTCGCTGATGCTCTTGTCGTACTGGTGGAGCACCGTCAGGCCCTGGTCTGCTGTGATCTGGTGATTCTGCAGTTGGGAATGGGAAAGAAGAAGAAGAACTAATGGCATATTTTGTTGCATTTGCCACGCGACGCGTAGAAGTACAGCTTTCGGGGCCATCTTGTGCAGCCACACTGGGGCATGCCTCACCTGAACGGGCTCATCGAGTGTATCCTGCAGCGCGTTGCCCAGGTTGCATGTAGAATACAGTAGCTGCTTTTTTCGTGCTCCTAATTGCAATGTTGAAGATGATGCAAAGATATCGATATGAAGATGTTATCGATGTATGGCTCTGAGACAAAAGCTAATTGTTTCATTTTGGAAATGAACATGAACCGAATATTATGTTGAAGCTAGCCCCAAACCCCAAGGAAATGTGGTGTTGCATAGTGTTATTGACTGAACATAACATTTTCTTTTTCCAGCGGGATCCTCTCATATTCTCTCTCATTAGATGCGGCCCTTAGTTCTTCTTCTCCGGAAGGCCTTCCTGACTCCGGAAGACCTTTTTGATGGCCAAGACCTGAGAACCGATCTCTCATTGACAGACATTCACACGGCTGACACACGGCTAAAGCGGTTTGTGTTCTCTTGCCGAGGTGGACTGAATCACAGGCGAAACGATCACAATATTCGCTGTTTCAAATGAAACAATCGTTCAATCGAAAATGTCTCTGATGGTTGTTGGCAGGCAAAGGGAAAGTGGAAGTGGAAGGGGATAACTTAATTATGCAATCTAAATGCATTGAATCACCTCAACCAAATGACAATAATCATGATGACAGAGTGGTGGCCCTGCTATCCGCCCCAAAAATGTTAACTCATTTGTTGTCCGCTTTCTTTGGCCCTGACAGCAGGCAAACCGCACAGAAGCTTCCTTTTACCTCAACCTCAACCTGTACCTCTTCTCCCTCCAGTCCAGGTGCTGAACAAAGGAGGAGGGAGTTGGAGTTGGAGTCGGAGTCAGAGTTGGAGAGGGCGTGGCTGTGTGCCCATCTTCCATTTTAGGTTGGAACGACAAATCTTTGCAATTTATTTACGTGCCATTTCGTAGCGAACATTTTCGTTAGATTTCCTCCCTCCTCCTCCTTCCCCATTCTCATTCTTCCCGCCGCAGCGACTGCCTGGCGGAATTCCAAGACAACTTCAGTCTCAAGTCGGACTATAGCTCCAACACCCACTCCCACCCCCACACCCACACCCACTCCTACCCGTGCTCCCTCTACTGGTGCTGCTCCGCTTTTTGGCGTCGACAAAAGTCATGACGCGCTGATGACGTTGCCAGTGGAAGGATTTAATGGCACATTAAGAATTTTATTACCGCACAACAACAGCAACAGCAACAGTACCAGTAACGGTAGCAGGCGAAGGAACTTGGCAAAAGGTAAGGAGATACAGCGAAGATGTTGGGTTGGGTGGAGAGATGGAGTGAAGGAAAATTCATCGCACCTTGGCAGAAAAATTTTTCGCGCGCGTACACACAAAATTTTTGACAGCCATCGTCGGCTGCGCCATGAAAATCTTTCGGTGTCAACAGAAAATTTTCATTTTCGGTCTCCAGTCTTTTTTCCTGTACACCCTTCAGAATGAGTGCTTTGATTTTTCCGAAGAACGTATCATATTGGGTGTATCTAAGAGCATACATACATTATATCTGGAGCGATACGGTTTATTTGTTTCTATTTGTTAACATAAAGCTATTTGGCTATAACTAAGCACCGAATTTTGACGAACCTTTGACGCCTAAAGGGTATCTAATGTTTCGGGGTAGCTAATGTCTTCAGAGCAATCCTTCCTTTCCCGTTTCTTTTCTCTTTTTTGGCTGGTAATTTATTTTTGTATTTGGCGAAAGGTTGGAGCTCTGTGGGGGTGGTAGGCGGAGGTGCCACATCTTCAGTTCTCCAGCCAGAACTTTCGCTCTCACAGTGTCGTTCAGCTCCGGCTAGGACGATTGTCATTATTACAAGTTTTGCATAAATGAATGAATGAATGACATTTATGTATTTCATTTAGCCAGAGCCAAGGATTCGGCTTAAGCTGCCACAGGAGAGGGAAGAGGCAGCGGCAGCGGCAGAGACAGAGACAGAGGCAAAGGAATGGTGGATCCAAAGGACAGACTATAGCCATTTGGTTGACTGAAATGATGCGCGAGTTTTTCAAATCTTTATGTCCTTTGTTTGATCAACTTTCGGGCAACGACTCTTTCAGGCAGTCTGGGCCAGGGGCCAGGGGCCAGGGGCCAGGGACCAGGGAACGAGGGGGACAGGGGCCCAGGTGTACGGCGGTTAACTCCACGTGCCATTAACCCATTATGTGTCAGCGAAAATTTCAATCCAGCCACAATTTCATCTTGACATTTGTGCATAATTGAATTAATTCCGAAATGGAATTCAGACATTTTCAGCAGGATTGCTGGAGGAAGGAGGTTGGCTGGGGACGGGGTTTTGAAGGGATTTTGGATAAACCTGAAGATTCTTAATTAAAAAAGCTTAAAGTTCAATTTCAACAGAAGGACAGGAAAGCAGGATGAAATTGAAAGAACTGAAGGGGCACCGCTAAAGTCTCAATCTCTAAAGCATAATGGAGATGGAACGAGCCTGACAATAGTGACATTCTTTGTCCACAACACCAATCAGCACTTTCGGATGAGCGTAATATTCAATATTTGGCTCGTACTCGTAGATGTCAATGCTCAATGTACTTTCTTTATTGATTTCGATCATCTCGTGCCTCTTGTAACACAATTGCGAGCGAGTTTCAAGCAAACCAAATGCAGGTTTCAAAGTTCCACTCGATTACTGGGCGCTACTTCTACCAAGTTGGAAGGTAGTCGCAGTGACCATTAACCAGCAGATGCTGCTTTCGGAGTAGTCCTGAGTATTCCTGCCCCCAACTTCGCATCCACTGAGTACCTTTCCCCCCCCCTACGTAGCGTAGCCAATTAACGTCGATCCGTGGAACATCTGGAATGGCGTGGGAGGGGCAATAGATGTTCTCTTGTCTCCTTTTTCTCTTATTTATATGCAATTTAGCTATCTTCTCCGTGTTGTTTGTGCAACCCTTTGAGCACTGCCACCTTGCCACCCTGCCCTGCCCTTCGCTCTACTTAATTTGAATGCATTTAAAAATGCTAAAATATGGGCATTACCATGGAAAAAAACGCGTGGAAATGGGGGGGAAAAACAAGCAGAATTTATCTGCAGAGACACGCACTTTGGACATTAAGCAGGAAGCAAGTTCGGCCTCGGTTCGGAGCAGGCTCGGCACACAAAGGATTTGTACGTGTTCCCACTTGATGAGGCTGCCCCGAGCAGATCCGCTTACCAGTCCAGTCTCGGTCCTTGTCTTCTAACCACCGACCGACTCCCACTCCCCAACAAATACCAGCACGAATACGCGAAAAAATTCCACCGACACACGATGTCGCAAAACAAAAAAACCAAAAAAATGGGGATGAAATAGAAGGCCGACGGTAGACATACCCTTAAAGATTCATTTTTTTTATATCAGAAGTATATTATACGTAAATACATATAATGATAAGATGCTCTCTTATTTCAAATTATTTCAGAATATTTTGGTAAAAGTAACCATTGGAGATGAATTCGACGTTGCTCCACAGAGAGACTGAAGAGATTCCTTGAAGTTGAAGTTGGCTTAGTTTCTTCTCAGAACAAATTACGAGAAATCAGAAATATAGATACATATATATTGGAAAAAGTGGCTCTGATCTGTAGTATCTTTTGGTGGAACTTAATATCCTTTCCATAGGGTATGCTTCACGAAAAGTAACAAAAAGAATTGGACAAGGCAAGCGAGATAGAAATAGGCATTATAATACTCCTAAAAAGGAAATGAAGTACACCCAGAAAACGGCCAGG
This sequence comes from Drosophila algonquin, assembly GCA_035041765.1. Lineage (NCBI taxonomy): Eukaryota > Metazoa > Arthropoda > Insecta > Diptera > Drosophilidae > Drosophila > Drosophila algonquin. The sequence continues at coordinate 725,125 of JAWNKY010000339.1, read as the reverse complement.
GAGTCGGGGCGGATAGATAGGTGGGAAATGTGTAGGCAAGGGCGCATTACACGCCACACTCCCCCTCTCACCCCCCGACTCCACTGGGGCTCACGTTACGCCGAAAAAGAGATAATTTTATTTCATTAATCCTTTTTTGGGACAAATTCTCTGTCGGTTTTTTTCTTGTTCAGCTTCTGCCATTGCCGCTGCTTTTGCTTCTGCTTCTGCTTCTTCCTCTGCTTCTCGTTTTTTTTTTGTTCTTCCACAGATTCGGCTACGTCCGGCTTTGGGGCGTGGCTCGAGCGTAATATTAGCTTAAAATTGTGTAAATAAAAATTACATTCGTAAGAAGGTTGGCCCTCATCCCCCATCCTCCATCCTCAATCCTCTGCCCCAAGCGGCAGTTGGGCAGAAGGGGAAAGGAGATACAGAGACAGCAAAACAGCAGCTGCTGTCAGGACCCAACCCCAAACCCCATCTCTATCCATAACCAAAGAACGGACCCGTATCCCAAATCCGAACCCCAGACCAGGATACGGCCGCATGAATCAGTGACCGCAAGTTCTGGACTCCATCCGGCGGATCTGCTGTATGGGTGGGTTGGTGGGCTTTCCTTCTGTCATCAGCATTTTCTGGTACAGTTGTGCTCGTTGCAGGGCAATTTTTACTTAAAGAAAAATATAAATAAAATAAATACTGGATGTTAACTTACATTGAAAGGAGTGAAACAATTATGTGGCAATCGATTCTTATATGAATTGACTTAAAAATAAATATAAAATGTACAACATAGATAAATTATGTTGTAGATTCGGAACTAGTTTTCCTGCATTTTTTTAAGGGAAACTTTGTTCATATGAACAACAACTTTCTTCCGATGCAGCCTCTCTCTCTCTCTCTCTCAATTTGATGAACATTTTCCATGGACAATATATACCCAATGATATTGTGGAATATTTCGAATATTTTGTAAGTAAATCAAGCAGGACCGTCTGTCCAATTTTGATCCATTTATAACGCAATCCAAAAAGCACAGCTTGATCAGCGATCAGTGTTGGTGAACGCGAATGATGCATAGCTTACTATCGCGTTGTAAATATAATCGGTTAAGAACCTATTGATATTGGCGCAAACAGCTGTTTGCTTTTATTTTGTGAAAATGGAAAATAAGATCAATGTTATAAATCGAAAATATAATAATATTTGCAAGTATTCTTTTGAACAGCGAAATAATTTTTATTGCATTATTCACGTTCTTCTTCTTCTTATGCTTATTCCTATCGATATGTCGGCTATTCTATTGGGTAGGAAAGGATGTTGAAGTTGAAGATTGTCTTAATACTAAAACCACAAAATTGATTATTTTTGGAGTGTTTTTGGTCTTAGCCCAATTCTTAGCTTATTTTCGGTTTCATTGAGGAAACATTTCTGGCAGCATCTAGCTTACATTGACTTCTCTGGCAGCACTGTGTGTCAAACTCACCTCAGGAGCAGTGCTGCCCATTCGACGCATTGGGAATGTGTTGAAGTTGAGTTTTCATTCTTCTTCGCTTAATTTTCGCTTGTCATTCGTGTGTTTCGTTTTAATTTTTCTTGACTTCAAAATGCTGCGCTCAACTCTGGTGGCCACCCAAAAGGTTGCAATCAATCGCGCCCAGCTCGCTGGCCGTCTTGCGCAACCTCCTAGTAAGTCATAGCTGACGCCATTGTCCGTAATTTACAGTTGTAGTAATATAGCCAAATTTCCCAAGATTTCTCAACACGTGTGGTGCTGCCCCTAAAGTTTGTCGACGGGGCCCCATTCCGTGGCTTGTGCAGCGGTGGCGATGGCGACAAGAACAAAAAGCCGCCGAATAGTTATTCCGTTCCCAAAATTGGCACTGATTTTAAGTCAACAAGCCTGCAGGGGCCCTTCAAGTTGAGCGAAATATCGACTATGCGGGCTGTAAAGGTTGGCGGCGACGACTCAGGGGGAAAAGGCAACGAGGAAAATCGCCCAGTGGGACAACTCGCCGAAGTGTGTGATGCTGGCCAGAAGAAGAAGGGCAAAACAGAACTGCTCGACGAGTGTCGCGACAAGGGAGAATCCGCCATGTCGGAGAAGAAGACTGAGAAGAAATCGCCTATTGGCCGCAGCGACTCTGTCGACGAGGCCAGTGAGCGCCTCACCAAGGAAGTGAAGGCGTTAATGGCCAAGCTGGCCAACAGGGATCAGACGGAAAAGTACTTATTCCGCGTTGTGGCCTTCATCTACGACATCTGCTTCTTCTTTGGGGCTTTTGCCATCAACTTTGTTGAGAAGAACATTATTCAAAATCCCACTGTGAAGACTTACTGGAAGAAGTTCCATGAGAAGATGGAGCAGGCCAAAAAGGATTAAAATTAACTCTCATCTCTCAAGAGGAGCTTCTGCAATGATGTACACACATGTAGATCAATGTTCATTTCAATTACAAATACATCAAATTACAAATTACATCACTCCGAGAATCTGCAATTATTACTGGTACATTTTTTTGGAGCCAGTTTGTACATTATTATATCGTACATGCATTATATCATACCCCATGCTCGAGATACTTGGTATACATTCTGTTGGAGCACATCCATGCGCTGGATGTGTGTGCGTCTTGTTTTCAGTTTTCAGTCCTCATGTGGACTTTTGCACTGGACTACGGCAGTTAAGTTTCCAGCCAGATATCCAATTGGTTTTCAATGGAATCCTATATGGGAGTGCAGGTTCGATATCCACTTGAATTTTTCATCCAGATTGCGCTGGCCGATCATGTTATTTAGCATCTTTTAGAATCTTCACCTACAACCTTCAGCTACAACCTCAATGTACCGCCAGCAAGTGACCAGTGGAGATGATTGAAGAGCAGATGAGATAGGGATACTTTTCCCACTCCCAGGAGGTAAGCGAGTCCCGATAGGAGAAACCAAAGGCAATCCATTTCTGAGTGTCGGCCAGGTGTGCGCCACCGTCAATCGGCGAAGGCCTGCTCCGAGCTGAGGAGCGCCAGATTGGTGTCGGACACGTGGTCGGTGGTCGGGTGGCTCTTCTACCGTACAAGCGATACTCCAGCGATGCAATCGCGCTTCCGATTTGACGAGGTCTCGCCCCTGATCATAAGGAATCCTCTAGTAATCGGCATTCCCAAAGTAGCGCTGCTGACATGTCCAAGTGTTCCGAGTGCAAAGATCGCTGCAGTGAATCAACCATTCGTCAACCATCCGCGGCGAGAGCAGACTAGGCAGACGAGCCCCAATCCCAGAGACTGAAGTACGCCCGTGAACGAACTTGACCCTTTTAGGAATATATATACGTACATATATACATATTCCCATGTTCCGTTCCCATTTCTAATTGCCAGCCACTCTTCTGGTAATCTGTTTCATACCCATTCCCAGTGAAGAGACTTTCGGAACTTATTTTCCCTGCCCCCATAATCGTGATCAATATTAACACCTTGGCGAGTCATTTGTCTGGCAATTTACAGCACTTTTTCGGCCAATATAATTTGCACTTAATGGCCTCCCAGGCCAGGCCAGGCCATGGCCAGCACCGGGATAAAACCCTTTGGCACGCATAATTCAAATGCCAGAAAGTTGTTCCATCTCTAGTCCTTACTCCTTGCTACTCCTCTGCTGTTCTCTCTCTCTCTCTCTCTCTCTCTCGAGTATACCCATTACTGTCGCCGTCTCTCTCATTCGCAAATTAATGTTACATTTTATTTGAAGAAGAAAATAAAAATATTTCGCTGCGTTACAAATAAATTCCCGGCCACTCCTCTTGGAAAAATTATAAACAGGCGCAAGGCGGCCTGGTCCTGGTGCCCTGCTGGATGCTGGCTGCTGGCTGCCGGCTGCTGGCTGCTGTCCTTGCCGCCTGTTACGACTCCTGGTTGGGTATATAACTCCGCTCATTAGTTGCCCTACACGCAATTAAGCACAAATGGCTTTTGAGGCGGCAACCAGAGTTGCACACGCACACACGTAGTCAAAATCGTAGACGTAGACGTAGTCGTAGCCGTAGTCACTGCCGCAGCCGCACTCGGAGCTGGAGTCGGAGTGGCACTGCCTATGGGATGTGTCGCTATGACAACTCGGTTTAGCCAGCTCGCAGCACCCCGCACCCAACTCCTACTCGTACTCCTCCTCTGGCAGAGCAGCCAGAGCCTCAGTCAACAATAAATCCTTGAGTAAAAGTTATACGCAGCGGAAACATTGTCATTGCCATTGCGTTATCCTTGCCAGCTCCGTGGAAACGTTGACTTTTCATATTTCTTTGGCTCACAAGGGGGGGCCGACAGCTCCAACTCCTCCTCCAAAAAGTTGCGACTTTGCACTGTACATCAGTGATGATCGAATAATTACTCAGATGTAAATCTTCAGATATGTACATCTCTGCAAGAGATTAAAGATCCCACTTCTATAGCATTTTTCTCAATCGGAAGATCACCAGAAAGCACAATAGAAGATCACACCAACTGCCGATATGGTTATCCCGCTCCTCGCGACTCATTCAGATTTCAAGCGTATCCTGCTGCTGCCTGGGCACCAAATCCACATTAAAATTTGTCGTTCGTAACTTTGGCGGATGGGCGCATCCGTTGTTGCGTCTGGGACTAGCCTCCGCCCTGCTCCATGCTCCCTGCTCCCTGCTCCATGCCACTGCCACCGAACTCTCCTCAATCTCTTGGTACATTCTGGCAAAGCCAAAAAATTTATTACACGTAAAATTTCACCTGCAAAAGTCTCCCCATTTTAACGCTTAAATAAACTTTTGTGCGCTCCTCCTCACCGGTGGTGGTGGTGGCGGTGGGTCCCGGCCTCGGTCCCTGTCTCCCTCCAAGCCTTTTTATTTTTGGCATAAATATACATAAGCGCGAATGCTGGAAAGAACGAGGACGAGGACTGGGACAGACACAAAAAAAGGATTCATAAATTTCGTAATTGTGAAATGTGCATTTTAATGTGCTCGCAAATGAGTTGAAGACAAATTTTTGAATTATTTCGAAATGTTTTTGATTTATTGAAATTGCCTCGGCACCAAAGCACCAACGCACCACCTCACCATCGGTGCTTCGCTTGCGAACACTGCTTTGCAGTCCGGCAGGGAGGTTTCAACTGCTTTGCAGTCATAATTAGGTTCCACAAATGCTTTACTGCCGCGTAATTCAAAATAGTATTTCAGCTAAGAAAATACCACTAAATTTCGAAACTTAATCACAATTTTCCAACTGTTGCATCAGGCAGATGGAAATTGCAGGCCCCTGAGGCATACTCGTATAACCACGGTGAGAGGGAAAGTAACTAGATAAAATAGAGTGCGAATACTAGAGATACGAAAAACTTGTAAACTGTGGGTATATTGACTTCGTTGAGGCTCTGACCCAAATGGGAATTACTTTTATTGCCTTTTAAGTATCTGTCTTTGTTGTTACCTTTAACTTGTTGTTGTCTTTGAACCTCTTTACTCATACTCTGTCACAGGGTACACCCCAGTCGAGTGAGTGGCCAGGCAGCGTCAGCTGGCAGTGGTAAGAATTCAGCCATGTGCATGATTCGTTTATGCCTTTGTCAGGCTCGTCAGTGTGCAACGGCTATAGTACGCTCGTGCCCGCTCGGGCAAGCAGGGCAGGGGAACAGGCAGTTTACTGCACCTGCCCAAACAAGCAGTGTGGCAGGATAGCCAAGGTTTCGGACACACAGACAGACAGACAGACAGGCGGCAGTCAGTCCTTTCAGTCGCCCACCCAACTCCCGCACTCTCTCTCTCTCTCTCTCTCTCTCTCTCTCTCAATCTGTCTGTCTGTCCGTTGAGTCAGTTGTTTGATTTTACAGTTGTAGTCCAATTACGATTTTGAGCGCATACCAACCGCACAGATTTCTGCCTGTAGCTATATACATACATATATATGTATGTAGGTGTGTACGTGAAACTGTCTGTTGGCGTCATCGTCATACTCCTTCCGAACAGTTTCCACGCGATTTTTGGTCAGCTTACCACGTTGATGGTCTCTGTCTGGGCCTGGGTCTGGGCGGTCTGGGTTTGTGTCCCTGGACTCCTCGACTATGGGCTATTAGCAGACAGAGAGAGCCTTCCAGTGCTACGCTCTAAATTACATTTTAGCAAGTTAATTGAAATGGAAATTAGTTGAAATTGTAAAACGAATTGAATTGTATGTGATTAGCTGCAGCATTTTCGAATTGGTTAAACAGGAGCCCCAGCAACAGGAGGTAGCAGCAACAGTCATCAACAGTATGTGGGTGGGATTTCCACCTGGCAGGAGTCGGCAGCCAAGACTGTGCACCCACAGAGGAGTGCAGCTAATTGGAATCCGTAGCATCGCCCCCCGATGTCTAATTGAAGTCCACAACATTAATTGTTCATTTCAGCAGTGGAATGGCTTTGAGATTGTGTTACGCTGTGGCTTCCAGTCGTACTGGAAGGTCAGTAGGACGTACGACCAGCAGGTAACCAAAATAAACGTTTCGAATCAATTTCAAAACCTAAGCAAGAGCTACTCACGATTAAGCCCTACACAAGTAAGCAATTATTGATTGGCTATCTGATTGATTGGACCATTTTGCGCATGCGCACGCGTTGCTCATTCTTACGAGGATTTAAAAGAAAGCATCGACAGATCTCAGACTGCATTGGGTTGGCTTGGAGTAGGGAGTCGAATCTCCTCACATGTCACTCCATTTCCCATTTCCCTCCCCCAAAGATCCTAGTCTGGACACCATTAACCGATGTCCTATCCGCCGCACGCAGTCAGCTATATCCTTTCTCTATTTATTCTATATCTTTTTCTTCGGCCTGCACTTCCGTTGTCACTGGGCTCCCCGCAGACCGCAGACAGACGTCGTGAGCCCTCCCGTATATTTAACCATAAGTAATATTAATACCCATTTTTGTTAACCGAAAAAAATACCAGTACTATGCTTTATGTGTGTGTGGGCGGGCCAGTGACGGACGGAAGGGTTGGGTGTGTGTGTGTGTAAAATTATTATCCTTCACGCTTAATATGCACAAGCGGAAGCCGTCATTTGTGCGCCATGGAGAGATGACGATGACCAAGCCAGGACCAGCAGCCAGCAGCCAGCGGCCATTTAGCGTACGCATCTGTGTATGTGTCCGCGAGCGTGCACTCGTATCCGTGGCACTCCTAGTCCCCGTATGTGTGCCCGCGTTTTTTCTACACTCGTAGCTTTTCAGTCCGCCTTTCGCCTTCCGTCGTCCTAGTCGTCCGTCGTCTACTTATGTGCCACATGCCTCACTCTGCTCTGCTTCCTACGTGAGCTGGCTGTCCGTCCCATGAAGCGCGTGTCCTTACAAAATTAGTGCTCTTTTACATTCATATGTGCCGGAATATATACTGATATACATATGTATATGTACCAATTTTTTCACAATATATTATTTTTGGTTGTACATTTTGCATCCCACAAGCAGCTGGCGGGAGAGCAATCGCAACTCTGATATATAATATTATATGTGTTTTTTTCTTCTGGTTTTTTGTGCAACTGTTTGTGCCACTTTGGCGGAAGTATCGCGGCGACATCAGCACGAATAGAGCCCCATGCCCACTCTCTCGTCGAGGAGGCCACTACCACTCGCACTACCACACCCACTCCCCCCAACGCCCCCACAGGACACTCTCGAGCATTATGCGTTTTTTGTGTGTGCTTAGCAAAGCATAGCATAGAAAAATGAGCGTATAAAAAATTGAAACCATTTTCTCATATTAAATGTATGCCGACCAGGAAGGCGGGGAGGTGGGCGGGTGGCGTGGCACAAGGCAACAGCAGTTAATAATGAGTGTGCAGGCGAGAGGGAGAGAAAGGGAGAGAGAGATTGGGTAAGGGTCAGAAAGAACGAGAGAGATAGAGATAGAGATAGAGCCTTTCTATTGGTCAGGTCAGTGATGCCAGAACACGGCTGCTCTACTCTAGCAAGCAGTCCAAAGCAGTGCATCAACTAGTCCCACGCTTCAAGCAGTTACCAACCAGTTTTTGAAATGATCAAGCAGTGTGCGAGCTTAGTTCGACGATTATTCGCTTTAAATAATATCAAAAAAGGCTTACATTACTTTTTTTTTGTATTTCTTTGATGGAAAGTGATTTAAGAACTTGCAACTTAAATATTATGCCAGTTCAGCCAGTTTCTCCAACTATTAACCTGATTTTTGTAAATTCTTTCGACTATTTCTTGAACCTTTACTGATATGTTGAATCTATGATCTCCTCTCAATCCTTTCACATCAATACGATCCTTTAGTAGCCTTATTCTTGCAGCGCTTTAAAAAGTTCATGCTGCTGCCCCAAACCTTCTATGGTCTCGCCCTCCCTTTGTCTGTTTTGTGTGTTGCACATATCCGCTTCCAGTGGTAGACAGCGTAACGCTGATCTCTACGTTCTATTCCGGTATCCAAGGCCCGCGCTGTGCCTGTGGCTGTGACTGTGACTGTACGTGTCGCCTTGTCACTGAGACACTGAGACTCCACGTCGTCGTAGTCGTGGTCGTGGTTGTCGTAGTCTGTGCTGATTATTATTCCGCTGACCGTTTCGTATTTATTTGAAAGGCATTTGCTGGCTGCCGCAAACACACACACACACACATGCTTGACATATGTACGCGTTGTCCGGGGGGTTCGGTTTGTCCCGTATCCGGGCATAGGAATGGGTACGGGGAGTGCAAAAACACAACGACATATTCGTCCTGCATAAATGATGTAATTACAGCGCAAGATTTTTGCTATGAGCAATTTTTATTTTAATTTCTTCTCCCGCTTCTTTCTTTTGTTTTTTTTCATTTGCTCCCATCTGCGATTTATACATATGTATGTATGTATATTTTCTGATATACATATATCTATGTATATACATATATGTATATGTATTTATGTATCTGAGTCTTGGTTATACGAGCACAAGTCTGAAAGCTTGTGAAATATTTTGCATGCTTTTATCATAATTTTAATTAAATGCGCAAATTACTATAAAATTTATATACGCTGTGCATTTTTTCCTTTGGCCTTAAACAAAACAAGAAAAAACATACGAAGGGTTGGGTATATCCCTTTCCGGAACATGAGATTGATATGGTGGGTGGTGGGTGGTGGATGGTTGGATGGTTGGATGGTGGGCAAACGGTTTGCGGGTTCCCATACACATACCAATGGGATTCATGGTTCTCCTGGGGGTTACAGGACATGGATTGCATACAATTATTCGCTGTTTAGTTCTAGATTTGAATACATCCCCGTAAAACGAACAGTTTCGAATATGCATTGAAATATGCTCAATATCATGGAATGTTTGATAGAATAAAAGTTATAGTCGAAACAGCACCTCTTAGCGGAGTATAGTTCTCCGCTACTATTTGGGTTCTCTCTATGTACGTACGTACCTTATTTCTCTCCCCAAATATCTCTGACTTCTTCCAGGTATATTTGTACGGCCCCTCCTTATCCATCGACTGGCCTCCAGTCATCTTGCAATATCAACAAACAACGGGTTTTTTCTTCTTATATCAAAACCCCTTTTTGCCGAGCCGAGACCCAACCCAAGTGACGAGCGGGGAGGGGTCTAATGCATTTCTAACATGGCCGGAAAAAGTGCGTCCTGGTGAAAGGATCGCTGCGACTGGGACTGGCTGGGGGGCTGCGGCTGGAGCTGGAGCTGGAGCTGGCAAAGCGATATGTTGACACAGCCAACGCCGCAAAAACATTGGCGGGCGTGTTAAATGAAATGAAAAGCCAAACGCGCGACCGCGAAAATCAAACAACAATAAAAAATACCGTGGGGAAGGGAGTATCCGGTGTGTGGCCGGCGGCCCACACTGGACCAGGGAAAATGCGATGGCAGCGAAAAAAAATAACCCCCATCACACACACACACACACACACACACAACATCTACACCCATGCAGTGGCAACAAAAGGGGTAGAATAGTCGATATTCTATGGACTATGGAATACCCGCTACCCATTGACATGGTTACAGTTCGGGTAGATCTGATAGCTCTTCCGATGAAAGAATGTGCGTCATATGTGACCTTGAAAATACCTTATTTCCAGCTAATCACAAAATATCATCTATTAATATCAAATGCTTCTACTTTGGCGGGACTTCCTGTTGGACAGCAGGGATTTCTTGCCCAAGGATGTTTCTCTTTAATGGAGAATGAAGAGCACCTAAGCCAGAGCTACCCTCTGTCTTAAATCCTTTGGGTATTGGGTATCGCAAAGAGTACAAAAAAATAGTAGTTAAACCCAATTTGTAATTTGTTTGGCAAATCGCGCGAATGGCGGTGAAGGACAACAACAAGAACGTCGAAAGCAACAGCCACAAAGAGTGAGGGAGAGAAAGGACCAAAAACAACAGAAACGGAAGCCACAAAGCTAAAAACAGCAAACGGTACACGGGAAAACGGGTAAACGGTAAACCAACTTCCGCCGGAATCCTTTCCCACACAAGTTTTCTCTGTGTGTGTGTGTGTCGGTGTGTGCTGTCGCGATGAGAAACGTGCCGATGCATAATCATTGGGGCCATTATCATTTATTTCACTCAAAGGTGTCGTTGCTGCTGTTCCCTCCCCACCCTCCCTGCCCTACCACCACCGCGGATACACGGATACACGGATACCTGCAACAATCAAAAGCACACGCACCAGGGCAAAAAAAAAAGCCACGAGCGAGCTTAGCTAATGCCACAGCAACTTTTGGGGCACCACTGCACGATCGAACCAGAGAAAAGACCGTGGAAACGGCACAAAAATTAACCAAAATGAACATAACGAAAACTTCTTTAAGATCCAAAGAAGAAAATCTTTTCCATTGGAAGATCTAGTAGAAAGATCTATTTGAATTACTTGAATGAACATTTGAATCGCTGAAAACAACCATCAGAAATCGAAACAATGATCATTGGAATGCATCAAGAGTGGTGCTCCCATTCCTGGCAAATCAGATGAAATCGTCAAGTGTAAAGGGACACCAAAATACCCTCCCGCCCCCCCGACAACAAGAGAGGCACAGCCGTAGCAACGATTTTACTACCGCATCGCATCCACAGCGGACAAACAGTGTCCTCCTGCGCTCCAGAAATTTATGAACCCCCAAAAACCATGGTAACCCACTCACCGAGACCCAGACCCAGACCCGGCCCAGACCCCATCCATTCATTCCACTGGGGCAGGCTGCACGTACACGGATGCTGCTGTTCGCGATTTTCGCCTATTTGTTTAGGTCAAAACTATAAAAATCCAACAAACTATACCGAAATGGAATCAAAATGAAGCGGGACAAACATTTGCCATGCATACAGCAGCTGGGGGGAAAGTGAGCGGGAAATCATCAACCAAACAATAATTAAGTACAACTCCCGCACACAGACTCCGGGGCAGATCATAAATATTGTAAGAGTACAAAATCATAAATTAAATAATTAAAATTGTGGGAGCGGACAACGTGGAGAGACCTCTAAACAGAGCATTGAAATAGCGTTTATTGGTAAATATCGCCTGTAGGTTTTTCCTTAGATGACAGTTCACAAGGGCTTGCCAATAAGATATACCCGTACATGAAAGAAATAATCGAAGATCTTTCACTGACTCTACTACACCTTTCTATGGCATTACCAACCCGCTCTTCATAATTTTCAAAGTCTTCAGTTCAACGCTTGAAGTATAGCTTAGAAAAAGAGGAAAACATTGTACCAGTCCAGAAGAAAATATACATACACAAGCATTCGTTTCACAGATTTACAGATTTAAGCCATCGTAGTACCCATTGAATAAATTCATAGGCAACATACAAAATTTTGAGTCCCAGAAAATCAGTCTAAAAAAATCTGTCGCCAGCAACACAGCTCGGAGACGGAACAAAAATAAAATTTATTTAAAAAAAAAAAAAAAAAAGGGAAAAAATTATCAAAACCCCTAGGCGGTAAAAGTCAAATCATCAAAAAAAATATTCTTTAGCAAGTAAAAAAAAATAAAAATAATAGCCAGAAATTTGATACAGTGCAATTTCCAACAATAGACTGGGTTCCCAACAAGGCAAAAGGTAAGTGAAACTACAGTTACTATGACCTAACCATCTCTTACAGTAATTCACCAAACATAGAGATATCTCATAGGAAAGGCTGAAAAAAGCAGATAGCAGACTTGCAATTCATTGAAAATAAGGTAAGAAGGATAACCGTTGATTAGCTTGACATCCGTGTAGTCCTTAGCTTGTAATCCTTCCCAATATTCAACTAGATGCTGCGCCTTCGAGCTGTTTCTGTGTCTGTGCAGCATCTGCGCTCTATTAAACTCCCGACCGATCTATTGCAAGAGCTCTCCTTGCCCAAGTCGCCCAAGAACATACACTCTCGCGGGCCCATCATCGAGACATATGTGGGCAAGCAAACCAACCCAGACTTTGCTGTACTGCCGATGCCGCCTCACCAACTCCCCCTGGACCTAAAGGGGGATACGGCTAAGGTTGCCACAATGCTGCAGAACTTCGATTTCAAAACGGCTCTGATGGAGGGAAAGGAGAACTTCAAAGAACTGCAGAAAGAAGCTATGATAATGCAGAATGGCTTTAAGGTAGTGACTGATCTATTCAAGCGCCGTTCCTAATCCACTTGTTCGTTAATGTTAATTTTCTAAATGTTTTCCACACAATCCATACATTTTCTACAATATTTGAACAGTTTACACAAAAATCTTGGATTCCTTAAATAAAATATATTGTTGAGATTATAAAGAAGTAAGCAAATAAATTTGCAGTTCCTGGTGCAGAATATCATTTTGTATCCAAAAGAATAAAAGGGAAGGAGAAAACCCGTTCGACCTGCGTTTTTGGGAACATGTCGGAAATGAATAGAAAGACATTGGAAAGATATTGAGAAAGATGATTCCCTGCTCTAAGGTGCCCTAGCACCGATCTGCAGATTGAAGCAGCAGCCAAGGATTCGGATTCAGCCCACAAGGACACACTGCTCGCAAAGCGAGCAATTTAAATGTATTAAAAGTGGAGTCGGGACATCTGGCCAGGCCCAAATCACAAAAGGTCGCACCACAACAAACTGTCGCTAGAAGGAAGGCCAACGGCAGTGCACGGAAAACAACAACAACAAAAAATGGAAATTCCAGCATTAAAATAAGTTTTTAAAACTAAGCAGCGTGGCTTATGTCACAGAGACTGGGTGGAGCCATGGCGGTGGGGAGACGCAGAGAGGGAAAAGCCCAGCCCAACCACACGACAGACAACATTTAGAATATAAATTTAGTTAAACAAATCTCGGACGAGGCATTCCCAAGGTACGACAACGATGAGCGTGAGAGCGGGCTGCCAGGGCTGCCAGTGTTGCCACCGCCATGTGTGCAGCAATGGAAAACGGATACGCTGCACTCAAATGAAAGGACTGCTGAAAAGGCTGGAAGCCAAGTTAATCGAAAGATTTATTGCAGATTTTGTAGTTGTATGAGTTAATGGATCTCTTCACTGGGAGCATACATTTCCAGCCTTAGAAGATCTATCCCTTAGATCTTCAGAGAATGTAAGTTCTCAGTCGACGGGCCGTAGGGCACCACAAAAGCGCCGAACCCCCAGACCTCCAGACCCCAAAGTGCATTTCGCTTTGGTTTAGGTTTAGGGCCAGACCTCTTCTTCTCCACAATCTCCACAGCTGCATTTTCTTGTTTTGCTTCTTTATCTTTTTGCCATGTACGAGTATGCTTGTAGGATTCTTCTCCTGCTCTTGGTCCTGCTAGCCCCTCAACTCCATTCCCATTTCGCTGACAAATGTCAAAATATAATTTTTGCGTGGATTTTCCTCAACCCAACAATAAAAATACCAAAAAAAAAACCTTCAGAGAAGAAGACTCTTTTTGGGAACAAAACCTTATTTGCCCTAGCAGATTTTATGTTCAAAGGAATATACATACATATATTTGTAGGGTATGTTTATACCGAAGATATATTATATTTCTCAAAAAGCTGTGTTCGATTATTCCTAAATTTGTTCGAAAAGAACTCAGCGCACATCTATGGGTATACCTTTTCCTGGTGATCACGAATGCAGTGTACTTTAAGGTTCGAAGACTTTAGCTTTTCCACACTGCAAACAGCACTGAAAACTTTTAATACCCTCTATAAGGGTACTCTAAAGACTCGGGGCAAGACGAAAAGGAGGAGTATGCCCCTCAAAAAAAAAAACTGTATTATATTATTTTTGCAACTGCTGCCTGCTTCTTATCTCAGCCGCTGCGTCGTCGGTGGCACGTTAATGTGGCCTATGTGGCAGAAGATGGAATGGCACAGCTCTGGGGCAGGGGTGTGTTGTGTGTCGCCTAGAAGGGGTAGTAGCTCTGTGGGGGGAGCATTGCATGTCCTACTGTGAGACATAATTTTTAATAATCTACAACACAGTCCCGGCCAAGGGCGGCATGGAGTGGGTTGGGTTGGGGTGGGGGCAGCCTGAAAATACGCGCATGCAAATGGCTTAATTTAATATATAATTATACCCTGTAAGGGCACAAAGTCCTACAAAATGGATGGCATACATCAGCTACATATAGGTTCAGGGAGGATCATTGCATCACAGTCAGAACCCATTGCTCCTACAGAACTACTCTACCAGGGTGCCAGCCTCTTGCTCGGCTACCCCCGAGCTTCTATAGGAATCCAAGTAAAAGTAATCTGCTGCAATGATTCTGAAAGGTTGTTAATTGATTTGTTGCGGAGCACTTTAAAACCAATCGTAGTTAAGAGGTAAACCAGTAAATCTACAAGTACATAAGAGTATATATAAAGAATAGAAGCATTCATTCCATTTTCTGAGAGTATCCCCCATTCGACTAGCGGTTATAGGTCTACACCCACTCGAAAAGTGATTTTCGTGGTTTTGGTTGTTTCTCCTTGTTGCTGCTGCCACGTTTTTTATCTTGACTTCAAGATTGGCCAAAAGGTGTTAGACATAAGATACCAAAGTGAGAGAGAGAGGAACCATGTATGGGGAAAATTGTCTTGCCTAAGCCCCAGATTGATGCCGCCTTGCCGCAAACCCAATCCCAGAGCTGTAATTAAATTATCATGCCAACAGCATAAAATCCGAGCCACACTCACATCCCGCTTTGCACACGTGGATAGGATATCTGTGACTGTGTCCGTGGCTGTGTCGGTGTCGGTGTCGGTGTCTGTGTGGTGCAGGTGCAGGTGCTGGGACAGGAGCGGAAGCATGAGACATTGTAATTCAAACAGGAGCCACCCAACCAACGCAACGCAACGGGTTAACATTAGCGCACTTTTATGGCCTCCTCAGGATAAGTACGAGTATGTTGTATATTCCAGCAACCCACACCTTCTAGCGTCCCAGTGTCTCTGTTCTCTATGATTAGCTGGAAAATTTATGCCACCTGCAAAAGCCATTTTGCGGCAAGCAGTTAGAAAAGCAACAGCGGCAGCGACAACAGTAAGCACAGCGACAAAAATTGCATTTCCTTCGGGAAAAAGTCGCCTGTATTTAACAAATTTTAATATGCCCAAAACCCATATTATTTCACTGAAAAACTGATTGAAGGTTCAAAAAGAATGGAAATAAAAGGTAGATATTTATTGCATGGAAACAATGTTTGAGAAACTGTTGCATCTTAAGGTTGCAAAAGGATCGATTATTAATGATACTTGTAAGCGGGAGCCCCCTTAAAATGAAAAGTAAACGTTTTGCTTGAAAAAGTAAAACGCAAAAGTAAGCCGGAGCCTGCCGGATAGTTTATTTTCGTACTTTGTCCACAAATTTAACTCAAAGATTCCAAATGATCCATTTTATAAGGCAGGTTAAGACTTTCGAATTATATAAATGAATTACTTCTTTATTTTTGTATTGCATTGAAAAGACACGAGAGCTGGCATGATAGAGAAGAAGAAGGTAAAACAAATTGCATCAAATAAAAGTCATTAAGGAAATCCCATTCCGATAGTGTAATTTTCTCTGTCGATATTTAAGTTTACTCGATTTTTTCAATATGGAATGGAAAGTTACCCTTACTTCTGTGGGTTGCTACTGCTGTTCATCTCCTGTTGATCTCGTTCTGCTGTTCTCCGTCTCTAAGCGCTGTTCCTCCAATGCGCCAGCTGGAAGGCCAACTTCCTTCTTGCATCTACTATGCATTGACTAGGAAACATAACAGTTTTATACTATGTTATAGCTATTCGTACTATTCGCCCATTGGGCAGAGCATCAGTAAAACAGTATTATATCATAAGTATTGCCTTGGCTGGACAGCTGCTACTTGCATTCACGCATTTCCAGATCAACGAGAAGGCGGTTCGTCGGTCTAGATGCGGACTAGCCAATGGCCAGTGACATGCGTTTAACGGAATAGACACAAGTGGACCCACAGTTCCAGAAAAGCTTCAAAGGCTCCAAGATCACCATATCAACGCACCCTTGCAGAAGTCTCGGCAAAGATGACTACTTCTACATTAATTTGAACCACACAGGATGGCATCCCCCAAAAGGAAGGACAAGTCCGAGTAGATCTCGTTCAAGCATAGACAGTCCAAGACGCGATCGCCGAAGATGTCAATGGAGGGCGAAGAGGCTTCGTGGGTTGACTGGCTCCTTGTCACTTTCAGATGAGTGTCTGGGACTTTGAGCTCCTCATTCCGTATTCAAAGTTCGCTTTGTCAGTGCCACTTACTTGATCATTTCTTTTTGGATGATTTAATCGTACAAATGATCTTGTGAATAGAAAGACCTGCTTTCCATTAAACATCAATTCATTAGCGATGTTTGCCAATGCTATACGAAGTTCTCTAGAAAACATAATGTGCTCCCAGCCGTCTCTCATTTAAATGAAAGCCCAAAGTGCACAGAGATAGAGTGAAATGACTCCTTCTTGGAGAGCATCTGTTGACCAAATGTGGACTTAGGACGTGCTTTTAATTTTTAAAAACTGCTTTTGAAACGCGATAAAATACGTTGAAATGGCGAGCAAAGGCAGGAAGGACAGAGGAGTAGGGACTGATAGTGGGAGAATGGGGAGAAGGCAGCATGTTACATCCATACATACATATGTACTTAACCATTTACATGTGTATGCGTGTGTGATATATTTTATTCATAATATAAAGAAACAAAAAAAAACATACGAACAAATCCCAGAGTGGAAAAAAACGCCCCCAGAAAGATGGGTGAAACCCACGGCCCCAAAGCGGACAACCGAAGGCGAAGTGCAACCACACTGCCAGAAAAAAAAACTCTGTGTGTGTAAAGCGTGCATTTACATAATGAAAGATGTAGCGATGTGTGTGTGTGTGTGTGTGTGTGTGTGTGTGTGTGTGTATGGAGGACAGGGCATAGGGATTAGCAGTGGCCGAAAAAGCTGAGAAAAAAAATTAAATTATAAAATATTGAAGCAAGTAAGAAATGTGCAAAAGGGGAACGGGGGAACGGGGAACGGAGCCGGGGACAGCCGGACAGTCAAGCAGTGCAGGAGAGGAGTGGACGAATAGCCCCGGGGCACTGGCAGTGCCACTGCCACTGCTTGAGTGCGGTATGGCCACACTAACACACACGCACACAGAATTAATGTCCTTTTAGATACAAATGCAATTTATAAGCAGAACTCGCGTGTGTGTGGTGCGGGTATGAGAGTGGGGTGGGATGGGGTGGAGTCGCCCCAAAAAATGCTTTCGCATGGCTTCACATCACCCCCTCTTCTCCCCGCCACCCACTCAACTGCCACTTTTTTTGCAACATAATTTTGAATAGCATTAAAATTATTAGCTACAAATAAATATAAAAAAAAAATGAATGAAGAGTAGAGACCAGAGGAACTGAGAGCTGGAGTCGAGGTAGAGGGACTGGGAAGCCAGAGAGAGAGAGAGAGAGAGAAAAACGCGTAAGAGAAGGACTAGATGTAGAGGAAAGAAATGGTCATCGTCATCCCATACCGAAACGGACTGGAGCCGGTACCACCCCACCCTCCCATCTTGCAACAAATGCGCATAATGAGCTCTGGTCAGCCAGCCGGCCTAGACGTGCAACGTGGGAGGTTGCCATCGCCGAGATTTACGCGCGACAACTTTTTCTTGCCCATATTTTTATATTTTTTTTCTTCTGTATTTGGTATGGAACTTGGGCAACGCGATTCTGTTCCATTCTCTACCCATTGGGTATGGAGACCTTGACGAGAGGTTTGCCAAAAGCTGGCCAAATATTTGCAGATACATAGATAAATGATCAAATAAATACCATTGTGAATTTATGCGGTATGGTCCATATCCTATCTCATATCTGTCTTTTTATTCTACGAATTATAGGCCCAATCGTGCTTTTATTTATTATGAGTATATTTATTAATAAACGATTTATTGATGTTTCTTTGCATATATTACACATATTTTTATAAGCTTTTACATCTTTCCTCTAAGTAATATTTGGACTCCTAATCCATACGATTCCAGTCAAATTTTGGTCAGGAACGATCGGTTACATTTGGTTACACTAGAGTTTCCTTATATAACGATACATTCTCGTAATATATTGTATCAAAATATTTATTTATAAATAGTGATCGTAAAAAGCCTATAAACTTCAGACACATGGATATCTAATATTCGAATATTTCCTCACAATTTTGATAGAAGTTGCACCACTCGGTTCTGATCAAATTAGACCTCACTCTATCATTCATAATTATTACTGGTTTAAGAAAACTCTATTATTTTGCTCAAACAAAATGTATATGGTTACCCTTTCTATAATCTGTACTTCAAGAAAATCCTTTTAGAACCAGTACTTTTGTAGTATACTACCTGAATATTCTATTCTGTAATAAAAGTACAGCAAAAATCTTGAAATCTAAATTGTTTGCCTTTACATCATTGGTTTTCTTCTTTTTCATTCATACTTATTTCCAAATAAACCCAAGAATGTCCAAATCCATATATTATGCTGCTTTATAGCGCATTTCCCATAAGAACAAGGGTATCCTTTGCTTTGGCGGCTGTTTCGCTCCATTTCTGTCCCTTGATTTGCCTGCGTTTTTTCGCTAAACACTTTTCAGTTGATATCGCAGCAAATCCTCGTCGCAGTCGCGTTTACAGAATGATATGTGGCCGCCGCAGGTCGTCTGCTTGGGGCTGCTTTTTCTGCATTTCACATCTCGCGCTGACCGCAAAGGACGACAGATGAGGCGGAAGTACACATTCGTTTGTGGGGATTACGATTACAAATTAAAATCAGTTTTATTCTTGTTACATATCATGTTTGCTGTTTTTTGTGTATATCAGTTATTAAACGTAACTCTTAACTAGGCAAAAAAATAATAGATATCATATACGAATAGATTTAGGGGGTAGGGGGGAAAGCGATAATCAGAGGGCGGACTGGCGATGGCAGTGGCAGTTGCTCTGCTGCCAGCATTTTCTTGGGCTGTCGCCTGCGGCGTTTGCGAGCCTTGCGACGCACCCGATCAAATTTACGTATACGTTCGACAATAAAGTGCTTTAGGTCATCGCCCTCGTACTTGCGGCACGATACCGTGAATAGTATTAGCGAATTAAGGTAGAAAAAAAATCTTATGTCATAGTCCTCCACTGAATTCTTATTTCCTGTCCCACCATTATGCTCTCGTTCGCGCTCCTGCTCCCTCCACTGATGGTAGTTGCTGTAGTTGTGTCTTCGCACTTTGGGACTGGGCATTGGATCCTCATCGCTCTCCGATTGCCGACGATAACGTTTGCCTGTGTAGCTCCATTCTTGCCGTATATAGTCGTAAATGCTCATGTTCCTTATAATGATTGTTGTGTTGTCGCTGTTGTTGTTTCGATTGTTGCTGTTTGTATGCGGCGCCACATGCTGTAGATAGGGCCAACTGCCGCGTACCGCCTGTACGCGTGTTGGCAACGACTGATGGCTAATTGTCGTCGTCGTTGTCTTTGTGTTTGTTGTAGTTGTTGTTGTTGTTTGGTGCAGCATTGGCTCATTGTTGTATCGTGCATCGTGAACATGATGTTGTCTCACATTTGGTTGTTGTTTATGTGAGTATTCTACAGCAGTGGCTGCAACACGTCAATGATCAGCAACCAGCGGTCCCCAGAACATTTTCGATATCTTTGTATCGTCCTCGGTTAAGAAGAACTGACGGCCCAAATGCACAAACTCCTTGAGCGACAATTGGCCATCGCCGTTCTTGTCTATCACAGCAAAGGAAACGGCAGCATCGTCTTCGGTCAGTCCCAGACAGCGGAAGAAGAGCTTGTATTGTTCGAGATCCAGATGGCCAGTGTGATCAAAGTCCACAGCCTATTTAAATACAAGACACAAAATATGTTATAAAGACGAATGAATATACATATATGAAATACTAAAGACTTACCTTAAACAAGTAGGGCAGAAAGCGTCCAATGCGCTTGGCCATCTTCTTGTCGTTGAGACGATGATGCAAATCGGTCAGAAACTGTTCGGCAGTCACCAGATTGTATGGGGTTATCTCCCCGAACTGTTCCTCCCAGGTCTGCTTGATCACGTCATTGAATTCGGCAGCCACCTCGGGCGTGAGATGTCCCAGATCGTTGAATCGTTTGGCCAGCAAACTGAAATCATCGAACGAGATGACGCCGTCATGGTTCACGTCCATGATGCGGTGTAGAGTGCGCATTTTGCGGCGCCAGAAGGCTGAATCGCCCTGAACGATAGAAAGAGAGATACAAAATCATTAAAACTGTCTAAAAGAAAACTGTTCTAATGTTTGGCTATCTCCGAAGGAAGCAATTAATCCTAAACGCTGTTTCGTTATCGAATCGAGACTGCTTGATATTAACTACTTTAAAGTAGTTTAAAAAATGTAACAGTTTTCCCGAGATAAACTGCTTGTTGTTATTCATGAACTTTTCAACTGCTTGAACTGTGCAAATATGGCAAACTGCTTGGTGTAACGGTAAAGCTGGCTAGGGTTGCTTGAGGGTTGTTATTGCGAAAACAGCTTTTTCTGCACTGCTTCGTCGTCACAAATTGTAAGCAGTTCAAGCCTCGAGCTTTAAGCATAGTGCTGGTTTCAGGTTGCGCTGCCATCAAGCTTAAAGCTTACTCATGCCATAGCTTTGATCGTAGGAACTATTAACCGTTAGCAAGTGTTCCCTCTGCGAAACAGTTGGCCATAACAGAACACGCACCATGTAAGCCCTGTTACACTGTTGGCCAACTTCTGTTACGGCAGCAGCAGGTTCAAAAAACGACATTGAGCCGCCCCATCCGAGTGGACTGAAAAGTATCTCAAACATCAGCTTACGAAACACGTTTCTTGCATACCAAGCGCAGCACATCGGTGGAATTTTCTCAGCCACGTGGACCGTGCGGCAGCGGCCTATTTTATATGCTTCGATGTGTTTTATGTATTACATATGTATGTATGTATGTGTTTGTATATGTAGTTCACTCACCCGCTCGCTTCGCTTGGAGCTTGTCTTCTGGCGGCGCCGCTCAAACTCATCATCCGAGTCTGCATCGCTGTCGCTCTCCTCCTCGCGGCGCAGACGGGCCGCTCCGGCGGATTTCTTTGAATATTTGCGCACGGCCTGGACCACGGCTGTTGGCATTTGATGCCACAGCAGCGGGTGGGCTGCATTGCCACCAGATACGAGTAGAAGGCGCTGTTAAAATATGAACGGAGGAGAAGGGAAATTAGTTTACAGTTTTAGAGCAATTGTTTTCAGCTACAGTTTACTATTTGAGAACACTACTTTGTATGTATCTGCTGACTATTTACTGTTACGTTAACAGTTGACTGTTGCACAATGTTATGCTTCAATTGTTGTTGTTTTTGTGTGTGTTTTCAACCTCATGCTGGTGTTGATGTTGGTTTTTGTGGTGCCCTTCAGCGTATAAACAAACATTATTCTCTTAATCACACTGCTTGCTCTCTCTTCATCTCTTCTGGTTGTTTTCTTTTTTTCGAGTGGAGCGAATGGGGCTGGCTATTGTTAAGGTCAGTTCTGTTTGCCTGAAACACGATTCTGAACCAGTTTTGAATTGTTTTTTTTGCTAGGGATCTTGCCAGAACGAGAGGCCGAGAGAGACATCGAGAAGATTCGTCAGTTAAAGAACGAGAAGGCCTTCAATGTACTGGTGGTAAAAAAACTTCTTAACCGAAACCCGTATTGTTTAAGAGCTGCCAAGCCACGTGAAGCCAGAAACACACATACTCTAGTTGTGGAAAATTTTCCCGGCATTATAATGAGATACCCCAGACCGCATTCAGAGGAAATG
Source organism: Drosophila algonquin (assembly GCA_035041765.1). Lineage (NCBI taxonomy): Eukaryota > Metazoa > Arthropoda > Insecta > Diptera > Drosophilidae > Drosophila > Drosophila algonquin. The sequence goes on along the minus strand of JAWNKY010000339.1, from coordinate 702,862 downwards.
TTCATCCTCTATCGCTGACAGCTTCTGTCAATGCCATTAGATAAAGGGAACTCTCTTTTTTAATTACAAGCAAAAGTCGTGTAAGCGTTTTGAATGTCTCTCGATAAGAAGAATGGGCCCCCAAGACCCGCACACACACACAGCACACAATCCAAATACAGATGTTGGCGGACCCCAGATGATATCATTATCACGCATGTGTGTGTGTGTGTGTGTGTGTGTGTGTGTGTGTGTGTGTGTGCCGATCGGTGGAACCTCTTTTTGGGGCCCCAGTGGCAGTTCCAGTGGTTTCGCTCGGTTAAACGAACTTTGGCCAACGAAAACAATACGTTTTTTGGTTGTAAACAAGTTTTTTCTCATTTGAAGTCTGGCCAAAAAGCAAAAAGCGATTTTGGTTATAATAAATGCAAAAGCGGGCCTCTCTTTTATTTGAATTTCAGTTTGATTTTTGAGTCTGGGACTGGGCACTGGGACTGAAAACAAGAAAAGCACGTTTCAAATATAACACAAACCAAAAAAAAAAGATCCAATTGATTTATGCCGAAATAACAGTGGAATAAGAAACATATTCAAGAAGGAGTGGAAGCATCAGGCAAAGTCGAGCAACAGGTCAATGTTAATCAACAGAAGAGCAGAATCCGCTCAGAAATGTATTGAAATCTACTTCCTTGTGGGTTGAGACTGTTTCTTCGCTCAAAGGAAACAGAAAGAACAAAATGCAGATGCTTTTATTTTTCCTACATTATGTCTGATGGTCTGGCTTGGATCAATAGTGATCAACAGTACACATTTACATGGTATATTTTATATTGTATTACAATTAATCAAATATTTTCAAAATGTAAGGGGAGAATTAAGCTAGAAGCGAAAGTTAATGGCTCTAAAACTGCTTCTAAGCAAATTCCCTTATACTGTTACCTAACATTAATGTTAAACAAACGGTCTGTTAAAAAACACTTCTGTGCCGCTGTTGCTGAACACTGTACGCGCAAAGAAAGGATAATCAATTTTATAAGACGCAATTTGCGAAGAATTCTGTGATAATTCTGTGTACCTCCTGGATGAATAATGTGCCAGCTAAAGCTGCCAACGGTTTCTTTTCTTTGTTATTTTGTTTTCCCCATTTCACCCAATAACAAAAAATTCGTTTAACACATCTGTTAACTAACACTTCCAGCACGACTATAAGTATGGCTGTCAAACTGCGCCCTCTATCTCTCTCCCGCCCAGCTGTTTCGAATGGCGAAGGGGTGTGTGTATTAGCGAGTGGTGGCAGAGGAAGCAAGGTAAAAGGGCATGAAGGAAGAGGGAGGAAATATCTTTGTTTTTGTAGTTCCTTTTCTATTGCGTTTTGGCGCTTTGCGCAAGTTTCTACTGCAAAACTCTGCGCAGTTTTCAGGGAGGGGGTAACGTGTTTTTTGTGATGATGGAAGCTTCTGGGTTGTTTCTGGCACAACAGTTTGTTGTTTTTGGAGTGAAAGAATTGCTTCTTTCAACACCGTTTCCACGCCACATATAGGTTGGGGAAGGGGCAGGCCATACGAATGATCATCAGTCATTCTCATTCATTAAACTGTGCTACAGTTTGGGACATTTTTGTGAGAGGGAAAACTGTCTTTTGAGCTACAGTTTTAGAAGTGCTTCTGTTCTGTGTACGTGCTTGCCACAATCCAGTTTCAGACGCACTGGCCTCGTTTTTTTTAGAGCTAACTTCCCTTCCTCCTCCCACTCTACCACCATTTTTGGATCTCTTTTATAATTAAATTAACATCGAAACAGAAATACACACACACACACATGTGCACTTACATGGCAATCGCTGTGTGTGGGTGAGGGCGGCAGGGAGGCGGCGGTCAGTTGCTGCTGGAGTGCACCGACCGTTGCGGCCATATTTCGTTCCAGAATTTCCCTCGAAGTACGCAAAATGTTGCGGCTAACAATGGAAAACGCCATTTTTCGTGTTCTCTTATGTGTCTTCTTCTCTTTTACTGCTTCTGTTGGTTGCTGTTTTTATACGCTGTTTCTCTGCCTGCAGTTTTATGTGCACTGAATTAAGACAATGTGCAACGTTGCTTCGATTTTGTTTGTTTGTATTGTTTTACTTTGCATTTAACAACCGAACCGGTTTTTGAAGGGACAAATAACTTCACTTAAAAACATGTAAAAAAATGTTTATTGCAAGTTCGTTTTTTGCGTATTACACTTTTCTTTCTTCCACTTCTTCAACTGTTTCCTTGGACTTCTTTTTCTTCTTCTTCTTTCACTTCTTCGACTTCAACTTCTTTTACGGAGAGAAATCAACCGTTTGCTTTGGCGTTCGAAAATGTTTTGACGCAGCCGATGCGGTACGAAACCAAGTCAACGTCGACGCACAGTGGGTCGATTTTTCAAAACATATGTAAAAATTATAACTTTTTCGCTGGGCCTAAAACTTTTTCAATTCTTCAAAATTATTATATTTTAAATATATCGGTCAGGCGATTGGCGCAACTTTTAATAGCTATTATATGTAAACTTATTTATTTTTTAGTAAATAAATTGTATGGTTTTTTATAGCTTGACACATTTTTAATTGAAGGGTAACAATAGTTTTCTATATCTTGATCAATTCTTAATTGAAGAGTGACAGCAGTTTTGCGAGATTGAACAACTCGAAACTGCATTTTTGCTACGAGTTTTCGGACGTCGAGCCCACAGTGCGACGCTTGTAACGACAGAGCAGACGGGCGCTGTTGCTCTGTGTATGTGTGTGTGAATGTGAGTGAGCGAGAAGGAGACAGGGAGTAAGCCAACATAGAAGGGTGTGCGGGGAGCACAGCTGCTGCTAGTTCGAAAACAGCGGCACGATGTTGCGAGAAGCATACCATACATACAAGAAACATAGACATACACATAGGCATCAATGGACATTGACAGTGACATGGACAGACGAGGGAGAGGGGGCCATGTAAGCCGGTTAAAGAAGAGCTACCAACAGATGTTAGCGATGCTGCCTTTCAGTCCCTGTAAAACGGTATAGCGGCAGCAAGAGAAACTGCATTATGTAAACACAAACATACACACACACACACGCACGCACAATGGGACGAGCCGACTAATTTACCATTGATAAGGTAAACGAAAAACAAAAAATATAATACAATTCGTATTTAGGTCGCGGCGTGTGACAAAATGTCAGCACCAGAGCTACCCTCTGTAGACGTTTTCCCCCCTTCCAGGCCCTACACACGCATAGCCGCGTCGCTGGCAGAGGCGACGTACTGTTTCTGTTCTACTTCATTGCCTCACGCATGTATTTACCCACTCACACACCCACATTTTACATGCGTTACGTATATGTGTGTCTGTCGGTTGTACATATATGTATGTATGTATAGTGGTCTTGATCAAACAAAGCGCCTTTCTGTTGCCCCTGACTCCCCCCTGCACCAATGCTAAGTGGACTTGGCTCCCGAAAATTTACATAAGGGAAAATGAGAAGGAATATCAAGATCAATGAAGAGAAAATGGAGCGGCACTGCTCTAACCAATCTGCAACTGGTTGGCCTCCCCCCAACAGAGCAGCGTCAACGTCGCGCCACTTTACAGTTTTTTTTGAATAGAGAAGAGTGCACTGCACTCTGTGGAGGCTTGGGCGCTTCAGCACGAAACATGTGTTTGGTCGAAAGTTTCCAGAAAGGTTTATGCGTCGACATAACGTGGTCTTGGCTTGCATCTTCAACATATCGTAGAATAATCCAGAATGATCTGTGTACTTTGTTCCGTTGAAGGTTTGGAATTTAGGAAGGAACCTGTTTTCGGTCGGAAAGGTTCCAGTGAGGCTTATGTGAAAGTATAATTTGATCTTTAACAGAAATCTGGAAGACTTTTCATCCTCAGAACAAACACTTTTCGGCAAAATCATTACAACGATGGTACTGGAAAGCAGTTATACAGTACACGATATTCGAACTGTTTTAAAAAGCCACGCTCCTGAAGACTACGGCTCACCCTCCTGGCAAACTGCACGTTCATGATGCATGCACACGCATAAACGAAAACAGTTGGGTGGACGACGTGCACAAGAACAACGGTGCGCCTCGAGCCTCGGGGCGACTGATAAAACGTCACGTAACAAACCTGGCGCCGGGCCTAGCAACAAACAGGGTTGACTGCAACTGCAACAGTCTCTGTCTCTTTCTGTTTTAGCATGTGCATGTTACAAATGCATAAAGTGTACTCTGTTAAAGGCTGCACTGGACCTGCGCACCCGAAAAAAGCGCATTGAACCCTCCACACACTCGTGAACAGGAGCCACACGACTCGGCAGCCAGCTGACGTCACAGCAGACATGATCCACATGACAATCGAAGGCTTGCCAAAAAAAATGTAAAAAACGAAAAATTAAATGCGTAATAAACGAAAAACCGTGAATGTAAAGCCATGCCGGGGTTTGAGAATTAATTGGGGGCTGATGTGTCTAGGCCTGAGATACAAATGTAGTTCGGTAGTGGGGTCTGGTCTGGGGCGTGTGCCAGGCTAATCAGTATGTGGATCTTGTTGTCTCTCTACCCATATGTACATACATACATATGTATGTACATGTAATGCGTGAGTGAAGCGAATCGAAAAAGGGAGGCCTTGTCCAGCTCCAGCGGCATGGCTGCTGGAGAATTCGCGTTTTCGTTTCTAGTTTCTAGTCGGCTTCGTACTCTTCGTCGCGCTTTTCAAGGCCACACACACGCATACTCGCACAATTTTAGTGCCATTTGAGATTTCCGCAACGCCATTTAAATTTATTTGTGTTTTTGTTTTGCTCCTCTTGATTTTTATTTTGGCGTACGTGTTGCCTCCCATCTTCCGCTCAGAGGCGACAGATGCGATGTGCATACATGTGGATGCTGTTTAAACTCACGATCCACTCCATTTTTGATCCACTGCAGCGCAGCAGAGGACTAGCGTGTGCCGGCAGTGGTTCTTGTTGCTTTTGTCTAGTTTTTGTATGCGGATTTTGGCACGTCGACACACCGGCGACAGAGGCCACAGCATAGGCAGCGACTGCGGCAGAGAACTCTGCGTGTACCATGGAAAGGCGTAGCGACGTGGCGTGGCGTGAGGGCTTCTTTTGTCCCCACTCCACTTACCGCTCTTTACATAAGATGACAGAAAATTTAATTGCGTCGTTCGTGTGAGTTAGGGAGAGTGAGTTTGAAAGAGGGAGATAGAGACAGGGTGTGCGTGTGCGCTTTCCAGTTGCCTGCACAGACAGAGCCTACGTGCCTGCTTGCATTGCATCCTTTTTGATACCCTGCATTAGATGGGGTTGGGTATGTTGTGTGAAATATAGACTCATGTAACTCGTACTCGAACCTCTGCTTTCCGTCCGTGAGGGACCCAATCGAAGTGGTTTGAGATCCCATTGAAAAAGCTGTGAAGTACTGTTTGAACAATAGATATTTATATTTTTTAATTAAAGCTTATTTATGATTTGCATTAATACTCTTCTTCTTTTCTCAACAGGGTATCTTTTCGTCGTAACGTGGACCAGACCTCTGCCACTTGTTGAGTTCTTCTTTACGGGCTGCACTCGAAAATGCTTGAAATTCGAAATTCTAGAACCGCATAAAGGTTAACGGGGTGACAGGGGCCCCTCTTGTAAATTGAATTACAGCTGACGGTCGCCTTATCAGCGACCTGTTTATGCCGCTCCTCGTCTGGGTCTTGATAAAACCCCCCCACCAAAACCTACAACAACCACACATGACTTTCTGACCATCGGAGAATTTTGTAACCGAGATAAAAGCGAATGAAAATGAGTTTCAGTTTGAAGATTAGGACCCCCGCCCCCACCAACAAAAAAAGGTAAATAGAAGTAAATGAAAAACGTAAACAGATTTGGAAACGGCTTTTCAACATTTTTCGGGTAAATAAAATGGTTAAATATGTGGTTTTATTATTGATTTGGCCACATCGTGCCCACAGTTTGAGAGCCTCTATGCGGGTCTGTTAGTTAACAGATGTACTCTGTACAGGTATAATACGCGTAGCCCTGTTAACGGTAATGATATATCAATTGAATCCATCCTTCAATTCATTTTGTAATCGACCTTCGACAACAAAGCATCATTAGAAGAAGGAGAGAAAAACAGAAAACAAATCAAAACAGCAACATGTGAAAAAATCTAAACAAATGTTCGAAAACTCTTTTGGGGGCAGACACACACTGACACACATACACGTCTATATTTTGTGTGTAATCCACACCGCGGCAAATGTTTCCCCCACTTTAACCCTGATGCTTCTCAAGTGCTAAGTGGAAAGGCAGCAGCAAACAATATTCTCGGCGTAATGATACTCTAAAACAGGGTATAGATCTATTGATATTCTATACTCTATCATTATGGATAAATAAGAGATAAATATATACAGGTGTCTTTGTATAAAAGCAAGACTTCTTTTGTTTTAAAGATTATCAAACCAATCGCTAGAAACCTAAGAAGATCCTCATTGTACATACATATATATGTACATATTGTATAGAAATTATAGATTTTAAAACAAGCCTATTTTGAGGAAAGTGCATGTATTTTCTTAGGAGTTTTCACAACATAACCAAAGAAAAATCTTAACCCTAACCTGTCATGGATCGATGCCAGATGGATGTTCTAAGAGTATCAATAGTTTCGACCCCCAAGCAGCTAGCTTCTTTTTTTCTTTATTGTAAATTTTGGTTGTCGTGCTATTTTTAGCCGGTAAATAGATTTGGGCTTTATCTGTAGCCCATCGGAAAGGAAAAGGGTGCCGAGTACTTTTTTGTAACGTCGACGTTGCCGCCGGCACGTTAGCACAAAATTTGTGCGTAAACAAAATTGTAAAATAAAAAAAAAACACACAGTAAACAAGAACAACAAGCGCCATTCACATCAACAAAGTTATCATTAACCATGGAAGCACTTACCAAAATCGATGTGATGGATGACTGGGGTGCTGCGGGGCTACGTGAGAGGGCGTTCCGATTGATATAGGCATTTTATAGAATTAAAATTGCACGAAACAGTTGAAAGTCGTTTGCTATTTTGAAATTGAATTTAAATTGGCGCTAAATGCAGGGTTGTCAGTACTGTGCTGGCTTATCGATAATTACTTTGGCCACTTGGAAACACACTTTACCACACTGTTTTACGCGGGGGCTTCTCAAAATTTTTGCCGTTACATCATTTACCTATTAGCCATGCACCTGACATTCTGCCATGCATTACTGATAAGCCACTCACATAATGGGCCCTATAAAGCAGCAACCCATCGACAGGGCCACGCCAAACACCGAAAACAATGCAGCTTCGATGCTTTGCCATTGTAGGCCTTGTGTTAGGCGCCTGCCTAGTGGATTCCCAGGACTACTGTCGATCGGATCTCTGCCCTGTGAACATCATGCACATCGGGTGCCGCAACCGTGGGGTGAGTCCATCGATCAAAAGCCGCATGGATACACCATTAATTGTAATTTTCGTTGTCTCGTTCTCCTTCACAGAACTTTTCCCGTTCGTGTCCTCCGGACGCTGTTCAACTGGACATCGATGAGGCGGCCCGCCAGCTACTGGTGGATGCGCACAACACCCTGCGCCAGAAGTGGGCTAGTGGCGAAGGCGGCGTTGGCACTATCCCGAGGTCCGCCTGCCGCATGGCCACTATTTCGTGGGACCAGGAGCTGGCTCGCCTAGCCGAGCTCAATGCCAGGCAGTGCCTCTTGGAGCACGACAAGTGCCACAACACGCAGAAGTACCGGAAATCCGGGCAGAATCTCTATATGGTGGGGTTCGCTAGGATGAAGACCGTGGAGATGGTACTCAAGCGAGCCATCCACAATTGGGAAGACGAGGGCAAGGACATCACAAGAGAGCAGCTGCAAGCCTTCCACCTAAGCGGACCGTATGTCTAAGAAGTGTTTACCTTTGAATGAACGTTGAAAACACTCTTCTCTTCCCCTTCCCTTCCCTCAGGGATGTAACCCACTTTGCGGTGATGGTGAATGAGGCGAACGTGGCCGTGGGCTGTGCCGTGACGCGGTTCAAGCGACACATCTTCCAGAATTTCCTGGTGGCTTGCAACTATGGCGCAGGCAATACACTGAATGAGCCCGTGTACACCACCTGCTCGGTGGCAGGCAGCGGTTGCCAAACGAAACCCAATCCCCAGTATCCCGCTCTTTGCTCAAAGGACGAGCAGATACAGATCTAAGGAGCAGAAGTATCCAATGTAAATGCTTATTTATTGAACAGGGAAAATCACTAAAATAATTAAAATTAAAAATAAAGTCATTTTTTGTTTTTGGTTTAAATTCGAATTCGAATTCGTTTCTAGTGTACAATATTACTACTTGGAAACGACCACCTTTACGATGTTAGGACACATGTGGTTTGGCAGGTGTTTCTGGCAATATGTCTCGATGGCCTCCTCCTCAAGGTCGACATTGGGCGAGACCATGCAAACGACACAGATTCGATGGCCCCACAATATATTCGGGATGACCAGTACGGACACATCGTTGATTTTCGGATGTGAGAGCAGTCCCCTCTTCACTTCGGAGCCGTTCACCTTCAGACCGCCGATGGTTATCATGTCAGACGCCTTGCTTACGAAGTAAAACTCATCGTTGTGATAGGCGAATATGTCGCCGGTGGATATGAATTTCTCCTTCCCCGTGGCCGTACAAGCAATCTCCAGCTCTCCCTTGGCACCCTCTTTGGTTGGATCAAAATCTACAGGATCTACAGGAATGTTAGGGGCCTGTCCCATTTTCAATGGGCCACCGACATGGTTCTGGCACTTGATGATCTCCTTTCCCGTTGGACTCACCAGTCGGGCTGTCACCCCCAGGAGAGGGGAGCCCAGTATACCCGGCCTGTGGTTGGGTGAAAAAGATTTTGGTTGTGGCTTGGGCAGACGCTTTTGGGAAACCAATTTGGGCAGCTCCTTTGGCCCCTCCTCGATGGCATGGCCCAGGACGAAGCCCGTCTCCAGCATGCCGTAGTACTCCAAGATGTGGTGGCCGGTGATATCGCGCCACCGATTGAATACTAGATCCGGCAAGATGGCAAAGGCAGTGGCCATTAGACGCATCTTCTCGCTGCAGTGATTCTTAATGTACTCGACCATGGTCGCGTCCCTGAGGAACATCTTGTCGTATTCGGCAATCATTTGCTTGTACGCGTTGGGCATGGCCAAGAAGCAGGTGCAGCGCTTCTTGGTCGACAGATTGACGCCCAACAGAGACTCCCAGATGCTGCTGGCGTTGAAACTCTGCTGGAGTATCACATTGCCACCGACATGAAGCACCGCCGCAATGGCCGTGTGCTGGCGCACCATAGACAGAACGGGCAGCAGAGTATCGTTGGGCCCCAGGCTCCAAGTGTCGACCAGGCAACGGATCTGGGCATCGACATTGCGATGCGTGAGCATCACCGGCTTGGGGCTGTTGGTCGCAGTGGATGTGTAGAGCATCATGGCCATGCTCTTCTCGTAGAATTCATTGGGCAGCATGGTCTCGGGCATCAGTACGCCCGACTTTTCGGTGTTCACCAGCTGCTTGGCGTATACCGATGTCGAAGAGATGTCCTTTATGGGCGGCACAATGTCATGGTCCAGCGTAATGGTAGCCGTCTTCATGGTCTGCGATAGTTTCTGGATCATGGCCTCGTTTTCGGGAGAGCCCATCAACAAATTTGCCTTACAGTCGATCACCTGTAGCCGCAGCAGTTCCGGACAGAGACTTGCATGCAGTGGCACTGCCACCTGGCCGGACATCCAACAGCCCCACAGCATCACAATCCACATGGCATTATTGTCACAGAAGAATGCCACCGGTGAAGAAGTGCCGCAGCCTGAAAGGAAAAATAAAGAGATTGGCGATGTGAGAGATCCGCTAGTCAGCTGGCAGTAGGTTCTATACCTACCGCATATATTGGAGATTTTTAGGGATAGACGCTTGGCTGACATGTAAAGTTGGAAGTACGTGTATTCGCCAACGTTATCCCTAATAGCCAGATCGTCGGGATACAGCATGGCCAGCTTGTATGTCGGCAATAGGGTTCTGTTGCGCTCCCCCGCGTTGTAGCTGTGCCGCAGCTTCTCAACGTAGTTGTCCTGCGCGACAGGTGTTGGATTACTAACTGGGAATATCGATCGTTTAGTCCACTCACCTTGTGGACCAGATCTAAGCAGTAAGGACGAACCATCATTGGGCGCCATTGAGCTAAACGCTGGAAGCCACGCAACAATTGGGCCAACATTTCTGCTATCCTTCCTGCTGTACTCCTTTCCCTGGACAACACTACGACCACACACGATGTTCACTTCAGTTGCACAAAGGGATAACCGCTTCAGAAAACAGTCACAAACTATACAGATTCTGTTAGTAAATCTTTATTTTTTTTGATTCGTCGCACTTTTTTTATTCTTTTATTTCGTAACGTTACTCGACGCAGCCAGGAAATTAATGAAAAATTCTGGCAATCCTATGTACAGATTTGATTGTATATATAATCCATGGCATACTATACTACATATATGCTCGAAGAGTTTTGGGGACATACTGGGTTTTTGGTGGATGCAGAGGAGGCGTTTCCGACCCTATCAAGTAAATACACACATACATATATATATATGCTATGATGATCAGCATCAGTATGTCTGGTCTGTGGTTACTTATAAAATATATTTTCTTCAAGTTGCATAAATCATTAGCTTAGGAACTCAGTCCCAGGAACCCAGTAAAAAGTAGAGCCGCGGCCCTTTTCTCGATTTTGTTTCGATTCGATTTCTAGATTTAGTTTGTTCTTTATTTACACAATAATAGTTTGCAGACACAAAAAATAATAATTACAATAATCATAATCGTAAACGTAAAATAAGTAAAAAAAAAAAGATAATTATGGTTTCTTTTCAAGTATAATGCTTCTTTTTTTCCACAACTTTCGTTTGGTTTATTTGTTGTCTTTGTGACCTTCTCTGCATAATACGATGAGAAAAAAGTAAAAATAAATGTCGTTTACAACGATCCTGCTATGATGGCGCCTGTTTTGAGAACTCGAATGTTGCGAGGAGTTGCATGGGGATGGGAGTGCTGGGCGGTGACAGGTGTGGAGTGGAGTGGAGATGTAGAGGCAGTGTGGCAAGGATGAGAAGAGACTTTCCATGCCTCCAACTGCGACTTTCGTCACTAAGGGGGTGGAGGGGATACTCGTGTCTGGGGTGCTGTGAGAAAGTTATTTACAGTGCATTTCTGATAAACAAAAAACAGAAAACAAAACAAAAAAATAAAAGAAAACCCTGAAGATCTTAATAGGTTTTGGGCTTCGATCTCAGATCTTTCTATGGCAGTTTTATGACATTTTCATCAATTCCATCTTAAAGAATGGGGCCACATATAGTAATATAGTATACTATAGTCTGGAGACACCAAAACCTATCTGATGGCAGCTTTATTTTATAATACTTAAATATCGAATGTTTTGTTTGGGTAATCGTGAAAACAAACTTGATATATGACGGATTATATTTCTATGGCAGCTGTATATGTATATGATGCAGTCAGCCGATACTGTTCCGATCGATTCCGATTTACAACTAAATACCGAAATATTATTTCCAAATCGCTAACCCTAATATAAGACTACCTCTGTGCTCCACTATGGCGCACATTCATCGAATGCCGTTGATTCGTTGTACGAAAGGATGCGCGATACCAGGATAAGGAGAACCATATAAATGGTTTACAATTACGCAAGTGCTTGATTGGACAAAATATGCAACCAGTAGTTGAAATATGATATTCGAGAAAAGCATCCTCTGTAAATGTGTACTTATGGAACTGCTGATAATTTAACTGGAATTGATTGTTTATCTAAATAATAGGACACTTTGCAGCTCGATTCAGTTCAATTGGGTTTCGTATCGTTTCCTTAACGATCCATCCACTGTAATAATGATTCTCATGCCTGCGAGACGAGTTCGAGTTTAGTTGGAAAAAAAGGGGCGGCAGTGCTTTCAGAGCTGGGAGCTAATTAACGAAATAGAATCACAGATAATAAATTTAACAAAAAAAATGATCCGAGAAACAATAATACAACTTTGATTCGATTTAGAGGAGATATTTTATGTTATTTTGGATTAAGGAATGTCCCCAACAGCTCTATCAGAAAACCAGGCCATTAGGAGAGACACGCAATGGTATGTACCAATAATAGATACCCTCGCTATTAATTAGAATGGACCCAGAAGAGAATACACTATGAAAATTACCAGGAAATGGTAGGAAACAGAAATATTGGGACGACAGTATCTCTAATTCGGGAGAAGAATCTATCCTCTTGGCCGGTACAAAAGATCGAATACAAGAATATTTCGAAGTGCAATTGGAATAACAATAGTAGGGCCTGATGGGGTCCTTCGTTTGGAGATTTGTTAGGGGGAGCGTGTATACGCAGAGATTCGGGGGGGATGTCTATTGCTCCCTATTGCTGCTCTGAAACACGATTGGGCCGGGAAGGGGGGAAACAGAAACAGTAACAAAATGTTGCTTGCCACACCCAGCTAAACTCTCCACACACTTTACACTCTTTTCGGTTTGCTGACAATCGTATAGTTCAGACCATTATAACTGCGATGATCTAAGGCAGATTCGTTGTTGCTTTTGTTCGTTGTTGCATTGTTATTGTTGTTGTTGTTACTGTTGCTGGTGTTGCTAGAGATTCCAATGTTGTTGTTGTTGTTGCTATTGTTATTATTGGCATTCGTTGCTTTTCGTAAAACGCCATAACCCAAATGGCTATCGTCGGCCTTGCGAAAGCTCTCGGTATCGGGACTAGCGATCAATTCATATTCATTTGGCGGCGGCGGACTGCAGCGCAATCGATTAACGGGCAGCGTCACATTCACGATGGTCTTGTAGCCGCTGGATGTCTTGTTGTTGGGCGATAGGAAGTCCAGCCGATCGTAATTGGAGTCCGACGAGGACATCAGCACACCCACAGGATTGTTGGGTGTCACCGCCAGAGTCGGTGACGTTACGCCCTCGCCAATGTCGATGTCGATGATCTTGGGGGTGTGGCTGCCACTGGTCTGGGACGCCAGATCCTTGCGCTTCGACACGGATCGCTGGCGGACAAAATCTGATGTGTCGCAGAGTATTGAGGGTATGCGCTCGCAGTGCCGGACATCGCCGACGCCGCGTGTACGCCATGCCTCCGTTATGTTCTCGATGCACTCGTAATCGCGCTCCAGCAGCGGCTTAGTGCTCTCGTTGCGCAGCGGCAGGTCCGGCGGTGTGCTGGAGATGCTCGAGGTGCTGCCAGAGCGCGAGGTGATGGTCTCCGGCGATGGCGGCTTGAGGATCACCATTGAGGAGCCACCACCGCCGCCGCCATTCTTACTGTTGGCATCCGAGGGCGAGGATGTCGTTATGGCAACAGGTTCATATTTCACAATATTCTTGTATTTATCACAATGGTTTTGGCTGCCAGGACCGCTGGCAGGCACCAAGCCACCCAGCTTGCGCGGCGGCTTGTTCGGAATGTGCTTGCTGTTGCTGCTGCTGCAGCTGTTCGGCGGCACTGAGAGGGTGACCGAGGCGACAACACCACCGCCAGCACCGCCCGCTGCCGCCGCTCCTCCACTGCCGTTGCTCGCCGCAAAGTTATTCAACGAATCATTGGAGCTAATGAATCCCCGCAACGATATGCAGCTCTGTGTGGAGTTTATTTCAGAATTCGCCAGCGTGCGGATTGCTCGATGGCGATGGCGGCAACGGGCTCCGTGAGCCCGGCTCCATGCCAGCGGCGGCACTAAACTGATTCTCACCGCACTCGATCGTGCTGAGGCTGTCGCCGCTGATCAGCTTCTTCATCGATTTCATCTTGGCGGACATGCAGCGAAATACCTCCTGGGGATTGGTGTGATCCAGCGTGAAGACACCCTCACCGGTGGTGCACTTGCGGCCCGCCTCGAAGGTGAACTTTCCATCGCGGTAGCCATACTTTCGTATGAATCGGTAAGGCCACATGGCAATCGTTACGTTCAGATCCTCCGATTTCAGTTGCAGCTCCGTGGGCGTCATCTGGAGCATGTACGTCTTCGGTTCGATGCTGCAGCGTATGGAGGCCTCCGAGGGTATCAGCGTAATCATGAACAGGCCATCCTGCAAGAGAAACGGAAGCACAACAAGAATTAGAAACAGATTCAGGGGCAGGGCCGGAAACACCACAGCCTTCAGTGGGTGTTGCACAGCTCGAATGATCGATGGATGCCAGCATTGTTTGCTGTCGGACCAAACTCTCAGATACATCTGAATCCGACTCTTAATTTAGTTTTACTTGAACCTGCCACACCAGACCATTATAGATACGTACAAAAGAGCTGCAATAGCAGGTCGTTATCCTCCTCGATGGCCCCGCCATGGACGGCATGGCCGCCAGCTGCCGTATCACAAAAGGCGACCGTCTGGAGGGCTGTGATCCAATCCTTTAGCTCCTCATCGCTGTTGGTGTTGACGGTGAGTGTGCCATTGTGCTTGACAATGTGAATGAGTTTGTCCGGCGGTGGGTCCTGTGTGATCTTTACACAATTCTCGAGCGTGAATATCTTGGGATTCTTATCGTCCTTGTTCTCGCACATCTCCAGGCGGGCAATCCCATGGCGACTGGCCTTGAACAGCAGGCAATATCGACTGCATGGTTTCTGCAAAACAAACAAAAAACAAAAAGGATCAATAGGAGTTTTAGAAAGATTTGATGATGACCTATTGGGTCTGTGGTATGCTCTGTTGGGGTTACAGGATCAGGATCAGGATCATTATTCATGTTATGGATAGCTTTAGAAGTTTATTGTGCTCCTAAAGGATTTCACTTGGATTGACTCATAAACTATACGACATTCAGAGTCCAACTTCTGTCACGCAGGCGCCTTACAACATCCTCCTCCTACTGCCTTCACCTCAAGGTCGCAGGTCCAACAGACAGCTGTTTAAGCCAGGCTTAAAGGTCAATCTAGAGCTTTATTTCGAGTGAGTTCTTCGAGTATCTTGGGGGATTCTCTTGTGGATGGGGAAGCTGAGCTTACATAACTCCTCACGCATACAATCAAAGGAAACATCAAAAGTACATAAAGCTCTACCAATTTATTGCGTGCTCAAGAATTTCCTGTGCACAAACATAAGCCACACGAATACCACGAAACATGGATGAATCGACGACCAGACCAGCTGTGGGGCACCAGCCTCTGAGTGTGTGTGTGTGTGTGTGCTGCGTGCGTCTGTGTGTGTACGCAAATCAGCGACACTTATGTTGGCGGCATGTGTGTGTACATACGTCCCGCTCCCTCTGCCGCTGACAGGCTTCATTTGTATGCAACAAGTACGAGGTGGTATGTCCATCCCCTCCATGCACACAGGCAGCTGGATGTTACACACACAAACACACGCACACACTTGGGGAAAACTCCACACTTATTTGATGGTGTGTGCGTGTGTGTGTGTTTATGTGTCCTGTCCTCTTCCTCTCTATATCGAAATGCGCACTTGGCAAAAATATTCAAATTTCAATTCGAAATTGAATTGCGGAAAAAACCGAAATACATATATGTATATATTGAATTCGTGTGCATAATGTATGGGAAGAGATGGGATGGATGGATGGGTTGTACGGTAGAGAAAGAATTGCAGAATAGAGGAAGGAAGGAGTGCTACACACAGGTTTCATACCTTTTTGAGATGCGATTTAGCGAAAATCCAGTTTGTGTTGGAACATTAAGATATCCAGCCAAAACAGGTATTTCAACATCCATTCTGTGTTGCGTCCGTTCCACACCGCGCCGCGCCGCCTCAGCAACACACCGTCGTTGTCGTCGTCGTTGTCGCCGCCGTCGTCGTCCCTCCCGTCTCTGTTGTCGTCTTTGACCGATCTATCCACACAATGCGCCTCGGATATTCCTCTACTGGATCGCTGCGTTTGCGTTTCTTCTCATCCAATTCGGGGAATTTGCAATAGAAATGACTTTGTGCTGGCATATGCAACGAGATTCCACTTCATATTTACATTTCACGGTAAGACAATTACAAAAACACAACCGCAGCTAAATTATAAAACGAGCAGGCGATAGAGCTGGAGAAACATCGATGTTAACATCGATATAGCCGATGTTAGGGTCCTAACTGCAGACATCGATAGGTGGGCGCGATCGATTGGAGCATTCCGTCGCTGAATGGCTTGCAGGTGTAACATAATAATTGCAATAAACTAATTTGAATTAATTAATTTAATTTATTAATTAATTTAATTTTAATTAAAAATATCATTCAAACATTTATTTAGTTATGCAACACTGTGACTCACAATCGCGTAGCACTAACGCGTCAGTGCACGATATATCGTCACCGTCAGCAGTGCCATATCGATGTACTGGTGCCATCTCTATTATCAGGTTACACAGTTCTAGGGACAAAAACAAATAAAAATATAATAATTAAAAGTTTAAGCAAAATATAGCCATGGCTCACGACCGCGAGGTGCTGCGCATGATATGGGAGGGTCAGATTGGCATCTGCTTCCAGGCGGACCGCGATGAGATAGTGGGCATCAAGCCAGAGCCCTTCTACCTGATGGTCTCGCGGCTCAGCTACTTGCCGCTGGTCACCGATAAGGTAACACACCGCCCCGATCGCTCACCCAATTGACATTCCAATTGCCATTACAAACCCTTGCCCTTGCCCTAACAGGTGCGAAAGTACTTCACCCGCTACATTGCCGCCGAGCATCAGGATGGTGCCGTTTGGTTCGACTACAATGGCACACCGCTGCGACTGCACTATCCAACTGGTGGGCAGGACAGAGGACAGACTCTTTGCCCAAACTCCTATTGCAAACTAATGCTGTTCTGTATGTCCTAGGTGTGCTCTACGATTTGCTGCATCCGGAGGAGGACTGCACGCCCTGGGGCCTGACAATACACTTTTCCAAATTCCCGGAGGACACGCTGGTCAAAATGAATTCAAAGTATAAGCGAAAGCTGCTGTCGCAATTCCATGTCCACTTACCACCATTTCCTTATGTTTATGCCCTGCAGGGAGCTGCTGGAATCACACTTCATGTCCTGCCTGAAGGAGGCCGATGTGCTGAAACATCGCGGTCTGGTCATTTCGGCCATGCAAAAGAAGGACCACAATCAGCTCTGGCTGGGCCTCATCAATGACAAGTTCGATCAGTTTTGGGCCGTCAACAGACGACTCATGGAGCCCTACGGCGATCAGGAGTCTTTCAAAAACATTCCCGTTCGCCTCTACAACGATGATGTGAGTGCAAAGAGAAGGGAGGAAGGAAGGGGACTGTCCTACCCTTGAGTTTCAGTTCAGATCAGATCAGTTCAATTCAATTCAATTGTGTGTGTTTTACCATCCATTTCGATTTCATGGACTGATGGATTCCGCTTGGTCATTAATAGGATTTCACGTACACGCAAAAACTGATCTCGCCCATAAGCGAAAGTGGACAAAAGAAGAGCCTCGCCGACCTGATGGCCGAATTATCAACACCTGAACGCAAAGCGGGTGAGTCCAGTCTGCACACTAGGATTTTCCGGCTATCAATTACCACAGGCACTCTAAATGCAAGAGGCGATGGAGCAACTCATCTCAGCATCTCCCTCTATCTCTCTTTCGGTCTCTCCTGCATCTCCTGTATCTGTTTATCTGTGTATCAGTGCGGCCAGCATTCATCTATTGTCAGAGGCCAGACCTAGCGTCTCTTAGAAATTAAGGAAAAGGTGCCAGTCAGTCTGGCCCGGCCAAGTGCATGTCTGTCTGACTTATTTATTTTTCTATTGAATAACACAAACGAGCCGTGCACCGTATCGTGCCGTGCCGCGCCGCGCCGCGCCGTACCGTACCGCACCGTACCGTACTGTGCCTCTCAGTCGCCGACTGCGATCCGCCCTGCAGCACACTGCAGCAATCATTCTTCAATTCATCAATGTCTCAGGGAAACAAAAACGAAAAACGAGAAAAAAGAATAAGTGTATTCTCCTCTCTTTTTGTATATGGAACAATGCCCCCGGGGGTATACAGAATCGACATGGGCTATAGGCCTAGGCTATAGCCAGCATTCCAGGCAGGTTTCCTCAAATTCCCCTTTGGGCAAAACTATTCGGCCAAGTGTTCGGCTGGCTTGGCCTGGCCGGGGCTGGGCTGTTTTTCGGGCGACCATTCAGCCTGTAGACAAAACGAATGAAAAATCTATTCACTACAATGAAAAGTGCGTGTGGATTTTCTAGCGTCAGAAGCATAAGCAGCAGAAGCAGCATAGAGCACGTTGCATCGCTGTTGGGTTCCAGCCAGCCAGCGAGGCAGCAGCCTGGCCTGACCTGCGGCGCCGCGGCGACAATGGCATGATCAAGAGCGAGATGGCATATACACATAGCGAGGGAAAGAGATGGAATGTTGCATGTTCCTCCCACTCTTCCTCCTTCTCCTCCTCCTCCTCCTGCTGCCACTGCCACTGCGCTGGCTGGCTGGCTGGCAGTGGCTTAGGTGCAATAATAGCATTGGGAATTCCGAAAGACAGACAAAAGGCGGAACTAAATACCTGCGGCTGGGATTTAAGAATTATATACGTATTTTTGTGAAGATTTTTCAGGAACCACTTGGTCAAAGAAGATCTCTCTCTCGCCCTCGCCCTTGCTCTCGCTCTATTCATTGACAATCGTCGGGCTAAGATCCTTGGTTCGTTTTCGAGTCCATATGTTTCGGGCAGGTTGGGTATTTCCCCAGATGTCTTCGACGACGATCCAATGCTGAGTGCAGCAGAGTAGAGTGCTGCACCGCACCTCTCAGTGCAGCACCCTCCTGTGTTCGTTTCGGCCAAGGTGTGAAATTTTTATTTGCATGCTTATGGCCTTCTCTCGATCCAAGGAATTTCCACATTTGAAAGGTGAGAGGGTCTTCTTCGAGAACTCTAAACAAATGGCATAGAATAGAGCGAGGGATAGAGCGAGAGCAGCAAGTACATGCATCGATCAACACGTATTTTCCCAAAGGTCATCCATCCATCCACATGTTGCACACACTCTCCATCCCTTTCTCGCTCTCTCTATCTGTATATCTGTCGTTGCCTGTGTCCTTGATGCAAACACACACACACACATACATGCAGAACTCGTCAACACGCCTGGCTTAAGTGTGGGCCAATGCAACACCAAAAACGTATCCCTATACCTATTCCCTATGTCCATTCCTATGGCAATCTTAGACCCAATCATGGGATCGGGGATCAGCATCATTTATTGCGTGCATCGACGGGGATTTGTGTTAAAAAGTTAAACGCAGGTCAATCTTTATAGAAGCATTTGGGGGCTTACTTAGAGCCGGAAACAATTCTACAAAAGGGACACTTGCTGTACCATAATTTTGCTCCAAGTGTTAATCCCCTTGGTATTTGTGGCTATTATTCCAAAGGCAATGATCCTTTAATTATAATAATAACATATATTAAAAGAGTTCATTTTTCAATAAGGCAGTTTGCTGAAAGTTTTTCTAGGGGAACACCAAAGATACTTCAACTTTTAATCATAAAAGATGATAATCCAGGTATAAGGTAAACTGAGAGAGCTATAGAGGTATCTCCTCTATTGTTATAAGTTGAATTTTTGATTAAAAACTATACGTTTCACCATTTTAAATGTTTATATCCACGAGAGTGATATTCTAGTTATATTTTTGTATTTATTTTCAAACGATATAAATGTTAGATATATAAAAACTTGTATTCAGTATATTCCGTGCTTCATTAGTTAATTTTTTAATGATATTTAATAATATTGGAACCTGTAAGGTTACTCCCCATTTATATAGACTGAATTCCAAACTAAAACTCCCAAGGGTTTCCAAATTTTGCATATATTTTTCTTTCTTTGAGCTTGGAGAGTCCATATATAATGGAATAAGAGTGATGTCCATATAGCAAATTTTTAATTCCTGTAACTAGCCTCTAATGTTTTCGAATGTTTATCATTCATTTATCATTGTTTTCTACCATAGAGAAAAAATTGTAGCAGTTATCTAAGGGATTGTATTTTGAGGATATTTGACTTAACAAGCTTCGAGGATTTTAATTTATTTTAAAAATATTTCAATTAAAGAGGTCTAAGATACATATACTTCACCAAATAGGTAAACATCCCGCTATAGGATCAGATATGGTGTTATTTCCATTATCATATGCAGTAGTTTTTTCGAGTAACTTTCATTATTTCATCCTGGGAAATTTATTAACATTTGGCGGGCATTTTGCTGCTTATAAGAATATCATCCTTAACGTAATGAGAACTATTATCCGTTGCGTAGATCTTTTATCTGTGCAAAATATAAAATAAAGGTACTATTTATAAAAAAGAATATATAAAAAAAATCCCTTATTTCTCTAGTTTTTTTTTTTTGCAAAACTTCCCTGTTTTTCGATTTCTTCTAAGGACAAGGAAATTGATTTTGGTAAAACTTGTAGGCCATTACATACATTTGTTGAGTGGTTGATATGGATATGATGTTAAGTCGTGTATTGGTTTTACTTTATTGGTAACGAATAGAATTCATATCCCACTGGATTCCAAGATCTAAGATTCGCTTTTGCAAACTAGAAAATGGAATACTTAGTATATTCCATATAGAGACAAACCATCCCCTCTCTCTCTATCTGTATCTCTACATACATTACTCGCCCTTCTATCGAACATCTTTTGCATTCACGGATACACAAATCCGAACTCAAATCAAACAGAAATGCATTCAAAACATGATCAATTTGTTGCTGCCGCCTGGGGTGCCTCGAGGCCCATGGATTGTGTGGTGATGGAGGGGGAGGTGGTTGGGGTGTCGGGGCTTGGAGATGGTAACGATTGCACGTATTTGTAGTGCGTGCATTTTCATAGAAAATTGTATTTAAATTGAAATGAAATTCAAATATACAATGCACTCCCCGATACCGGGACTGGGAGCGGGATCGTCCGTCGGTCGGTTCGGTGGCGGTGGCGGTGGCGGCGGCGGTGTTCGGGAACGTGGAAGGTTCAAAGTAGATGCGATTCCAAGAAATCAAAAAACGAAAAAGAATCAAAAAACAAAATCTACAAAAGCAACAACATGATGATGATGATGACGCTGACGTCGAGCCCTGGCAGTGGCAGAGAGGTAGGCAGCGGCAGAGAATCTAAGACGCGTCAAAAATAAAAGAAACGCATTTCTTTTGGCTTTTGCCTTTGCCTTCTCTTTCCTTCACTGTTCTCCATTCTACATTCTCCCTTCCTTTCCCCCATTCCTCTTACTTATCATCATCGCTGGCTTCTACTCCTGCCGCTGCCGCTGCCGCTGCTGTTGCTGCTGCTGCTGGTTCGTGCGGCTGAGGAGGCGCTTTCATGATTTGCCGCCGGCTGCGCACTGCGCTCTGCAGCAGCGGATCTCTCCCGCTCTCTCTCTCTCTACTCGCTGCTGTTCACCGGAAAGCAGCAACAACACAGCAAGAAATTTTTGTTTTTGTTTTCTTTTTTGTGTTTTTTTTGTTGTTTTTTTGGTGGCGTTGGCGTTCCGACAGCGACGCCAACTGCACGCCAAATGTGCATGAGCCTGTGCAACTGTGTGCAAAAGTGTATTGCAAGACAAGGTGGGGCGCTCCCCAATGGCCTGCTCACGGGATTTGCATGTGTTGTTGTAGCAAAGAAACAGAGAGAGTGAGAGAGAGAGAGATGCTATGCCAAACTATGCCACTCGATGAGCGGGAATACCCCACCTGCTATTCATACACCCCTCATGCTATGTGTGTCTGTGTGTGTGTGTGTGCGCAGGCTGTTTGTATTTGTGTAGGGTGCTGCTCTTTCGAATGTGTGAAAAGGAAGTTCTGAGATATCACCTCCACTTATTTGTATTTACACCTTCGCCATCACCTCGCCTCGTCTCACCTTGTCTCACCTCCTCCTCCCCCAAACTCCACACCTTATGTCCTACCCCCACCTCCTGCTGTTGCTGCTGCTGCTGCTGCTACCCTCCTTATCCTCCTCATCCTACTTGTGTGTGCAGTGCGCGAGAACTCCAGTGAAACGGCGGCGCACGGAAATCGCACCTCAATGTTTATCACTCTCTGCCTCAGCCTCAGCCTGTGCCCCTGCCCTGCACTGCCTGGCTCTCTTTATGGCAACTCTTGGTCGCCTCCTTCCTCTTCCCCTTCCCCCTACCATTCTCTCGTGCTGGCTCTCTCGTTTGCACTCCTCACTTATTGCATTTGCTTAGTCCCATTTCGACACATTTTCGTTTGCATTTCGTCAATCAGACAAACACAATGGCAACCTGCAAACGGGAAGGAGACACATCGCAGCGCAGCGCCTGCCCTGCCCTGCCCTGCCATCTCTTTTGTGCATATCCGTGTGTTCGTGTTTCCGTGTGCGTGTACCTGTGCATCTGTGCGTGTGTGTGTGCCTTAGTGTTGTGTGACAATTGGCCATGCCACGCCTTAGATTTTGGGTGGGCTAATATGCAGCGGCAGCATCAGCAGCAGCTGTGTGTACACAACCCCTGTAGGTGGGCATCAGGTGGGTGAGGTGAGGGTGCGCCAGCGATTGATACAATTTCAATCATAGTCATTCAATTCAATCAGGCGTAGGTCGAAGAGCTAAGAAAAGATCAGTTTGGATCGTAGCCTGGAAGCTATATACATACATACATATGTATGTCCAGAAGCCATATTGCACTTTGATTGATCTAAGGAATAATCAGTCCTTAACCCAATCTTTCAGCTATATAGATGAGTATTTATCAAAAATGCGTTACCTTGAGGATTGAGGTTAGAAGGTCATTTCCTTAATGGAATTGGCAAATGCCTCTCCCTCTCTTCAGATGGAATACCGATTGAGGACGTTCATCCCCAGATCACGAAAAAAAAAAAGATTTTGTAGATTCGAAAACGTTATTGGATTTCCAAGCTTTTACTCCTGTTTACACTGCACAAAAAAGAGTATTTTTAGCCTGGTCTTCTTCCAGAAATCGGAGATGATTATGTCTCTTTCTGTCTGGAGATTCCTTAAGTTGCATACAAACTCTGTTTTGCGGCACATTCCATCACTGTTATCGCTTCTCTCACTCTTCTCGGATTGCAAGCAATGTTTTTGTTTTGTCTGGTGGATCCGGATCGGATCTTCAAGTGCTATCTATCTACATACATACATGTATGTGTGTCTGTCTGTGTATATGCTTTCCTCTCTTTTCCCCCCTCCCCACCTGCAACGTCAGCGAGTTTTCATTCTCATTACTCTCGCTACACCCCTACGCCCTACCCCTCGGTTGACATTGTTGCCGTATGAAAATAAACCGAAATTATAATTGAAATGAATACCAGCCAAAACCCCTTATGCGCTCACCCCTCCCGCTGTGCGAATATGGCTTGCATAAGAAGACAAAGAGGAGAAAAGAAAACAGAGTCATCATCGCTATGGTCAAGTGCATCGACAATTGGATACCCGGTTCTAATCGATGTGTGGTCTACAGGATTCTCTGAAAGCCAACTACAGGTGCTGTAGGAGGTTTTCATCGATTCTCTACAATCTTAACATGTATTTCATGATTGATTCACAGGGTTTTCTGTTTATTCCGGCTGTATCTTGGCTTTATTTGATCCCATAGATTTATAGTCTTTTATTTATATTTAAAATTAAAAATATTGTGAGGGCTCTTTTTTACTGTGTACTTCCCTTCTTTTATCTTTTCTTCTACCCCATATACCCAGTATACCCTCTACCGAATATCGTGTATAAAAATTGATTAGCGGTTTGGCTCCTCTCCATCTCACTCGCTCTCATTCGCTATCTCTCTCTCTCTCTCTATCCATCACGCTAGCACTTTTTAATGGCGTCACTGAACCGCAAATTTCTTTTCTCAGAGAGGGGTGGTGGGGTAGAACAGCGGAGCGGTGCGGGTACGGTTGGGAGTGGGAATGGTCGAGGGGGGGGAGATTAGATGACACGCGAAACGTTTGGAATTGAAACGATCGTTGGTCGGGTGTTTCGCGGGCCACTTTTTACGGCTTTATGGAACACAATCTATTAAATGATTATGATGATTGGACGTTCTCCTTATCGGAGTCATTCAACATTCAAGAGTTTTGGCTGCGTTTTTTTGGTTTATTTTTAGGCATGAGCTATGCTCCGCTCCCCTACGTCTCAAGTCCCCTAGGCACCTCTCTCTCTCTCTCCCGCTACCGCTCCCCCCGCACACTGTTTTGCTGTTGACGATAATAAAAATGGGATCAATAAATTTTCAGACGGTTTGGCGCCACTGCCGCCACTCTCCCTCGGTCCCACTTTTGGGGTCCGGCCCTCTCGAAATTTCTTGGTTTTGTTGGCTGTCGCCAAGATCCAAAAAGATATACATATGTAGATGTGTGTATGATGAGTCTGTCTATAAGTACCTCATGTCTATGGGGTTTTGTCTCCCGTCGGTGATCTTTAGTTTAATAGTTTATATCGTTCAGGTTGGTTTCTTTCGGAATGATTTATGTTCTCTTGGGAATGGTGTTGTTTTCAGCGACTATTTGATGGTTTCTTCTTTGATTTTGGACAATAGGAACGACCTGTAGTGGTTTTTGAACATGTATATTCCCTCATTCGAAGATTCAAAATACATATACCCATAAGAACACATCGCTAAGAGTCTAAGGTACTGTTTCAACTATTTCTTAGATAATATTTATGAATTTTTGAAGATGAGATTACCTTCGTTTTGCTCCCTTCTTCATCAAGTTGGATCTATTTGACAAAACCTCAGTTTTAAATGGTCAAATGCATATCTCAATGAGCAAAGCTTTCGTGTTTCTATTGAAATCCTAGAATCCTATATATATATATTTCTACCATAGACGTATAGATATGAATTCCCTTAATAGTTTCTCTATGAATTCCATTACCCATACTCGTGGCATCAATGAAAACTTTCGATCAACGATACTTTTAGTGATTTTACTACGAATACAAATTAAATCTCGATATTTACGTATACGCATGTACATATGCATGTAGGTGTTAAATCTGTAAATCCTTTGATCTATAACCCATTAAGAGTGCCTCCCGTATATGTACATATGTAGGTCCCCCAACATAATGGTTTCCCTGTAAATCTCACGATCATAACCAGTACTTCGCCCATCAACTGATTTGATTTGTTTCCCATATTTCCACTTGAACGCGATTGGATTCCGTTTTATTTATACTACTCGTAATATTTTGGGCGTAGCGCCATCATTCGCTTGGTCATTAAACTCGTGACTTGGCCACAGGCACAGGCACAGCCACAGTTCCCCCCTGGCCCTGGCCCTGGCCCTGCGAACGCTACTGAATCTGAATCGGAATCTGAATCCGAATCAGTATCGGAATAAAAATGGAATGGTGTACGTAGAGTACATATGCATGTACACATGTATGTTGTATATTGTATCATATCGTATGCGTATACGTATGCGTATGCGCCCTACTTGAACTCGCCCCGTTGCACAAATCTTATCTCCGGCCAACACTCATTCGCCTCCCACTGTATGTAATCAGCCATTATCATTATCAGAGCAGGAATACTCACCACAAACCTGCTCTCTATACTCGTATACATATACATATATATATTATATGGCATGCGACTTGGACTTGCTCGACGTACAAACAGATATACATACATATACATTCGTACGTCCTAGTAAGTACTAGAAAAAATAGAAAAAAAAAAAAACTTTAGATGGCTGGGGTGGAGTGGTGTGGGGTCTGCCCACAGGCTGCCGGCAGGCAATTGGCAATCGGCTATCGCTTCAAATCGAGAATCGACAATCGCCGATCGGCAATCTATAATTACAGTTCATATGCTATAATTAAAAATGACGAAATTTCAATTGAATTGTTCAACCAAATACTTGGCGACTGCTGTTTAGCACTTTTCGATAACGCCGCAAACTTTGATTTCCATGCGAAAATCTATTTTGAAGAACTCTCAACTCTGTCAATTCTCAGAATGAAGTGCAGCTCCCTGGCACGGGACTCCACGCTTGGCCATAATCTGAATGATGTACGGATGTGCTGCTTAAGGGAGAGAATCGAGCGAAGGGGGCGGTGCGAGGGTGCGGCATAACCCATCGTTATCAGGCCCTCTTTGAAGTAATCGCTGTCTGATCTCATTCATTATAATATATGTGCATGTAATAGGCTGCATTTATTAAGACTACGATCAGCGCTGCTGCTGCCCTGTCTCTCTCATTAATGAAAATACTGATTGCAAATCATTTATATAATTAATTCCCAGGGTAATGTCCAGGGTAGTAATGCTATGCTATGGGAGTATCGATTGACAATATCTTGTAGGAATACTATTTTGCTTTTCAAAATGGCAATGAAGATCGGTTCACTGCCATGATCGGTGGATCTATCAAGTTCTAGAGTGAAGAATGCTTTTCTGTGGAGAAACACGTACCTCAACATCAAGATACCCGTTATTCAGATTCTATAACACTGCAGAGAGAGATAGAGATCGAAAGAGAGAAATGTTTTCTGAAAGGGATCATAGTCGAAAATGTTGTTTCCTCCTATGCATATGTATGTACGTTATCGGTATATATTCATCAATATCTATATATTTTTGTATGTTTTCAGTTGGATTTCGCACCCATGGCATCGATCTGCACGAGGAAACACAGGTGCAATGGATGTCCGAGCACCTCAGCTATCCAGACAATTTTCTGCATTTATCTGTGGACTACAAGGATGTCTAGCCATAACTTTTCCCCTTTTTGTGTGTGTTGTCTGTGCGTGTGTATATATACTCGTCGTCCCAGTCCATATATGTATGTACATATATGGTGTTTTTTTCCCATATTTGATTCCAGCGTTCCCAGGGCGATCCAATGCGATCGATTTATATAGTTATTTATACACATATATGTATACAACTCCTCCATATATGTATGTATAGTTTTCTAAGCAAAAAAAGTGTGTAATATTTATGATCCTAGCATTTAATGAAAGCCACAAAACAATAAGCAACCGAAAACCAAAACGATTACTGCAACTACATATAGTCACGGATGGATGGATGGATGGATGGATTGGATGGATTCGATGGATGGATCGGCCCGAGTGGAGAAGATCTACCATTCATCCACCATCGTTCATCGTTCATCGATCATCGATCATTTTCTATTAGATATCTATAAGCCGCCGGAAACTGGTCAAGCCCTTGCACTAACCACAAGCCAACAAACAGCAAAGTTTCTAGCTATCAATTTCGATTTATCCGTTTGTCAAGATAGTGACTGACGGAACGGGACAGAATTGGGTCTGGAATGGCTCCAACTCGGTCTCGGACTGGGGTTTTTTTTTGAGGGGTGGACCTTGCACAATATATTTTAGCCAAGACCCAAAATCGATGATCTTGTTTTGTCGCCACTCCACGTACTTATTTGAAGAGCATCGATTTGACACTGTCAGAAGAGTGGCGGAACGGAACGGAAGGGAACCGTGCCGTACCATGGGCCGGCCGCCTGATCTATAATTAGTTAACGCTTTTGCCCCACTCGAGAATGATTTATTCGATTGTTATTTGTATCGTTTGTCTGGGCCCAAAAAATTGAATCCAAAAATAAACTGCAAATCTGATAAAAAGCAAAGCCAAATTTAAAGTCAATTTTCATATGAATTATTAGTTCAAATCGAAAGGGAGGGGGGATGGAGGACTGTTGCTGGGTAATTGTACCCTTATCGATGGAGCTGATGGATCCGCTAGACTCTAACCAGAACATTGATGGATCCCTTAGACGATAGCTTCTTCGGAGTATCGGTGGAAATCTGATTGATATTTATGCTGATTTTTGTTCTGTTTTTATCTATATATGTATGTATGTATATAGCTGTAAATATGCTCTGCATGATATGAGGATCAGCTACAGCATACTCATACTTAGAAGAAGATATTTTGCCCTATGCCAACAGCAATCTTTAGAACCTCTGGTATACCAGAATTTCACAATCTCTTGACAAGAATCTGCGCGAATTGTAGGAATTCATATAACAGATTATGTCACGATCGTCTGTGAAATCGCTCGAGAATGGTTCGCCCTGGTTACAACATCACATCACATCAAAGAACCAGAAACAGAACCTGCTTGATCAATAACAAAACAATATCAAACATATAGGTACTACTCGTATACATATGTACATATGCATGTATATGTAGCTATGTATATAGAAATAGACGATCGCCATCTGCAATGCAACCGACAGACTGGGACTCAGGTGTCACGTCCCACGTTCCACCTACCATATCCCACGTCCCCTTCTCTGCGTTACTTTGTAAACTTTGGCTGCATGCCCCCTGTGGATGTGGATGCTGATGCGGCGGTTGACGTTGATGCAAGTCAAAATATATATATTTCTGTGGGTTACATCCGAGCAATCGAAAATTGTCACGTGGCTTGGGATCTACAACAACAACAAAAACAGCAACGACAACAGGTACAGTAGCAGTACAGCAAAAAAAACAACAACAACAAAAACAAACAAAACGGCGAGAAAAAGTTGACACGGCAACGCGGAACGAAACGGAACGGAGGAGAGCAAAACCGAAACGAAAATAAACGAAATTTTGTAATTTTCTGCGGTTGCTCTCCCCCACTCGAAAGCCGTTCACTGTTTAACGTTCCTTTAATTTGTTCCACTCGCTCTGTTCCCCGTGCTACGCTATTTTCACGTGTGGCATTTGTTTTTTGTGTCTGTCTCTGTTAGATTTCATTCCTTTTACTTTCAAGTCCACCTTTGTACTCCCCTTTTTTTTCGAACTGTCCTTTGGGACCCAGTGCCTACGGTTCTTTGCTTCCATGTCCGTACTTCCGTACTTCATTCAGTGGTCATATATTTTTCACTTCTTATTTGCCACCTTTCCAATACGCTCGTATCCTCATCCTTGTGTGTTCCATTTCTATACATTTCACTTCTTCCTGTTCATCTTCTCTCTCTCTGAAACATCCTGCCGTTTCGTCTCCCCCATGTTCGATTCCCTTAAATTGCTTACTTCTCATTTTGTACCTGGTTTTCCTTCCGTTTCACTTTTCCCCATTCCCCTCCACCATTTTGTTTATCCACCAAATGTGTTGTGCCGTCTCATCTCAACGTTTCTCTTTCCCACACCCATTCTAAGATCATTGACTACGTGGGAACGATCACCTGAACGAGAAAATCACATGCAGATCCGATACGATACGATCCCAATCCCGATCCCGATCCCAAACCCCCCTACCGTGGCTGTACCCTTTCTCTAGGTGGGGAGGTGTATCCCTCCCGTACGTGTGTATCCCTCCGAGTGTCCGTCCATCTGTTGGGCACAAAATGTCGCAAAAATTCTTTGGCAACGATCGCTTTGACTGTGGATACTCTATGCTAGGGGATTTGGCTTTGGCTTCTGTTGTTGCCGTTGCTGTTGCCTTCCTCCCAAGAAATCGTACAATGCAAAAAGGGAAAAAACGTCGCGTAAAAAACAATGAGTATGCCTCTCGTACGCTTGCGGCGGCGGCGGCGGTGGTGCGGCTGGTGCGCTGATGTACTGATGTGCTGGTGGCTCTCGTGGTGCTGATGGTGATGCTGATTTGTGGTGGTGTCTCGGGGCTTGTGATTGGCGCACACATTGGCAAACGAGAGCACTTTATTTTTAAACGTTTTAAAAATACGATCATTATAGAATTTGCGGCTTAGTCATACCCCGCTGCGGCAGCATAGCCAAAATGTGCCAAGCGATTTGACCAGAACCAAGTCGTGTTGGTACCGAACGGAACACACAGCAATAGGGCGTGTGGGGGAATGGGTAATGGGGGAATGGATACGGGGGTGTGTGGGTGAAAGTCTCTAAAAAGCCTTAAAGCTCTGGCCTATGAGTATGCATTGTGACAATGCGAAAGAATATGCGAAAATTGAAAACACTTGTGTGCCGTGAAAGATCAAAGAGCTTTGGGGGAGGAGATTGGAGGTTGGGTTCTATGAATGCGCGCCTAACCTCACTTAATCATCATATCATACAAATGATGATCCAAATAATCCAAACACTTGACATTCAGGCATCCATCAAGTACAGGAGCTGTCCATTGGATCTGGTTAGTAAGTTCTCTAGAGCACGTGCATATGTACATATATTCTATGTTCATGGCCTTAAGATGGTTGGGTTGGTTGGTTTTGTTGGAGATACAGATACAGGGCCCATAATTCACTTATGCAACGGATGATCAAAATGCAAGCTACATATATAGAATAAATGTAAACACAATTATTTACTAGACAATCGGTAAAAATCATATATGTACATATGTATACTCCTTTTGTGTACCCTGCCCAAAAAAAGTACGGTAAAGTAAGGGATTATCTTTGCAAGTCTATATCAAGTTGTAGATCGCACAAACGTATCCTTAGGTCTTCCATTAGGTCTGGCAGGACTTCCAAAATTTGTACATAGTATCAATCTTAAACTTAAGCTGAACAGTTTTGATTGAAATGATTAAAATTTATTAACAGAACCCACCCGCACAATCGATGCATCACGGTCTGAAAGAGCTGTAGAACAGTTCCAAAATAAATTAATGATCTTTAAGATCTATTTGTAGGAATCTTAAATCGTCTGTAATGGTTCTATATCGATCCGTTGCATAATTTGAATAAAGGGAGAAATAGTTTTGTGTGGAAAGATCCTCATTTGGCCAAACGAGAGGGCCAACCATTCCGATAAGCAGGAATTTACTTTTAAAATCGATTACTAATCCGATCGCCAACAGCTCGGACATCTAAAGATTCGATTAATCTATCGCTTCCATTCATTTAAAAAGAGGAACTCTACCGTCAGTCTTATAGGGATTTTGGTTGCATGTTGCCAGGCCACGCCCATAGATAACCCCCCATAGATATCGCCCGGCTGCGATGATCCAATGAGAAAACCAGTTCAGTTTTTTTTTGTTTTGTAAGTTTTTTTCGTTTTTAGTTGTTAATTTTTAATCAATTCATTTTTCATTATTTCGTTGGTAGTTTTTCTGGCTCTTTCTGCTGTTTGCTGTTGCTGCTGTTTGTGGTCACAAATGTTACAATTATTGTTATTGTTATTGTTGTTGCTCTCTTGTCAAATATTATATATAAAAATACTGATTTTTATATATATTGTATGTGGATGGATATACATATATCTAGGCATTTAAATAGGTTTCGTTTCCTTAAAAAGATATCCCTTTGTTGCACGCAAAAAAAAAACATTTGCATCTTAATTTTGTTTCTTTTGTCGTTGTATATAAATATATTGTATATATGTATATTGAATATAATTATTATTAACATTAAAATGTAATTCCGTAACTATTTATATAATTTATATGTATGTATATATCTCTAATGTTCTGGCTCTCTTTATTTGTTTGTTGTGTGTGTTTTGGGGTGTAAATATATATGTATATATTTTAATCCGTGTAGATATGTATATAGGTATCTCTACAATTCGTTAAGCTTCAGTTTTCAACAGTTTTGTTTTATATATTGTTTTTTTTATTAAATTTTGTATTTTTGTTTTTTATATCACAAGAATTTTCAATTTTCCATTTTCCAAAAGAAAAAACAAAACCCTTACACATAAGAGCTTCGTATGCGTGCATTTGTGTATGTGTGTGTGTTTTTTGTGTAAAAGTGTGTATGTGTGTGTGTGTGTGTTTGTGTGTGTATTTTGTTGGTTTTTAAAGCTTTACTCTTAACAATTTTTTTTTGCTCAGTTTTTCCAGTTGCAGTTTCACAAAATTCCCTCGTGTTTCGCCCTCTACCCTTCGTTTTGAAATTCTTAATATGTTCCGCCGCGCCTTTTCCGTCGTCTGTTACCCGATTTTGTACACAATATAATTAATTATTTACACTCTCCGACGCTTGCATAAAGGGTTTAAAACTTGACATTAAATTAAATTTCTAAAATTATGAAAAAAAAAATAGATATAGGCATATTATAGACCATTTTTCAGTGTTTAATGACAAAAAAAAATGATAATCCGTCTTCCTTAAACTTAATTTGTTCCTAAAATTATAGCAAAAAAAAAATGTATTTATTGTATCCTTAGAGATTAGGTGGGGGGGTTCTGATATGCTTGGAAGATATATGATATATATTTTAGGGCGAAGGATGTGAATGTCCTTTCGTTTTTTTGAAATCCTTAGCAAATAACTGACGAACGACGTACGCTCAGACCCATAAAGATAGTGCATAATATATGGTAATTATTAAACGCTAGGAAGGCCAGGCCCAGTGACTGCCATAACTTCTTGGTGGGATCTCAGCTCCGCACACCCGCTGCTCGTCCATCTGTTGCTGCTCCAACTGTTGCTGCTCCATCGCTTATGCCACCAATGTCAAATTTGTCGCCGACGTGGCTGCCGTGTTGGATGCTGGCCCTGTCCCAGGCATTGCCTGCAGCACTTGCACCGCCGGATGATGGCTGCTGGCGGCCATGGCAGCGGCCAATGCGTCCTGATCCAGCCAGCGTTGCAGGTGCGCCTGCTGCTGCTGCTGCTGTTGTTGCTGCTGCTGGATGTACATCAGGTTGTCGTTGTAGACGGCGGCGTGGAGCTGCAGATTGAGACTGAAATTGCTGGCACTGCCTGTGGTGCCGCCGCAATTCCTGCTGCTGCTGCTGGCACTGTCGCTGTAGGTGGAGGAGCTGCTCTCGTAGCCTGACACGGGGGAGCCCTTGGGACAGCAGAAGCCGGTGGGTGAGAGGGCCGGTGCCGAGAACGGGCTGAGCACACTCTGGATGGGCGTGGATGTCTTGCTGCCGCTTCTGCTCTGAAACTGGTGCTGAGGACTCCCGCCGAGGGAGCTGCCGGGAAATGTCTGCAGCTGGCAGGAGACTGGGGAGCCGCTACCGCTGCCATTGGAAGCTGCCTGCAGGTGCATGACCAGCGGCGACTGAAAGCTGCTGCCAGAGAGCGAGCTCCGGGCGTGGGGGGAGGGCGAGAGGCAGGCCGGATACGGATGGTTGCTCCATATAATGGGATCCCGCTGCTCGCCCACTTTCTTGTTCTTCTTGAGGCGACGCTGCTGCTTCTTGCCATTCAGATCTTCGTGCTGATCCTCATCGGCATCACCCTCGACAGCCTCATCATCTTCGTCCTGAACAAAGCGCACATCCTCCTCCTCGTGGACATCCACCTCGTCAGCCTTCGAATCCCTAGCGCTTGCTGCGGCATCATCGTGGTCGTCCAGGAGATACGGCTTAAAGAGTTTCACCTGCTTGGAGGGCAGCTTGCGCTCGTATTCCGCCTCGGCCTCCACATCGACATCGACATCTTCACTCTCCTGCTCCTGCTCCGGCTCCGGTTCGCTCTTGATTGTCTCCAGCTTGCTAATCTTGTCGGGCTGTACGGGCGTGCAGTTCACCTTGCGCTTCCTGAAGGTCAGATCCACTCCAGCAGCGTTGCGCGGCCGATGGTGCTCAAGCTCCATTTCCTTCTCGAGCTGCTGCTGGCGGCGCGCGGAACTGCCCAGCGACAGATCCATGGGCGTCGGAGTGGGGGCTGCCTCCAGGCGACTCTGCACGAGTTGATGGTCCACTGGCGACGGCTGGGCCTGGGCAACCAGGGCATGGTGGTGGTGCGGCAGGTAGGTGTGGTAGGCGGCATAGGGATGGACATGCGGATGGGCATGTGGATGTGGGTGTGGGTGTGGAATGTGGCTGGCAGCCGGGGAGACCGCGATTGGCACTTGCGTTGGCACTTGGACATTGGCAGCGCTGGGACTGTGGTTGCTGCTGCTGTTCTGGGTATATGGCAATGGGTTGGCACTGATGGCTGATGGCGTTGGCGTCGCTGTGGAGGCACTGCCGCTACCGTTGCTGTTGCTGTTGGCCATGGCCACTGCGGCCACAACGGCCACGATTTTGGCTGCCGCCAGGACACCACCGGATGTGGTGGATCCTTGACTGCTGCTGCCATTGCTGGTGGCACTGCCATTGCTTAGGCTGCTGCTGCTGCTGTTGGCGACTGCTGGAAGCTGTTGTTGCTGCTGCGACTGCTGTGGTTGCTGCTGCGACTGCGACTGCTGTTGCTGGTGGGGATGCACTGCTGCCACCGGCACGGCCACGGGCACCGCCACAGGCACATGCAGATGCGGATGAGCAGCCAGCGGATGCGCATGTGGATGCGGATGCTGGTGCTGGTGCGAATGGTGGGCGGCAGCGAATCCATTGGCCAGCAGATGATGGGCATGGTGGGCCGCTGCAGCCGCCGCTGCAGCTGCGGCATGATGATGTAGATGATGATGATGGTGCATCTGATGGACCAACGGATGGTCCAAATTGTGGAACTGATGCGCCTTCACCTGTCCAGGTGTGGGAGATACCGACTGCTGTTGATGGCTCTGATGCTGGTGCTGCTGCTGTTGCTGCTGCTGTTGCTGGTGCTGATTGTTGGCCACCGAGGAGCGGAGATTGGGCTCACATTGCAGCCACTTTTGGATCTGGCGGCGATGGATGTTGTACTTGCGGGCGGTCGCCCGCTGGTTGCCCTTGCAGTCATTGTCATTGCGATACGATTCCAGGACCTGCAGCTTAAAGTGGGGCGTGAAGATGCGTCGAGAGCCCATTTTGGGGCTGCCCGAGGAGCTGTTGTTGTTCGGCTCGGACTGATCCTTTTGCTGGGACTGCGACTGCGACTGTCGCTTTTGCACTCCTAATCCCGATGATCCATTGATGATCGAACTTTGTTCGCTGGCATCCATTTTGGTTCGAATGTTGGGTGCTCCGGTCGTGTAAAACGGTTTCTATCAAAAATATAGATATCTCTCTTTCTCTCTCTCTCTCTCTCTCTCTGTCTCTTTCCAGTTACTTTGTATATGGGTTTGATTGTATCAAAAGGCTTTGTTGGTGTTGGTATTGGAGCTGTTGCTGTTGTAGTTGTTGTAGCCAATGCTGCTACATGCGTGCGACGCCTGCGCTTTCATAACTCGCGATCCGGCAGCCCTGGTTTCTGGTCTGGCCTGAGGCGCCCACGGCGACTGCGACAACGATGACGATGACGACGACGACGACGACGACAACGACGTTCACGTTGACAGCGACGTCCGTCCGCTCTCTTGCACACACAAGTTAACCCACAGAGTGTGTAAACCAACAACAACACGCGGGAAAAAGTTCCGTAAAAAAACACACAGTAAAAAAAATAATAGTTATATCGATTTCACACAAAAAACTTTATACGTTTTTAGCCTTTGGTCGCGTTCAACAGTTTTGTTAGATAGTGTTCAGTTGTTTTTTTTTTATTGTTGTTGTATTGTTATTTTATAATTTATTTTTTGCTTTTTGCTGCTGCGTGCTGCTCGAACGACGATGGCGCTGTTTCTGAGTTTGGATTTCAGTTTTGAGCTGTTTCGCTGCTGTTCTTTTTGAATGCTGCTCGAGTGCTGCTGCTGCTATATGGCTATGGCTATGGCTGCTACTGCTACTGCCACTACTGCTGCTGCTGCTGTTGCTGCTGCGCTTTCATAACTCGCGATCCGCACGGCAAGGAATCCAAAACACAATTGTTCTGCCCTCAGCGTTCTACTTCAAAGATACGTTCTAGACTGGCTCGGCTCGACGGCAGTTCGTTGCTGTGTATGTCGGCGGATGCCTCTGCCGGCGTTGCGCTGCTGCTGCTGCTGCTATGGCGGCGGCGGCGGCGGCGGCGGCGGTTGCTCTTGCTGTTCACTCACACTCGCACACACAGGCAGCCGGGGCACCAGAATGAAACCAAATGAAACGGGCAAACGATGCGATACGAGACGACACGACACTACACGAAACGAAACTCACGACGCTCAGTCTGGGTCTGCTGCCTGCCTTTTGCATGTGGGTGTGTGTGTGTGTGTATCTGAGTTTCGTTGTATCTGCGTTCTAATAGCTCATCAACAGCACCTGTGTGTGCATGTGTGTGTGAGTGAGAACGAGTCGTCGTGAGTGAGAACGAGTGTCAGCAGACGCTGGTGGCGGCGGTGGCCAAGAGGGTCGCCCTCTCTCTCACACGGCGAAGGAGCCAGAGCCCAGAGCCAGTTCCAATATGCTGCAGCAACAGCAACAACAATGCAAGACCACGGCGCTGAGCGTTGCAGACAAACCGACGACAATCGTCGGCGAGGTGTCTGCGCCACTGTATGAGTTTGTATCTGTGTGCACTCGTGTGCATTTGTGTGAGATACCCGTACCAATACCCGTTCTTGTCGGCGCGGCCGCGCGGCGCTTTTGTGAGCGCGCTGCTGGTTGCGCCTCGGTCGGAACAGACAGAAGGGGACGGAACCAGCTCTACCCCGTCCCCAAGCCCAACGCCCCCCTCCCATCATGCTTAGCCCCCCTGGCGACGCAGTCGTCGCCTCACTGACTAACTCGACAAGCGCACCGTGGGGCAAATTACATGCGCAGAGAGTTAGGCAAGGGCATTGAATTGGCAGTAACAGATAAGAATTGGAATAATGGATTCTGAATTTCTGAATTTTTTAATCGATAAATAACGTCAATATGTACATATTTCTTATATAAAATATTTTGTTTATTTTAATAAATAAATTCTAATATGCAATTTGTGAATAAATTGTTTCCTGCCTTTTAGAATATTCCCCTATTTTTTGTTTTTTAAATAAACATTTTCACTTGACATTCGCCCCACTGTGCTGCGACGACAGCGCACCACGTTTGTGGAACTGCGGTTGCTGGTGCTGCTTCTAGCTCTGCCTGCCACATCTACATATGCATGCATGTGTGTGCATGGGTAGTCACATGGCTATGTGTGCGCCAGAGTCGTGGCTGCCAGACATTCTGGCACTGGCATTAGGGCCCCGCCGAATGTCGAGTGTTCGGTCCCGTCCTGCCTAGCCCGGCGCACACCCCCTCCACCATTAACAACAACAACCCACACGGCGACAACGACTGACGCGGCGACAGAGCGACGCAACAGATCGTCAAATGAACTTGTTGAGCACCAGTCCAAAAGGGGTTGGGGGGTGCGCATGTCTCTCGTGTGCGCGCTCTCTCTCTCTCTCTCCAGACCAGCTCGCTCTCACTGAGAATCAACTGTTGAATGCAGCAAACAGCGATGCATTTTTTATATGTACAGCAGTTTTTGTTGGCGGCCGTGTGTGCATGTATATGCACATATATATTTACATGGATGTACATACATACATACATATACAGCGATAGCTTATTTCTGTCGACGTTGCCGCCGCCGCCACCCTGTCTAAGCTCAAAGACAAAAAAAGGGCATAGCCACGCAGCAGCCATGCAATAAACGATGAGAAGTCCCGCACTTGTTGCAAATGACAAACGAAAAAGGTCTCCTCGGCCTCTGCTACTTCTTCTCCTTCTTTCACAGAAATCTGCGCGTCGCTGCCGTCGTCGTCGTTGCCGTCGTCGTCGTCGTCGTCGTGGCCGTCGTCGTCGTCAACTGGAATTCATGAATGAAACACATATGCAGAGATCTCTCTTCCTCTCCCTCTCCCTGTGTATGTGTGTGGTGTGCGGAGGCTGCTGTCACTGAAGCTGCCTGACAGTGGGCCGATTTTGGTTGCGTGTGTATGCAAATTCATAAATCCAACAAAAATTATGATATAAAAAAAAGAGTGTTTTCAACATCATTTTGCGCGTGCGATATCCCAAAGGGGGAGCGAGCGAGATGGATGAATGCCAATGATAGCGTTGACTCACCTCATCCCTCGTCTGACCGATGGATGGCTGCGGTCGGTCCGCTGATAGATCTCTGGCTCATTCCCCATCACTCACGAAGACACTGTCCAACATGGAAGAGATTCCTTACGTCGCTATCACGAGATTTTTTCTGCTTCTCTTCCCATACCCCACTGTGCATGAGCTCCTGCTCTCCACTCTCTCTTACCCATTCCACTGCTACTGCTGCACTCATAATCCCAATCCCATTGCTCCTGGACTCCTCATCCCACTGTTTGTGCACTCACCGCCCAAATCCACGCCTGCACCACTCCATCCCATCTCTGCATCAACCCCTGCAGCCCACTGTGCCCTAACCATTTTTCTTGACAACGGCACAGCCACGAAGACGACGCATTGTCTGGAATGAAATGGAATGGCGGTTCGGTTCGGTTCTGGTGTGCAGCAAATGGACTGGGACAGAATGGTGTGGAATTGGAGCCTGTGACAGTGGAGCGCCTGGAAAAAGAGAATACTTTTTAAATGCATTTCCCAGTAAAACCAGAAAACAACAAAAATCAACCGAAAATATGCCGAAAACAAAATTAAAGATACAACAAAAACTTCAAAAGCAACAACAACAAAAGTCTGTGTGTGTGTGTTGAAAATGAAAATCAAAAGAATTCCACTTTTTTGTAGACCCCGTCGGCTTCTAAATCGATTTATCAAAAACAAAACAAAAAACCTGAGGAGAAGAAGAAGCAGAATCGGAATAAGAAGAAGTGGAGGTAAAAAAAGGCGGAAAAGACGAAGGCAAAGAGATAAAAATTGAATATAAAAAAAGGTAACGTACAAATCGAAGAACCCATACACACAATAGATGCACACACACACACAGACACCCACGGGGGCACACACATGGATGGGGAGACAGACAGACAGACAGACGGACGGACGGACCGACCGACAGGCCCATGAATTGATTAAAAAGTTGAAAACAAAAATAACAAAAAAAGAAAGGCTTACGCCGATGATCGAAACTCTAGATACCCTTGCAATTCGATCGTTCGTTTCTACTGAATCACCATATGATATAATGGATCCGATCTTCATCTGTCCTATTTTAGCTGTTTGCCCGATATTAGATCGAAGTTTTTACTTTCCTTGCGTAGCAAATATCCAATCAAAATGTTAATACCTCTTTGGAATAGGGTATACAAAACTAAAGTGGGAAACGGGTAAGGTTAGGGGGAAAGGGGAAAGGGCGCGGCAGTCAGCAACGAAGACGAAGGCAGAGCCAAACGACGTGCTGGGGCACTTATGATCTCTGATCGGGCGAGACTATAGGGCTCCGACGGGGTAGCGTTTGGCCGACTGGACTAGGGGGAAGGGGACGGAGGCAGCTCTGAAGCGAAGGAGGGCCTCAGGTTGGGGCCTGACCAACGCTGCCGCCGTGCTGTCTGCGTTTGAATAAGCCCACACAAACACACAGACGCACACACACACACACACACACACGAGCGCAGAGAGCGATAGAGGGAGAAAGAGAGAATGAGGGATCAGATGAGCCAGATGAGAGTGCGATGGATCGGGAGAGGCAGAGAGTGGGAGATCAGGAGTCCGTGGAAGGGAACAGCGAGAGCCGAGCTACAAACTGATGAAACAGGAGAGCGGACAGGCCGAAAGACTGTTGGCACAAAATGAAGTATACCCCCAGCGGTTGAATTTGATCTCCAGCGTTATGGATAGTCCAGCGGCTGGATTTTCAACGTCCAGGATACTCCATGGGACTCCGTCAGCGCTTACGCAAAGAAATGAAATTGTCAACAGGAAATTCTTAACCAATGATCATGCACGCACGCCCGCCAAGCGCACTCACTTTACCCATGACTAAGCAAGCGAAGAGCACACTACTAGTAACTAGAAGAAAATACAAGGCTCCGGTGACCGAAGCTTCACATACCCTGCAGATTGATCTCTTACAGATATAAGGTACATACTTATATGATCTTATTTTAGTTGATACATAAATGCGGCTCAACAATAAAATTGTATTTAACGATCTTTAAATGTACAATAGACGTTATATTTGGTTGAATTAATACCATATACTAATCCGATCTTGGGGACTCTCATTTATACAGTCATAGTTTCAGCAAAACAAATTGTCTGGTCTGATCAGAAGGACTATGTCGGCTTTCAATGATCTAGAATAGAGGTAAATACACTATTTTGCACATGAGTGGAGATCCGAGTATACCCACAGCAAGGGTATATATGTATATATGTACGTAGTCCCCGATCCCAGTAGTGCGATGCGATCCGGGGTCTTATCAGGCGATAACATCAAACAAAGGCAATTAAAGTGCTAAATTATATTTGTTGGCGGCCCAATAAAAATCGATTTTGTAAACAGTTTTCTCTCGCGCCTTTTACGATTACATATATGTACGTATGTATGTAAGAATTTTCTTTGTTTTTTCCTGTTTTTAATTTTTCAAGAATTACAAAGTGCAACAAACGTGGAAGATAGATGAATAAGTTACAGCGGAATCATCCAATCCGACAATCGTACGAGCAAGAGTACGAGTATCTGTATCTGTGCCTCATATCTGGCAGGGCCTTTGTTCTGGTCTGGTCGAACCCGAACACGAAGTGCCGCCTCCCCCATTTATCGGTGGCATATATTTCATGCTCCAATCTGTAGCGCTACTGCTAGACTATCCATTGACTGGATAGTGATATCTATATTTGACCCCCTTTCCATGTGAATATGGCGGATTAATCACGTTTCGG
The DNA here is from genome assembly GCA_035041765.1 of Drosophila algonquin. Taxonomy (NCBI): domain Eukaryota; kingdom Metazoa; phylum Arthropoda; class Insecta; order Diptera; family Drosophilidae; genus Drosophila; species Drosophila algonquin. The sequence continues at coordinate 662,345 of JAWNKY010000339.1, read as the reverse complement.
ATACGTATGTATCATTTTTTGAAGCTATCGATTATGTAAAAAGAGCTATCGGGTGGTTTCTTGGTTTCGATCGGTTTCGATTCTTGTCTTCATTTTTGGGTTGTGTTTTTTCAAGGTTCCGGTCGGGGCTTACTGGGAATGTGGTGCTCTCTGCCATATCCATTTTCAGTTCTCATTCTCACTGTTTTTGCCCTCTTCTGATACTTCGTTCCTTCGCCACAATCATAACGATTCACAATGCCAGCATTAAGGATCGGTCGTGGCACGACGACGCTCCCTGGTCCCCCATCCAATTCCAGGTAACTACGATTCCGCAGCGGACTCAGGCGCCTAATGGATAGTTCTTCTTGGAAAAGAAAGCGGCCTGCCAAAGCTCAAAGCCAGCCACAAAAAGCCAACGTCATGGGTACGGGCAACGTTGTCGTTGCCGTTGTCGTTCCAGGCACCTTGGTCGCGACCCCCTCTACCCTCCCCAACCGCCATACTACCTCCTGACAGCCTGTTGCCGTTGCCTGCCCCCTGCATCTGCCCCTTGTCATAGTAGCCTGTTGCCTGCCCCTATGGGCCAGACATTGGGCCGCCGTTGTCGTCGTCGTCGTTGTTGCTGCACTGCACTAAAAAAAAAACTGAAAAATATGTAGTTTCGTATCTACTGGTTGGATTGTGAGTATTATTTCTCATAAATAATATTTGTCATGCGGTATTGATAATCATTTTACATCGTCTCAATTAGTTTTTTATGTTCATTGCTTCTTTGATGGTTATGTAATGATAAAACTTTATCTAGATGATCTAGAAATAATCTTATCATATCCTTTTACATTCATACTTATGTATACATATAATAATAAACTAATTCAGAGCTAATTTTTAACCATTCGTCTAATTAAAATCTTAATCAAAAGAGGCTTTATCAACATATTTCTCATGTGATCGTAAGTTTTTTTAGAAGGATTAGAAGATTGCAAGGTATATACATATGTATAATACATACGTGCTAAAAGCGATTGGGCGAATTGCGTTTGTTTCAGTGTATCGGAAGGCGCATAAAAATGCGCGCTGACCAAAAGGAACTGTGTCTGTGTGTGAGTGTGAGTGTGAGTGTAGGAGCAAAAGGAGGGATGGAGGTGAAGAAGGAGGTGCTCTGTGGCGGTGGCTGGAGTTAGGGGCCCAGGGCTGCGGCATGCAGTACTCATACACATGCGAAAGGCGATGCGCGAAGGCAAAACTTTTATTAACTTTTCCAAGAAATGGAATTTCTTGGATCCTTGTGGTGTGCCCTCCTCTCTGCCTGTTGCCTGTTTTCGCTTCGCTTGGCCTGACTTTTAATGCTGCTGCGCGTCTGCCTTCGCCCCTGCCTTTTCCACAGCTTCATATAGACACACACACACACACATGTACTGCCATGAGCTTCAGGTGTTCTCTCCTGTTTCTGTTGTGCCTCTGCCTTTGCTTTTGCCTTTGCCTTGGACCAGCGCTAGTTAGCCGCAGTCGTTTTCGTTGTTGCTCTTGCCGTTGCCGTTGCCGTTGCCATTGCCATTGCTGTCGACGTCTCTGCTGTGGTTGCGGTTGCAGTTTCGCGGCATTCTTTCGCTGGCCAAAGGGTGGAGCTGTATGTGTGTGTGTATGTGTTTGAGGGGTGCAGTGTGGGGTCGAGAGGAGGAGACGTCGTCAATTTGAGTCAATTTCTGTTTTGCAGTCGAACGTGAACGAAGCGCATAAATAACGTAAAACAAAACAAGAGGAAGAAGATGTAGAAGAATCTGAAAGGCAGAAGCAGAATTCGAGGGACAAGAAGAAGCAGAACCAGAAGAAACAGGAATGAAATTCTATCATCGGATATCGAAGTTTATAATACCCTACACTTCGCGCTCTACATTATTTGATCTTGTTCCAATTCAATGGAAAACAAGTGCATCTATCTTTTCCATATAACCTGTTGCTTGCCCGGTGCTCCTGTATCCCATCCTTGCTAATAATGATCTCGTGTGCCTTTCCTCCGGATTAATTAATCGAATATCAAATTTATGTATAAACTGGAATACACTTCCCTAAGACGGAAAAACAATACTAATAGCACCTACATATGTATATGTACACCACAAGAACTAATATTGAACAAAAGTTTAGAAATAGACATTGGTGGATGCTAAAAAAAAAGGACATTGGTAATGGTCCGGCCAGCTCGGTATTGCAAACATTTGGTCAAAATCATCATGTCCACGGAAATGGGTATTAGAAGAATCAGCAGTAGCAGAAGAGGGAGCCAAGGCAGAAGAAGGCGCTGCCTGGTCTGCCTGGGGCCTGCGTCTTCCTTCATATTGGGAGCCCTCCAACGCCAAACACTCGAACTCACACACAAACACACACAAATGCACATGCACATGAGACAGAACCACAGCAAACGCAGCGCATATAAAGGACAGAGACACACCACACCAGCGGACGCCTACGTGCTTTGGCAGCGGCAACAAAAACGATGCAGCTGTGCACAGCGTGAGCAGGGGGAACTTAAGGGGGGAAAGAGGAGCGACGCGACTGTAGCAGCGGGGCAATCGAAGACGCTGGCGCACTCTGGCAGACATACTGGCAGGCGGCTTTTCTTCTTCTCTTTCCCCTTCATCATCCAACCCACAAAAGCAGCATAAAGCGAGCGCCACACTGTACACTGCACATGTGTGTTTGTGTGTGCGAGTGTGAGTGAATGAGCGCGCGCGTGAGTGTCAATGTGTGGATAGAGATAGAGTGAGAGAAGAGCCCAGAGAGTGCTCAGTGTCTCTCTTCCTCACGCTGCTGCTGCCACTGCTACTGCTGTTTCTCCCTCCACAGACACTGCTGCTACTCCTGCTGCTGATGTGTGTATCTGTGTGAGGCATTTGTATTTTTAGTACAAGATTGTTGTTTAAACAAACAGGTTTTTTTTACACCGCAGCACATACATAACTCGTCAGTCGAGCTGACCGAACCGAACCGAGCCGAACCGAACAGCACCGCTCCACCCTGTCATGTCCGCACCCCTTCCTTCTGTCTATTAAGCAGCGCTACATTGTATGCCGGCTTTGGCTGTCGGCCCGACACCGACACCGACGCCTCCGCTTGCAGTACGCTGCGCTGCGCTGTTGTCGATTTTCAATTGGAAAGATGTCGAACGTCGGCAGACAGAGCGGCAGTCCGTCGCGTCGGTCAGACAGAAGGGTGAGGTGAGTGATCGGTGGAGGGAGGGAGGCAAGAGCGAAGAACAGAGCGGAGCTTAGCTAATTTGCCATGGCCCAGCCCTGGCGCCAGCCGCCAGCACAATCGTGTCTATATTGGTTAGAGTGCAGCCCTGGCAATGCGACGATCTGCTTGCCCTGCCTCTGCTATGCTATGCTTTGCTTTACATCTGCTCCGCTCTTCTCTTTGCTGATGTGCTCTGCTTTCGGTTCTTCGGTTCGGTTCGGACCAACAGGTTGAGGTTGGTTGGGCCACAGGAAACAGCTATGGCTACCCTCCGCTGCCCCCTCCTGAACGAGGCACAGCGCCAAAAAAAGCATCATCGCTCATCCCTGTGATGGGAAAAGGGGAAAGGCACAAGGGAATTGCGATAAGCATTGGTATGGGCGAGAAAGGGAATTGCGATGAGCAAAGATGTGGGTGCGGGCGGGTGGAGGCCCATCCGGGGCGATGATGCTATGCGCATTTCTCGTTAAGAAAAAAAACGCGCACCTTTTGGTGTGAAATTCCACTGTAAATAACTGAGTGATCGTTTGTTGGGAGGGGGGGTCTTTGGGGTTGGGGTGCAGAGAATGCAGCAGCCATATTGAAGTTTTGTGCTGAGCTTTTTGCCAAAGAGCTTTCAATGGCTTCCAGGCAGGATCGTTCGATTGGGAAAAGAAAGCTTTGATTTTAAATGAGCTTTTGCCACGTTCACACTGACGGGAATGACGCATGAAAGCTGCGCGATGCTGTGCCCGGCGCCCCAACGTCTGCGTTGGCGGCAACGAAAACAGCGCTGTTTAGGCATCTGCTCCCACTGTACCGCACAGTGGCGGCAAATCGGCAAGGTGTACCTCTGAAGCTAATGTTATTTAATTTATTTTCGTATTCACACATTATTATTGTTGTTGCTGTAACACTGTGACAGCGACAGCGACAAGTGACGAATGGTTCGCGTCCAAGAGCGAGTGAGATGGCTATGGGGGCAGACGTGGGGCAGCAAGCGCCAAAAAGCAGTTTCCGCAGCGTGCAAGTGTGTGTGTTCGAGAGAGAGAGAGAGAATGAACATGTTGGAGAATGAATGCTAGAACTCGTTCGCTGTTCTGCCTGGCACGTAGGTTGTTGCTATCAGAGGAGGGGTATTCGGGGGTAGCGTTCATCCAGCCTGAAGTTCATTTGCAGTCGTCGCTCTGTCTGCCGCTCGTTCGCTCGTTCGTTCATTCTTTCGCTCGTTTCGGACTCTGCGAGAGTGAGTGCGAGTGTGTGTGTGTGCCTCACAGAGAGAGAAAGAGAGAGAACGACAGAGATAAAGAGAGCACGCCATAGACAGGTACCCCACCAACATAGTGAGAGCGACTGAAGTTCGGCAACGCTGCACTGTGATCGCTACCAGACAGAATGTCGCCAGTTCATGCTACGCTGCCAGACATACTGTCGTCGGCGTTGTTGCTGCCGCTGCCATTGCTGCTGCTGCTGCTGCCGCCGCCGTCGTTGTTGTTGCTGCTGCTGTTGCTGTCGTATTTTCACACGCTGCGCCCCGCCAACGCCAAAGCCGACCCGACCCGACCCGACCATTACCCATAGCGATCGCTCTTCCTTCCCTCGCCCTACCGCTGCCAACCCTTTTATTGCAGTGCTGCTCCCCCTGCCCCTTTTTGCTGTGATTTCTTTTTCGTTGCTTTTGTTTTTGCAAACATGTGTCCCCCTACTCGCCCCCTCAAGCGTTGCATACACACTCACACACACTGAGGCGTGCGCAGTACGGTTGTGTGTATGCCTTTGTGTGTGTATGGGTGCCATGTGGAGAACGCGACCTCGACTTTGGCAACTGATCGATCGGCTGCCCCACGTAACCGGCCAACAACAACAAAACTAACTAACGCTCTGGTCTCCCCCTGCCCCTGGTCCAAGTCTACCCTTCTATCCGCTGCCCCTTTGACCAATGCACGAAGCGGCAGCGGTTATCGCTTGCCTCTTGTGGAATGCGAATTGGCTCGGTAATTTTCCATCGGGGGTATGGTATGACTACGGCTATAGCCTATACAACTTTGTGTGATTGTATTCTATGGCTATTGGATGCAATACATATATTGATCTATGGATATAGCCATCGCCATAGCCAGAAATCTGTACGTCTAGACTCTAGAGCGATATTAATCCTTTGACTCAGTGTCTACTTTAGATGGATCGGATTCCACTATGGATACTACTATGGGTCTACATGGATATACATGTGTACATATGTATGTACATACATACATATGTATGATTTATGTATAGTTTGTAGATTTCTTAGAGATATTAAAATTCAGAACGTCTTATATGTATATTCATGGATTATTTATGTTCTTGATAAAAATGTATTTGGATGAAAAATGTAAAATGGATATGACACAGCTAGGGAAATGGATCTCCGGATTCCATGCTCTTGGATCGAATGATCGAATGATATCATACATATACCACATGCCTCCTCAAATCGAATTCCAACAGTAGCTCAACAAACCCTATCACAAAGATCAGGTCATATGATCCCATTTTTTCTATTTATTTTCACATCTACGATGATAGATTCTAGAGGTTACTGACTAACTAACTGAACTAACCTCGTCTCTAAATTAAGAAGTCGTGCGTGTGAAGCAGAACCAAATTTTTAAAAGATTTTTTCCGGAATAAATCCAAGATTGCATAACCGGAACCGGATTATATTAGATGCAATGTGGGCTTTTTTCTTGGAGATCGCTTTTTCTTGGGGAGAGATTTTCTTTGTAGAGGGATCTTCCTTGGCGAAATATATTCCTTGGAAAGTGATCATCTTTGGAGAGGGATCTTTCTTTCTTCCCCCTACCCCAATCATTTTTCAAAGACAGTCGTCGTGTACAAATGTATAATTTAAATTTATTTAATTCAATATACAATTATTTTATTTATAAACTTGTTTTAAGTTCCTAAATTCACTTTTCCCAAGAATGATTTCTTTAGGATTCCAAATTTCTAAAAATTTTCTGCAGAAACTCGATGCTGGGTAGTAGGGGTTTTCCCTTCGTGACCATATAAGGCCATATTGTTTTTCAATTCTTTTGGCCCCTCCTCTCAGTTGTGCTCGTATATATTTCTTATATATGTAGAATACACACATTATATGCATTCTTTGTGTGTGTGTGTGTGTGTGTGTGGTTTTGGCCACATTTTCTACACGATTCTGTCCAGTCAACATAAATTTAGAGCCGCAATGCTCCAATGTTTGGTTGTGCATGTGCATGTGCGCCCTCAACAGTTCTTTCACTTTCATTTGGTTTTCCATTTCCCCATTCACTCCAATTTCCATACACCGTTTCGGAACCCCCCATCCCATCCCATCCGCTTTCAAATTCCACTTCGATAAGCAATAATTTTTGCCAGTTTCAGCGGAATTGTTGAATTCGTTTTCGTTTTTCGTGGAAACGCACGTGTGGGTGGGCTGGCCAACGGTGGATTGTTGGGCAAGAGTTCTCTGATCTATTCTACTTAAGACTTGAGAATTTTGCTCAACTTTCGGGTGTTTTCTTTTTTGTGCAAACCTTTTTGATTTCTTCGGACACCCTATGGAGTATGGTATACCCTATGGTATTTCGAATGGATGCTGATATATGATCCAATATGATCAAAATTTAAGCTATTCGAAGATCAGAATGATGTAGAAAAAGGCATGGGAGAGAGTCCCCGAAACCAGATTAGGGAAATGTCTACCCCATAAAATTGTATGGGTTAACATTTTTAAATATCTTGAGAGGGTAATTAAAAGTACTTCTTTTGATTTTGGCTTTATGGAGGTTAATTTAAATAATTGCGAAACGTATATTCACTTAGCCATTATTCATTATTTAGAGCGTCAATCGAAATATCGTCTATCAAAGATCTTCATGAAAAAGCCTATCTTGACGGTTGGGTGGCGGAAACGTACTTTTAAAATCCGAGATGGATAATCCTCGGAGAGATTGTGCATTAAAATTGTGCAATTTTGCTGTGAAAAACCAAGGCTCATGGTGATCTTGTGCAGATTCTTTAATAGCTAGTGATCATCCATCGATGTTTGGGATAAGATCATTAGATGTATTTACTATAAAACTCTGCATGATTCATAGCTTAAGAATGGCCTTTTTTAGATACATTTATTTAACATTCAAATTGAAACAGTTCTACTTAGACCTACTACTTCTTTATTTATTAGCTTAAAAACCTTCTCAGAATCATCAAACTACCTACCTCTTTTGGCAATTATTTTTTACCTTTAAAACCCGATCGTAAATCTATCATAATCTGTTTTTTCTCTATCAAAATTCGATACGGAAACTCATAGGGAATATCAAACCCCATCTGAGAGTTTGATTAGCAAGATCAGGCCAGATAATGCCACTTGATATTTTTATGGGTTGGAGGTTTTCCCGACAAGTGGCTCCTCTCCATCGACCTGCCTGGTCTGGTCCTCTGGTTTCTCGTGCACGTTCTCTTGTTCTGTTCGTTCGGCTTCCAGGGAATGGGAATGATGTGTGAACCTGTCCGGGTCTGGGTCCGGGTCCGGGATGAGGGTCGGTCACACCATGTGTTGCCGTTTTGGCCCAGCTTTAAAATGGGGCTTTCCCGGCAGTCGCAAACACACATGTGGTGTGCCTCTAACTTTGGCTTAGGTCTGCGCCTTGCCTCGACCTGAAGATCGTATAGAGGATAGCCTCAGCCTTTTGCTCGCCTCAGGATCGGATAGGATCGTATGGGTTCGTATGGGATCGGTGTGCGAGAGTCAGTTCAATAACTTGACACGCCACATCATCGGGTGCAGGCCGTCGCATTTGTTTTGGATTTCCCGTCGGATTAAGCAACTTAGTGCACAATCCACAGCGCTGGCCTGCGTCCGTCAGCGTTCTGTTTCCTTCAGTTCCGAGTGGCGTGGCAGTGGAACGGCCTGAGCACGAGGGTCAGGCCAGGTCAGGTCAGGTCTGTCCCGCTGTCCTGCTGTCCGGCTAATTGTAATCGTGGGAAAAACCAATCAGACGCAATATTCTTCGCCTGCGAGCCAGGGCCATCGTTCCATCGGCCACTTTATTAGGGGACAATATTAGCGTAATCCACATTTAGGGTTTGTGTTAAAGGCCGTAAAGAACTTGGCTTGCATTTACGGCCGCACCATAAATGTTCATCCTTCTTCATCGAGGATTCTCGCCTCTGATGTACAACGACGTACCTGTTCGGCATTTTATCGTAATTTAAAATTTTTGAATTAATGCAATCCTAACTTTGATTCGATCTCAAGAAACACACATCGAACATCGCACATCCTTGCATACCAATCGATGGTCGCCGGGACATTTATTATAGCCTGCCCTGCATAATGGTCATACGGGATATTGGGATCATGATGAATGGTACCATATCCGGTAGCTGTCGAATCGTCGAATTATTCATATCTTCAGCGATGTTTTGGTGATTCAGATGGAGGAGCCGTCATCGGCACCGCCACCGCCACCACAGGTGGCCATAATTTAGTCAGCGGCATGGCATATCTTTCGTTTAAAAAAGTTAAATGAGTTGTAGACCTCATTAGATACGCACCCTTCGTACCCCACCCCGATACAATCTATCCATCCATCTATCTGCGAGCATTCTCTACATCTAGGGATTGTGTACGCGTGCGGCATGAGCAATCGGATCGGTTATGCGGCTGCACAGTAGCCGGAGACAACGCCAACACCTGTCCATAAATCGCTCAGCTATTGTGGGTCCCATACCCATGCCCCAGCCCATTGGCATAGTACTATGGAAGGTGTCTATCACACGGGGGGACAACGTACACAAAATACTAATTATGAAATCTATGCGACCCAAACGCCGTTTGGCCGTAAATCAAATTCCGAATCCGAATCCAAATGGAAGACGGGTTCGGATTCGGGTTCCGTTTCGAAGGCGTCACATCGAAACCATTTTCGAGTATGGCCCAAAAGAACTCCCATTACGGATAGAACAGATAGAGAGATATTAGTGATAAGCATCTGACATGTGGCGCGATCGGTTGCATACCAAAAGCAACCAACCCCAGACCAGACGATACTTTGGAATGATTTGTGCCCCATGTCAGCGGGTTTATGTATTAGACAGGACATGTCTCTGAGAAAGTAGAGGAGGCAGGCCTCCCCTGATCTGTCGATGGATTTATGGTATAAGAGATCGGTGATAAGATTGGTTCGATTTGGTTATATTGCTCGATGCAATGCTTGTGTAACAAGTATAAGCCAGGTTCTTAGGGAATCTGCATTTAAAAGAGATACAAATATATTTAAAAGGTTATAGATATTGGATGAAAGGATATTTATTCTCCTTGAAAGTTTATTGGATTGGATTGGTTGGATGGTATTCGGTTTTATAATAATTTTCCAAGTTTTTTCGTATTGTAACGATTGTTTCAAGAACCTCCAATCGAATGGAGATGACATCAAATATCTGGAGTTAAATCGTACAGAGATCTTACCTCCAATCTTATTTATATATATGTATGTGTGTATGTACTGATAAGTAGATGTAGATGATAAGCTATAGCCAATCCACTCATTCCCATTTTCAGGGAATAGTACAAAATACATAGAAATGTATATGAAAAGAAATTATGACCTCTTTTCGTTTTAAAAGCGATCGATCGGATCCTAAGGATCCTACAAAAAAACTGTACATATAGCAGTTTTCCAGGTATACATATGTACATATGTATGCCATAGATCGCTGATGTGAGTGTCAGCGATCTATGTTTCCACAGAATAGATGGCTTTTGTTACTCATCCCATCCCCTTCTAAGTAATATATGTACGTTACCCCTCCAATATCACACATTCCCAATTCCTACTGTACGTGGGACACCCCACTGGGCGCTGGTTTGGACTGGGGTTGGGATTCGGGTAAACTGTCTATGTAAATCCAATATTTGGAGTCTGATAACAAAAAAATTACAATCTACATATGGGTATGGTTATGGGTATGGGGAGCACAGTAATATTCTGGAACTGGAGCTGCCGTCTGTCCAGGGGTTTGAGGTGGAAATGTTCCTTAGTGCGAGAGTTGTCGTTGTACTTCATATGTGGGGGGAGTGGGGCGAGTGCATGGGTCGTATATACAGAAGGGGTGTACTACGTCCCACGTCCCACAATCTGTGTGTGTTCTTGTAATGCAAGCATACGTGTATTTTGGCTTCGTTTTGAATGCAGTTGCAGCTTTGAGCATTTCATTGAAAGTAAATATTTATGTAAATGCATATGTACGAGCATGTATGTATATATGTATGTACATACATATGTACATATGTACTTAATATATACAAATACGAGTTCGACTGCGATTGTGTTTGTATGCCAAGTCTTCCAAGTCTCTGGTGCTTTTGCTTGTCCCTATCGGTTTGCCCTGTTTTGTTTATGCCTTCGTCGTATGCGTCCGATGTACAGTGGAGCTTCTGTGAATGACATCAGATTTTTCTTTGTATAACAATAATTTTCCAGCTTTCTCGTACTTGTAGCGCATTGAAGGAATTATTTAAGATCCCAAACCTAGGTACGATCTGCTACAAAGGCGATCAATGATCAGCGATCAGTGACCAATCGCATTGATTATGGCTTGAGTGCTGGTGACGCGAATAATGCATACCTAATTTATCATACGGGCGTGATATTTTTACACTAAATGTAATCAATTAAATTGTCTGCCAAAATTGTATCATAAAGATCACTGATCGCTGATCAACCAATAAAACTTTGTCGAAAACATATAGATGCTATGATTTAGAATCCAATCAGTAGTTTTAACCTTGAAGGGTCATTCCTGCGGATGTACGCTTGCTGTAAAAATAATTTATAATTTATCAATTAATAATTACGTATTGATCAATCAAAATTTGATAATTAATCAATGCTGCAATCATTTTTTGTATAAGAGATCTCTTTGAAATATTCAGTGTACTACCAATGGCAGTGATCACTGTAGTACGTGCATGTGCATGTGGCGCGGCTTTGGGATACCTACAATGCACGCGCACACATTGGCACACAAAAATCTATGTACAGCATTGAGAATCCATATCAGCACGGCCATAGACATACGCACATACGAATGTACATATGTATGTATAAATGTACATACATAATATGTATGAATGCATGCATGCAGCAGGAGGAACAATAACAAAATACAGCAGCAGCAGCAGCAGCAAAAGTTCATACAAACATTAATATGTATGTACATTCGTACATACAGCCATACATGCATATGTACATATGTACATACAGTCACCATATAAAGGCAAACAAACGTGTGATGGTGAGGTGCGGTGCGGTGCGCCTGAGGCAGACCACTTGGCAGCGACAGCGACAGCGACAGCGGCAGAGTCAGGCCAGACAGTCTGTCGCCAGAAAAATCCAAACTCACACGAACATAGGCACACACACACGGAGAGCGAACGAGCGAGTGAGCGAGAGAGCACAGCGGTCGAAACGAGGGCATCAGCGGGAGGGCATGGAGTGTGACGTGCGGTAGTGCGATGAAGTGGGCTGGCCAGCGCAGCAGCAACAGCAGCAGAAAAAGTCTACGTTGGCGTCAACGCTGGCGTCGTCGGCATCGCACTGCGCTCTCTGTGGGCCCCAGGGGTTACGGGCCCTGCGGCGGAGGCGGGGACGGGGGGGGGCCTGGTATCTTAGGTTGAGAAATCGTTCGAAAAAAAGAGCGAAGCGCAAAGAAAAAGCAAAATTCCACTTAGATTATATGCTGCTGCTGCTTCTGCTGCGCTGTTTCTTCTTTCGTTTTGGTGGTGTTGGCGCTTTTGACGAACGACGAAGGCGTCGGCGGTGCGACGGTTGGAAGGTGTTACAATACAGACACACAAGTACCACGTGTGCATGTATGAGTGCATCGCCGCCACCGCCACCGCTGACGCTGACGATGACTACGGCGACAGACTTGAGCGTGTGCATTGCCAGACCGTCCGGCGCGCCACAGCCGCCACATAACGTCATCGCCAGTTGGGACAGTGGCAGAGGCGGAGGCATAAGCAGAGGCAGAGGCGTAGTAGATGCAAGCAAATGCAGTTGAACAGAGAGGGTGTCGCCTGTTGATTCTGATCATGAATACGAATATATGTACATATATGTACACATGTACATATGAATTTGAACTTTATATTATAAACCCCATAAGTTTTCGAAAATACAAACCCCCGTTGCTAGACAAACTTACCCCGCCAGTGACAATGACTTCGATTCGAGTACGAATTTTATCGCCCACGATTTCGGTTGTTGTTATTCTACTGTTTGCTTTCGATACCCTGTCATGCACTCACACACACACACGCACACATGCACGGACATGCACAAGAGGTACTCGAGTTCTATGGATGCACCTCTCCTGCTCCCCCCGCCCACATTCACATTCCGAATTCTTTTCGGCTTTGGAATTATTTTTTAGGCATAGGTACGGTACTCCCACAATTATAAACATAATTTGTGAAGCCAACAATCAAAACCCTATATATTTGATTGATGATCATTTCATATCTCCAGAGTCCTGGGACACCAACCAGACCAAAAAATTATTTTATAACTTTTTGACTCAAAGAGAAATCCAATAGAAATCTTGGGTATGAGGATAATGAGAGTAGGATAGAATTAGTTAAAAATGCCTGCTCGTAGAGATCCCGAATTTGAAAATGGGAATTGGAATCCTATTGGAAGGGAGGCTGAGCGAATTTTGAGTTGGGTCTGCAACCTGATCCTTAAGCTAAACTTAGCTCGGTCCCTGTCCCCTGCCCCTTGGCACATTCCTTCCCCACGAAGCAGAAGGATTATCAATCAAATTCCCCAAACCCTTATACTCTCTCGCTCTCTCTCTCTCTCTGTTTCTTTCTCTATCTCCTCCTCTTTTACTTCCAAGATGTGTCAAATTCCATCATTTTCAGGAGCGGATATGTCCAGACTGTGGGTTGGAGCTTGAGTTTGGGGATAAATCAAGTCCCTGGGTTGGATATGGCATCGGATTCCTCTCGTCAGTGTGCGGCTGCAGCAGTCAAACTGTACTAAAGATAGAAGTGAACACGTTCTCACTGCTGCACACATACACACACATGCACACTTACACTCTCACAGAGAACAGACAGAGACACAGACAGAGAGAGGGACAGAGGCGAAAACCATACAGGAAACGCGGACACCAACGGACAGTGGAACCAAAGGCACAAATAGACGGACGGACGGACAGATGGAGGGCGGACATGGACATGCATGCGGCCTCTGAAACTTAACACTCTTCTGGCTCGGGCTCGGGCTATGGGCTCTGGCTCGGTCTCTGGCTGTGAATATTAAAATACCCACTTAAGGCGCAACAACAGGCACGGGCACAGGAACAGCAACAGCAACAGCCCACAGCAAGAAGAAGTAACTAGAATTATACTAAGTAGTCGTCTGTCTACTCTGTCTGCCAACCCACACCATGGAGACGCACATATGGAGACCAAATCGAAATGATCAGACTTTGGCGCCCTTAAGTCTGGGTTGGAAATGGGATAGCATAGGGCTCTTGAACCCAGTATAAGCAAGAGAAGCAAGACCAGATCCTACAGCCACAACCACTGACTGGCGCTCACCCGAGACACTTGAGTGGCCTGATGGGGAAAGGGAAGGGGAAGAGGAAGGCATGGGCAGGGAAGGGAAGCCTGTGTTGGGAGTCGGGTAATCTTCATGGACATTAACTAATTGCCAGCCACAATTGGGATGGGCATCGTTTCAAGTGCATCCGGCTGCTGTTGCTGTTGCTGCTGCTGCTGCAGTTGATATTGCAGGGGAATATACATACATATGTAAACACATATGAGAAAATGGAAATATATTTAAATGATTTTCATGCTAACATAGGCATCCATATTGAATCCGTTTGAATTTAGTTTTCAAGTGTATTCGTGACATAGAACATATATAAGAGGGGATTAGGGGCTTTGTAACTTAGATATTACCCATTCTAAACTTAAAAAGTTTTAAATATAACGCATCAAGTTCAAACTTTTATTAGCAGCGCGCCAAGAGTGTGACCAGTCACATCACGTTACAATGCAAAGCTGCATTCAACTATCGGCAGCCATAGGGGTTAACGATAATTCATGGTATAAGTAGCAAAAGGTAGCAACTTTGCAATATGTCCTTTACAATATTCAAATCAATAGAAATTCAATAATTGATATTGACGTCCACAATTGTTGTAGTGAATTACTTGGTGTAGGCTTATCCAATTAGAAAACAAATCGTGGTGATATCATATTTGTAAAACTAAGAAAAAATAATATATTTCATCTATTTCATACATTTTTTAAAGACATATTATAGAACATAGCTATACCCTAGGGTATAGAAAGGTTCTATATTCGTTCTCTCAAATCGAGCTTCCCTATGTCACACCCAAACTTTTCTAAGCTTCTTATACTGAATTGCATTCATATCCATGTCACACCTTTTAAAATATTCCACTTTGGCGCGTAGCTCTAGCGACTATCAAGTCGAATAGGTATGAATCGGTATTGGGTATTGTTTAACCCAAGTTGTTCACCTGTTTAAATAGAGGGGGCTTAGGTAGGCTAAGTTCGTTTTTTTCAACGGAATATTTACGGTATACCGTCGCGACAGAAGTAGAGGTCAAGAAGCCAAAATTGTGCAAAAGTATTTTAATTTGTCATGGTATATACCGGTATTTCTGAAGAACCTAATCGGCGCTTTGATGTTTTCGATGTTTTCAGACCTTTTCCAAGAAGGAAAACTTGCCAATCTCGTAGAAAATGGATTTGTCAGTTAAAATTATGTGGTCAGTGCATAGGGTCTTTGCTAGCTATTAATATTAGACGGAAAATCAAAATCGACGAATATGTTAGGTCAGACCGTATATTTTATTGGGACTTTTGAGGGATTTTGTGGAGGCAACATCATCCCAACAATTTCCTTCCATTCCATGCTCACTTGATTACCGTTGCCAACATTAATTTGTATGGCCCAGCAGAATTAAGGAAATGTTGGTCATACCAGTCAATAATTATTGCAGAAACTAGTCAGTCTCTGGTTACGGTTTTTGGTCTTTTTATAAAGACTGAAAATGGGTATCGGGACCGAAATATGTGCAAAATACAATATTAACTACGTTTTAAAGCAGCTGGGAAAAAATAATTTTAACATTAATCAGAGGAAAAAGGGTATACAAATGTCGCTACTATGATTTAAATTGGTATTTTTACGGTATATTTTTACAATGAGACCGTTTTTTCGGTATATTTCTGATGGTCGGACGGGATATTTTAACGATAATTCCGCGGTCACACTGGACAAAAGTTTGGTTTTAATAAATAGGGGAAAATGTTTATAATTTAAACAAAACTAGATAGCTTAATGTGATCGTAGGCAATGGATATGTTTCTCCACAATAGTTAAAACATAATCAGCAGCCACGGGGCAGCCGAAGAAGCAGGATCCAGAAGCCACTCAAAAGCAACAGCAGCTGCAACACCACAAAGAAAGGAAAACATACACACACACACACACACATATCCACCGACTATTGCATGTACACACATCACCCACACAGCCACACAGTGCCGAAGAGCAAAGGAAAAACAAACACAAGCACATAGAACTGAGCTTTTCCAGAAATTGGGTCGCGTTTTTGTGTTGTTGTTTTTGGCAAATGTTATGGCAACTCTCGATGCGTGTACGAGTATATGTATTGGTTAGTATTCGCTCACCCCTGCGTGCAGCCAGGGGTTAATTGTCCACTAATTAATGCAGTTTTCCCCCGCCTCGCTAATCCTCCGTTGTTGTTGCTGCTGCAGTTTGAGCGTTGCCCTGCCGGAGCAAAGAGCGGACAGTAGGAGCGACCCCAGAAGCAGAGACACCAGTCATTCCACCAAAAGGAGAGGAGAACATCCAAAAGACCTTCACCACAGCCACAGCCCCACAGTCGATCCATCCAGCCGCGTCCAGCCATGAGTGTCGTGGGCAAGCAATTGAATCCCGTGCAATCTTCCTCCGCCAGCAGCGCCTCTGCTTCTGCCTCTGCCAGCGCCGCTGCGGCGGCCGCTTCCGTCTCCGCCCCGAGCAACGGTGATGGCAACGGCAGCAGCGGCGGGCCAATGGGAGCTGGAGCTACTGCTGCTGCTGGCGGCGCCGGTGCCGAAGGCAAGCGCAAGGAGGAGTCCAACGTCAGTCCCGAAGAGGTGCTGCACCTCACCAAGATCACGGACGACTACCTCTGCTCGGCCAATGCCAATGTGTTCGAAATAGACTTTACACGCTTCAAGATACGCGACCTGGAGAGCGGTGCCGTGCTCTTTGAGATCGCCAAGCCACCCAGCGAGCAATTCCCGGACGGTCTGTCCGTGGAGGAGACAATGCTGGCCGCCGCCGAGGAGCTATCGCTTGACGACACTGCCGATCCCAATGCCGGACGCTATGTACGCTATCAGTTTACTCCGGCATTTCTTAACCTAAAAACTGTGGGCGCCACGTAAGTGTCTATATATATATACCCCTGTGATGGCTGTTAACCTTTGTTCCTTGTTCAGGGTGGAGTTTACTGTGGGCAGTCAGCCAGTGAATAATTTTCGGATGATAGAGCGCCACTTCTTCCGTGATCGCCTGCTGAAAACCTTTGACTTTGAGTTTGGCTACTGCATTCCGTACTCGAAGAACACTTGCGAGCACATCTACGAGTTTCCTAATCTTCCACCCGACCTAGGTACGCAAAGAGTGGGTCGCCACTTTACATAAGTGCTGGGCAGCAGCCAGCAAAAAGAAGAGAAGAAATCTCTCCCTTCTCTCTGTGTTTGTGGGTCAAGGCTACAGCATAAAGAGGAGGGCCGCCCTATAGGGCGTGGAACTGCATTGCTAACTCTCTCCCTCTATGTGTGATTGCAGTTGCTGAAATGATATCGAGCCCCTTTGAGACGCGCTCGGACAGCTTTTACTTTGTGGAGAATCGTCTTGTCATGCACAACAAGGCCGACTACGCCTACGATGGCGGCATTATCGTCTAACCAAACTACAAACCAAAAACCACAGGCAAAAAAAAAGCACAAAATACAAAATACATGAACAAAGAGAGAGAACTAGAGCAAAACTATTAACTAAACAAACAACGTAAAATTACAAAGAAAGAACTAAGAAAAAAACTGTGAGACAAAATCATTGACTTTCTCTCACGCACACACACACAACACACCTCTCATGTACACACAAACACACACAAAAACACACATCAAATTGAAGACATTATCAAAACCATTTTAGCCTTAGCACAAAAGTTTATACCCACCATTCCTGTTTGATGTTTGATGTATTGTATACACTCCACCAACTGCAAGAACACACACCACACCATACTCACACCCACATCCACACCCACACAATGTCGCACGCAGAACTGTGTTCATTTATGGATAATTTGTAACCTTTTGACTATATTATTTTTAAGTGCAATGTGATTTCCCCCTAATTTACATGTATTTATTCTTAGTTTGTAAGTAAAACCACACACAAAAAACAAAAACAAAATCCACATATACACACGTATACACGTATATATATATTATATGCTTACACAAAACACGGATACACCCAAAAACAACAACAACAGCAGCAACAAATTCAAAAACACCTACCTTGCTGTCAATTTTTTTGTATGCAGCATACGGATACGGATTCTATCCAGGCTTCTTCATGGCATTCATTTCGTGTCTGTGTAATGTATATTTTTTAAACAACAAACAATCGAACTATACTTATGGAGAAAACGGAAAAACTGATCTGAAAATCATACGCCGAACAAGAATGAGAAATTAAATTACATTTTAAATGTAACAAAAAATAGCAAACCATCCAGAAATTGGCTGGAATTCTTTGATTCTTTGAGGAAACAATAACCTCTACTCTGTGCAAACGCTATAGATCATTATGATTATATTATTTATTAAGATTAAGAACTGGCATTCAGCTGATGCTCCACTTTCGAGAGAAAGTGTAAAAGCCAGCGACCCATGGATTGTGCCATCATTAAGTTCATCTCTCAGTCCGACTGGATTTTGTTTATCCCTCTTTGGGCAGAAAAGATTTCCTGCAATGAGCCAAACCTGGTCTCAGAATCATCAGATTTCACTCGAATTATAATTCAATTTTTATCGTGAGCCATAAATGTGAATCACATAGTTTTCGAATCAGATATGGTTTAGAAAGGAGCAAGCGTGTGCCTTCCCTTGGGCACATTTCACGAAAACCTCAACAAAGTCTGGATAAACTTAGACAAGTAGAATCGGGTATTGGTATTCCACAAAATATATGCGAATCCTAGAGGTATTTTTCTTCAAAACCCATTGCTTTACGGCACGGAACATGAATCTAATAGAACCTTAATAGAGATAGAATCAGGATTATTACTGTATGCAGTACTCTGTTTTCCGACATGCGGTTGTATCTTATGTTTGGAGCATCCCTACAGGCTTTTAAGGGCATTGATCATGCGCGTATTGCAGCATGTTGCTATCCCGTTCTATTTTATGTTGATGTACGTTAGACAAGTCCTGTGAAACGATCGTAACTATAGAGAAACGTTCTAAAGACAAAATCTACGAAGATTTTCAAGAAGAAAACATGATTGTGTGCTTTGGTATTTTATCTCTTTCTTATGAGCTCTTTGTACAATTAGAATCTCATGAGGCACTCAAAGGCCTATTGAGAAATTCGGTGACAATTGAGATGAACTGCTGCGGTTGATCAAAGTGCACCAGATGGTGGGCCTCCAGCCAATGGATTTCGGCATTGGGAAACATTTCCAGAATCTGTGGCCAGTCCTTGTGCCTGTAATGGTAGGTTTGGAGATACATTAGAGCACATGGGGGACCATGGGTACAGCCGTGAAAGCTTACTTCATATATGGCGACTGAGTGCCGCAAATGAAGGTGGTTGGCCCCTGATACGGTGGCAGCGACGCAAAGTGTGATCGGTAGTCGTGAAAGCGTGGCAGAAATTGTCTCAACAGCTCCGCATTGCATGCCCACGAGAACCTGAAAGAGCGCGGGCCAAAGGAAAAATAAGATAATATATTTTTGAACAGTGGAAGATCAGACGACGCATTACTTACGCTCCTGTTTTGGGATCCTTTTTCAGATTGAGCATGATAAACTCCACAGTTTCACTCGAGTCGGTGGCCGCCAGGAGCTGCTGCTTGGCCACCTTTCGTCCCTCGGACAAGGGCAGATCCGGCGAGAGGGAGAGATTAACCATAGCATCGAATATGCGCAGCATATCGCCAGTGGAGCGAGGTATGGTAATGGGAGAAATGTCGACGACAATCAGACGTTCCGTCATTTCAGGCTGCACGAAAGAGATTTTTGAGTGGTTTCGTCTGGCGGACATGCCGCATACATACATACATACTTGTGTGCAAAGTGCATCATTGTGCGACCGCCCATGCTGTGGCCCATCAGACAGGCCTTTGGATAGGATCGTACCTCCAGGAAGCGGCGCACATCGTCCGACATATTCGGCGAGTTGTGGCTGGTCGTATGTGGACTTTCGCCATGATTCCGGGCATCCACAGTGTAGATCTGTACATGGAAGATTCACGTTTTGAGTTGTTGCCTGGTGGGGTGCGTGCTCCACTAACCTTCCTGTTGATCCGCTTGGACAGGGCTTTGCTAATGCCACGCCAATTCTGCTTGGAGCCGAACATGCCATGCATTGTGATAAGCGGTGCCTGGCTGGAGTCGCCAGTTGTGCTCTCAAACTTCTCGAAGCTCATATCGATGGGGCCAGATGCGTACATCCGCTGTGTGGCCCCCCAGAGTGCTGGTGTGGCCCAGGTTCTTGTTGGCGGGCATTTTGCGTTTAATCTGCAAGTTTGCAGAAAACGTAACGTTTTCGACAGCAGCAGCACCATTGGTGGAGATGGAGGAGGGGGACACCAGTGTTTGCAGGCAATAGCAGAAAGAAAATACCAGAGGCTTAGATAAATTTATGATTGCATAATCCAGCCATAATTGAAAAATTAAAATATTTTAGATTTACAGTGAATTTCTGTTTGTGAAGGTGTTGTTTTGGCAAATTATTTGCCAAATAAGAATATTTCAACTTATTCGCCTATCGTGGGAACTATCACCACTAGTTACAACAAAAACTAGCAGCACACAATTTAAATCTTGGCGCGTAAAAATTATGGGTAAGGAAAACAGTGCAAATATACATACAATCATTAAAACCAATACTTTAAACTAATTTTATTATTAAATCAACCATTTTAACAATAAGGTGTATTTCTTAAATTCGGTGGGAAACACTCAGCCAAAACACTCAGTGACACTCCATGCTCACTTACGTTTTCTTTTATGCCTTGACCTTCCCTGTTTAAACCTTATTTTATAAACAATTTAAAAAAAAGAGTCAGTAAACTTAGCCAATCTTCTAGACAATTGATTCATCAAACGCATAAAGTTATGTATTAAGGCCTAAGGGTCATAATTAGCTAATAATATTAAAGAGAATATCAAAATCGAGGAATATGATTTTCGTTAGTATTTTTTACGGTATATTTTTTAATGAGACCGTAGTTTTCGGTATATTTCTGATGGTCGGACGGTATATTCTTATCGAGAATTCCGCGGTCACACTGCCTCTACACGGATTGCGGCGGCCATATTGGTGACGAGAAGAAATTAAATGTGGAAATGTGGAATAACCATATTATCGGCTGCCCTTAAGACCACCAAGACAACGTGCTAACTAATTCAGGTAAAAGTGATTATAGAGCTGCAGCAATATCTTCACATTGCGCAAGGACTGTGGGTAGAAAACCTATTGCAAATCGCACCCCGACACAGCGCAGCCTTAGGCGCCGCACACATTGAAGGCGAAAGCGACGCGCGACAGGCGGCAGACGGCAACCGGACAGTCGGGGCAGACAGATAGAAGAATCGACGAAAACGATTGATTCCCGGTGGCGGTGCTGAAAGAGGCGCCGATCTGGTGGCACTCTCGCGTGTCCGTGCCTGTGTCCGTGCCCGCGACCACACCGTTCACCCCATTCGATTCGTCCCCATCCATAGGTAAGCAGCAGCAACAACAATATTGTACATATTGCAACAAAAAGCAACCAACAAATTCATTTCTTTTCAAGTATTCTATTTTTCCCACCCAAAAAAAAGAAATAATCGAATTAAATTCAAGTCAAGTCAACTGCGTATGTGAAAAGTGGTTTATGAAAAAATAGTAAATTAAAGAGTATATATTTGAGAAAAAGTAAAATATTAAGTGCAAAGTAAACACTTAATGGACCCCTTTCTTTTGAGCAGACTCTTCTCTGTCTGTTCGTCGGTCGCGAAAAGTGCGAAAAAAGTCCGGCAGTAAAGTTAAACTCTCTATCTCTCTCACACCTTATCTCTCTGTGTTAACAGTAACAGTGTCTGTGTCTCGTAGTGTCTCTCCCACATACCATAAAGTATATGTATGTGAGAGTGTGTGAGTCGAGTGTCGAGTCGAGTCGAGTGTATGTGTGTGTGTACTTCCATTGGAGCGGGAAGAGAGCAAAAGGCTGTATTTTTCTGACTTTTTTGAAAGTAAAGTATTCCGTATTACCCGTTGTTTTCCCCTCCGTAGCCGTACGGGTCGCCGCTTGCTCTCTCCCTCACTCAAATATCCGTCTCAATGTTCCGTATCTCACGTTCGCGAAAAGTCTCGAGAAAAACGAAGAACAAACGAAAGAAGCGGCACACAGAACACACATACACATCAATAAATTAATATCGAAATGAAAATGAAAGAAAAGATAAACATAAACCAAATTAAAAGCGAAATGAAGGTAAGAATTCAACAAAAACGTAAAACCCAAATAAAAAAAAAAACAAAAATATTACGAACAAATTCTATATCCCTCTGTGCCCCCAAGAAAAAAAGAAACTCCTCACCATAACCATCGCCACCACCAGCACCACATTCAACAGCAACCGATCGATCCACCAAGCACCTTCTTGAGAATCGATATTCATTGAGCAATAGATATTTGTTGGGTGGTGTCTGTTCACCGGGTGGCGGCCATGACCTTGGCCTCGTCCTTGGTTCTGCTTTCGACGCCCGTATCATTATCTTTTCCGTTAGAATGGTGGTTATCTATCGCCTGAATAAATCGATATCGCATCCCCAGGGGAATACTGTCTGTTCTTCCCAGCCGTAAACGCTTGCCGGCTGTTCCACTCCGCTCTCTTTTGTTCAAAGACTATAAAAAAATCAAGATATTGCATCAGGAACATATTATATTTTCATGATAGCTCGATGCTTCGCGGTCCGAGCGCGCGGGGTACTGGTAATTAAATTCCGTCTTGTCCTTCGGCTTTGACTGAGTCGGTCCCAGAATCATACAACAAATACACAGCCTTTAGCGAGGCCTTGCCGAACCATTCGGCTTGTGCATCAATTTGCTGTGTCATGCCCAAGCATTATGTTTTGGGACCGTCTTTTGCGCATCGCCAAAGGATGTGTATTTGTTATTGGCCATTTCCGGACTCCGCGTCGCCCGTAGTACGCCATAGAACAAATTTTTGGTCCCTCATGCAATATCTTGGCATTGCTCGCAGTCTTTGCTCGCAGGCCATTATTTTCCTTCCATTTTGGTCCATTATGTGCGTCGGCGACTTACAGCCCGACGGTTGGTGGCTTATCGACTTAACGATTAAGATTATCGATCTTATATACATCGACAAATTGTGGACGAAAGTTCTCTCGATTGACTTCCAGTAACCCTTCACTCATCTCTGCACCTCCAGGAACATAGCGAACGGAGCTGCTGCTGCCCCACAAGGGATAAGGCTAGCCCATGCTCACCATGGAGTCGGATGACTCACGCGCCAGCTCGAACCAGTCCAACTCATCCGAGTCCCGTTCGAACTCACCCATAAAGGATACGGACGGTGGTGCGGATGAGGAAGCGTCTAGCAATGCGGTGGATGGGACATCCAGCGCCGCTGCAGCCGCCGCCGCCGCTGCTGCAATGAATAGATCCCGGCGTGCGGACTCTACGAGCAGTTCCTCGTCCAACTCAAGTTCCAGCTCGAACCGCAGCCAGAGGTCCAAGATGCAGAACAAGAGCTCGAGTAGCAGCTCGGGTAGCGTCAGTGATAGCAGCAGTAGTAGCAGTTCCGGCAGCGAGGACGAAGCGGACCCAGAACCAGATCGGGCGGTGATTGAGCGGCCGCGTGACCGAGAGGAGACCACAAATACCGACTCGCGACCCGACTCGGTTCCACCGACGGCGGGGGGCAGTGTTGGCTCACCGAATGCCGCCACCAAATCACCACAGAACTCGCTCCTCTCCTCCGTGAGAAGCCGAAGCAATAGTCCACAGTTGTACAACCAGGCGGCTGTGGATCTCAACATTAGCCACGAGGATTTGAGTGATGTGAGTGAAATTGACACAGACGAGAAGCGGGCGTCGTCGAAGAACTCACTCCATCCCGATGTAGATGATGATGACGGGGCCCTTTCCAATGACACACTGCCTGGTCTGGGCGATGATGATGAGGCTGTTGCTGCCGGTGGGAAGCTGAACGGCAAGCCTCCACGGATAAACAGTCCACAGGAGAGTCGAGGATCACCCACAGAATCAAATGTGAGTTGGATTTACCATTCTGCCTCTTTTTTCCTGGTCTAACCTTTTAATTTGTTTTCAGACTGGGGACAGCATAAACGGCAGGGAAGCGCTGCCAACGACGACGGTTCTGCAGGAGGAGGATCTTGTCAAGACACACGATGACGATGCCCTCGACTTTGAGGCGGAGGAGGGCGAGTGTCCAGACATAGCCAGAGACAGGGACCAGGGCAATGCCGATGCAGAAGCCAATAAAACAAACAATACCGCAAAGGGCTCCTCATCGTCACCCTCGTCCACATCGAAATCCAATCGACACTCGGACGATGACGATGGCGAAGTGGAAGGCGGCGAGAAGGAAATTAAAGAAGGCGGCGCTGTTGGCGATGACGATAAAAATGGCACACTGGAGGTAGAAAGCGCCGCAGAAATTGCAGCTGCTGCCAAAAAGAAAAAGGACGAGGAGGAGCTGGAGGAGGGCGAGGTGTCCGATGAGGATGAGAAGCGGCCCGAGGAAACAGAACCGAAGCCCATCTGTAGATTTTATACGCGCGGCCAGTGCACCTGGGGAATGAGCTGTCGCTTCCTGCATCCGGGTGTCACCGACAAGGGCAACTACACAATGTTCGAGGGTCTCGTCCGATCCGTGCCCATGCAGGGCGGCAGCGGAGGAGGAGGCGGCGGCGGTGGTGGCGGCGGTAGTGGTGGTGCTGGCGGTGGCGGCGGCGGTGGCGGCGGTAGCGTCGGATCGGCACCGCGTCCAGTCAGTGCATATGCCCCACATTCCGCTTCGCCGGCCGACTATCATGACTATCGGAATGAGAGGCCGCCGTTGCATCATCGACCGCCGCCGGTGCATCATGCGCCCAGCATGTACGGAAACCATCACGAAGCGAGGCCTGTACTGTTGCCGGATGGGCCCGTGGTGGTGGAGAATGCCTGGGAGCGGGGATTGCGCACAGCCAAGGAGATGATGCGGAAGGCGAACAAGAGGAAGGAACAGGATATGGACTTTGAGGACAAGAAAATGAACCTAACCCTCTCGCCCGACGAGCTTGAGAAGGACCCGTACTACCTCAAGGAACGGGGGAACAACAGCAGCCCGTCCGGCTCACCGTCACCAGCACCGGTGCGTGAGCAGCAACTTGCACTTCCACTACCCATGCATCTACCAGCCTCATCTACCGGCAGTCATGCTAATTCCCGCGCTCTCTTCCCCTTGCAGTACCCAATGTACGGTCCGCCGGCGCCGGAGCGTTACGGCCGTCCACAGTATATGGCGATGCCGTACGAGGATGTCGATGCGTATGGCAGGATGACCAGATATCGGGAGCTACCACCACACCGAATGCCACACTACGAGGATGATCGTCGTCTGCGTCCCGCACGGGAGGTGATCGTCCAGCGTGTGGAGTCTGCGGGTGGCAGGGGCGATGAGTGGAGCGATCCCTGGATGAGATCCAAATCGATGGGACGTGGCTCGTATGAGCGCGACGATCGTCGCAGACGTGACCGCCGCAGCTACACATCCAACACATCATATTCCAGTTCAAACAGTTCTCAGAGCGACTCCAGCACGGATTCGTCTCGTTCCAGCAGTGCCTCGGACCACAAGCGACGCGGCGGCGCCGGCTACGGCGTCGGTGGTGGCAGTGGCTCGCACAAGGTGCCTGCCTCCGCCAGGCGGCCACCAGCAGGACGAGCGGTGCGTTCGCCCAGCCAGATACCGCGTCGACGACGCACTTCGACAAGTAAGTGGAAAATATTCTTTGGGAATCTTTGGGCATCAAAGCATTGAATGCTAATCTCTGTTTCCATCCACAGAGGCGAGCCCTTCACCGTCCTACAAGAGAGGCGCAGGCCTGGAAAAGCGTGCCAGTCCCGTCTCAAAGAGGAAGAAGGTATCTTCACCTTCGCCCAAGAAGTTTGACAAGAGGAGACGTGGTCGCAGCTCCTCCTCATCGGAGTCAGGTAAAAGCTATATCTATATATATACTTAAGAAACGATCGATTTATACATATATGTTTCATTTTGGAATATAGATTCATCGGATACCTCGTATTCAGATTCAGAATCGGGATCTTCATCGTCCACCTCATCGTTGGAGTCACCGCAGAAGCGGATACGAACCACAGATAAGGCGCTTAATGAGCGTAAATTAATTAAAAAGCGTAAGCCTCCACCACTTGCATGTTTTGTCAAAGTAAAAAAAAACAATTTTCATAATGTTTTTCTCATTTTCATTTTCGATAGCCGCTGAACAAGCGACCAAAAAGCGTTCGCCGATTTCCATTGAGATTAAGAAGCCATCGACCATGGTGGGGGTATCCGCGCTGGCATCGCCAATCCACTCAGGCGAAACGGACAAGCGTGGTCATTCACCCATCAAGGATAAGATCAAGGAAAAGGATAAGGATAAGGACAAGGATCCGGATAAGGATGGCGGCGGCAAGCATTCAAGAAGGGAAGAGCTGCTCAAGCAGCTGCGTGCCGTCGAGGATGCGATTGCCAAGAAGCGATCAAAGCTCACCTGATTGCCACCGGCACTGGCAGCACCACCACCTATCCTCCTCATTGCTCTTATCGGAATAGTCATTGTTGCCCCACTTATACCTATACTTCCAATACGAAGCCCAAACCCAAACCCAAACCGATACCCATACCCATACAAAAATCCAATCGCTTGCAATCTTCAGCAGGAGCTCGCAGCTCGGAGCTACACGCAGCGGAGGCGACCACATCCCGTTATTATGATTATGGAAGAACTGTGGTTGTGGCGTCGACGGCCGTCTAGCGTTCTTTATTTACAAGATATAATACTTAGATGTTACACTACATTCGCATCGTATTCGTTCGATTTCATTGCTGGCCGGTTCCCCTTAGAACCCAGTTGAGCGCAATTCAAATTACAATACACATTACAGTGCATTTAGTTTTAAAAAACCCCCTCTTTTTTTTTGTTTCTTCGCCTTGACTACCACCAAGAAATGATGGAACATTTAATTAACTGTTTATAATAGGTCCTAAATAAAGTTTAACACTAATAAATAATGTTCTTCAATGTTCTTTCGGGAATTTATGTTTTTTTTATATATTTTGTTAATCCTTAATTACATCTTTGCGAAGATCCATAGGCCTTTGGGAGACAGTATTCGTGTCAGTTACTGAAAGGACTTTACGAGTGAAGATGACCAGCGAGACAGGGCCTGAACACGTTCTGAAAAATTGTGGGGATTTATTTGATGACGCTGAAAGTTCTGTAAATTCCGACTGCGAATACATTCCGGCTTTCATAATTTTATTGCTTATAAATCTGAAGGAGGAGAAGTATAGGGAGAGTGCCATCTCTGTGCCGAATGTTTTGTTTAATTATCCAAAAGTTGATCCCCAAAAGTCCCCAAAAGTCACCTAAAAGATTCGTTCTTTTCTTGGTTGAACTTTAAGGTACCAGTTAAGGTAAGGTATTCTTGTGATATTTTCTGATGATTTGTATATTCGAAATTCGAAACTCAATGGATCATGTTCAAGAACCATCTTGCAATCATCTAGCAGGGTATTCCACCAAATTCTTATTGGATTTTAACTAAAAGGATTCCTGTTCATGGTCTCTCAGGCCACCTAGCGGCGAGTGGCTTATTTTTGTTGTTTGTTAATGATTCAATTTTATTTAAATTAACAATGACAAGCAGTAACATTATTTTTAAGATTTGTGTTACTTATTTTTATTGTGCTTTTACTTTTCTATTCTGAATACTTGAGGCATATAGACGCAGGGATTTGAGGGTGTCGCAATCTTCAAGCTGCTTCACTTTGGATGATTAAAACCAACCTGTCATTGTACCTGCGAGTGGCCAAAACGCAGAGAGCAATGGAACGTGAAATATTTTGTGTGTTTTCTGCGCATGAAATCTGCAGCAGCTGCATGGCGTTTTCTCGGCCATTAGCTTGCCAATGGCCAAGATATTCCCCCCCTCATAGATGTGTACCAGCATGCGTGTGCGTGTGTGTAATGCCTGGTAATTTTACACCCTGTCTGTGTGTGTGTGTGTGTGTGTGGGTGAGTGCTCGGGCAAAAACCTATTTAGATGACGAATCACAGAAATTTGGCCTCATCAATGTCCTGCCCCGCGAATCACAACTCATACGGCTCATGGTGCGTGCGTGTGTCTTTGAGTGTATTACATTTCAGGGGTTTCATTTTTTATATATATGTGTATTTTTTTTTGGTGTTTACCCTTACAGAGGGTATTACGATTATGCTAAGTCTTTGGTGGAAAGAAAAACAGAAAACTGAACTATGGAATGTAGAGACATAGTCTGGGGTATTTTGCGACTGTTTCTACTTGTCCTCGGCTTCCTTTTTATGGTCTTTTGTAAGACTTTGGACAGACTTTGGCCTATGGAAAATAGGGGATACCAACGCTGACAATTCCAGATGGGAGACCTCAAATAGATTCTTTGAATCTATCGAACTAAAACAAAAGTGGATTTGGTATTTGTTTCCATGAAAATTATATAGAATTATTAGCTCTACAATATTACCATAACCAAATCTATCTAAAATATACTTGACAGAAGATATATGTAGCACACATTGGATGTCAGCGTAAACGTTTACGCTTTACGTTTAAATATCTCCTACATCCCATAGCAATGCATCTGTCAGTGTATCTAAAGTTTCGGCTTTGAAAATTGGTTTTGTTTTTGCAATTTCGTGCGTGTTCTTTTCCCCGTCATCGTGGTTCATTTTTGGCAATCACAGGCGGCCGCAAAAGCTGTCAGGAGACATTGTCATCATCCAGCGACCAAGACACACACACACACACACACACACACACACGGACACACTGCCTCAGAGGGGGAGGGGTTGTGAGTGTGGGTGGTTGACTGGAAATCCACCCACCTGGTCACGTCTTCCCATGTGCGTGAAACGACAATACATGTGTCCGTAATCGACTTCGTACTTCGCTGGCATTGCCACTGCCAATGCCACTGCCACTGCCACTGCTCCTTCTGCCACACACTCACTCTTCGTCCGATTGCCATTCCACCCAGACCTCATCCCCCTACCCACTGAGCAATCCCCTTCCTCTCCTACATATATGTATATCCATCTTAAGGCCTGAGCCTAGGAAATAGTGTAATAAAGGACAGCTGAAGCTCAATCTGAGCCTCAAGTCAAGGCCTGGCCTGGTCTGCTCTGGTATGGTCTGGTCTGGTCTGGTCCTTGGGATTAGCGAATTCCGTTGCCATTTTTTTACACACCGCAAACAGAGTTGGACACCTCCCAACCACCCATCTACCCACCCACTCGCACCACCACCACCACCCACATGTGTGTGTGTGGGGGGGCAAAGGAAAGAAAAAAAAAACAATCACGAACAGATTTATCGCGTTCATATTCTGCCTGATGCGATATGTGGCCAAGAGGGTGGTCTGAGGGGCAGAGCGAGAGCGGGGCAGTGGCATTCTAAGAGGGAGAGAAAAAATGAGTCCAACTCCCCCACACAGCATCACTGCCCACCCACCCAGTGGGTGAAGACCACAAAATGGGATTACATTACTCAAAGAAATTTATTTTGACAGAACTAATATTTTGTCCCAGAGATCAGCCCTGGCCTGGTGCCTTGTGCCTGGTCCTTGGGCCTGATGTGGCCGCCTGCTCTGGACTGGTTCGAGCTCTGATTGCGTCCTTAGAGGAGAAAGAGGAGGAGGAGAAGGTGGAGCAAGGGGCGATTGGTGGGGCCAACAGTTGGGGATGCGGTTTGGAGCTGAATCTGGGGAGGGGGCGGTGGTATTATGTGATCTGTGGGAATATGTTGGAAGAATATCAATAAGTCTAAAGATCTTTCGTGGGGTTTTTTGGATCTACTCTTTGAAAATTGAACGTATGGGTATGGCAACTGTAATTTGTACACAGCATCGGTGTTATTTTCGGACTTCATAGTTTTAAATGTGGCCTTTCACTTGTGGGGAATAAACGTCATTCGCTTCATTCAAAATTTGTGCAGTATTTGAATTCATAGTGAATGCACAATTTTCTTCAGTTTTTCTGCTACATTTTGGATATAAGTTATATTTAATTTAAATCTTTACAAATGTATTACTTATTCTATTTATGTTTGTATCTCTTAAACCATTATGAGCCAATAGATATACATACATATGTATATGCACCCACGAAAATGATGAAACTTGAGTCCTTTAAGCGCAGACCATGTGGACAATACGAGTATCGTGGTAATTTTTGTATTAAGCAAACAGGACCGAGGGATTTCCTAGGAGAATTTACAAAAAGTATTATTTTTAGCAGTTTTACTCAAGGTGATAAAGTTCTGATCATTTCGTCCACCCCCGGAGAATCATCCCAGTCAATATTGATATATGTTTTCTAGGGTTAAATTAGCCGGGAAACTCGGGCATTATGGATGTGGGGTAGATCGAAATGGCAGCCAATTTCCGAGTCCTGACTTGATAAACGCCAATACGAAGTTGGGGTTTAGCTGGATACCTCAGAAAATACATGCACACTGATATATATGCATATATATATATGTATGTATATGTACATAGGTATATGTCTCTGGGCATATCCTTTGGCGTTGTCCTGTCCGTTTCGCAGACCACTCTTAACATTATTTTGTTTGGTTGGCTTGGTTTTTTTGTATTTTTGCTTGCTATTTGCATTGCGACTGCGTGTGGTCCATGTGTGCGTGTGGTCCATGTGTGCGTGTGCTCCACATGTGTGTGTGTGTGATTGTGTGCAGGACTTTTCATGCTTTATTTTTTGCCAACAGCAGAAACTTTTCTTTGATGCAATATGTACAAACGACCCCGGGACCAGCTAACGGCCACCAAAAAGGACCAAATGCGAATAGATGTTGTCCCCCACAACCCCCCCACAATCCCCGCAGCAACCCACTCTATATGTGTGTGCCCCAACGTGCCCACGACCCGCCACCCGTCACCCCCCTCGTCATTTGAGTCCACGACTCGACGACGACTCTGCTCGACCCTCACGTACGAACTTTGGCCATAACAACAACTGTGGCCATTACGATGCTGTGGCACACACATGTACCGGCAGTGGCAATGGCAGTGGCGGGTCCCTTGGTTCTTTTGGACATTCCGTGCAGAGGCTCAATCGTTAGCAACCGCCTGCTACCTTGCTCGACCAACCCACCAACCCGCCAACCCACCAACAGAGCAACCACCACCACAATCTCTGGCAGCAGCAGCAGCAGCCGCCATCAAAAAAGGCTTTCAATGGTAGACGAGGGCCTGCCCTCACCGCCTGCTCACCCCACCCACTGGCCCTGCTCTCCAGCCTCTGCTCGACCAGGTCCATGTCCGTGTCCCCTCGTCCTCTCGTCCTGTTGTCCTGTTGTCCGTTCCGTTGCCATGTCGGACAGCAATGGCGATATTTGCTTTCCTTTGGCAGTGCTTTCCGCCATGGAACGAAATGAAACAAGTGGGAAATGCTGTAGATAATGTAACGACCATGGGATACTCCTTACAAAATGATGTACTTTTATAGGAACATAGGATTTACAGGGATAAAAGAAGTTTGAATTGACATACTATGTATAAATACAATTATTCCGATGATTGCCATCCTATGTAGAAATATATGTTTAATACGAATTGTTGCTGAATTTGTTGCTTAATTTGTTGCTGAATTTGTTGCTGATATTCACCTAAAGACTCCAATGATAATGTTAACAAATGTATTATGGTATGCTATATGTTCCAATGATTTCAATTTATAAGCTCGGAAACTCATCCTCCAAGCACACATACCAACAATATACCCTTTTTATTTTTCTTTGCTACTACAGGGTAGAGTCGAAATGAAAGGCAGGGAAAACATTGTGTGGGTAGGGGGAGGAAAAGGAACGACGACCGACGGTCGACAGTCGACAGTCAACGGTGGACCGTCCTCCTCCCTCTCTTTGAATGTGTGTGTGTCCGTGGTAGGTGGATGCGGGGAGGGGGGTGGTTGGGCAGGGCAAGAGATGTGTCCTGTCCGCGCGCCGCATATGGGGGGTGGATTTTTCGCCATTATTGTAACAATTTTGATCAATGGCCCTATTTTTTGGGGGACGCTGCCGGCCAACCCAGAGCGAGATGCAGGACCACAATCAGTCGAGGATTCGCATGGTGTTTCCATTGGATTTGGTTCGTTTTTGGTTTCGGCTCCTGGGCTTGTCCTTCAACCCGTTCGGTGGGGCTCTGGTTCCTTGCTTCGCTGCGGTGTGGCACATCCATTTTGCCATGTCTTCGGCGAGTCGAAGAATTTTCTTTCCACTTTTCCACAGCCATTTTTATGGACGAATATCAGTTTAATTGTTTAATTTATCAGTAAAAATATTGAATATATTTCAATAAAATATGTCACCTATAGGAACCATTCTTAGCAAATAAATATTAAATTCGTATTGGAAATATTAAAGGTTATAGGTTTTTTTATCCTCCCTATATAGAGGATCCTCCTAAAGTCGCATTATGATCCCGCTTTGGATTTTGTAGAGCATTATATAGTCGAATTCTTGAAAGTTCGAATCCTTCTAGGGCCAACTTCTTCTTTCCATTCTTGTTCATGTTTTTTTATTTTTATTTTTTAATATTTATTTTTGCTGCGTCTGCTACTTTTTACTCTCTCCTCTCCTTCTCTCCCCTCTCCGCCTTGCTACTTTTGCCCAAGGATTGGGAGTGGGTGGGTGGGTGGAACAACGACGCGTGACTGTTATTATTTGTGCTTTGGCCTTATGACCACACTCGCACATGGAGACCAGACCTCTCACCATTGCCCGCCCCCCAAAAAGGCCACCATCCCCATATGCCACATGTACCCCCTTCTCTTCCCTTCCCTCCCCTTTTCGGGCGGGCGGGTGGCACATATGTGCGACCACAGGCCATGACAACATTTCGGGCTAATCGAAGTTAACCCTTGGCTGGCAGTGTCCTCACTTTGCCTCATCCTTTTGGCTTTGGCAATTTTTTATGCATGGCTCCCGTTTGCCATTCAATTCGTTTCGATTCCTTTTCGATGTCTGCTTTGTTGTTGCTGCTTCCCATTAAATTTACGACACAAAACGCAGTCGAGCAAGCAAACAAACAAACAGACAAACAAACAAATATACAGACGGACGGACAGAAAAACAAATCGCCGCGTAGGCAAACAAACAAACCGAAAGGGCAAACATTTTTATAAAGTCGCCAACGATGCCAATGAGTGGAGCAGAAGAAACTTGGATAAAGGAGGCGCCCCCTCAAAGGCGGCAAGAAAATAAAAGAGTTGCTGGGGTTGGCTGGGGGGTGGTGTGGGAAGGGTGTGGGTGTTCGGTGGAGCAGCTCCAAAATGGAGGCAACTGGAACTGGGACTGGGCCACATGTTTGTGGACATTTATGCAAACTTTTCTATACTTATTTTCGCTTGGTGGACGTGGATGGGGACGTGGATGTGGGATGTGTTGGGGGTCTGGGTCCAGTTAGGGATACTTTTCCTATTCGAGAAAGAAAAGTCTGTGTGTGAGTGTATTTGTGGGGTTTGGAGGGGTGCGAGGACTGTGTCTATTTGGTGACTTTTACTCAAATTTGATTTGGATTCGATTTTGGGTTTATTGTGGAGAGTGTGAGATGGGTAGTCAAGGGAAGGGCCGAGTTGTGTTTGGGAGAAAAGAAGGAAATATACATATATTTATATCTGGAATGAAAGGTATGTATATGCAGAGAAAAAGATATATGTACATATACAGGTAGAAAGTAAGATACATAATGAAAGATAAATTCCAGATACATTACAGACAATGGCGACATTCTTTGTCTATAGCACCAAGCAGCACTTTCGGATGAGCGGGATACCAGAAGAAGAAACGTAGCGGATAAAAATGGTGGGTTAAAAAATTGTGGGTTGTGGTTGGACAGTGAATAATACTGTACCACCTATGCGAATATTAACTGAATATACAACAAAAATTTCATATAAATCAGTCGAGTTGTTTCGGAGGATTGGAGATGGGTTTGCTTATCATACACACATCCAAATCACCCAATAAAACTAATATATCCATAAACTCTTCGAGTACCAAGTATAAAAACAATGTGCAAAGGTGTTCCAAATCATGCGTTAATCGTGACTAATAGTTTGGCCTTTATTAACATTTCATCATTTCATTGGATATAATTAAGATTAGGGCATTGTTAAGCTCGATAGAGTGGTGATAAATGCAGTATGCAGAGTGGGGAGTGTGCAGTGTGGGAGTTGGGTGGCGGGTGGAGACAACAACGGGGCAGCAGAGGGCGACTGCTGTGTGAGAACAAAATGTTGAATAAACGGCTCTAAAAAGTATGCCTTATTGGTTCAGATCCAAGTGTTAGGTTTTGATTTGTGTGTGTGTGTGTATAGATCTTTATGTGTGCGTGTGTGTGTATGTGTACGCAATGGATGGCTGCATTTAGCCATCCAGATCGATATCATCGTCATCAGATTCGTTGCCGCCACGTATTATCTTTTTGGGCTGGCTCTTGCGCGGCTTGCGTTTCACATCTGGCGGCTGCATCAGATCGCCCTTGTACTCAATGACCCCGGACTTGGCGATGCGCCACTCGAGCATCTCCGTGGAGAAATCGTCGCGGTTGCCCAGATCGGTAAAGCCGACAATAAAGTCCTTCGTCATGCTGTCCTCCACCAGGATAATAGTGGGAATCACCGTAATGCGGAGGCGCTTCGTCAGGAATGGCGACTTCTCGGCATCCAACTTGCAGAACTTGGCCTCCAGATGCTTGGCGGCCAGGGTCTTCAGGTGCATGTCCACAATGCGGCAGCGCTCGGTGCTCTCTCTGTAGAAATGGCACACGATATTGGGCGACTTCTTGGACATGTTGAAGAACTCCTTCTCGTTAGCCAGCTCCGTGTAGGTGCCGTGGCCCTGCGGGAACAAGAGGCGGCCAATCGGTTGGGTAACCTCCAGCGGTAGCCGTGCCAGGCAAGACATTACTCACATTTCGGAGCCACTGCTCCTTCTTGCCGCTCAGCTCATTAAGTTCGAGCAGGCGCTGCTTGCGCAGTGAATTCAGGTCGTCAATGTCCAGGCTCTCCAAGCGGTCCAGCTGCTGGTCCAGCTGCTGCTCCATCGTGTTGGCCGCATTGACCAGTTGATTTTCCAATGGGTTTGCCATGTTCAGACAGCGAAAAACAAAAAAAAAATTCAGAAATTTTCAATTCAGAATTAAGATTTTTCCGATTTTTATTTGTTGCAAGCGTCGCGTTGTTGACTCTACACTGATGAAAGTATTATGACTTAACAATGACTGAATACTTGATAGATAGAAAACACAGACAAATACAACTCTGAAGGGTTATATAAAAATATATGACGTTAAAAGAAATGATATACATATATGATGCATGAGAAATAAGCAATAAGTGTTGCTAGGGGAGCACCTACATTTCCATGCTCGTTCGTTACTTCTTTTTAATTACTTCAGCTCCAACTTCTTCCAGCTACCAACCAGCATGATAATGCAGGTCCTACCCGTACCTACCTACCTACCTACCTACCTTTAGGCGTCTCATCAATGAACAGACAACCACAGAACAGATGTTGTTAGCCGGCATATCGTCGCACAATGATATTCGGATATAAAATTACCAAAAAACAACACAAATAAAAATTGCCCAACAAGGTGCAAATTAAATAAATTCAAATACCGACTGTGGTTGACGACACTGACTGGAGGAATACATACACACAGTGTGCATATATACAATCGTTTACCAGTGCCTGTGTCCGTGCCCGTATAGGGGGTACAAGGATCCGAAGTAGAGCTAAAGGGGCGACGATTCCAGGATATTCATATTGGATAGGGAAAAACACGCAGATGTCTTTAAAACCGACTTTTCATATCACACACATAGATACTCGCGAGTGCACACACATACAGATGAATAGGCCGCCCAAGCGAGTCCTGTTTGTCGCTGTCCTATCTGCCCATTTTGGAGGTGATATCTAATTGGAGGTATATTCGCTAGAAGGTGGAGTTTGACCAACAATATGTTAAGACATGAACGGAATACAGGGATCCATGGCAGTTCTCTGAGCGGTCGTTTACTAGAGATACTACCTGAGTTAAGAGACTATAGCTGTAGCTCTAGCCATAGAGAAATATCTGCTGCTATCCCCCCAACTTTTAATATAGTAAAATATGCATGTACATATGTATACCTTAACTTGTGATAAACCTTTGCATTCTATTCCTTACCATCTATGGCTCCTCTGTTTGACTATATTTAAACATATTGCATATATGTATATCATATCATAGCTATCAATATTATCATCTATCCTCAGTTCTGGTTATCCCAATTTAATTTCAGGGTATCTAAGCCTTCGTTCTGGTTGAATTTCAGGATGGTTCGCTTCTTGTTTTTGAATAAATGAAAAATTTGTAAACGTTTGCGATCTCATATGACGAAACGGGACATGCAAACTACAAAGGAAACAGCAACAACAGCGGTGTGGCAGGAACATGAGGGCCATTTCCACTACACCACGTGCGTGCCTTTGCCTCTGCTTCTGTCTGTGTGTGTGTGCCACCAGATTGCCGCAAGGTAAAAAAGTGCACACAAAATCAACGCGACGCGCCTGGTCCTCTCATAGTATCTCCTATATCCTGTGCGTCCTGTATCTGAAACTGAGCCCAAGTCCATGCCCAGGCCCAGGCCCAGGCCCAAGCCCATGTCCTGTGTGTCCTGTATGTGTGCGTACGAGTATTTCATTCTTCTGCTCCTTTTTTACTTTTTTTCATTTTTTGCATATCACAGAGGGGTTGAGGGGTTGGGGTGCGCGGTGCGCGGTGCGGCATCATTGAGGGGTTGGAATCATCATTTGAATAATTCGACATTTGCGGCGGCCGTCGAGTCCTGGCCTAGTCCCCGAGTCCCGCTTCCACCTTTGATTTCCACCTTTCCACGCGCCACAGCCGCGCATCGAATGACGAAAATTTCGTAATAAATAAATAATCCTTTTCCCTGTGTGCGAGTGTGTGTGTCTGTGTGTGTGTGTGTGTGTGTGGAAAAACTATGCCACGAAGCAAACATCAAGCGGCGCGGGGAAAATTTGCTCGCAATTTGAAATTATGGATGAAAAGAAATGAGGCCATGCAAATGTATGTAGATACAATATGGGTATTAAGGGGTTGCCTTGTGCTTGGGGGTTGGGGATGGGATTGGGAAGGGTTGGGTAGGGCCATGGGCCAATATACATATGTGTGTGCCGCTCGGTTTAAGCCGAAACCAAAATCGAAAGCGAAATTTATCCAAATGGCAACGGCAACACCTGGCCACCATCGGCAATCGATACTCCGCGGCCTCGTCGACCTCACATTCCCCGGCTTTTGTGTGGACAGTTGCTATCCGAAATGGAATCGGATGAGGTTCATCTTTGGCCAAGGACTAGATGAGGTGGTGGTGGGGGCCATTCAATTATTCTGGGCATTAAAAAAATGTCTGTTGAAGGCTGAAGTTCCGCTCAAATCTGTTCTACTTGAGAGGAAAATGAAATGGAACTACATACATATGTATGTTAAAGATGTCATTGATATTTCATTGATTTTCTAGCCTTTCTATGCACTCGAACTCTTTGAACATGACTGATTTCTTTGCAGGATTCTGATGATCTTTAATTCTAATATTTTAATATTATTATAATTAAGCTGTAGTACAAACAGATGAATAAACGTACAAACAGATTGCTTTTGAAGGAAAATAATATTGTCTCACTATTTACATCTGCCTTAAACATGTTTCTTTTTCCTTTTTTCTCTTTTAATTTCTCTCAGTGTAATCGACATTAGCATCGTTAAATATGTGTATTTGAAAATATTTTTTTAGAAATTCATTTCCATTCCGCCCATTGTCGTCCTTTCGTTTCAACCCTTGTGCGAAAATAAAGAAAAACCAAAATCAGAGACAATTTGCCTGTTGTGCCATTTTTTAATTTTTCGCATTTTTTTGTCATTGTCCGCCTGCCATCCTGCGCCCCAGGACAACCCTCTAAGCCCCTTAACCCTTTTCCCACCCATTTTCCACGACCCAGAACCACACACACACCCCACCCCACCCCACTCCACACCCAAAACCAATTGCAAATGCAATTGCAGTTTCGTCAATGTGCCGGAAAATGCACAGCAGCACCAGCAGCGGCAGCAGCATCCTCACATCAGGGGGAAAATCGCAACAGCCCAAAACCCAAAACCCAAATCCCGAAATTCGAAATCCCAAATCCATCATGAGGTGTGCGTACAGTCATCATATCCTTCCACTCTCTCAGCTCTGCTGCTGTTCTGTGTCCTTATCCGATCCGATTTCGCTCAACTCATTAACCACTTGACTAATTGCTGCTTTTCCTGCTCCGAATCCGAATCCGGATCCGGCTGCGGCTCCTGCTACGTCTCCTGCTCCTGCTCCTGTCTAGAGGATAACTCAAATGTAATTTCCTGTATTTTCCCCTTTTTTTTGCCCTGCACTTTTGACCCAAAAGATAGACAGAAAGACACACACACAAAGTGAGAGAGTGAGAGTGAGAGGGATCACAATAGGATAATTGCGAATCGGGGATTGGCGCCTTATCGCATTACACGGGCTCCTCACTCAATTGTCCTCAGAGTCTGATGTTGTGGCATTAATCGCTCCCTTCACACCTTAACAATACCGCAAAAAGTTGCCCAGCATCCCATCCCAGCAACAAAAACATCCTCATATTCACACGCACTTTGAACCCTGATCCACTCTGAACAGTAGAAGAGAAACAAGTCGACCAGTCGATGGATACGAATAGGAATAGGATGATGGTCCCTCCCGGTCCAGAGGCCAGCATCCCCTAACCTTTCGCACCAACAGTTTTTGGTGTAAAAAACCAAGTTTTTGACATTAAACTGCAAACATGATGTTGTTATATAATACACATAATTGCTCGGCTCAAATGCGGTGGAAAGGGAAGAGCAACAGAGGCAGCAGCAACAGGAACAGCATCATTCATTGGCTCATTGCGGGGCCCAAAAGTCAAGGACCCTTGAAATTATCTGAAAAATCCCTTTTTTTTCCCTCCTGCTCCTGTGCCTGGATTCTGGATTCTGGAGTCCTGTGTCTGACAGACAGAGAGAGAGAGAGAGCGAGGGAGACAGAGAGCGAGAGTGAGAGCGAGCGAGCATCGTTTCAGTGTTTTCATTTATTATTTTTCCACCAATTTTTGTCCTTTTTTTTGGGTGTTTTGTTGCTCATAAATTGCCGCTAAATGGCTAGATGAGCGGCACCGGGGGGATGCTGCTGACTCTGGGCCTGTCATTGGTTTGTTTAGGGCTTGATGTGTCAATATTTGACAGATCAAATTGATATTTATACGTTTATGGTATAATACTCGCACTCGCACGGACTCGACTCCCCCTTCCTTTTGGGATGGTGTGTTTTGGCAGCGACTACTTAGAGCTGACTAATTGGTTGATTAATGAATTGGATCAAATTAGAGGCGCTTTTATTGCAGAGTGGACAATGGGGTCACTCCGGGTCTGGGGGTCAATCCACATCCCAATAGCCATTGATTAGTGGGGAGGTTAATGACCGTCTCCATCGATGTGGGTCTATCTATGTGTGTCTATTGATTGTCTATGAAGTTTCGTCATTCGAAATAGTCTTATAGGTAACCTCGAATGGTATACCATGGAACACGACTATCAATGGGTGGCAACAGTTACACTAATACTTATTTGGTATGCCTAATTTTTAGTTTTCAAGTTTTTTCGCATTAGAATTCCATTCCAACTAAAGTAACTATCTTTAAAATATGTTTAATGCTGCAATACTGCACCTTTAAGAACTTTAAGAACTTTTTCTTCCAATAACTTGTCAGATCTCAGAGATTTTATCATATACTCTTGAGGGTTTCACGCAGTCTTTGCGAAGACTAAGCCCTTGGTTTCTTTTGGTCCGATTGTGGATCAATCATCTCGTTAGGGGATCGCGTCGCCAGTGCATTGTCTGCTCGAGGACTTTTATCCTGCATTCCTGGCGGAGGCACAGCTGGCGGAGGACCACAGGCAGCGGACCCCTCGCTGAGGGATGACGCCTCTGTCGCGGTCTGCAGCCTCCGTTATCCTTCAAGGATCTCCCTCTCTGTTCTTTTCGCTGGAAAAGAAGGCGCCCGCTCCGCTCCGTTTTGGCAACTGTTACCTTTCCCTCCTTTCCGAACGGTACCTAATCATTATAAATTATGAATGTGGCCTCGAAAAGGGGTTAACAACTTTCTCACGATCTATAAAAAATGAAAACTGAAAAGGGAAAATGAAAATCCATTAAAACGTTTCCTCTCTCGGATCTTTCGGTCTCCGAATGGGATGCGATGCTTTTTTAGGGTGGGGTTTAGCGCGAATGTCTTGTCCAATAATTCTTTTGATACTTCTTCGATCCCCTTTGCTCCTTCCCCTTTTTTCCTGCTTCCTTTTTGGCCGATGTAACGGATTTTATCTTTGCCCCTTTTCTCAAGACGCAATCGAAGGATCGACATTTCGGAACCCATCGAACTGGTGTTCGACAAATGGCACAAAAGTGTTTTTTCCCGTGTCTGTCACTAGGATTTATGATCAAATTCAAGAGTGGTCTTCGTCGCTGTCGGCTCTTCTCCGGAGTCCTGGAATAATCAAAGTGGAGTTCGGCATGTTTTCAAATTGGAATCGAGAAGCATTTGTACTATTGACCACAAATCGGAATGTTTTTGGTTTGATTTCTGCACTCTTTCCTCCACGTCGCGACGTCATCGTTTGTTCAGCAACTTTTCCTATTTACATTTGTTTGTTTATCGTATTTATTCTCTCTATTATTACAATTATTATTGTTATTATTATTATTATTATTGGCATATGTATGTGTTGTCTAGCTACATACATATGTATGTACATATATGTCTCCCAATCTGTCTGTCTTTCTACCCGTCTGCCTGCCTGCCTGTGAGTGCAGCATTGGAAAAGTGTACAATTTCATTTGTGGTCTGGGTCCTGCCCTGGGTTCGTCCTACGTTCCCACCCACCCACAATGTCCTTGTCCTTGCAGTCGTTTGCCAGAATTTAGCCGCCAATGTAACAAACGCAACTGAGAAAATGGTAGAAAAAAATAAAGAGAAGGGCAATGGGCGATGGGAAAAAGCCGGAGCAAATTTCCAAATGAAGACGGACCTGGGATCTAGAGGAGAGCGAACCGTGTAATGTGGATAACATTTCAGGAGGAGGCAGGACATCACCAACAGCAACAACAGAAACAACAACAATAACTGCAGGAGTAAGAAAAGGAGCAGCAGCAGTAGCAAAAGCAGAAGCAAGAACAGGACTTGGCGATGAAGTTGCTACGGAAATTCGTTATTGTGTTACCACAGGCGATGTGTCTGTGTCCCAATGTTGTTGCCAGTGCCCCCATGCGGCATCCCCATCCACATCAACATCAACATCCACAGTCCGTTTCAGTTCTAATAACAACAATGTACAGTGGGATGAAATACGAGAGAGAGGATGCAAGCCTGTGGCCAGTGACCTGTGAGCATAACCAAAACATTTGGCTGTAATTAGATTCTATTCGATTAAATATCGATAAATTTTCATTTTGCCATGATTCGTAGGCGGCTTCCTGCCGAATCCTTGCTTTTGAGAGAACGAAAAATCGATTACTTATCAATAAGCTATCGATAATGGAATGTTATTTTGTTAAGCTTCGATTATACGAACCTTCTTGCGGTGCCCTTTGGTGACTTTAAACCCCAAATGAAACTCCGTTCAGATCGCAGCCACTGTGCAGCGGCAGAGATGCTAGCGTCTACGCTGGCTATGGCAGAGAGAAGAGCAGCGCACAACGCACGGCGCCGTCCACCGTTTTGCCTGGAATAAGAAGGAGCGACCTTTTGCATACACGACAATATTTTAATATGCAAAATTTCAAATACTACTTACACACACATACACGCAGAGAAAGAGCAAGACTCACACACATATAGATACACGTATGCATACGCAGGACATGGCCATAAGCACACACACACACACCGAAGGCCTCGCATGGGGACGCAGACATCCTGCTTGGTGATTCCTTTGGTCATATGCCCGACAGAGGACAAACGATGGCAAGGACCTGCCCGGACCGCCCGGTAGACAGGGTTACTGGCGATGGGGAAGCCAAGCAGAGAACGACTGAGAGATACATATGAAGAGAGAGAGAGAGAGAGGGAGAGAGGGAGAAAGGGAGAGAGGGAGAGGGAGAGATTGAGAGGAGGGGGCACTGGGTGGGTGGGTGGTTTACGTGGACCCGTGGCCGCCCGCTAGGCAGTTGGCAGTGCCCGGCGCGCGTGGGCGTTCTCTGGTCGCCAGAGAGTATCCAATTCGAAAAATTTTGCAAGCCATCCAAGCGGAATTGGCAAGGACGACAACGACTCAGGACGCAGGACGCAGGACTCAAAGTCGGAGTCGGAGTCAGAGCCGGGCTGTTGCTTGCCTTTTTTTCATTTCCTCTTCCGTTGGGCGGTGTCCACCGAAGCGCATCATCAACAAGGCAACAGCTCCGAGAGCCCGAGCACACACATATGAACAGGAGGCAGTAGGCAGGAGGTGGAGCGCAAAACGACCCCGGGGGCCCACAGGAGAGCACCGGTCCGACCCGGGCCCACTGCAGGTGGTATACGGACCCGTCCATCCGTTCGGCCGTTCGGCTGTTGCCAGGGGGATTCTCGTTTGGTGGCATATTGAAACGTTGAGCAGACTCGCTCTCTTTCTATTTGCATTTAGGTCGCAAAACCGAACCCAACCGAAACCCAACACATCCCCCAATACCCTCTTGACCAGCTATAGCTCTTCTTCTGTGGGATATGTATATATACATCGTAGAAGCCAACAAATCCATCCATCCATCCATCCATCCATGCATCCATACGTCAGGCAGTCAATCAGAAGCAGCAGCAGCAGCAGATCCTGATTTACGCAGGTAAAGTTGACTCCATTTGAGCCAGTCGTATTTGCATTGTTGTGGCCAGGACAGGCCGATGATGTGGGACACAGAACGGGTGTGTCCTGTCCGTGCGTGTGGCGTGTGGCAGGGGCCATAAACCATATACCTATGGTATGGTATATTTACATAGGCATCGACCTGTGGTGGATGAGAATCGACAGTTCTGGCCCAACCCCATACCCCCTGCCTCTGCCGACAGTCGATAATGTGTTTGCCTGGACAAATATAGTACGAGTATGCTGCGCAGTTGGTCAATGGATGGAGGGGATGTGAAGAGTCCTCTCTATCTGTCACTGTACAGTACCGAATCGAATCCTGAACCCGAACCCCTTGGCGTGCGCTCCAATGATGGCCACTAATTGGGGCGGGCTCTGGCAAATCGATTGCATAGTTGTTCTACGCAGCCAGGTGGAGATCTGGGGAGTGGAACTACAAAGGCGAAAGGCGTTTGTGGAGTGGGGAATGGTAAATGGCGAATGGTGAAAGGAAATCGCCAGCTTGCAGTTGTCGCCTCATGTGGAGCTGCTCATGGGTTGCCGGCGTCCTGCCAAGGCTCTTGTCGCAGGACTTTTGCGGGCTGTTGGCGCAGTTTTATATCCGCTACCAAATGATATGATGCGTGTTCTATATATATGTACATATGTATACCTACATATACATATATATATCTAAATATGTGTATATGATTATATATACATACATACATACTACATATATATGTATGTGCGTATCTATATGGTGTGTTCAGGTTGTTTTTTGAGCGTGCTCGTGTTGTTGTTTTGACAACATGCGAGATAAAAGTGAGACTGTCGACGTCATCGTGGGATTTTTGGGAATATTTAACAGAAGAAACCAATAAAACCTAATGATATGAAAAAATGCAATTTTCTGAAACTCGAACGCTCCAACAAACACACACACACACACATATGGGTACATACACACAGATATTCGCGTACAATGGGGCAGTGCTACGTCCTGTCGCGCTTTAAGCTCTGTTCACACTAACGGGCACATCCACCGAAGCGGGAAAGGATGTAGGGACTACCACTGCTTCTACTACTACTATTCCCGCAGTTACTTTCAGTGCTATGTAAACTGTTACTTAAACTGTGATCTCTACTGTTACTGCTACTTATACTCC
This sequence comes from Drosophila algonquin, assembly GCA_035041765.1. Taxonomy (NCBI): domain Eukaryota; kingdom Metazoa; phylum Arthropoda; class Insecta; order Diptera; family Drosophilidae; genus Drosophila; species Drosophila algonquin. Next base: position 618,308 of record JAWNKY010000339.1, on the reverse strand, counting down.
TGCTTCTGCTGTTGAAAACACTGCTATAACTTCTGTTACCACTTCCATTATAACCTCCACAGTCCCTGCTTTTTGTCGCTGCTATTCCATCCTTTACTGTGACTACTAGTTCGACTGTTACTGCTCCTGGTCACTGGCCCTCACACAGGTCCTATGTACAGTGTCTAGTGTAAACGGGGCTTAACTTTGATTTTCCGCTTCAAAAATCACAAACATCCAAAGGAGCGCTCACGTTGGTCCAAGTCGTTACTTCCACTACCACATCTGCTCGTCCTACCTCCATATCCAGCTCCTGCTCCAGCTCCATCTTCTGCTCCTCCTTTAGGTCCTTCCACGATTGTCCCCGCTGTCATATGTGAAGTTCTGTTGGCGTTTGTGGATTTTTTGCTTACCGACTCGCCTCCCTTTCTCCTCCTTCCAGGAAAAAAAAAACAACCAAAGTGAAACTGAGAAAATTTGGAACGCGAACTTAGCTTCAAAAGGAAATGTCTCGGGCGAAGAGACGGTGAGTCGGAGAAAGAGAGAAAATGAAATGATAGACAACGGCAAAACATAAACATGGCATCCAACACTTGTCCACTGGCCTGGCAAATGGATTGAGAAGCAGTGCGAGGAGGAGCTAAGGAGGAGCACATGACAGGGCTCCCCTCGCCTCCCATTCGGGGGGTAGCAGACCATACATAAATGACAATGTTTTACCGCTAAACGGGGACATAAGAAGGGCCAGGGCTGAGAGGTGGCCAGTGTCGGTTGGGATGGGATGGGAGGGCGGACGGACCGGATTGCCAATGGCCAAGAGTCGGGCATGTAAGCAATTTTCCAAAGTACTTAGTCAGCATCTTTTACCCCTTTGACTCGATTTCCCACTCTACCTCTCCCTCTCCCTCTCTGTCTCAAGACTCACTCTCTCTTCCACTCATGTCCTGTGATGTCCCGGTCCGGGGTGACCGTTCGTCACACTCACACGCGCATACAGTGGCGGGGGGGGGGGGCACCCACGCATGGCATGGCCCGCCTGAGATACCGAGGGTTATGTTATGTCCTGTCACTGGCTACATCCACGCGATAAGCCCCAGTCCCCAGCTCCTGGTCCTGGTCCTGCCCCTGCTTCCAACTCCCGCGGCCTATCTTGTGGGCCTGCCCCAGACTCCTGCCCCAACTCCTGGAAAACATTTTTTACATTTATTTATTTCTATTTTTTAAACACATATTAAGCCGCAAAAATATGGCCTGGTCCGTGCTGAGTCCCTGCCTGAGACTGTGTCCTCTCCGTGCATGTTTTATTTTGTGTTTCTTTTTTTGGGTGGTGTTCTAGAATTTGCCAAGACGCAAAAGGACATTGGCAGCAGCCGGGGGAGGTATATAGTGAGGGGGTTGGCGTCGTCGCTGGTCTTCTAATTCAGTCGATAGCCATTCATTGGAAACGCTTGATTGATGCTCTGGCCTTGTCTGCTGCTCGATGATAAGCGGCGAAAGGCGAGAGACGAAGACCACGGGCATGCGATGACTGTTAACCCCCTGAAGCCCCAGAAGCTCGTCCATATTCCTACCCCCTTCACGCATCCCCCTCCCACTCGTGGAAAAGGCTGATTTCCACAATTGCCAGGCGATTCAATTTTTCACTTTGCATATTTCTCTGTTCAGTGGGGAGGGAGGGGAATGGAGTGTTTTTGCAATAGATATGAAACTAGAACGAATGGAAGTTTTCATAGTAAACAGCAGTTTAGTTAACCCTACCAATCCACGACGCCATGACAATCGAGTGTCATCGGAGGCCTATCGAAAGTAATGTTGGATGCAAATAAGTTCTCCCCAAGAAATAAGCATATTATATTATTGAATTATTTGATAGGCGATCATTATATATTATTAGATCTTTAAAATTGATAGAAATAGATATCACATAACGATAATGAGAGTTCAAATACCAAGATATTGGACCCAAAATAGTACCCCTTACATATTTCAGCAATTGAAGTTAAACTTTTGATGGTCTAAAATAATATTAGAAGGTATTTTTTACCTGTTTTATGAATTAAACAACATGGATGCCTAATTTGACTGATAGATTTTCTCTAAAATAAAATACTTGTATAAACAACAATTCTAATGGATTCTTTCCCTGATGTCTCACCAGGATTTTTATTATATTGTATTATAAAAATAAAAGCGTAATAGTATTCAATGGGCTGGCGCCTAGTCTCTTTACATTTCTTCTGAATAAGTGAAGTGAACCATCGATATTAAACCTAGTATATAAGCCCCATCGACTGCCTATTCAAGGAGTATCCAATTCCGAAGTTAATGATTCCTTTATCGTAGAGATATTTTTTGGCATTTTACTTCATTCTCATGCAGTTTTTGTGCAGCCCTTTTGCGGCGTAGGGGATCTCGTTGCTCGTCGCAGGCGAATTTCCGATTGAACTGCGACTTCAATTCGCCCTGCTCCGATTTAGGGGTCGTGTTCCGACTCGAGGCGTCTAAGTTTGGATGTGTGGAGACTGAATTCCGATATGTGCGTTTCGATCGATCACGATATGTAGCGGCTGCATCACGATGTGTAGCGGTAGCATAACGGTATGTAGTGGCAACATCACGAGATGTAGCGGCTACAGTAGCATCACGATGTGCGGCGCCTTTATCCCAAAGTGAAAAGGTCACTTCCCGATGTGTAGGCTGTATCGGGTGGAGCCGCTGGATCGGCTGGAGCCGCTGGATCGGCTGGGGCCGCTGGATCGGCTGGGGCCGCTGGATCGGCTGGGGCCGCTGGATCGGCTGGGACTCGGCCTTGACGTTCTTGGTAGCCGCAGTAGGCGTATTATGGTAAAGAGGTCGCTGCTGCCCCTTCTTATACTTGAGATTTTCGCTTGGCCTGTGCGATTCCGATGGCTCCATGGAGTCAACGAGAACGCTCGAATTGGATGTCTTCTTGGGGAGTGCAAATCCGGCAACGCTACGGCAGTCGCTGGGGCTGGGGTCTTGGCTTGTGGCAATGCCCCGACGCTCCAGCAGCTCCACGAGCTTGTCCTCGATAATCTGGTTGATATTCAGCTCTGCCATCACCTCGCTGAGGACTTCCTTGACGGTGTTGCGAATGGGAAAGGTCGGTTCTGGTTTGGGCCGCAACTTCTCCAGCACTTCTTCGGTGATCAGGGCAAAGCGCAACTTGGTTCCTTTTGACATGGTGCGGTTTTTTCTTTTTTTAAAAGGACCCTTGAAATTTTTGTGGACTATTGAATTTAGTACTGTGAAATTTATATGCTTCTGAGCATCTAATTTCAATTGAAACTCCAGAGGCTACTTCTACTGGGGAATCGGCTTCCCTTTCTGCTTTCATTTATATTTTTTTCCTGAATTTCATTGCTCCGATTGTCCTCGAGAGCGCACTTCCTTGTGAATTGGAATGCTCGCCTTTGTTTTGGTGACATGTGACAGGTCGTACTTCCCATTATTGGCACATTGTGCTTTGTCATGGAACTCTCATGGTTTTCTGGGGGTAAAACAAAGCCAAAGGACTCGCTCCTGTCCAAAGCTCCCTCGCTCTCTTCCTGCACTCTGCTCAATTAATAAAGATGAATAAGTCAGTTAGTTCGCAGTGTGACATGCTCACCTTGATGTGCCCTACCCTATGCGACCGCGACCCTATGCGATCCGATCCGAGCCAACCCTCGAGTGAGAACGAAGGACCCACTCGCTTGCATTTCCTCTACTCAAAATGCTCTCGGTGACATTTTCGGGTCATTGTGACGGCACTTCAGGAAACCAAAAGGAAACGACGAGCAAAACGATCTTGGCCAGCGTCTTCGTATTCGCGAACCCTTTATATTGGTGACCCAGACCCATCAGGCGACACTCAACCCCTTGGCAGATGTCAGGGCTCAGGCCTCAGGCTGAGCCTCGAATGAAAAATGATAATAATTTCCATTGAGGCAATTATAATCGTTATGTATGTAGGATAGCTGTGTGTACCTGAATGCGGGATGGTTTTCGGGTCTGGCTCTATCTGTGGGATTAACTCGATTTACGAAAGGGTTACGCATGCATCCCGCTTCGATCTTGGATGTCCCAATAACAAAATAACTGAATTCCCATTTCCATTTTCATTCCCATAGCCATAGCTATAGCCAGGTAGCTACCGTCTCTCGTCTCCTGTCTCCTGTGTGAGTTATGCGCAATGAATCTGCACAAAAGCGCGCTTCTTTGCCTACCTAATGCGCCGCGTAGGGGTAGGACGGTAAACGGGACAGAACGGGATGGGATGGGTCTGAGAGCGGGTTAGGGGTAGAAGAAGTGCTTACAAATTACGCAAATCTGGCGCGTCACGTTCTCCAGCCAACACCAACCAACTCACACACACACTCACACACACATTAAGATCGACAGTCACCAAGATCGGAAGCAGCCCATTGCAATTATCACTCTATCGCGGGTCACCTATCGCACTTAGTGCGCGTCGAAGTCTTATCGGACAGATCCGCATTGTGCTTTTACCAGTCGCCGTAGTAGGGGTTTGGTTATCCGAACGGATTGCCCAACTGATCGGACGCACTGATCAAGTCAAGTGGTCTCGACGAAGTGCCATCAATTAGGCAATTCGCATTGTTCGCTAGATCTTTTCGCCGCCAGCTCGAGATCACTTCAATGAAGAACCCTGATCACAGATAGCCACGAGAAAGAAAGAGAGAAAGAAAGAGAGAGAGAGAGGGAGAACTGTAGGAGGGTTTCGCTATCCACATGGGGCGCCGATTGTCCCTGATCCGAATCTAAAAAAAATTTTGGTTTATTTGCCATTTTATGCACCATCATACCAATAGGCAAAGCAGGTCTTAAATATCTATATTATTCGATCTTCTTAAATATCTTCACTGCTAACCACAATCCGCCGTTTAATGTAAGCTTTTTAGGAAAAAGATTCACCAGTGGCTGGTTTTGGGAAATTAATATATGACAGGACATAAAGCTTTAGATTGATAAACTCATCAGAGGTAAGGGAATGGTGACCCCGAACCTCGCTTTCGGCATAAAGTTTGAGTGGTGACACATCAACCCAGCGACTTGGGCATGGGGGAACACAGATCGCTGCAGATTGATAAACTAATCAGAGTTGGGAAAAGTAAGGTATGACCCTGAGAACTGAAGGGACTTTGTCGACTTGAAGACAACCTTTGGTAGCCCTCGAACCGCATTCAGCCCTGAAGTTTGAGTGGTGACATTTGCTCAGTGGCTGCTTGGGGGCAATTTATGTATACAGGTCCAGACATGAAAATTAGCCAACGGATGGAGTGAAAAGTGTGGAAGCCAAGGAGCTCCCCTGTTTAGCTCTGAGAGCTTGGAATTTTCAATTGTCTTCCCTTTGAGCTCAACCTTTTGGTTTGTGTGTTTTTCCATCTAGTTCTGTTTGATATCACAGGCGAGAGGCATTTGTACAAAATGTAATTGTGGAACGTTCTGTGGTGTGGGTTGGCCAAGCCAAGGCCATGGTCCAGGCACAGTCCCAGTCCCAGTCATAGGGTTGAATGGTAATGGCCGCGATAGCCAGAGCTTTTGGTCTCTCTGCTCGCCATTAGGGGTGGACTGGTGCGATTCGATTCAATCGTTATCCAAAAGTATGGCTGGGCATTCAACGAGCAAACGGGGGAGCGAGCTAGAGGCAGACAAGGTGAAATATGTACAATTTCAATCCACTTCCGGGCGCAGAGCGGCCCACTATACAACTGGCAGCCACTTCAGACCCAGTGGCCGTCCATCACGGGCCACTAACACTAACGACAAGGCAATACAATGTCTTGGTGCTGCTCCTTGTCCAGAGTTGTACAGAGTGCGAGAGGGAATGAGGCGGATAGAAAGAGAGGGAGACAGAGAGAGAGAGGCCCCCGTCCGGAGTCCAGTTCTCACTTCGAGTTTGGTTCTGGTTTCGACGTTTTGATGGGGGCAGTACAGCGTCGCTCCAACAAAGGGGTCAATACGGGACTTTCCTTAGGTGGATAGCACCCGCACCCACACACCCACCCCCACCCACTCTCCACACCCTCTTTTGGGCTGGTCAACCCCCTCATCCACTCCATGTTTGCCCGCGTGCCACGGACTGTGTTCGCATTCAACCCCCTTCGACAGATTGACTTTTATGTTGATAACTCCGATGTCGCTATGTTTGCATCGTTCTGTTCCTGCTTCCTGCTGCCCCTTTTACGTTTCCTTTCCATTCGACGACTTTCCTCCCCCTCCTGGTGGCCGTTCTCCTCCTCCGCCCTCTGTGTTGTGTGTACAAGTTGTCCAGTCCACTACAAAACTCTCTCGCTTCTGCCTTCTCTCTCTCTTGTTCTCTATTATTCAATGTCTCACCCCTCAAGTGGCCATTTTGGATTTTTGGACGTTTCCCTTCACCTCCCCGTGGTATACACCCACTTGCTCTGGACAGTACGCCTCTTTATCCACCTCTTATATATAGTACTCCTCTCAGAAGGTAGATATCCGTCTCCTGCTTCTTTGCAGCCTCCTCCGGACAGTATTTCTTGTCTGAAACTTTTCCGTGGAAATACACCTTCTTCTTGGCATCTTCTGTGGCCAGGTTACCGAACCATTGATTAAAGAACTCTCAGTCGTGGAGGAAGCAGCCATGGAAGGGATTAATGTCCGTCCGCTGACCACTCCCTGTGGCTCTTGAACCACATGAATCCATTCCAATCCATTCACACAGCAATTCCTTAGGAGTGTATGTGTTGTGGTATGGTTGCTGGCAAATCCGTAAATTAGTTGCGTCCCTCAATAATATGGGTCTAAGCCCCAGTACAATGGCCCAATCCTTTTGGCCGAGAACTCCTCACATACTCGTACGTACAACTCTATTGCCCGGGACCCTGGCCGAGCGACAGCCTTATCCTTTTGACTTGACGATGTTTTTATGATGCCCACTCCTGTTCGGAGAACGGGACCAAGGATGAAGCTCGTGCTCCTTGTTCGCCTGGCCGTATTAAGACAAAAGGTTAAATTTAAATTTGAAATTACGACCTGGGTATGGGCGAAAACGGGGGCGAGGGAGAGGGCGAGGCACGGCTCGAGCGAGCATCACGTCCCACATTCACGGCCTGCGTGCTCCATTCGCCCTGGCCATACATTGCAATATGGCTCTAACCTCCAGGAACCGCCATGCTAGCCCCTGCCCCCGCCATTCCTCCCAGAAAACATCCATCCATCCCGGAATTCTGGACGAAGACCGTTGCTGAAACCAGGCGCCTTCAAGTTTTTGCCACTGAAGCATATTGTTCTCTTGGAATTGGATTGTTGGGTTAGGTGTAAGGTGTAGCAGATGGTGTGGATTTTCCCCTGACCAAATGTGTGTGCTGTCTCTGTCTCTGTCTCTGTCCCTGTACCCTTATCTTTCTCTTTCTCTGTTTCTGTTTCTATCTCTGTCTGTGCTGCTGGTCGAAATCGAGGCAAAGAGTTGGCTGGTAACCCGAAGACCCCACCACCACACAGTGGGTGGTAAGTTGCCGAGTGGTTCGAATGAAAGAAACTTCTCCCAAAGAGAAATGGGCAGAGTGTGGAGTGTGGAGTGCGGACTTGGAGTAAAGGCTAGGTGGATTCGTCGTATGCTAATGGACATTCGAGATTTTGGTTTTGGGTATTTTAAGCAGTTCAACGCCAGTGTTCAGGTCTCTTCAGATGCTGTTTAGTCGGGTTTCGGGTTATCCTCTTTGTGTCTCTCTCTCCCAAGACGAGGCTGAGACCCAGCTTGGGGAAAAGCCGATAAGTACGCTTTATGCCCTTAGAATGCTACGTGTGGGGCTTGGGCTTGCGATGGTATGGTCCTCGTCCTGGTCCTGGTCTCTCGGACTCTGGGCTCATGATACTCATTTTGTGATTGTGTGATGATGGATGGGACATGTGCCAGAGGATTGGGGAATCGGGGAGGAATGCCGATAGCTGTCGAAGTTGGGTCGGGCTGAATGGCTCGAAGAATGGGCGAAGAATGGATGGCATGGGATGGTGTTAGTGGGTTGTGGGCGTCGATACGGGTGTGGGGAGCCGCAGGGCAGCCAAGGGCCAGTTGCATTTGTCCTTGTGCTATTGAGCGGGAGCTGGCTCTCTTTTCCTCTCCTCACCTCTTCTGTCCTGTTGTTCGCTCAAGTGTGCCGGAAAAAGGATTCGAACGATTTAGCATTCGAAATAAGTTGTCCCGGATCCCGTGTCCTATGCCCCATGTCCTGTGTCCTGTGTCCCGTGTGGGTCCTGTGGCTGTGTCTGGCATCTGTTTGTTTGCATTACTCTTACCTGATATCCACGCCCACTGCCCCCCATCCAAGGTGGCCATTAGATATATAAAATATGCATGCAGGATAAACATAATTCGGGGCATGCGAGTAAATACTTTGTCAAGATTTGACCATGATTGAGTGAGTGTTTGCTTGCTGACTTCGTTGGGCATGTGGGTTCTATTTGGGTTCCTTGGAGTTCCTTTGGGGTTCGCTGGGACCGGGGCGGTCCCCCCAATGTCACACAAAGGTTAACTAGCCATAATTTATACGGTCGATTGAATTTCGCATATTTCTTTTTCGTTTGGCAAAGTGTGGGGTCAACTACATATCTGAATAAATATGATTCAATGGAGATACAGTTGATATCCTGCTGGTGGGGTCAACTACGTATTATTTAATGGAAAAATTAAAGGGATGCTTTTCATATTAGTAGGTTCTATAATCTGGAGATATCGAGGCTTCCATATGAATTCTAGAGATTTTGTGTATGTACATATGTGTGAGCTTATGATTAATGCGGGGAGGCGACGATCTCTTCGCGATGTCTCTTAATGTTGCATCTATGTATCTCTCTCTCTCTCTCCGAATTCGAAAAATTATAATAAGATATTGAGATTAAAATCACGAGTCTTTTAGGTAAATGTTCGTCCTAGAAAGAGATCATTCCATGAAAGCTGAGTGCTAAAAAATGTTGTAGGAATGTGGTTTGGTATTTCAGTTAAAACTTCCTTTTGGCCAGCCTTCTTCATAGATTCTAGGGAAATGATCTCTAATACATATTCCAGTGGTTACAATCCGACATTGTTTGCTTAGAGGTCCATAGCAATATTTTTCTCCATTATGTTAAAGATATCCTTTAGATATAGTTTCTGATGAAGAGCTCCCTTATAAAAATATCTATTAGGTTGGATTTGCTTTGAAAACTGTTCTATTCGAGGTTGGTTACATGTCGGGACTTTGGATGTAGGAAATTAATCTCCCACTTTCCCTCTGGGGAGAACCTAAACGCTCGCATTTCGCAGACAATTTCCCAAGTAATTGGGCCACAAAAAGGACCCGCGACGCTGTCAGCGATTTGAATTTGAATATGAATATGAATACGAATATGAATATGAAGGCTATAGGAGAAATAAAGAATAAATAAAGAGCACAGCACAACCGAAATAATGGCTGTGTCATTTCCCTATTTTCGAGTCCTATTATTAACCATTTGAAATATCATACCATCATGTGGGATGTGGCCTGAGGGAGGGCAGGGTGGTGCAGGGGTGAGGTGGTGCCATCATAGGAAGTGGGGACGAACGCCCAGGACCATGTGTGTTGTTGGTTGTTTTTTTTTCTGTCCTGGCGCGATATCCATTAGCTAATATTAAAATCATTCTTTTTTGAGTTGAGCTCGACTCAGACTGAATGGCGCTGGCAGCGCACAGAGTCCCAGCCACAGGACTCCCAAATTGCTGCCCCTGCTGCTGCCGTAAAAAGACAGGGCAACAGACATACACACACACACACACACACACAGACATACGCACAATCAACAATCACGCACTCACCCACGGACACAGAGAGAGAGAGAGAGAAAGCCGGACGGATGGGCTGGAGGAGGTACGAATGAGATGAATGGGCCTGGCCCCGGATGGCCTGTCCGGGATCCAGAGCAGGAACAGGAGCCGGAGCAGGAGCTAGAGATGGAGCTGGAGATGGGGCAATGGGCACAAATGTACCGAGTTGGTCGTCGCATTGTTTAATGAAAGTTCTTTCCCAAAAACTTTCTACGGCTTTTCCCCATGTAACGCAAGCCGCTTACGGGAACGTGTGTGTTTTCTCCTTCTGCTTCTCCTTTCTCTGTCTTTGTGGCAGCGTGTCTATGTCTGTATCGGTGTGGGTGTGGGTGTGCGTGTGTGTGCCTTGGGACATTGGCCGCACGTATGCAAATGTGGCTGCGGCCTGTGATATCTGGAATGAGCCGGCGGTAGGTTGGGTGGCAGGGTGGTGGCGCGACGTGCGATGTCAGACGGCAGTTGACAGCATGTTTATTTGTTTGCCTCAGCCTCTGCCTCCGCCTCGTGCCTCAGCCACCACCTACGCTCTGGCCACTATGCCACATGTGGCACAGACCACTCCATGGTGTGGTCCAGAGAGTGTCCAAAAGCTTCAATGGCCCCTTTGGCAACTGACTTAATCGAGTGTGAGCGATGATCTGGATAAGTGAATGCATTCATTAGATGTGTGAATAGTTGCTCAGAGAGCAGTTGCAAAATATTCAGTATGCAAATTCCTCCATTGAATAATGCGGCAAATCGAGTGTTATAAGTGAGTGCATTCATTAGTTGTGGGAGTGTTTTGCCAAGCAGGTGAAATGAATTCCAGAATGAGTAAGGAAATTGTAAATGTATATTCAAAGAATTTTTGAAGGCATCTCGAAGTGATTCCATACGTGTGGAAGTATTCGAAACATCACCTATGTACATATGTATATAACTGACACAAAGGATGGGAAAAATCTATGAATAATTCAAAGAATATGACTGCATTGAATCTCAGATTCCAAACGAAACGATACGAGTATATACATATATCTACATTCATAGGTATCTCCTCGTGGCGTGCGAGTATCTGTGTGAGTTCAGTAGCGAGAATGCAGAATGAATGCCCTTCCCGAACAATTCCCGAGACTGTCTTTTGTTGACCTGGCGGCGTACAGTGGGAATATGAGGACTACACAGCCATCGCCTGGCGCTACCCCAACCGCCTGCACATGTCCACTCGTTGGTCCGACAAAATGCTGACAACGGGACATGCGCATCCTGCATTTCACTCTCGTATGTGAGTGGCAGTGTGAGTGGCAGTATGTGTCTTCTGTATGTGTCTGGAATGCGTCTCTCTATCTGTGAATGTCTGTCTGTCTGTCTGTGTGTGTGCGTGTGTGGATTGTTGTTGTTAGCCAGGACTTAGGACTTTTGGTCCATTTAACATGTCTCGTAATAATTGTGATTGGGGTTTATTTCGCATTCATTTGAATATGAATTAGCATCGTTTCGTATTTAAATATCCAACAACAATAGTTGTGAATAGTATGAGTATTTCTTTTCGTATGTTTTTGTGTTAGTGTGTGTGTGTGTGTGTGTGTGGGATGGGTTGGGCTGGGGGTGGTGTGAGGATTGGGGGTGGTGGTGGGTCATCGTTGAATGGACTGCAATAGAATAGAATTTTGCCAATTTAGATAAAAGGGAGAATCTTGTTGCGATGCTATCTCTGGACCATTGGACACCCACATACACATGCGCAGACAGACGTCTTGGCAGCAGGACATCCTAGGTGTGGTGTGTGTCTGTGTGTGTGGCAGCTGGCCACATGAGTCCTGAGCCCCTGAGTCTTGAATCCTGAATCCTGACTTGGGTGGTTGACACTCGTTAAGACGCAGAAAAACTATGAAACATTTTTTACTGTCAGTTGCCCCGTGGCCCCCCTCCCCCGGTTCTGCAGTACAGTAACCCAACAGATTTCCACTCGAAAGTTTCCTCAAATTGAAAGGACACGAAACGAAGCGATAGGAGAGGAGAGGAGAGCAGAGACAGGGCAAGGGATTGGTTTGAGACAGCTCTTTCCGCACTCATCGTCTTGGAGGTGGAGAGAATTTACTGTTATTAATTAGTGCAAAACGGCCCTTGGGGGACCCTTGGGTTGCCCATCTTTTAGTTCAGGGTTCGGTGGTTCGGGCCAGCCCTATCCCTGTCATGTGGCTTTCCTGATTAAGGATATGCGCTGACGGTAAAGGAGATAAAATGATTTTGCGGAATGTCTGGCTGGCCAAAGGGGGACATGAGTGGATTCATCTGTGAATATTATCCACTTTAGACTGATTGTATTCAGCAATTGCTTGAGTGATGTATGAAGAGCGTAAATCAGGCGAAATTGGATTGAATTTTCATTTATTTTTGTTGGTATTTTAGAGAAATATATTACAGCAATCAATTATTGTTCTCTAGAGAAGACATATGTATGTGTACAGATATGTATATGTAGGTATATACATACATATATATATAATCACTAGCATAATTATGCGACCAAATGGTGGTATAGGTGCTATTCATCGTTAAACGATTATGGATTCTTCTCGCAAGTTGTAAATGGATACAATATCCAATATATCTACATATATTGGATTCATAGGTTCAAAGGAAGACATCTCGAGGGTCAGTCTATTAAGGATCGCTTCCATTGGGAGCCCCTAGTTTCCTGCCTATATGCACGGCTCTCCCTTTAACCCACTCCAAAACAATCGGCTCTTGGCCCCCCTGTTGATTCTGTTTCGTTTGTATTGCGGTGAATTGTATCAACAAAAAGACAGACAGAAATTGTTTTAAAAAATTGCCCATCGCCTACCGGCAGGAGATTGAATAAAGGACACACAGGACACACAGGCCAAATGGCAAATAGAGAGCATAAATTTGATCAGAGAACTTTTGGATTTTCAGGGACTGTTGCTGGTGTTGCTTTGTGTGTTGTTTTGTTGTGTCTGAGGCAGACAACGGGATATCAGTCCGCAGATACATGCCCTTTCACACTGCATCCCGCATCCCTGCACCCCACCACACTCCCATCCACCTATCTATCCATATATCCATCCCCTTGACTCTCCATCCACTGTATGTGTGTCCAGGTTCTGCGTTCCATCATTGGCAACACATTAGATCATAAATAAAATTAGAGCGCGCCGCTTCAGAGGCGACTCCTGTCCATTAGGAGCGCATCGATATCAGATACGCCTGGTGTCTGTCTGTCTATCTTTCCCTGTGTGTGTGTGTGTGTTTCGTATCTGTGTGAATGGGTTGTGTAATATTGATTAAATTGGTGAAACAGTTTTTTTTTTTTAAATTACTGTAAAATTTCGCACACTCACCCAAAGGCACATAGACCCCGGCCAGAGCGCTGGAGTGGTGGCTGGGCCATACACCCATCCCATCGCATCCCATCGCATCCCATTTCATATATGTATGTATGATATCCCATGTCCGTGTCACCCTTTCGGCCATTATCCGTTCGATTGCTTGCTTCTGCTGCTGCTAATAATATTGACACAAAGGATACTTTCTGGTCGCGCACTCCACACAAAAGGTATGACAGGGAAAAAATGGAAAACTGCTACAAAAAGGAGTAGCAGGAGGAGGACGAAATGCAGCAGCAATAGCAGCAGCAGCAGAGGAGGAACGGCTTTGATCGGTGAAGTCAATTGTAACACATCGAATTGTTCGCATTGATAGATTTTGATTTATTTGCAGTTATTTATAGGCCTTCAACTCTTTCTCTCTCACTCACTCTATCACCGATTCGCGTGAGTGTGTGTTTTCGGGATGACTCGACGGCTCATTGGACCCGTGAGTGAGTGAATGAGAGGTGAGTGGAACTTCAGTTGCGACATAAGATTATCCGTTCTTATCCTCGATTTTTGGTTTTTACCCTTTTAGTCACATTGGACAGCACAGGATTCGCACAGGCAATGGCACAGTCACATGCACATCCGCAGATACACAGCCAACACAGGCAGCGAGAGAGAGAGAGAGAGAGAGAGAGAGAGAGAGGAGAGCACTGACACCCAGCATGAACGTGCAGAAAGGATACAGGACTCACCAAGGTGGTCCACCGTCCCGATGCTACGTGATGCACATGGTCCACATGACATCTGCATATTTCTCTTATATCTTCCTCTCTTCTGTCTTTTTTTCTTTTTTCGCTTTCCATATTTTTTTCTTCAACTGCAACTCATTCCAGGCACACGACTCGCAGCGTGCGAGGGCTTTCTAAATAGTTTTCAAGCTACGAAAATCTTCGAGGAGAGACTGAAGAGAGTTGTTCTTAATAGGATTAAATGGGATAATTTGGGAAGATGTTAAGCTATCCATTACTAAAATACACAAAGCATGTCTTTGATATATTAGTATTTGCCTCTATACTGAACGATAACAATAATTCAATTCCATAAAGCATTCCTTAACTATTGCTTCAGTTACTCAATAAGCTTATTTATGCATATATACATATGAATGGACAGTATATGTTATAATAAATGATGATGAACTATTCTCTTTCTCTGCAGCTTTTTTATGATAAATCATGTCCTCAAATTAACAATAAAACATCTCTCAATAATTCATTGATTAAACTTTTTTATTTACCAATAATTACATATGTACAATGAATGAAATTTAAACATGTAATCTCCTTTCGGATTGTATGCTCAAGGCTTATATCCCTGCTTAGTCCCTACCCGTGACAAGCTTCTTGTGTATTCTTGAGACTTCTCTCGGCCGGCCTCTGCGTTGTGCCCACTAATTGAAAATGCTCATGCAGCGCACCGCTCAGCGCGGTATCTGTATCTGTATCTGTGAGATGCTTTTTCTGCACTCGTATCTCATGTATCTTTGTGGCTGTGGCGTTTCATCCTTCAGAATCCCCATCCCCAACCCCCCCCAGCCCAACCCATTCTTTGGGGCTGGCTTTTAGGACTGACTGCTGGGCATGCAATGGAAGGGAGTGGCATGGGCGATGGGCGATGGGCGATGGGTCGTTGTCTGTCCAGCCTCGAAATGGGTTGCTCCTCCGCCAACTCGGAGTTATCTCCACACATCATTCCCAGCTTCATCTCTTTCTCTCCAACTCTCTCTCTCTCTCTCTCTTTCTCCCTTTCTTGTGTGTTAGTGTGTGTGTGTGTGCTTATTGCATATCCTTAAGGTAATCACATTCACAATATAATAAAACCATGTGGTGGCGTTTCTTTTGCGTTTCAGCCGAGCCCTCGGTTCGCCCTTCAGTCACTCTGCACCTTATGCCGGATCCTGTGGAGTCCCTTTTGGTCTCCGGCCAGGAGCAGCGCATTTAAATGGGTTGTCCTGGCCGAAACGGCAACAGGACTTTCCTGTTGTTGTGTGTGTGTTGCTTCTCTCTGCGGTGGTGTTCTCTGCTCCTTGGACCATCTTTTTCTTTTCGTTTCGTTTATTTTTTGAAAAACTTTGTTGGTATCCAGCTACAAGTCCCTTGGGCAGCATTTACCACCCCATTCACAGGCGGTCCTCGAAGACAACCCACACACACACACACACACACACATAAACACACATAAACACACACCTCGTTTGAAATTCTTATTCTCCAAAATGGACATATGGCCACTGGCCCACACTCACTCCCCCATAGGAGTGGGCCTCCGCCTTCGCCGTCGCCTTCACGTCCGCCTTATCCTCAGGACCAGCTCATCCTCATCTCTCAACCCATCCTGCACCCACACATCTATCAGTATCTTTCTGTGTGTGTGGGTTTTAAAACCTTAAACAATTTTGGCAACGGCTTGCGAATAGACTGTAAATTGGGAAATTAATGGCCCCGTTACAGCTCGTGTATTGTTTTTTAAAGGGTTCTCCTTTTTTCCCCTCCTTCTGTGGGTTTGAGGTGTAGGGGGGACTGGGGAGTGAGGCGAGTGGTGGCAGGGTAATACCTTATTGCGGCTTTCTCTCAGATTAAATGATATTGTGAATCTTTCTTCTAGAAAGCAACGAAAAAATGTCCAGATATCCTTGAACTTTGGGCCACTTTTTAGTGTCTTTTGATGAGCTTTTATTAAATAGTTTTCAAAAAGATAAAGCAAACGCTTAATCAAATGATCCATTTGTTTGACCACCAAAAAATGTGGCTATCTTATACGATATCATATCTATCCTGTGAGTATTTTCTATAATAATAAATAGAGGTAAACCCATCAAAAATTTGCGAATTTCAACAGAGTATTTTTTGGTAAATATGAGGAGACATGGACAAAAGCATATGCAAACGGGGAGGAGTGGGCAAAACAGTAAAAGCAGTAATCATAAAATAACAAAATAAAAATAAAAAATACGCAACAGAAAAACAAAAATTTAAAATAATAACCCAAAGGAAAACAACATTTGCAGATATTTTTCTCCTTTTTTTTCCCCTCTCCCCATTGTGGTAATATTGGGCCTGGAAAACTGTATGAGGGGCCGGACAGAACTGTGCAGGACAGGACAGGACACGCACACAAACAAACAAACAAACAAACCAACCGACAAGCAAACAAATAAACGAACGTAGATATATTCCCAGTTCCCTGCTCCCAGTCCCCTGCCCCCCAGTGCTATCCCCAGGACCCCCATACCCAGTCCCTGAACCCGAGTCCAGCCCCAATCCCATAACATCGGCAACATGCAAGGCCATAAACTCACCCACACATAAACACATACACACACATATACTATAGTATATGTAGATATATATATATGCATATACATATATATAGATCGAGTCGGGTGATACATATTCAGATGCAAAAGAACGGACGATGGGCCCTTGGACCTTCCTTTTGGGGGGTGGAACTGCCAAACTGTGAACCGAAAGGATGGAGATGGGGCTGGGGACCGAGGACAGGACAGAGGACAGCCCCGGCACAGTACAGGACGATGCAGGACCTTTTATATTTACATGTCTTAAAATTTTAAAAAGGACTCTGCCACACACACACACACACACTCTCTCATAGGTGGGGGGGACTGGCTGGCAGTGGGGTGGCCTTGGCAGCTGTTTTGCATGCACCGCGAAAAATAGTTGGTTATATTTTGGTGCATTTTTCACATTGAAAACAAGCACAGATCTAACATTTAAGATCCATAATTTCTATGACATCTAAATAGCTATGACATCCGATTTATGCACTGAGTGCAGTACAAACGAAGTGCACTGTTATAGATAGAAAACTTCAAGAATGGGGGAACTTTTCTTTATAGAAAAAAACGAGAACGGAAGGACAGTTGTTAAAGCAGATCAAGAATACCTACATATGTACATATATACTTGTAGTTCAATGAATAATCAAAAGCATAGGAATATTTTTCCGAGTGTAATATAAAAACGAGTACGAGTATTCGTGCGGGTTGCCTTTTTCGGGTGTAGTTTTGACAACCAAATTGTTGCCGTTGTTTTTCGTGGGGGAGGGGCGTGCGGGGCCATTGTGTATGCATGTGTTTTTTGTGGTCCTTTTGGGTGCCACGGTCCAAGGAGTCAAGGGACACAACTAGAGAGAGAGAGAGAGAGAGAGCGAGTGAGAGCGTCCCAGGGTTCGCCTTGGTTCCGTTTCATTAGTCGGACTCTTGCTTTGGTACAAGTTCACCTTTTCCCCCCAGCAGCTGGCCTCGAAGGGAGCTCACACACACACTGGGACACTGGCACACTCACTCACACACATGTGCAAAAGGATCCACTCACACATGTGGAGAGGGATCCTTGGACCCTGCTTGCGGCTCCGCCGAATGCCGAATTGGATTTATACGTGTATAATAAAAGTACTTGACGGGAGGGCCAAAACACTAAATGACTATAAAAAGCACTTTGAAGAGGGTCAAATGGAGATAAATTTGTATACACACACACACACGCTCATGTGTATGTATGTGTATGTGTGTGTTTGTGTTTGTGTGTGGGGGTAAAGGACATGCGACTTGCGGAAAGGATATTTGCTTGTATCTAATGTGTTTTTATTCTTGAGCTCGTTTTCGTCTTACATTTTTACGATTCGGCCGGTCACTTCGGACGGTTGGACGAGGGATAAGCAAACAAGCATACACGCACACACACACACACACTAACAGTATCCAAATGTCCTGTCCTTTATGGAGAGAGGGTTGTTCTGTCACTGTGTGTGCGTGTGTGTGTGGGGGGGGGGAGGGAAGGCCGTCAAACATGGGGTATTTTATGGCCACTGTTAAAGCTTTTTGCGGCAACAAGCATTTCGTTTTTTTTTCTTTTTTCGCCTTTTGATGTCACTTGTCGGACCGACGACGACCAATCCTCTAGACCCCCGCCCCGTCTTCGTCTTCGTCTCCGTCCCCATACCCACCATCCATTCCATCATTCACTTATTTGAATAGTAGTCCCTGCCCCACCGTCCATTTCCAATTTGGGTTCATTTCACCATATGGGCAGGGGGGAAAAGATATGGTAGGATAGGCGGGGTTCCCGGTCTTCCGACCATTGAATGCCCTCACCCAAAGCCCCACCCCAAGCCCCAAACCCGTTAATGGGCATATTGGGCTCATTTGGAGATTCATTGAAATGGGATATACATATGTCTCAGAGCTTTGCGAGGGGTATATTCATGAAGGCAATAGAATATGTAGAATATAGAATATATTAAGAGGGAGGTTCTTTTGCGATGTATGAGGCATACATATATGTACGAATTTCATATAAATATTATACAGGTATAAATCTACATATCTACGAGGGATATAGAGCAAATATTTGAGTGTTTTATACATAGATTGAATATAGGTCCAAATGTTAAAGAAAATCCGATCAGCGACGGATCAGCCAACCAAGTGGAATCAATACTCTGGGTGTAGCTTTGAGTATACCCTTTCATTGCATTAATCGACAGTCCTCTAAGCAGACTCCCAGATGACCCAACGATTTGGGGAAACCAATTGATTCCCCTCCACCTCGAATCCATCAGCCAAATAAGTTCCTTTTCAAACTGTTAGCCAGCCAAGTCCTGTCCGAAGTTCTTCATTCCTGAGGTCTCTGGAGCACTCTGGACCGCTCGAGAGTGCGAATGAAATTCGATACTTTTTACCATTGGCCATTGGGCATTGGGCATTGGGCTTTTTGCATCGATTTCTAATTGCGATCTGTCAATTATTTGCGAGAGTTATGGCCCAGCAAAAGTTTCGGGCCCGGCCAAAACACCCGCCGGGAATTGGCAATTGGGAATTGGACGGACGTCAACTGGCCCATCTGCCAAATGGGCAGCGAGGAAAATTTGCAATTTGTATGCCTTTTTATGGCTTATAAAAAAGCAATAACAACACTGACAGCAATCCATTGAGACGGTGTCCGGGTGTGGCCGTGGCTTATGGCTCTGAAACCCGATACGTTTCCCCCCCCCCCCAACCATCTTCAACTTCAGTTTTCCACATCTCCCAGTCGCTATGCTGTGAAAATTTCTCTCTCTCTCTCTCTCTCGTTTTCCCCGTTTGTTTCTGTTCTTTCGAGGTTGGTTTTGACGGACGAACATGATTAATTCTAGCGTTGATTTGGAGAGCACTGTCAGTGCTGTCCTTGAAGGAGAAATGTGATCAATCATTTGAATTTTCCGTCGGCGACTTTTCCGTAGCTAATGAAAAGCCTAATTGGGGTTCTGCCATTTGGCCATTTGGCCTTCTGTCCAGACGACTCGAATGTGCGACCTTTTGCTCCTCGCCTCCTTCCCGCTGACCAATGGTCAGGTCGACGTGCGTGTCTCAAGGACCCTCGCGGAACCCGTTTAATTTCCATCTTAAGGCCAAGGGGGTTGATGCCCTGCCTGTCTTGTCCGTGGCCTGAGCTCTGCACTTGGGTCAGATGTTGCAAGATCACGTACGTGATCACCTCTACCTGGTCTGCTGGTCATCTTGATTAGCGCTAAGACAGAGTTCAATTCGATTAGGGTGAAGTCGATGACCAGGACCAGATGACCCAAGAACGGTACTGAGATCTTGGGTGGGGGTTGCACGGACATACCCGACACATACTCGTATTTTCGCCGATTTGGATATTTTTCAAAACTCTTGCGATCGCTTCGCTCAATCGCAACCCTCACCGCGCAGCGGAATGTCTAAAACTGAAGCTGTTTCTCGAACTCCCTGGCGATCCGTCGATCAGCGATACCTTTTAACAGTCGCGTCCCGAATATTGTTGTCAGTCACCTTGCCAGGGGTCAGGCGGTAGTCAACTCCCCTATTTGATCAGAATGTCGCTTAGCCAATCGCACATAGTCCTGCCAGAGCTAGGGGTAGCTGGTGATCCTTGAAGCCGATGCACCCCTAAATGAGCAAATGCATGAGCGAGACGACTATAGAGACTGTGAGAACGACCGTCGAGGGGTTGCATCGAGGGAACAGCCAATAGATCTTGGATTTTAGGGAGAGTATTTACATAATCGGATTATGTTTCAGCAACTGCAGGAACTCTCTGCCCCACAAAAGGTACGATCGTTTGTGCACCATCTGGGCTAAGTTCAACAATTCAAATTTACATTCTGAATAGTTACAAAAACTTACAGCGGGTTCGATGTTCGCTAATCGATTTCTAGCGAGGGGAGGGGACTTTGAAATTGAAACCTTATTCAAATTGGGAAATACTTGCATCAAAGGATGATCCTTTTGAGGG
Organism: Drosophila algonquin; assembly: GCA_035041765.1. NCBI lineage: Eukaryota > Metazoa > Arthropoda > Insecta > Diptera > Drosophilidae > Drosophila > Drosophila algonquin. The sequence continues at coordinate 597,837 of JAWNKY010000339.1, read as the reverse complement.
TTAGCTGAGAGGTCTTGGGAGTCCTAGAACTAGTTGAAAGGTAATGCTGCCTTTTGCGAAACGAGCCTTATATAGGGATAACGAATATGTTGTCATTCTTGAATGTGATATCCTTGCTTTGGCAAAATTCCATAGCCTATTTCTTGGGGTGGACAGCATTCCCCGTTGAGTGGAATGCCATATCAATGGGAATGAAACCTGAAATCATGTCAAGCATTCATGATATTTGAATATCCTTGAGCTGGGCATCCAACTGATGTGATGTGATGTGTGGGATGTGGGATGGATGCAGGGTGTGGGTATGGGTATGGGTATGGGTAGGGGCATGGGATTCAAAGAGGAAATGGCAAATGTTGTCTAGACCTAAAACAATGAATGCTGAATATCTGTTTGTGATTTGTTTGGAATACTTTTTCCAACCCACTCTTTCTCCCTCGTCCACATACACACACACACACATCTGCCGTCTTGGAGTTGTTATTTAAATATTTTTCAAGTAGTCTCAAATTAATTTACACCCAATGCACCCACACACAGGCATACAGGACACGCGGCACACACATAAACACACATGCATGCTGTGAGTGCCATCAAGTGACAATTAGAAGGCAAAAAACCCAACACACATACTCGTGTAGGCCGAAGGACTCGCCTCTCACAAAGACACGAACAAGCCGGGACGACAAAGTCGAGGCTCCTTCTCTTTCCCCACACCGCACACACACCGCACATAGCGCACACACACGCGAGTGTCTCATAGGACACACGCACACACATATACATCCTGGCGTATAGAGACACATGGATGGCTACAGGATGGCTGCTGGGGAAAACAAAAGGTTAAATTCGCTTTCAAATGGTCAGAATCTTTTAATGAGTATGAGTCTGGGCCCTTGGGTGGATTGTCGAGGTCTGCTCTGCCTGGATGATGGCGGACAGGCAGGCGCACTGAGTGGGTGACCAACACAAAGGCAACGACTTTTCTCTCTCTCTCTCTCTTTCTGGATGTGTGCGTGTGTTTTCCGAAATAGTGTGTCCGTGTGAGTTGTCCTGAAAAGGGTTATTGCTGGCGGCAAGTAAACACCACCGGCTATTCCACAGGCGGACACACGGACACACAGAGTGCGGACCATCGAGCCGTAAATCCACCCGCTGCCGCCATTGTGCCTGTCTCTGTCACTGTCTCTGTCCTGTTCTCCCAATGGTTCTTTCTCCCTTGCTCTCTGTCTGGGTCCTGTGCGTTGTGGGCTTTCACCCACGAAACTGAGCGGCGATTGTTGAATGACTTTCAAGATGTCCGTTGGAACCGTTGGAACAGGGATTACCAATAATTAGCAATGGACTTTACTAATTTGGGATGTATTGTACTCGTACGCATCCCATTTGAGGGCTTACGGGTGCCATTGTTCCAATTGGGTTGATCTACTTAGAGTCTCTCTGAATCCCTGAGAACTATCTCATCTTGTATTAGTAGGAAAGATACGATATACTCTAGATCTGAATAAAATATGCTGAAAAATATCTAATGGTTGTGAAGAAACCTGTTAGATTTGGCCGATGTTTGATCGGTATTTTCTCAATTGTTTATATAATATCATTCGATCAAAGACTGACTCATATATCATATTATAGGCTTTAACTACAAGTTTTGTTTGGCCTTTAAAGCTAGAAATTTCATTAAAAATACATATACTAAATATTAAATGAATTAATCATTATTAGTTGATCTTCATAGACGCAATATCTTCGGATGGCGAAGATTTATCTTACCTTGGAGAAGCTGAGCAATGCAGTGCACTCCCTGTCCCATCCAGAATATTTAAATTTCATTTTAGGCATGTTTTTGAGTTTGATATTACTAAAAATACTTACTTGCAATATTTTAGAACAAATTTAGAACAAAGCTTAGAAAGGCGTATTTTGTACAAGATATTATATACATATTTAATGTGTCTGTGCGTATTATTGCTCACCATGCTCACCACGAGCTGATCACACAAAATGATCTATGAAAATGATCTGCACGTTACCGAAAAGACATGTTGAGACATGCATGCACATAATATAACGGGACGATTCTTGTCATTTTGTTCTATTAGAGAAATACAAATGATGGCAAATATTAAAAAAAAGAAATATTTCAGCAATTAAACAAATATTAGAAATATGTATGGAAATATTTTGTTTTTGTTTTATGGTTACAAATATTTATTGAATATGTATTGTAAAGTTGTTCTCATTTTACGGCTGGCAAAAAAATATAAACTGGTGACTAACAAATTTGTTTTTGCTTCAGCCATGAAACACCGCAATTTTAAGAAACTTGGGAGCATCGACGACCGATGTGGAATCCCTTACTTACATTTGTACCCTCTTCAAAGGGCGAAACCGTATAGATATATAGCTACTATTAGCTAGCTACTAGCTAAGAAAAAATTACCATACCATTTAAGATCTCCGATAGTTTTGATGACAACTTTTGCGCCAATTATTCCATTCAATTCATCTGTAAAGTAAGAAAGTAGAATCTGAGGGACTTTCGGGCAGATAGACTTCTAGTTTGGACTGAAACGCATTGATAGAGCAGATTGTATCCACTCAAGAATAGGTATTTATTTGTTGTTTAGTCTAAGAAAAGCTTCCATTTTATTGTTGGAATGGAGTAATACAGTTTGCAAAGGTACTCGCAATAAAACCTCTTCACTTTTGATTAGATTCGGTTCAAATATCCATCCGATGGAAGCCATATGATCTTGGTTTACTATTCTTAGTTGGATTACATTTTAGGAGGATTACAATTTGGGGATTTGGAAATCGTTGAAAGTTTCTAATTAAATCTGCCCCTGGCCTGGATGGAACAGTTCCTGTTCCTTTCAAGGTACATATGTACATATGTACTCGTAAATGGTATTCCAATATCATTCGGACCCTGGAAAATGTTTCGCTTGGTGCAACTGGAATCGGTACGCAGTTACGCCGGGGGTTGGTGCCTCAACTTTATAATGAGAGCAAGGAACACACGCGTGCCTCAAAATATTTACACACAATGGGCCAAGGAAGCGGCAGGGCAATACAGGACAGTGGATGGTGGATTCCAGGGGGATGTGGGCTGTGGGCTGGCCGTTGGTCGGCTGGCCGGTCATCCAGAATGTTGGCCTTTGGTAATTTGTTGAGCTTCAGCTTTAAATTTGGGACATTTGATGCTTTTTCCGTTTGTCGCATTTGCAACCCTCGAAACAAACTTGTTTCTCCTGGGAATTTCGAGTGGAACGAGGAAGGAAGGAAGGAAGGGAGTGCTGTCATGGCGGACCAGGGCCAGAACCAAGGATCAGAGCCAGGAAACGACCAGGACAACAGGCAAGCGGTGATTGTTTTAAAACATTTCACGTTTCGATCGCCCGTCTTCAGCTGCCAGAACGGGAATGGAGAGAGGAATCCGACTGGGAATACGAATGGAAACAGGAACCAGCAACCATCCATGGCTGCATGGTATATACATAGAGGCCCATGCAGAGGCACAGGACGAGGCACAGGCACAGTCAGAGGCAGGCACGCACGCAGAGATTAAAGGTTACCACTCGCGACCTTGTCGTAGTCCAGAGTCCTGAAACAGGAGGCAGTCAGCGGCGAGCAGCGAGCAGCAAGCAGCAAGCAGCTTGTGGCATGTACGTGCTCGTTGTCGGTGCTTCTAAGCCGGGGCCAACCCATTTGAGTGAGTCGTAAATCAAAATGTGCTGCATAAATGCCTACAAAATGTTTCAATGTTTTCGATTATGCCACCGCATCCCGATAAATATTTCGATAACGCCATGAACTCTGCTCTGCTCTGCTCTGCCAAGCGATCTGAATCGGCGATCTGTTTTGTTGCACATATATTTGTCTATCAGGGGACAGTACTCACACATCGATGGGGGGAAAAAGTCAATAGTTGGGAACCTCTCGAGATGTAGAAAGTCTATGTTGTCTATAATGCTGTGTTTTTCGTTGAACTCAAAGTAGGGCAACAATTGTTTGTACGTTTCATAATTCGAGCATTTGATTCGTTTCTGTTTTCGAAATGTCTGTGGGTTTGTTTTGTTTCTGTTGTACATTGAAAATACATTAATGTCTGGAAACACTCAGTAGGTTTATGGAATCAATGTTTAACAGAAGAAATACATACACTGTACTACAAGCAATTACTTATTTATCTTTTGAAGTAACATCAGATGTACATGTGTACATTTACTATTTAGCATAAGTATGTACTATGTATAGTACATCAATCGTACATCACACTTCATATTAAAACTACTACTTCATTCTTTTTCTAGCATTTTTATTTGTGATCAAATATGTACATGTATGTACATATGTTACATCAGTGGTACATCAACACTTTCCTTCCACTGGCACTTTGACTGTGCATTTTCTTTGCCTTCTCTGCGATTTGCTTGTTGATTTTTGTAACTTTTCGGAAAATATCAAAAACCTCGTCTCTACTTTCTACATACATACATAAGCTTCTATGTAAAAATATGCATACATATGTCTGTATGTATGTATGCATTCATGTATGGGTGTGTGTCTGTGTGTGTGTGGGTTACTCTGTGTGTGTTTGTGCCAAGGGGCGCATTGCCAACCTAGTCAAATAAAACACTTTCTAAAATTTGACTTGGGCAGAAACCGCATTCATTACTCTTAGCCCAAGTGGCAAGTGGAAAGGCAAACCGGCAAGGATGCCCCACAGCCAGGAATTTACCGTTTTTAATCTCATTTCAAAAGTCCCTGCCACACACACACACAAACACACACACACACACAAACTGAAAGGAGGGGTTAGGGGTGTTGGAATATGTGTAAATATGAGCATTGGTCCAAGTCGGCTAGTGCGGGAAATGGTTGATGGAAAAATAAGTTCTGGTCGAGGAGTAGGGCTTTCCTTGTGGTGTGGTGTGGGTTGGGTCTGGCTTGGGCTGGTGCTGGGGCTGGGGCTGAGGCTGAAGCGGGGGGCCCGCCATGAGGGAGAGATTGAAAATGATGGTCCGACAGATTTTGAAAATTACCAGCAACGGAGGCCAGAGGGCAGCCGGCAGCAGGCGGCAGTCGACAGCTGTAGACAGGAGAGCCGTCAGGCAAGTTGTGCCGGCTGCCTCAGGGTAGGAAACGAAAGGAAACGAAAGGACAGGGCAGGACAGGACAGGACAGGACAGGACATCTCCACATCCATATCCGCATCCGCATCCACATCCACAGCCAAGTGGCAGGAGCAGGCAAGGCGGCGGTGACTTCGACGGCGGTGCTGGCTTTAGTGGGGAAGGCGACCGCAGGACCTGAGCCTTGAGCCGGGTAAATATTTGTGGTTACCGAAAGGATACTTTTAGCTATGCGTAAATTCAAAAAGGCAAATTGGCAACTTCAGAGCGGCTGCCCCAATCTGTGTGAGTGGGAGGGGGGGTGTGTGCCCTGCGTGGATGTGTGTCTGTGTGTGTGAAGATACAATATCTTCTGGCAGTGCGATTGCGTGGGGCATACAAACAAACACCAGGCAGGCCAGAGACACATGGGGCATGCCCCCTGGGCAGCCAAAAAACCAAAACCAAACCAAACCGAACCGAACCGAAAACGAAGCAGATTGAAATGGTTTCCCGACAATACCCCACTCCCCCCCACCCAGTACCGCCCCGCACCGCCCTGCCCCACCCGCTTAAACCCTGAACCCTGTGCCGTTTGCGTTGCTGATTTCATTAAGACGGTGACCAAATAAAATTTATTAATCCTAAGGCTAATAAATAGTGCGACATTAGCAAAAAGGCATCCAACCGCAGCAAGCAGCAGCAGCAGCAGCAGCAGCAGAAGACCCGGCCAACCGGTCCATGTAGGTCCCGCAGGTCCCCTGTGTTTCTGGGTCCGGTGTCTGTGTCCTGTGTCCTGCTTTGTGGTCCAGGCAGCAGGGGTTGCTGCCGCCTCATTTGTCTGGGCTTTTGCTGGAGAATTTAGCAGATTTTTGATGCTGTTTTTTTAGGTGTTCGTAGAGGATCAGAGAGAGGAGTCGTGTCGGGTCAGCGTGGGGTCAAAGATCAAGCCAATTAACCCCACTGATCTCGGTCCACGGCCGGAAGCTGCAGATCTGCCTGCCGAAATTAGGCAAAAAACAGGATCTCTTTTTTAACATCATTTTCAAGAGGACTTTTTGGCTCGTTGACCCCTTCATTTCAGGGGCAGGACCCAGCATCCACCACTTTCCATTACCATTTGCTTTCCCATCCCAATCCCACTCCCAATCCCAGGGGGTGAGTCGAGTGTGGAATTTAATTAGTGTTCAAGTGCTCTGAAACGGGGTACGAGGGGCGGGGCTGTGGGGCTAATGGCTAATGAGTTCTCTCCGCACCTTTCCTCTCCTCACACACAGGTGAGCGTGAGCCTGTGGCCCCCAGACGTGCCACAATGCAAATCGCAGCCCAACTCTCTCTCGCTATCCATAAAAATTACAACATGTGCTATGAGCAAGCGGGTGTCATAGGCACGAACCATCTAAATTCTGCCTAAATTCTCACTAATCCTGCAATTAGCGTTTAATTAAGGCACACGACAATTGCATGGCCCTAACCCTTGCTCTAACCCTTGCCTGCGTGACGCGTAGGCTGTGATTAATCCCCCCAAATGTTATCTATTCGGGGATTTTGTTTAAGTTTTGTGCTGGTATCTCTTCTGTTAAGTGTCTTCTTCCCTCTCCAATGTAATCGTGCAACAAAGTTGCAGCCAACAGCAGCCAACAGCAGCAGCAACAGAGAAGGCAACAATCCAAAAGTCCAGCAGGCGGCAAAACTCTTCCAGGTGCAGGAGTATGTGTGTGTGTGTGTGTGTGTGTGTATGAGAGAGAGAGAGAGAGAGAGAGAGAGAAAGATGGAGGTGACATCCCCGCTCCCGTTTGAGGCAGGTGGACAAATGGATTTTCCAAATAAGCGAAGCGATGCAGCAGCAGAAGCAGAGTGCTGGGGCGGGGGAGCCAACTCCGGGATTGCATTCGTATTCGCGTTTTGTTTGAAAACTCCAAAGAACAACAGCAACACACCTATAAAGGGGGTGTAACGAGTGGGGGGAGGGAGGGCCGGTGTGGCCTGTGAGTTGTGGGGGGTAAAGAGAAAGAAAGCGGAAGGAGGGCTGGGGGTTCGGGGCGAAAAAGAATGCAAACAACCGAGTGAAAAGTTAGAGAAGTCATTGAATGTCAGCCATGCAGCAAGTGAACAGAGCGGGGGAGTGGAGGTGGAGTGGCATGGAGTGGAGCAGTGGCAGAGGCAGAGGCAGAAGCAGACCACCAGCAGAGGGGCGAAAAGTTGCACTCTCCACTGGCCAGGGTTGCCGTTGACTCTGTGGTAGTGGGGCAGGGGGCCGTGCGGGCAGACATTCACACAGGAAAACACACGAACTCACACACAGACACACACACATTCCACCGGCTTAATGATTCTTTTATTCATTATTTCTCTTTTTTGCAACTCCACCTTTCTCTCTCCCTCTCTGTGTGTGTGTGTGTGTGTGGTGTGTGGACAGTGATGCAAAGTTAGCCACTGCTGCAAGGTGGCGGGTGGGGGTGCATGCCCTGGGGCAGGGCTTTGGGCATTGCCAGGGGACGCCTGGGAGCTCCGCTTTGGGGCTCTTATTAACGAACCAGCGAGTGCGCGAACGAGCGTGCGATGTGTCCTGCCGTGTGTCCATGTAGGTGTCCTGTGTGTCCTGTGTGAGCATGTGTGAGTGTGTGAGTGGGCAAAGACAATGCGAGGACAGAGAGTGCACTTGCACTCCACACACACACACACACAGACACACACAAACACAGAGATACACAGACAGCAAGACAAAATTTGCCCGCACCAAAAAGGATGCATTGAAAGGGACCTCGACCATCCGCTCTCTCATTCGCTCTTTCTTCCCCGTATCCCCCTACCTGCTCCCTCTTCCACCCTCTGCTCCCCTCCCTCGCCACCGCTCCTCTCATTCGCTCTTTATAACGCCACAAAGGTTCATGGACAGTATGAGAGTCCTTAGCTGGCACAAAAGAAAGGCTTAAGTTTCCATTTGGTCTCTAGAGCACGATATCCAGCATCAGGACACGCACACACACATGTACACATTTAAACATGCACATACATAAGTATGATGTGTGTGTGCCCATATGTACAGTTGTACATAATAGCCATGTGTGTGTGTGTGTGTGTCTGTGTGTCCTGCATGTTTTGGTGGAGCTATTACGTGGCTGGCTTTGGGGGCAGGGGGGTTGGCTGAAAGCGGAATGAGGGGAGGCCAGGGCCCATTGCCCATTGCCCGAACAGTGGCCATACTTAGAGCCGGCCCGGAGCCGCGTAGACCCAGACGTAGCCGTAGAGTCAGGTCCGGGGCTCAGTCCGGACTTGGGTTCGGATCCGGGTTGCTCCTCGTCGCTTCGCCGCGCCTCGCCTCGCCTCTCCACGCCACGCCTCTCCACGCCACGCCTCTCCACGCCACGCTCTCCTCTTCTCGCTTCAGTTTTGGTTTTCGGTTGCCTTTTGCTTGTGGTGGCAATGCGCGTGCATCCTTTACGGTTTGTCTATACCCTGCCCTCGCGCCAATGCGTAAATCAGGGGCATTTGGGTTCCAGTGGGGCGGTACGTAACAGAAAGTCCACCAGGAAAGACTATGCAGAAATATATGAGTATGCGTACTTCTACCGAAAAGTATTCCAGATTATTCGATGTATCTGTAGACTAGTATATATGTATGTATATATGGCGATTATTTTGCAGGGTTCTATCATCTTCTAAGGATAGTTTTGCAGTCAGTTCTGGAAAAGCATACAAAGAGTCGAGATTTGATGGAAAAGAGTTTTTTTATATAATTTTAATACGTATCAGCGATCAGAATATCAGCGATCAGAATATTGTATCCCTAATTGTAGTTGAATTCCAATGAAGAGGGGCTTGCATATATGTAGAATTATAGGGCATTTCCTAGTCGGCCATTTTCATTTCAATTACTGGCGAATATGAATGTGCTCTGCCTTTGAAGCCGTAGACATTTGTTCTTTGACTTTCTTTTGCTTTCCGGGTGAGACACCCACTCACCCACTGCCCACCCACACCACCCCCATCCACGTTTCCCCTCTCGAGGCACTGCCTAACCAAGACTCCTCATTCGCGTCTGTGCAGAACTTTGCGGTATCTTTCGAATGGCATTGGGAAGCCAAAGCCAAAGCCAGAGTCAGAGTCAGCGCCAGTCAGCAAATGGAGACTTGTAGACCGTAGTCGAAGTCGAATACGGAGACGGAGACAGACTTGTCTCTGTCTATGGGACTCTCTGTTTTATTGTTTTGTTAACTGAAAAAAAAGCAAACAAAAAAGTGAGTAAGCGATGAAAACAATGCGAATGAAGCCTCAAATATTCTAAATGCGTTGCAGTGCTTGTGTGCTCGTCAGCGCCCAAGCTCTCGGGCGTAGGATCTCCGGAGAGGATCTCCTCGGGTGAGCTCAGAGCAACGGGGTATTCACTCATAGTATTTCTTCCCCGGTGGACGCCATGTTTGTTCAACTGTACGCTTATTTTCTCGGTCTCGGTCCCCGGGTGGTGTCCATGCCACTAGCAGTGGCAGTGGTCGCACACAGACCCCATTCCCCCGGCAAGGGTTTCAATTAAAACATCACCCGCCCCGCCCGCCACTTTGGAATTATTCAAGTGGTCAGATGGTGTTGTTCATTATTTCTGTAGTTGTTGTTTTTGTAATTGTGCACACTCGATGGGGTTGAAACGAGCAAGGAAGCACACATACACATATATACAGACGGAGTGAAGGAGAGAAAGAGAGAAGGAAAGAGCTATACGTCCTGTGCGTTCTGTGGGTCCGGATACCCAAACTCCCAAACTCCCAGACTCCGGTCCTGGGCAGAAGATATCCTCGCACTCGTATACGTACATGGCTGGCTACATCCGTTCGCTCGCATTCACATTGGTGGCTGGCTGGCTGGCTGGCTGCAGGAGTGCTTCAATTCGAACATAATAAATTAATTTATCATCAGAAAAGAATCTCTGCGAGCTAACAGTAAAAGTTTCACCCTTACGCCATGCGGACACACACACACACACATACAGAGAGGGACGCATGTGTGCGTTACCCGTTATATATCACACACAAACACTCTCACACACACGTACTTGAATTAGTCGTTGCAGGAACAAATGTCGCCCATCGCCTACACACATCCTCCGACCAGCCAACAGCCCAGCCCAGCCTCCTCACAGCAGCCACCTTAAACCTCGAACCTCCAGCAGCCAGGACCAAGCCACAGACCGAATCGCAGTCCTTGTTTGGGGATGAGGTTTGAGGTCTGAGGAGGCAGGACGCAGGACGCAGAGTCCATGCAAATGGAGAATGAAAAATGCGCACCAAGTGGGGTCCGGGTCCGCATTTGGTAAAGGAACTGTTATTAATTGCCCCCCTTCAGTCACTATGCAACACTGCTACTCGGGCCAATACTCTGCTCAACACTGCCCCGAGGTAGAAGTCCCATTTAAGACAAGCATTAAATACTCGTACAAGAATGGACAAATCCACGACTTCAATGAGGAACTAGTGCCCTTAGCAGAACAATAATGTGTCCCAAACTTTACTTGGATACTGCCTATATCCGAATATTCGCTTATAATATTTTTTATATTATTAATTACAGATGTGTAAACATTATGTTTAAAAAAAATTCGAAAATAAAACTCAAATGACTTGTCAAACAAAAATACAATAAAACTGAATTATTGTACGATTTGTTTTTTCAATTGATATTTAAATGTAATATATATATGTACGTATCTTAATGTTATAAAAAGTTAAATTTTTGATAGGATTACGTCTTCTACCAAACTTTCAATCACCGAAAGATATCAACGCATAGAATTCGATTGAAAAGAGGTTGCGTCCTTTGCTAACCTGCTGGTAACATAATACTGTACCTAAAGCGAAAATAGTTTACTGAAACGTATAATTCTAAAAAATATACATATACTAGGGGATCATACATATACATACATATATTTACTTTTGCTTTTGGACGTTGATATGCAATGTCTGCACCATCAAGTGGCCCATGCAACACCACAAGGTTGTTACGCGAACCGATCGCGGACCAACATTAGGAAAAGTAGAACAAGTAGTAGTGTTGTAGAGCAACAACCACAGAAATGAACAGGAGAACAGCACACTTGTAAGCTTAAAAGAGCCCGCTACAAGAATCAGCTGGTATATGATAGTGATATATCAGAATAGTCTTGAAATGTATTACCCTGTCAGCAACATTAAGTATTTCAATTGCTGATTGCCTAGTAAATTTGACCTGGAATGTAAAGTGAGCTGTTCTGCTTCTGAAGAGTTAGTATTTCTTAAAGTGAGTGAAATTTAAAAATATATGAAATTCATATATGGCTTCTAGTAAATGATTTTCGTTAGAAATATTAGAACCTTAGTAATGTAATTGTGTTTGTTCTTCATTCTGGCTGAAATATTTATCAGATCGGAAGAACTTTGATGTTTCCATAGACGACATATATTTGGAGAAAATTTTGGATATTTCACTAAGCAAAAGGTTTGCAACAAACAGGCCAATGTGGAATTCCCCTTTGAAAATCTGCAATCTAGAGCGTATAGAAATATACTGGCAGCGTCCAGTTAAAGAGATAAAGAAGCCACTATATAGAAATATAGTCATACTTTTAGTATAAGATGATATGCCAAAACTGCCAGTGAGAACTTCTCTGAGTTTCGAACTGATTTGCTTAAACGATTCTCCTTATGTTGAAATGTGCATTTCAGAATTTCAGATTTCATATACTATGTACATAAATACACATTCGAGCCACATTGGTTTTTCTAGCTTGTTTTTATATCCTCCAAAATCAAGGTGTTTATGCAGACAAAGGACTTGCCAGTGGATACTCTAAGTAAACGTTTTCTACTGCAGACTTACGATGGTATACTTATGCCTGTCACATACGCTTGCCCGCGTACAATATACCCTTGATCCATGCCAGTGTACCGTGTAGGGAAACTATTATTTGCAGAAACCCCCCCCCATCACCTCCACACACATATCCATTGAGGACTCTCCCACATCAGTTTTGGTCACCTCCCGCCAGCCGCCACCCACTGCCCATTCCCCATGTGAGAAGTTCGCTGCTTGGCTCGATGTCCGTTTGCAACCAGCAGCCGAGGAAGCCGAACATGTTCGACAGCGAACCAATGTTGAGTGTGTGTGTGTGTTCGAGCGGGCTCGCACTGCCCACTGGGCTTGTGGGCTTCTGAGTGGGTGGGGGTGATATGGCTTGGTCTCTGCCCTGTCTGCTGCTGTCGCTGGCTGAGCTGCCGGCGTCGCATGTGTGAGGTTCGTTTCGGCTCTGCTCGCAGTCGTGCGCTGGATGCCAATTGAAGTTTCCGCACACATGAGGATTGTGGGGGCGGCCAACGGCCAGCGGCGTGGGGATTGGTCAGCGGCTGGTCGAGTGGCCGGCGTGGGTCAGTGTGGGGGACAGACGGTGGCCAATGGCGTCAAGATTGGGTCACTCAACTTTCTCTTTGTCTCCCGTCATTTCTCTCTTTCGCGCAAAGGGCTGTTTTGTGCTGACGCACCATCATGTGTGTGCGTGCGCGTGTGCGGACCACCATGTGTGTGTGGTAGGTAGGTGAGCGAGCGTGAGCGACACCTGGTGGTTGCCGTCTGCTCCCCAGGGTATGCAACAGTTTTCGTACGATCGCTGACGATCGAGCCCTGCGGCGGGCTGCCTACTTTTAGGGGCGATCTGCTGCTATAAAGTTTATGGCTCCTGAAAAAAGGGAAAACGTCCCCAGAAGAAGAAAAGTCTCTCTTTACAGTTTTTGCAATTGTATTTTTTGTTCTTTTTCGTATTTTTGTAACACAGACAACTATTTTGTAATTATTAATTCTTAAATTTGTTTGTTTTTTCCTTTTCGTATCCATTATTGTTACGTTCAAAAAATTACACACATTTGAAAAATATTTTTTTTTGTTTTTTTATTTGGTTTTTTGTTGGATTTGTTTTTGTTTATAAATTTGACTCCTCGGCATTCCCATTGCTATTGTTCGGCCAAACTGACAACAACAATAACCCCCGTGCTGTTGCTCGGGTTTTTCTTTTCGTTTTTATTTGTTTCTTTTCGTTTTTTTTCCTATTTTTTGTCGCTTACGTGGTTTTTTTCGTTTATTTAGTATAAAGTTGTTGGTTTTTGTTTTTGCATTTTGTTTGTTTTGGTTTTTATAGCTACAATTAATTCTCTAAGATTTAATGATAGTTTTTTTAGTTTGCTTGCTGGCTATGTTTCGTTTCGTTTCGTTTCGGTTCATTTCGTTTCGTTTCGGTATCGGTTTCCGTTTCAGCTTCATCGCGTTTCTCTGTTTTCTGTGGTTCTTATAATTTCGTTTTTCTGATTTGTGTGAAAATCAAATCAAAGTAGAAAAATTATAAAAAGGATCCATTCGCTTCCTGTGCAGGGAAGGGCGGGGGGAAAGAAAGGGTGGTTCGAGGGGTGGTTCAAATAAAACATAATTTGTATGGTTTTTTAATAGTTTTTCATGGGTTTTTGTTTTTATTCAGTTTTTGCTTCATATACGTTTTATATATATATATATGTACATATATCTATAGGTGTACTCGTATATCGGGGTATACTCTTGTCGGTTCGGTTCGGTTCTCTCTGAAACACAATGCATTAAACCTGGTTCCTTAAATTTAGCTCATCATCATTTTCATTTAGTCATCAAATTCCATAAATTGTGCACGATAAACTTCGTTGAGAATTAGAAATAGCAATGCGACAAATCCCCGAGCTATTGCAGTGCCTGTGTTCTTCAGAGTCAGGCCTTCAGGGAGGGACTCTTACTGTAGCCACTGCAATAGCAGAGGGATTACTGGGTGGCAGGGGGAAGGGAGAGGGACTGAATGGGGGTGTTTACAGGACAAACAAAGTTTAAACTAATGTCATTTGTTGTTGCCTTTGAATTTTGCTCACAAACATTTCTTTTTTCTACTAAAAAACAATCAATTAAATATTAATCAAAATTTGGATCTTAATCTTTTTCCTTTTTTTTTGTTTTTGGTTCAATCAAATAACGAAAATCAACAGCAAAAAAACAATTCATAAAAAAATCTCGCTCTCATCCTCTACTGTCCGTCCGTATTCTCTGAGTTTGTGTGTGTGTCTTCGTCTTCGTCTTGGTCTCCGTCTCTTTCCGGTTCCGGTTGACCTTGTCTTTAACAGCAAGAAAACGCATCTTATCTTTCGTCTCGTACCTCAGTTCTTCAGTCTTCTAAAATCTAGTTGTTGTTTGTTTGTTGTTGCTTCGGTATTTTCTTGTTAATTGCTTTCCTCTCTTTTCTTTTTTTCTGTTTTCTGTTTTCTTTTGCTTTCACTTGAAGTTTTACGTACAAATTTCCGGTCGCCTTACAATCATTCACATTTCTAATTTGCATTTCGCCTCAATTTCTGATGGGGTTTTCTTTTCTTAATTTTCTTTTCTTTTCTTTATGAATTTCTTATGCTAAAATTGTTTAAAAAAAATTTGTGTTTTACATTTATATTTATTTATGTATGTAAAAAAATTTGATTATTTTTCGTTTTTTGTTTTCTTTAAATTACATTTAATAATAGAATTTATTTCTAGGCGCAAAAAAAGAATAATCGAAAATTAAGTAAACTATTGGGACGATAGGGTCAAGGGGCAGCAGGGGGGACTTCTGGCCAACGAAAATCGAATAAAACGAATAAACGATAATCGAGTGTCAGAAGTGGGCAATGGGGGTTTGGGGGTAGAGGGGTGGGGTCTAAGAGTTTTTACAAGTGCTCGCCCCTTTCGGGACTCTAGGGCTCTAGATTTACTACAAAAAATGTACATCGATGAAAAAAATATCCTTCATTTTTCATACACACACTCGCACGCATATCGCATATCGCATATGCGATCTCCTATATATAGTTATATATTATATATAATATTCATATTTAGTTAAGTTTTAGAGTATAATTTTTGCGTATTTTTGCGGCCCGCTGGGAGCCTGAATTTTTTGTCGTGGTTGGTTTTTCTTTTATCGGTTTTGTCCCCCTCTTTAGTTTTCAGTTTTTCTATTTTTAAATGTAGTTGTAGTTGGGTTTTTTTTAGTTTTTTTTAGGGTTTTTCATTCGTTTTTGGTTTTTCTTTCCATCCTTTTTTTCATATACAAATCCCTTAGCTTAGGCCTAAAAATACACTGGAAAATGTGTGTCCACACGATTACTGGCTAGGCGATTACTCTCTCTCGATCGATCGATCGATAACCTTCGATCACCCATTGTCATCGATACATATAAATATACAATAACCTATCGATCTAGTTTTAAATTACAAGCACAAAAAAATTGGGTGATAAAAAAAATATATATATATAAATGGTTTCACTTTCGTTTCGATTCGTTTTAGGGGTTGGAAAAAAAATTGAATCTTTAAAATTATATTACATAACGGTTATTGCTTTGGTATTAAATGCCTCTGGTCGTGTTTTTTTTAGTCGCCTTCAAGGAGCTTGGCTGAGTGCAGCTGGCGGTGTCGGTCGGTCTCGGGGGTGCATGGAGCGGTTGCATGGGAGCAATCTTTTTGTAAAAGTTGCAGGATATCCGTGGGGGCTGCCGCTGCTGTTGCCGCTGCTGCTGTTGCTGCTGCTGCTGGTGGTACATAACCGTAACTTGATGTCAACTTAGGAGAAGGGAGGGGAAGGGTGTTCTATATACACGGGGGGTGGGGGGGTGGGTTGTGCTGTGGACATCTTTAAAAGATGCGCGACATGATGCGACTGCGACTGCTGCTGCTGGCCAATTGGTGGAGCGTTGGCGGCGGTGCCGTTACCAGCGGACCCTGAAGCTGCAGGTGCGGATGCGGATGCGAGAGCGTCGGATGGGGATGCTGATGCGAATGCGGATGGAGATGTGCCGCAGCATGGTGGGGCAGCTGTGGCAAATGCGGATGTTGGTGCGGGTGTGGGTGTGGCGGGGGTGGCGCGCTGCTCCAGCTGCTAAAAAGTCATGCCTCCTCCTTCAGCGAAATGGGATGAACGGTGAGGCTGGAGGACGCATTCGAGTCGTTGTCCCCGCTCACGCTGCCCGGCAGCGAGAGGTTGTGGCCCCCAACGGAGACTCCGAACTGTGGTGGATACCCGACAACGCCCATGGGGCATGTGGGCGACAGCTGTGACTGCACGGGCATCTGCTGCTGCGACTGTTGCTGCTGCGACTGCTGGTGTTGCTGCTGCTGCTGTTGGGCGGCCTGGGCATGCTGGGCGGCTGCCTGGAGCTGCTGGGCTGCCGCTTGGGCGGCCTGGGCAGCGGCCACGGCATTGGCGGCAGCTGCCGCCTTTCCCTGGTTCACGACACACTTGCGCATGTGCTTCTCGAGGGTGGAGGGGACGCTGAAGGGCATGTCGCAGAACCGGCACCGGTACACGTCCTTGCCCGTGCGTCCGTGCGTCTTCATGTGGCGGGTGAGCTTCGAGCTCTGGGCGCAGGCGTAGGAGCACAGCTCGCACTTGTACGGCTTCTCGCCCGTGTGGCTGCGGCGGTGCACCGTCAGGTTGGAGCAGTTCTTGAACACCTTGCCGCAGAACTCGCAGGTGTCGTTGCGCTGGCGGCTCTCCTTCTTCAGCAGCGGACCCTGGATGAGGGCGTTGGCACCGCCCAGGCCCAGGGGCTTCAGCTTGAGGTTCTCGAAGAGCGCCTCGTTGCGGTGCAGGGCGGACATGCCCCACCAGTCGCCGCCGTCCATCTTCATGCGCTTGCTCAGCTCGAAGGGATTGGGGAAGGGATTGAAGAGCGGCACCTGGCCGGGCCCATCCTGCGGCTGCTGGAACATGTTGCAGTTCTTGGCGAACTCGTCCCGCAGCCGGAGCGCAGCCACGGGCAGGCCGTTCATCTTGTCGGCACCACCCGCTCCAGCCGCTCCCGAAGCGGAGCCAGGTCCGGAGCCACCACCACGGTTGTTGTTGTCCACAGCGGCGGCTGCGGCGGCCGCAGCGGCGGCAGCGGCCACGGAGGCGGCCTCCTTGCGGCCGGACTCCTGCAGCGCCTGCTTGTAGGCCTCGCTGTATTGGGCGATGTTCGAGAGCCCGAACTTGTCCATCAGCTCCCCGACCAGGGAGGTGGCCCCGGAGCTGGTCGTCTTGGGGCTCTGGCTCTTGCCGTCGATGCGATTGCTCACGCTGAGATCCTCGGCCTTGTAGTCCATGTCCTCGCAGTCGTCCAGCTCGTCCTCGTCCTCATCGTCGCCCTCGCCATCGGCATCGGGATCGACGTCGCCATCGGGATCATTGTCCCCATCGGCATCGCCCATCTCCTCCTCGGAATCATCCGGATTGGGATCCTCGTCGTTGTCCGCCTCGTTCGTCTCCAGCGAATCGGCATTGCTGCCATCGTCGGGCCCATCCTGTCCGTCCTGGTCGTCGCCCGGACTGCGGTGCACCCGCATGTGCTTCATGAGCTTCTGGATGTGCGAGCACTCAAAGTCGCAGGCGGTGCACTTGTACGGCTTCTCGCCCGTGTGCGTCCGCTGGTGGATGATCAGGTTGTTCTCGAAGCGGAACTTCTTGTCGCAGTAGCTGCACGCATAGCAGCTGGCCTGCTCCGCTCCTCCTCCTACTCCGCCAACTCCCTGGCCGAGATTGAGGCCTAGACTGAGGCCGGCTCCGGAGCTGCTGCCCTTCGATGGTGGCGTACTGGCCGACCGCGGGGTGCTGGCGAGGGCCAGGCCGAGGCTGCCCAGACTGCCGTTCTCGGAGCCCGCATCTCCGCTCTTCTCCGGGGGAGTCAGCGAGTGGGGCCGCTGGTGGTGGTGGTGCTGGGGGATCTGGGAGGGCGAGGGGCTCGCGAAATGCGGCGATTGCTTCTGTCGAGGACTCGGCGAGCTCGAGTTAACAATGCTGCCAGCTCCAGGGCTTGTTGTGCCCGCAAGCTGACGCAATCGCTGCGAGTAAAAATCCATCTGCTGCGGTTCCAGTTTCAAGGAGCCACTGCCTCCTCCCACCAGACCAGGCGTGGAGGCGCCTCCCGCCTGCTGCTGCTGCTGCTGTTGCTGCTGCTGCTGTTGTTGCTGCTGCTGCTGTTGCTGCTGCTGGGAGCTGAGCGACGGTGGTGGCAGGGCGGCGGGCGGCACGGAGCCGCGCTGGCTGCCGCTGCTGGAGCTCGAGGGTGGACGCGGCTCGCCACTGGCGACGGTAGGAACATTGGCGGACACATTCAACTGCTGTCCTCCCACCTGCCCGTTGGCATTGAACTGCGCCTGGGCGGCGGCGGCGGCTGCTGCCAGATTGAAGCCGTGATGCCGGAACTGCTCGCTCACCAGCTGCTCCATGCGGTAGTGGTCGGCGGGCGAGGGGCGGCCGTGGCCGAACAGTGGCGCCACGCTAGGAACTACATTTCCCTGGGCCAACGCCGGCGGCAGGGGCATGCGCAGCAGCTGGAAGGGATTGGCATGCATCGCCTCTGGAGGCGCCAGCAGCGGATGATGTCGCATTCCGGCGGCCATTGCCGAGGCGAGGTTCTCGCGCTGCTGCTGCTGCACGCGCTGTTGCTGCTGTTGCGCCGCCTGTTGCTGCTGCTGTTGTTGCTGCTGCTGCTGTTGGTGCAACTGCAACTGCTGCTGCTGCTGCTGTTGTTGGGGGGACGAGGCGCTGATGCTCACGCCGGCACTGCCGCTGGCGTGACTGCTGTTGCTGCCGCTGCCGCTGCCGATGCTCGTGTTGGCCAGCGACGCGGATGATGTGGAACTGACGGAGGTGGACAGGGAGACGGAGGCGACTCCCGCTCCAGCGGGACTGCTGCGCTTCATCGTCGCCTCAGCGGGCTGTGGACTAGCGCCGACCGCAACAGCGGCAGCGGCTGCTGCAGCGGCTGCAGCGGCAGCCAGGGCGCTGTTATTGAGGGCGGCGGGCGTGGCCACGGTGAGGGTGGCACCCCAGTGGCCTCCACATAGATCTTGACGCCGTGCGAGTGCTGGACGTGCTGGATGAGGCGCCACGCGGATGTGTAGCGGGTCTTGCAAGTGGAGCATGTGTAATTGCTGGGTTCTGCAACGACAAAGTGGGAGGGAGAGGAGGATACTGTGATTAGTGGCAGCGTCTAGACCGCAAATATTCCAAATATTAATTATAAATAGGATGGGAGAGGGTGGTAGGGGCATGGGGCATGGGGCAATGGGGAACGTTTATTGCGTGTGGCATGTGCCAAATGTGTTGCCCAGGCAGCGGCAGCGGCGGCGGAGATTGCCAATATTGCCTAGGATATTGCCGCACACACACACACACATGGGGCACGTCCTGTACGTCCTGCGTGTAGTTTTCGTTGCGGTTTTGTCGCGACATTTGTTAATTTGCCATGCAACATGGGGCACGAGGCCCAGGCCCGGGAATGGGCATCACCGCAAAACGGGAAATCGGAAAACGCTCACCCACCACCCCACCACCCCAGCATGTGTGGCATGTGGGATGTGGCATGTCCTGCCAGGACACACGCAACAGATGCGCCAGCGGGGAAAATGAAAATTTATGAAAAATGTGAATTTTCTAATAAATAAAAATGGAAAACCGAAGACCGAAAAATATAAAGAATATAAAAAGCGAAAGGCACTTCCTAATCGAAGGCGGAAACCACATGTCGCCAGGACAGCGCACACTGGCGGTGGACAAGGTGTTAATGCCCAACTATTACCGGGCGGGGCACAGGGAGCGGAGAGCGGGGAGAGGGGGGTAAAACAACAACTACCCCCGAAGGATACGATATGGTGGCGCAGCGCGACGACGCTCTCTGCATTTAAATGACGCTTTAAAACGGTTCGCCCTCGTCCTGGGTCCTGCGTCCCTTCTACAAATGAGAATTTTCCCAAAAATATACATCTATAAAAAATAAAAATTGAAAGGAAGAGGAGCAAATGCAGGAGGCGGAAGAGGAGGAGGAGGAGTCGCGCACGAGACACGGCCGCGGGGTTAAGCAGGACACGCATTCTCCACACTTTTCCTTTTTTTTTACTCCCGTATTTTTATGACGTTACGCGCGACAGGACGAAGAGGAGATGGAGGTGGAGGCAGGGGCAGGGGCAGGGGCAGCTTCCTCTGTCAAAGGTGAGGCATGTTGAACATGATTTTGTCGCGACCCTTTTTTTTCAGGGATCACGGGGATCAGAGGCGATCGGATCGCCTGGCCCCGCATGCCGCTTACCGCATGCCTCATGCCTCATGCCGCACGTACATAGCGTAGCAGGAAATGCAAATGAATCTGACAGACAATTCATCCTTCGGTTTTCATCCCCTTTGTCAAGGGTTGCCCATGATCAGAAGCAGCAGCAGCACACGATCCGGTCCGTATATAACCATCATCATTATCATTATCGGCATAAAAAAAGAGGTAAAAGTTGTCGAAAAACATCGGGCATTTGATCCCCGATCCCCGAACCCCGATGCGATCCCTTTTTTTCTGGTTTTGTTGTCGACCCGCGCAAAGCACGCGCCAAGAGGATGCCCCTCGGGAAGGTGGAAGTGGAAGGAGTATGAGTGCCACGTTCTGATTCTGTCAGCTGCTCATCTCAGAGCCAAACAGACTCCTCCCCTTGCTCCTCCTGCTCCTTCCCCCTGCTGCCTGCTTTGATGCTTGCGGGTGGAGAGTGTGGAGTGTGGAGGCGACTCAACTCAAGTGACCGTAAGACGGGACGCCCCTAAGGCGGAAGCTGGTGGCAAACAAAGCCATCAAGTTGCCACAGGAAATGGCAAATTGACCGCCTGCCTGCCTCGCTGACTGCTTGCTTGCTGCACCCGCTCCACGTTGCGTATGAGAGATGCGGAGGAGCAGCAGGGTGGCGGGTGGCCGAAAAAAAACAGAAAACAGCTAAAGAGAGAAAAAGGGTTCTCTGTAATGGGATAATTGTTGCAGCTTTGCCAACTGTCAGCATCCCGGGGGCCATGGCATCCTCGAACGCATTTGCATGGCTCTTGCTGGGCGAGTCGACCTTTTGCTTAAGCCCTTGGCTGTATCCTTTTCCGCTTTTTTCTCTCTGCCCACACACACACACACACACACACACAAAAGGAGCCAGCAGCCAGCTCTAATCCTTTGCGGCCAAGGGAAGCTGCCAGCCAGCCAGCCAGCCAGCCAGCCAGGACGTGAAATTGCATGAGCTGTGCGCATTAGCCATTGATTCGGAAAGGAAACGAAACGAAACGAAAGGAAAGGTACTACTAGTACTACTACCATGAAAGTGGTGTCGGGGGATGCCCCAGTGTATCCCATATCCCGTGTGTCCCGTGTGTCTTCTGTGTCTCGTGTGTCCTGGGGTCAGTCGTTTTTTAAGGACGCTGGCTTAGTGCCAGCATGAGTCAATAATTGAATGGCCTGATGCTGATGCCTGATGCCCTGTGCGGTTTAAGCCGCATGCCATATCTATCTGACCCTTAACCCTTCGACGACCTTCACTCAACCTCCTCATCCTCCTGCTCCTGCTGCTGCTGCTGCTGCTGCTGCTGAGGCTGAGGCTGTGGGGGAGGAGTGCTGATGGTGTTTCATTGTCATTGCGGTCGCGACATGCTGTGTACCACCAAATTGATAATTAACACTCATACTGCCACTCACAGCGGCACTCACACTCACACACTCGCACACTCACACACTCGCTCTGTGATTCGCTGACAGGTGAACGGCGTGGACCGTGGAGCGGCGGCGTACACAAAAAAGAAGAGCAATCAAGACATGTTGCAACATTTGCAACGAATATCCATTTTGTTGACAGTTTGTTCGTTTTATTCATTCGAATTTGTTGGTGCTTTTTTCCAGGATCAGATCAGACGGACAGATGGATGGATGGATGGATGGATGGATGGTTGCCATGGCATGCCCCTTGGCCTCTCTCTCTCTCTCCTACTCTTCACGTTTATAATTACCAAATGGCCAACAATGAATGGATGGTCCTGCCACTCCACTCCACTCAGAGTGGGGGGAGGGGCAAAGGAGTTGGGTTGGACAGGCAACACAGCGAAAAGAAAGAAAAGAGCGACAAACAAAAATAAAAGACTGACAGACAGAGATGCAGAGAGAGAGAGAGAGAGAAGCAGAGAGAACGTAGCGGGGGGAAAACAATGCGTAATTAACGCGGGGATCCCCAGTCGCTTCTATTTGTATCTCGGTATTTGTGTATCCGTGTATCCGTGTATCTGTGTCTCGGTGCGCATTGTATCTGTGTATCTGTGGCTGTGCGTTGAAAGGCTGTCAGTTGTCGTCGCTTGGCATTGTCGGAGTCAAACAACTTTGTTGTATTGTGACTGACTTTTGTGTTGTTCTGTGTTTTTTTCTTTTTTTTTTCATTTTTCTGTTCGTGTTCATGTCACCAGCGCAGAAAAGTTCAAGGGTTAAACTGTATGTGTCGTCGTGTATCTGCGTATCTGCGTATCTTGATCTGCGTGTATCTCCTACATATATGAAGCTGAGGGAGGTGCGCCGATGACCACTGCCACGCGACCGTTTACCTGTGCTCTGTGCTCTGTGCTCTATGCTCTGACCTTTGACCTACGACACACACACACACACAACCACACAGAGATCATGGCACGTGTCCAGCTGAAAAAAGCTGACCCCCGTCCTTCACTGATTCACTGATTCCTCTACTCTTTTGTGCGTATGTCAAGTCCAGTGCTCGCCTGTGTCCGTCCGCCGCTCCTCTCCGCAGTGCCATGTCCTTTGTCCAGTCAAGTGGCTTCCCCTCTCACCCCGTGGCACATTCCTTCGCCTCCTTCGGCTGCTGTCAGGATGTGCTTCTGAGGCGGCATTCAAATTACCCTCGAGGCCCAACCTCGGAACACAGAGAGGCTTTGTTCCGTCCGTCCTTAACCCTCTGCCCTCTGCCCTCTCTCTCTCTCTCTCTCTGTACCCCTCTCTCCACTCTCCACTCTCCACTCTCTACTTCTGCTGCTGCTGCTGCTGCTTTTTTCTGTCGTATTTTTATTGCTGTCTTTGGCTTTTCATCATCATTTGCATTGAAATGTCAAAGTCAAAGGGCAAGGGAATGGTTTGGAATGGCATGGAAGTTCAACTGCGAATGGAAGATGGCAAAAGCGGGGGAGGGTGGGGAATGGAAGCTTCGATTGTCCCCGTGTCCGAGTGTCCCCTGCCTGCTGCTGCTGCACTCTCCGTGGCTATCAGAGTTTTGCTGCTGCTGCTGCTTCTGCTGCTGCGCTTTGATGTCCGTCCAGGCCAGTGTCCGCATCCGCGCTGCTTTTTTTCTCGGACGTACTGCAGCTGCAGCTTATCGCTGAGGGCCCGCGGCCCGATCAGCATTGCGACTTATCCACTGCTGCTGCTGCTGCTGCTGCTCTGCCGTGCCTCCCTTTGTGTGTGGCACACACATCAAACACATTTTTTGTCCGGCACAAAAATTGTTCCGCATCTCCACTCGCTGCCTGTGCCCCTGGTCAAAACTGTCTCTCTCTTCCAAACAGGGGACTGGGCTGGGGCTGGGCGGCACTTTGTGAATTTTAATTTTGCCACCCAAATATGCGGCAAGAATGGGCGCGATGGGATGGGATGCGATAGGACTGGGTGGTGGCATGGTCATGGGTCATGGGTCATGTGTCATGGGGCGGCACTCACCTGTGTGGACTGTGTTGGCCTCGGCATCGACCAGCTCCATTTTGGGCCGCTTGGCCAGGGGCTGGCAATCGGCCACGGACTGCTCCTGCTCCTGCTCCTGTTCCTGCTCGAGCTGGGGCATCTCCTCGTCGCCGGCATAGGGCTCCTGCTTGACCTTGGGTGTGTGTGGATGCTGCTCCTCGTCGAGCAGATCGCAGCTGCTGTCGCCGGCCGCCTGGCGCTCAATGGCCGCCGGACTGCCGCGCATGGATGCCACGGCATTAGAGTCCAAGGTGGTGGCTGCCGCCTCGCTGTCCTTGGGCGTTGTGTTGTCGTTCTCTGAAAGAGGGGGGAGGAGGGGCATGAGTACACGAAATACACGAAATCCCGAAGGACTCTCCAGCGATGACTCACCGTCAACGAGACGCTTGGGCGTGCTGCTGGCGCCATCGGCCAGCAGATCCGCGGGACTTGGTGGCGGGGTGTGTATGCGGGAGCCGCTGGCCGTGCTGCTGGCCGCCGCCGCCGCTGCCGCTGCTGCTGCTGCGGCGACTGCAACGGCCGCTGCTGTGGCCGAGGCGCCACCGGCACTGGTGACCACAACGGATGGGGCGGACTTGCGGCCTGTGATGGGTATGGCCGAGATCGAGGGCCGGCGATTGACGAGGCTCAGGGGGCGGCCCTCCTCCGCGTCGCGGTCCATCTGGGGACCCTGCGTGGAGCACTGGCCATAGTTCTCCTTGTTGCACTGCAGCACCTTGTGCTGGATGAACTTGACAATGTCCGAGAGGGCGAACGCCTTCTGGCAGGCGCCGCACGTGAGGATGTCCTGTGCGGCAACCGCATCGTTCTCTGTGGAGTCGGAATCTGCAAGTAGGGGGAGAGCAGCCGGATACGTATGGATGTGAGAATCGGTTCAGTTTAATGGCCTCTTGTAACATTTAAGTTCATAAATATTCTCCCTCCCCCCATCCCCATACCCCCATATCCCCATTCACCCCGCCAATTGGCGACCCGTTTTATGGCCATCGAATGGTGGCCATCAATTCTGGCTTAATTCCACAAGGAAGAAACAAAAATGGAAAGGAGAGGAGAGGAGAGGGAAGGGAAGAAGCAGACATTCCCCAGAAGGAAGCCATTTCGCGCCCAGGAATGTGGCATGTGGAATTGAATTGAATTTACTGTATCCTGTGGCAGGAGTCGGAGTCGGAGTCGGAGTAGAAGTATCGCTAATTTAGTTGCTTTCGTTCTTCTTCATCTGCGACTTGCCTCTTAATTCTGTCATTTTTATGGGGCACGCCACCAATTGCCTGTCGATTGGCGTTGCATAATTTGTAGGCGAAATGGTGGGGGACAAAGAAGTTGGAAATCATTTACGTTTATTTTAGAGTCCTACAGAGAGGGACGAAAATGTTTCCCGAAATGTTTTCAAGGCTAATTGGTCGCCGGCAAGCATTCGATAACTGATAACGATATCGATAGCTGTCCCTTAATTAATTGTATCGCATCGCAGATTGCAAAAATCCCAAACCATGGCAACCCTCCATCTCCTTCGCCTTATTTACATACGAACAGGGGGCAGTGGCAAGCACACTCTTTGTGGCAGATAAGCAGATACTAGGAGGAGTGGGAGTGGAAGTGCGAGTGCGAGTGGGGGAGGGGTGTGGCATCTATATGCACTTTAATTTATTTGCCTCTGAGCTGTGTGTCGCACGCCTTCTGCCTAAATGCCAGAAACAACAATACAAATTCTGAACGGAACGGAAGGGAGGGGTGGGAAGGGGAGGGGAGGGGAGGGGCACCCTCTGCCAACAAACTTCAGCTGATTTCAGGCCGCATTATTTGCATACACATGTGCGGCAGAGGCAGAAGGGGCAGCAGCACGACAGTGGTGCAGTGGTGCTTTTTTTCTTTTGGTTTTGGCAATGGGTCGATTGGTGGTGGGATCGATTGTACAGTACAGTACATGCCCATAAATTCCAGTGGCTCAACTAAAATTGCTTCTCCTGCAATTAATTCGAGCCATGCCACAGCCACTGCCCCTGCCACTGTTGTCATGGCTTATCTGCCCCAGAAATTAGCAACACCAGCAACAACAGAAACTCTCGAATATCCTGGGGCGGTACTGCCAAACTTCTGTGTATGTGTGTGTGTTCCCCCGATTCCTTTTCATCGATGGAACTTGATTGACCGAACAAACTTCTGGGAGACCCACAATAACCCAAACCAAACCCAACCCAAACCCAAATAGAGGGAAGCCATGCCATGCCATGCCCCCAGGGGCCATCGCACCAGCCACCATCCATGTTTTTCTTTCGAGAAAAACTTCAAATCGAAATCTCATACAAGTTTTTTCGTGAGTTGTAAAGAATAAGAGTCGCATCTTTTTATTGATTCTATAAATAGATATATGTATGTGTATGTAGGTATATTTTATGGCTATGATTATAATGATCCTTAATCTATGTGTGTGTCGCAGGGATATCGATATCACACTCTCAATTACCGCATGTCCTCCTCCCCCGCCTGTGTCTGCCAATCAATTAGGAAATATATCTATGAATTATTGACTCCCTGTCGCGCTTGCCACTTGCCACATCCCCCCGCCCCCCCCCCCCCCCTGGCCTCCTGCCTCATCCCTTGTCCATTTTTTATGTCCAGTTCGAAGCAATTTGCGGTTTGGCCCTGGTTCCCTGCTTCCCTGGCTGCCTGCTTCCCTGTGTCCCAAACAATAACTAATGCGCCCTAAGCATTTGATCATCTCGCAGGGAACTTTTTTTTGTCCGTGACCGCCCAGCAGCCCAGCCGCCCATCCGCACTTTTCCTCTCTCTCTCTCTCTCTCTCCCCCACTGACTTTTACTTCCTCGTCCATACTATTTATATGTATTTCTTTTTTATCAATTGATTGTTCGTCCTCTGCTTTATCCAGGATGGGAGGGTGACACACATATGACATGATGTTGTTTTCGGTAATTTTTCCTGATTGCCTGGGTGGCCCCTTGCCCCTTGCTACAATTTTCGCTTCATTTCGATTTGATTCGGTTTCGGGTTTCCCTTTTCCCTTTTTACTTTCCTTTTTTTTTTTTTTGTTATTTTCTTTGGGTTTTAGTAAAAAAATATGCTATTTATTTTTTTGTTGTATCGCTGATGATAATGATTATTATTGTATTTATTGATTGGCGATCATTGGCGTGAAATCGATGCGGCTTGCAATTGGCCGAAAGACAGAGGCCGAAACCGAAACGGAGGCCGAGACGGAGACGGAGACCCTGTTTCTGCTACCTGGTTTTTACCTGCTGCTGCTGCTGCTGCCACGTAGGCGTGGCCTGAAACAGGGGCTGTGGCAGAGAGGCAGGAGGGCGTTGCCGGCTATTTGCCTAAGCGATTAGATTAGATGTTTGTCCAGAGATTAGCCAGCAAGTAGGGGTTAAGGGGGAGTCCGTGAGGAGTCCATGAAGGAACAAAGACAGCAAAGTACTTATTGACAGCCGCAACAGCAGCGGCAGCAGCAGCGGCAGCGGCAGTGGCAGCAGCATGCAATATTGCGCCGCCAGCTGAAGAGGGTAGCAGCTGCCACTGGCCTGTGCTGGCCAGAAAAGGTGAAAGGGTGGTGGCGGTGGTGCTATTTGTGGAGCTGTCAAATGTCAGACAGCGGTGCTGACAGTCCGCCTGACACAAGTGTCAACAGCACCAGGGTTGCCACGTCCATATGCGAGTGCCAGAGCGAGTGTTCCCTAAGCCGTGGCCAAAAGTCATAAATTGCATTATCTTTTGGCGTTGAGAAAACCCTTTTCGCTTTTCCCGAAACGAAACCCTTGACCAGATTGAATTGAGAGACGACGCATCAAATATATTTCCATCATAGCTGGTGCCTGCCGCATAAGGACACAATCCGATATACAATATATTGTATTGTATTGTATTGCATTGTATTGTATTTATTGATGCTGTGTGATGTCATACGCATACTCCTTCCAATCCGCCTCTCAGGATATGTGTAATTAATTCATCCACCCCCTCGGCTAGCCCACACACTCCCACTCCCACTCCCACCCCCACTCGTACTCGTACTCTTACTCCTGCTCCAGGATATGCTAGATCCCTTTTTGGATGGATATAAATTGAAGTGCCGTCGATTTGTTGGCCGCGTCTCGGCTTAAGCGAAATATTTACGAGCTGCTACCATGGCTTGGGCACTCGCGAAGGACCAGCACAGCCCTCAAAGTAGGACAATTAAGAATTAACATATTAATAGAAGTTTTGCGCAAATTATCAGCGACAAGAAAATATGAATCGCCCCCACAAAGGAGACGACGCTCCCCTGCCCATTGGCTCCCCTGCTACTTGGCTGCTTCCTCGGATCCTTGTGTGTGTATTTTTGTTATTTATAACATTTTCATGTTATTGACTGCCCCCGCGGACTCCGGATTTCGGTGGCAGGAGGCAGGGTGGGTAGTTGGAGGCGTGGCGAACAGAAAACAATACGTTGATTGTGCTAATTTATGCCCCCATCCGTGGCACACACTCACACACACACACTATCGCACTCCGTTCTGGCAGCAAGACAGAGTCGAAGGATTCGAGGGATTCGGTTTTATGGCCAAAAGGTTATGTGGGGGGGGGTCGTGGGGGAGTTGGATTCTAGTGTGTATATCCCCATAAAAACCAGAACGAGCCGAGGACGCCACATGGTCGTCCTTTCGTTCTCGTCGGCTGTTTTTAGGTGCTCCTGTCGCAGCGAAACCCAAGTGAAAAATGGCGTCACGGCCACAGGGAAAAACTGGACCAACTATCGAAGTGGAGGAGGGAGACCAGGGGAAAGCAGAGGAGTCGTATCTCTGTTCTGTTCAAGGGTCAATTTCGAATCCGTTGAAGCGACAGCGCGGTCTCTTTAAACACACTTGAGCAGAGAGAGATACAGATACAGATACAAATACAAATACAAGATACAAGATACAGAGATGGAAAAGAATCTAGTAATTGGAAAGTGGGAATTTGTATCTGTATCTTTTGGGAGATAAACACCTTTCAATCTTCAATCTCTACAGCAATTTGCAACAAGCAGCAAAGACTGGCGACCTCCAAGTGTGGGGAGGGGTGTGTGCGGGGTATGGGGGGTTGGGGAACCAATTATAAAATGACGCCAAGTGCTCCACTTCGTTGTCTTTTGGGTTAAATAAAAATACTCCACAAAAGGCCGTCAGAAATGCTGTGTAAATAATCGAAAAATGGTGACTGTGACTGCTGGTTTTTTCTGTATTTTTTGTATTTTTTTGTGTTTTTGCTGGCCAACTCATTTAAAACAAAAAACAACAAAAAAAGGTTAAACAAATTCGAAAATTCTGTCGTTATATATTTTGTTGCACGAACGGCAGGCAGATAACAACATGTCTGCGGGGGCGTGTGCATGTGTGTGTCGTATGTGTGTGTCCATTACCCATACAAATAAGCAATAAGTATATATTTTTTTTTATATATTTTTCGGTTTTTTGACAGTGACAAAGCGACGTCCAGCAGCAGCAGCAACGCCTCAGAGCGGGGCAGCTGGTAAAAAAAAACACTAAAGTAAAGTCGACTTAATTTGTTTAAACAAATTCACACACACACACACACACACACACATACGCGTATGTACGTATGTATTATCAGTGGAATGGAAAGGTGTTTAGCAGCTGAAACTATAACAAACACAGCGGCGACTCCCATTCCCACACACCTATACACATGTACATATATGTACATATGTATATGTGCCCATATATCCCGCCACAATGATTCCTGTTGTATCTCGTTCTCCTCTGGGGGGTCTCTCTGTCTCTCTCTCTGAGTTCTCTTATCAACAGCTAAAGGCCCTTCGCAAAGTGTTTTAGCATACAAAAATTTGGTTTTATTTGCCCACTGTCCGCCCCGAGCGGAACCGCTCCTCGCAGCTGGAACTCCACAGCTCTACAGCTCTACAGCTCTGCGGTGGAGCTGCAGTGGAGCTGCGGTGTGGTGGAGCGGTCTGCCATGCGGTTCAGGAGGGTGGCAAAAGAAGCGGTTAGCCAAAAGCTAGAGCGCCGACTGCTGATAACACCCGCATATTGTACGAGTATGTGCGTTTGCCCCACGCTTGAGGAGGAGTACGAGTACGGAGGAGTACAGAGCACACGGGCAAGGTAACGCGTATCTGGACAAACAAACAAGCAAACAAATGAGCAGCCAACGGACCCGGACCCGTACCCGTACCCGTGCCCGTACCCCAAACCCAAACCCAAACCCATACCCTGGACTATGCTTTGCCGCCAGGTTGAGTGAATGAGCCATATGCAAATATGGGCGGCAGCGGTCGCGGCCTGGAATCAGGCATTAACATACAGCATACATGTATGTGTGCGTGCGTGGGACAAAGCTGGACACACATGGCCGACTGATAAGCCAAAAGGAAATGGGAACAAGGCGAAAGACATGGCAACTACAGAAAGAGTAAAGCCCCAAAAGAAACCAAAGAAAAATTCAATTAAATTTGGAACAAAAATGTGCACCAAAGGCAAGACAAATACCAGCAAAAGAATCAATGGAAAATACACAGATACTTATGGAAAAGGGCTAAGAAAGTAGATGCATCAATTTGGGAAGTGGTCTAAGATAGTTTCCTCCCAAAAGCAAAGCTTGAGACTGTACCTCTTGGGAGTCTGTATCTGTATCTGTGTATCTGCACTCCACTCCACTCCACGGAGAGTGTTCTGAAGGTGGACAAGGGTCCAGCAAAAGGCCGCCGCCGCTCTGTTTGCTTAATGCCAATGTACAGAATGTATCCATTGTTGTGGCACTCTCATTTTTTGATAAGACATGTGGTTTGTGTAAGTTTTACTTTTCGTTTTTGTTTCGTTTTTGTCGCTAAAATATTTGTATTTGTATTTGTATTGTGAGGGCAAGGTGCTCCAGAGTGAAGGAGGAGGAGGAGCAGTGGGGGGAGTGTATGGTGTGTGTCTTATTTCCCGAAAGTCAACGACAGCACAACAGCAACAGCCACGGACATATGTAAATAGCTGCGATCTATATAGGTAGGTAGGTAGGTAGGTGGGTAGGTTGCTAGGTGGGGGTGGGGGGTACCATAAGTAGGTCTACGTACTCCCCATCGGCCTATGGGCTATAGCTATGGCTATGGCTATGGCTATGTGCTTGTGGGTGCGGGCGTTGGCTTATTGCTGCTGCTGCTGCTGTTGTTGTTGCTGTTGTTGTTCCGCTTATCAAAATTGTCCGCACATTTGCCTGTTGTATCTATTTGGGGAACCACAGAGGCAGAGTCAGAGTCGGAGTCGGAGGCGGAGACGGAGACGGAGCAACGGCAAATGATTAAAGAGAGAGACCCATTCGAAAGAACAGAGAAGAACAGAACAGGAAGAAGAACACACGGAGTGTTGCTGGAAATTCCAAGAAATTCTGCGGTTATCTCTGGGGCAAGACACATGCGTTGTTGCCTTGTTTTCTTCTCTTCTTTTTTTTTGGTCGCTTATTGGGGAATGTTCTCGGACCGATATGATGATGTTATCGGCTACACCCCCCACAAACACCCACAAACACCCACAAAAACCCACAATTGCAAGCTCCAGTCAGGAGATCGTAGCCCCCCCGGAAAAGGTGGTATTGTTTGGACACTTACGACTCAGCGAACGGAATCCATGATCCTCACTGATCGACAGCATTTTGTTGTACATTTTGTTCGGCGGCTCCTTCTGCTCCACAAACAAAAACAAGAAGGATTTTCGGTTTGTCTTTTGTTTTTTGTTTTCGTTTCGGATTTCTTTTCGTTTTTTTAACACATCACAAATTGTTTTTGTTTTTGTTTTGTTTTTGTTGTTTTGTTTTTTGGTTTGATTTAAATCAAAAAAATAGTTATACTTAGTAATAATTTAAAAAAAAAAACGTTCAAGGTGGGGAGGCACTGGGGCTAGGCTTTGGGGGAAGGACACACACGATCGTAGGTAATCCAATTGTCCTGCGTGTGTGTGTGGCGGTTTCTTGGGCGGGCTTTAAGCGAATGTTCGTTCACGTTTGAATCGGAATCGGAATCACTATCACGGGTAGGCGAAACGGTTCAAGCAGTTCAATCGGTTCAATCGGTTCAATCGGTTAACGGTTACGTTCTTATGCCACAGGATCTCTCTGTTTTTTCGGAGGAAGCGCATTTGGAAGGGCAGAGCGCGTGTGTTGTTGACCCCTCAGAGGCTTCACGTGGACTGACAATTCGATGTCTTCCTGTGACGGTCGTCCACACGGTCGAGTCGAGTCGAGTCGAGGTCGGTCGCAGTCTCAGTCCCTCAGTCGTCCCCGGGCCCGGCCCGGCCCGGTCCTTCCTCTCCCCACACCCCTCTCCTGTACGTGTCTGTGTGAGAGGCTGTGCGGTCGACGCTGACGCTGACAGAGGCAGCGGCGGCATAAGTTTTTTTATGCCCCGTAGTCCGGGGCCAGCAGCAGCAGAGGAGAGCAAGAGAAAAAAAACGTGTGGTAGCCACCACTACACACACGCACACACATACAGAGGGGTTGCTGCTGCCACAGCCACTGCCACTGCCACCGCTGCTGCCTTTGCCTCTGTGTCTCTCTCTCTCTCTCTCTCTCTCGCTCCCTCTAGCTGCCATGTGTGCGTGTTGCGAGTGGACCTCAAGGCAACAGGGGGATGAAAACATCTTTGGACCGACGTCCGACTGGCCGTCGCTGTCAGCGCCAACGCCAGCGCCAGCGCCAGCAGCGACTTCGACTTCAGACGTCAGCTTCAGCTTCAGCGGCGCTGCCCTGCGTTGGCGCTCTCTCTCTCTGTCTTACGCTCACTCTCTCTTCCCCCTGCTCCCCCCTGCCTCTGGCCTCTGGCGTTGCCCTGCTCTACATATGAGTGTCCGTCGTCCGTCTCCGTCTCCGTCCGCTGCTAATCGCTGCCCCGAAAATTGAGTTGTTGCTGCAGCCATCAGCCGATGGACGGGGGGCCACAAGAGGGTTAAAAGAACTATCCCAAAGAGAGAAAGCGAGAAAGGGAGACAGCGAGGGAGAGAGTTACAGTGAAGCAGAGGAGTGGAGTGGAGTGGAGTGGAGGGGGAGGGAGAACGAGTTAAGAGACCAATATGACCAATGACCAATGGGAATGGACGGGCACTGGCCATCCAAGGGGCAGTTTTGGCCTTCCATTGGGGATGGTCAAGAGCCCGAAAGAAGATGGGGGCAGATCCCTCAATGGCAGCCAATAGATTCGCTGGACAGGTTATAGAGCCCCCAATCTATATATCACACATCTCCAGATCATCAATATAATACCAGCATAGTGTTCAGGGTCAAATATTATTTATTGGATTTCGTTAAACGTTTAAGAAATTGCAGAATATTTAGGGACAGTTTTTCAATTGATTCATGAATGCATTTTCCACATACATATATTCTACATATCTTCCATTTCCCCCTACTTTAAGGATCTCTGTAATTATGATTTTTAGAAGGATTTGCAAATCTTAAAACTAATATATTATATTAGGAGTGGAACCAAGTCATATTTTAGCTCAAATTATTCGTTTAAATTGGTAATAACTTATATTTCTTAATACAATCAAGTACTGAGACTGACTTTTGTCCTGGTTTTGTCCCTTTGTGTCCTGGTTCTTCTGATTATCTTCCCCCACTTTCCAGATCATCCTTCAATCAGCTTTGGGATATCTTTTTCCCATTCAAGATCACATCATGGCCTCGGAGATCATCTGAGATTTACATACATAGTTCTGCGAGCTATTTATGGAGACAATATGCTCCACACAGATCCTGGTGTGCTCTCTCTCTCTCTCTTTATCTCTCTCCCTCTCTCTTTTGTGGCCCTTTGCCCAGAGTTGGGATGTGCGCAGTGGCAGCGGCAGCCTCCCCTGGACCCCGGGGATCTTTTGTGTCGAATGCCGCATCGCATCGCGGAAGCTGCGCAGTAAGTGTGGCGACCGCCCCTTCTCCCATTCTCAGTCCCCCTTCCTTCTTCCTTCTCCCTTCTGCCTTCTGCCTTTACCCTTTCCTGATCTCCTTCTGCTTCTCATGCCTTGCTCTATTTAAACATTTTCTAAGAATAGAAGAAGACCAGAGGGGGGGATCCAGTACGAGAGAGAGAGAGAGAGAGAGAGAGAGAACTGAAAGGAGAGATAAAGCCTCTGTGGAATGGACAGGCGGATGTGCCGTTATATTTTCATCTCCTGATGCTGCTGCTTCTCCTCTTTCTGCTCCCTTTCCACCTTTTTTTCTACTTCGTTGTAGGGCCACAAGGTGACCCAAAACTTGAGTTCCTTTTTTGAGGATTTCTTCCGATTTGACTCCTTCTCATAATCGTATACATTTCTTATACTTTCTTTTACTTTCTTATACTTTCTTTTACTTCCTTCTACTCTTCTAATCTGCTGCTACTGCTACCTCTTTTGCTCTTCTTTCAAGGATGCTGCTGCTTCTTCGAAAAATGCAAAGCCCAGCTTTTCATTCGTTCCATCTCCCTTCTCCCTCCACTGCTCTTTCTCCACCCCTTTCTTCGTCTACCTATTTCTTCTTCTTCATTGTCCTTCCCCTTCAGTGCCTAATCCTTTCCCTTGTCAGGGGGTAAACGGTTTTTTTTCCTGTCCGTTTGTTGTTTTTTTTTTTTAATGTTTTTTTTGTGTATGTCGATCGAGTTTTTTGCGCGCGCATTCGCTTTACCCCCGAGAGGGGACGGCGGCGCCTGCGCAGATGCGAAGCGTGTAAAAGGATGCTGCTAATGCCCTGGCACTCCCTGCCGTGAAGAAGAAGAAGGAGAAGGAGAAGGAGGAGGAATCGCATCGCATCGCGTCGCGTCTCGGCTTTTGTGCCGTTTAATCAAACGCAATTCATCTCAGGACCAGCGGCAGAAGGCAGAACGCCAGGAGCCAGGAGCCAGGAGCTGTAGGGAGGAACGGAACCCGGGATGGTTGGTAGCAGGGGGGAGGAGGGGTTGGTGCGCGGGTACGTGACAGGACAGCAGCCCGCGTCCTGTCGGCCTGTCGCCTTGTCGCCTTGCAATTATTTTTTATGCAATTTTTACCGATCGGCCGGCTTTCCTTAAAGTTTCCTTTTTATTTTCGCCTCCTTTTCCTATATTTTCTTTTGTTCTCGCGTTTTTTTCTTCTTGTGTGTGTGATTTTTTTTTTGCAACCCCCGAAGGAGGCCTCGAAGGATCGTCGGGGACGTCAGGACGACTTCCTTCTGTGTGCGAATTGTGCGCCCAGGTAGCCCTTGGCCTCGTCCTCGTCCTCGCCCTCGGACCAAGTCCTGTCCCCCGTGTGTGTGTACGTGTGTGTGTGTGTGTGTGTGTGTAACGGCATTTTTTTTCTATGCAAATTTTTTGTTGTCCTTCCTGTGATATTAATTTTTTATGCCCCTCGTGCGTCGCCGTGGCAGTGGCAGTCCCGGTTCCGCATCCCTCCGCCCCCCACCCCTCAAAAGACGCATTTTTTCTTATTGTTTTTTTTTGTTGGTGTTGTGTGTGTGTCCCTGGAAGGAAGGACCCGTTTTTTGTGTGTCAGTCGGCATTTGGGTTCCGTTTTTTGGGTGGTGGCCAAAAGATTTTCCCAAGATATGAGGCCGCGGGCATGGGGTGGGGTGCGCGATGTGTCACATGTGTGAGGCAGGCAAAGGAGGGTCCTGGGTCCTCGTCCTGCTTCTGGTTCTGGTTCTGGTCCTGGACCGGAATGGGACTTTGGGAGTGGGAAAGCTGCTGCTATGCCGGCTGCTGCTGCTGCTGCTGCTGCTCTCGTCCTTTCGCATTGATTACCGTCGCTTTTTAATTCAATTCAAACAATGATTCAAAAGGAAGATGGGAAGACAGGACTCACAGGACCCAGCCTCACAGGCACCCCTGACAGACCATAAGACCTAAGACGGGCAATTTTCGTACCCCTCTGCCATACGTGGTTTTTTTTTGTCTCTTGTTTTTCTGTTGTTTTTTTATTGAAATTATTTTTTTTCTGTAAGTTGATCGCTGGATAATTTTCCCTCTGATATTCGGGTTCACTTTTTTTCCCTGGCCAAGTTTTGGTTTAAATGAGCAAATCCTCGGCATTTCTTTCACCGAAAATGCATTCGTTTTTAACGGAAAATTTATGAGGAGCAGAAAAGGGGTTACGGTCCCGGTTAGCCCATTGCTCCTTTCGTCTTTTCTGGTTTGTTGCGTGTTGCAGATAGACATCCTGTGGCGGGCTCTGCCTGGTAGCGATCTTTTTTTGTAGAAAAAGGAGTGGTTTTTTTTGTGTTAAAAAAATGGCATATGGAAATTTGATCTGAGGTTTGTGTAACGGTTTTCGGGAGTGAAACGTCATCGAAAAGGGTACAGTGTGGCCCAAAAAGTTTGTGGCAACCAAAAATAGCAGTTTCTGGAGCGAAGAGTCCGGAGAAGGAGTACAGTCTTCTAGAAGATCTATTGGAAGAGTTTTTTGGGTGCGGAAACTGGAAGATCGGTTAGATCGGACTTCGAAATGGAGTATCATTCAGGCTACAGTAGTAGCCTTGGGGTAATAGTTTTAAGTGGTTTCAATCATTAAGGAGCCAGATGAGAGTCAAGTGCCCCACAAAGTGAGGACCAATAATTCTGTACTTGAACTAATAGACGCCCAAATGCCTTTAGTATATGATTTCTGGTAGTACAAATATCAGAGAATTGTTAGAACAGTTCATACATATATGTACATTTCGCCTACTTCAAACTGCACTCTGAAAATGCATTTTCGATCTTCAATCAGTGTTCTATCTTTCACTGCCATCAGGCAGAGCCCTCTCTTGACCCGCAACCTGCAACCTGCCATTGCAGGAAAGTATTCCTAGGACTCTATTGTTGTTGTGATTGGATTTGTCATCTTCACGCTTCTTGTCGGTCGAAATCAATCAGAGAGCAGCCAGAGACCAGCCAGAGACAGAGACACCTTCGAGTAGGAGTGGGAGTGGGAGAAGACTTTGCTAATTCCCGAAAATAAAGTGAAACACGTCATGCAACGACCGAAACACACACACACACGCAGATCGTATAGATCGTACAGATCATGCATAATAACCCAGGGAAAGATCAGAAGAAAAGAAGAAACTGAAATTATTATTATTATTATTATTATTTTTTCTTTTTGACAATTATTGTTCAAGGTGCTCCTTTCACCGCACCTCAACCTCTGGCTATGGGTCTGCAGTGACAAACGACGACCACGACGACGACGACGACGACGATGATGATGATGATGAAATGTTGTCTTTGGACGTGGACACAGGTCGGTCCCAAAAGGCCGGACAAAACGTGGGACGACACACACACATGAATTGGGCAGAAAATCAGATACAAAACACGCAGCAGCAGCAGCAGCAGCAGCAGCAGCAGCGACAGCAGCAGCGATACAGATACAAAGGAGATCCCAAAGATGCGACCAGAAAGATACAACAACAAAAAGAGAATACGGACACATGCACACATCTGTGGGGCACTAAATAGCTGCACGTTGGACACTGCCACGGTGCGTCTTGGACATGCCAAACGATCATCGACAAGCGAGCGACAGGGGTCGGTCGGTTGGTCGGTCGGTCGGTCTCTGGGGAGCAGAGAGCTCTAGCAGATAGCTCTCTACGCAGATTGTGCAACACAACAACAACAGCAGCAGCGCGGGAACAAAGCACCTTCTGGCGAGGCGAGGCGAGGCAGAGGCGACTCCAACGCCAACGCCAACGCAAACGAAACTTTCTTCACTTTGCGGCTTTTGTTGGCCCAGGTAGCAGCCGATGCCGTTGCCTAAGCAGAGCGGAGTGGAGAGGAGCGTATGACGACAATTACTCAAGTGACATCTCCATCGCATCATCTCCCATCTGTGGCGGGGGATCTCGGACCTTGCCACGGACGTGCCCATGCCTCTCGACCACGGCTGCGCTCGGTCGGTGTGTGCCCCATTTCGGATTTACGGCTTGGGGCGTCGCCATAGCCGTAGCAGTCGCCGTCGCAGCTTCAGCCTCAATGCGGCTGTTCCCCGTGCGGTACGTGTTTGGCATATTGAATGGCTATCCATATGTCCCGTCCGTCCGTCCGTCCGTCCGCCCGTTCGTTCGTTTGTCATCTCTCAGCCTCAAAGGCGGAGAGAAATCAGGGGGCATGTCATGGGAGCTGTGGCTCTGGCTCTGGAAAATGGAATCTTAAATTTCCACTAATACTCGCAGATACAATGATTGTTCAGCCAACAATCATGTAAATGAAATCAATCAAACTTTGCCAATCGCAGGGCTACACTTTCGCAGCATCTGTGTCAGCCTTGGGACATCGTCCTTGCCACATCTAATGGGCGTGTCATTGTCTAGTCCACCCACATTACCCACATTAGCGATTAGCAATCGCTTGGCCCAAATGATTTATCCGCAATAAAATCGAAGGGACAACGAGGCAGCAATTGTCTTACCAAAAGGTCCAGGGAGTGGACACACGCACGAGATGATGCCATGCCACAGACTGTGCGGCAACCTGGCGGCATCGTGCCTGCAGCACTGACCAGGCCGGAGTCAGACAATAGCAGCAACGCCCACGGTAGCAGCGGCCTCTCGTTTGTCGTCCACCAGTCATAACAGAAACAGAAACAGCAGCAGCAACAAAAACAAACAACAGGACACAGCACACGGGAGGCAGGCTCTTTGTTGCATCCTCGTAATCATAAATAAATTGCATTTGTGGCAGGGGCACAACCATCATCATCATCCGCATCATCAAAAGTGCGGAAGCCGACGGGGGCGGGGGGGGGGAGGAGTGCCAGTGGCGGAGCGAGAGCGCCTCTAAAGGCCAATAATGCGACAAGTGGCGCCTCGAGAGCCTCGAGAATCGCAGCTAGACATATTCCACAAATATTTGTAGAGCACGAAGGCATCAAGTTGCAAGTAGCAAAATGTATTCGATTCCAATCGATGGCTTACATATAAATTTGTGTAAACTAAAGGATTTTGGAGTCCCAGAGATTTATTGGGGTCTGCTTTCCGCTAAGAAACATTCCACAATTTGGGAGCCGATTTATACCGATTTACATCCATCGAAATCTAAGGATTATCTCCAATCTCAGCCACCGGAATCCTCCCCTCAAAAGTTACCCCTGACATTCCCCGATCCGTAATCATTAATCAAATTATTGGCAATCGAATATCGATCGAGTGAGTGTTGTGCATCGGTTGCATATCGA
Source organism: Drosophila algonquin (assembly GCA_035041765.1). NCBI lineage: Eukaryota > Metazoa > Arthropoda > Insecta > Diptera > Drosophilidae > Drosophila > Drosophila algonquin. The sequence goes on along the minus strand of JAWNKY010000339.1, from coordinate 559,007 downwards.
ATTGCCTCGAATTGGCATCTGATGCATTATTATGCCATGCAGCGGCATGCATGCCACATGCGGGTGCATGCACCAGAAAAAGGGTTAAGCCCGAACCCGAACCCGATCCACTCAAAAATTATTTAGCTAATTTTCATTTTTACAATTTAATTTGTCTGAATTTCCACATGTCCCGCATATCAAGAAATTTATTACGGCCCCTCGCCCCTGCCGCCGCTACGCATGCGTCCCTCGTGCCTCACCATTTGCCGCTTGGCACTGGGCGTGGCACTGGGCGGTATCTCTCTTTGGGGGTCTTATCTCTGGCCGAATGATTCAGCCAAGGTAAAGCTCGAGCCCGAGCCCGAGCTAGAAGTGGGTCAGGGAGCAGACGATGGTTTGGCCATGCGTCAGTGAGGCGTTGCTTCCGGCCTGGCTATGCTTCTGCTGCTGCTTCTGCCTCTTTGCCTCATATTTTACGGCTGAGTAGCGGCGTCCCCCCCTCTCCTATGTCTGGTGCAGACACAAACAAATCGCGAGTATGGGACGGGAGTAGGCAGCGAGAGGGAGGCAGCGGAGGGCTTGTCTAAATTTGGCATTAATTGCTTGGAAAATGTCGCTCCAAAGAGGAGCCACCGCCACTCTCCTCTTGGTGGTGCTCGTGCAGCGCCAACTTGGAATTGGAACTTGGAACTTGCAACTGCAACGTAGTCTCTCCGTCTCGCTGTCGTCGTCTTGAGGACAATAAAAGTTCGTGAGAACTTGATGCTTATCGAACACTGAACTTGCAGACAATGCCAACCCAATGAAATGGCGAGTGGGCACCGACAGAGCGAGAGCGAGAGAGAGAGAGGGAGAGAGAGGTTGATGGGGCATGCAACAACAGAGGACAGAGGGAGCTGCAAAAGGTTTAAGCCATTTCCCCGCTGCTTTGATTAGCCTGGAAAACGGAAAATGGATCAAAATCAGAGTGCAACGAAATTAAATTTCCCACGAAAGGAGCGACGCATCCTCGCTCTCTACAGCTGCCCCTTTCATCCGCCACTCGGCACTGTATCCTTTCCTCTTCTTTTTTTGCACACCTCTTTGCTCGCAGGACTCGGACTCTCTCTCTCTCTCCCTCTCACTCTTTCTCTCTCAGGTCATTCGCCTTGCAGTCGCATTCGCACATTTTTCTGCGACAATCCTTAATCCTTTTTCTCACGCACCAAAAAACATTCAATAAAAAGACAGAGAGAGAGGGAGAGAGAGAGAACGGTAGTGTTCTCAAGGATCCTTCTAACGATCGATGACACGTTGCAAATATTGGACAGGACAGGACACAGAGCAGAGACTCATTGTCCTGGCGATTTTCGCTACAACGAAACGAACCCTCAGACGAAAGAACCCTGCTCTGCCCTGCCCCAGAATGCAGAATCCAGAATCCAGGTAGCAGTAGCTGCCACATCTGCATCCTCATGCCTCAACAATGGCAGCGCCGTAAAATCCGAATCATGATCAATTCAATTATTGGTACTCCCTGATCGAAGGAATCGGAGGAGCCTCCGTCACCTGCTCGCCCGTCCTTTCCTCTCACATTTCCCATGACAAAATATTTCGCGGACAGTTCTCTCCCCTCTCTCTCTCTCTCTCTCTCTCTCTTTCTCTCTCTGTTTGAGAGAGAGCTCCCATTGTCTGCGGGGCTAATCAAGTGGCTGCGGGACCAGACCAAGGGGCGATCTTTTCGCATTTTCCTCCTCCGGGGCGCTGCATTGTGTCTGCATTCTGCTGCAAATGCATCTCTCCTCTCTTTTATTCTTCTGCTGAAACATGAAGCGGCCAACAAGTGTCCTGAGTCCTGAGGCAGGACACAGGATGGTCGGTCGTCCTGCTACACATATGTATGTATGTACATATGCGCTTAGTGTAATGGGATAAGCTGCTCTCCCTCACAAGTGCGCGACGATAATGAAATTTTATACTTGTTCCTGCCTCAAACAGAGGCACAACAGGAGCAGCAACGAGAGCAGCAACGACATCAGCCGTAGAGCAGAAATGAAATGGTATTTGGGCTGTGGGAAATTGTGGGAAAATCTTTCGTTAATCCCTGCGCTGATGAATTGTTCGATCGATTCGCAGGTGCATGCCCCCATTGTTCTATCGCATGCGTGAAACGAGAGCTCTCCCTCCAGCCAGCTCCTCTTCCTACTCCTCCAAGATCCCTGAGATTCTCTTCTTGATTTGCACAGTTTCCAAAGCGGTAGGATCTATCAGAGATCGAATACACTGCAGGAACTGCATTAAAGCTCAAGGAACGTTCGTATAATGCATCAATGAACTTCACTGGCAGAGCCTTTGGCGCTGATGGTTTCAATTTTATTTGTGGATCTGCATTTCCCAAGAGAGTGCCACTATGTGGTTCAAGAAACTACAGAAATCTACAAAAATAATCAGCAATCATAGAGCACAGATAGCAAGTACAGATCGGCCATAGTACAGCGATTTTGCAGTAGAAATTCGAAGGATTTCGATCCTAAGAATCAGAGATGATTCTTCCATCAGCGATCAGTGATCCTCTGCCAGCATCCTGGAGGTTCTTCTTCTCAAAAGCAACCCCTTCCCTGCCATTCCCCTCCTGGCCCCCCTGTGTGTGTGTGGATCATTCATTACTCACTGGCTGCGATTGGGAGGGCGGCTCCTCTTGGGGCACTTGTGGCACTTGTGGAACCAGTGATCATTAGACGTGGGAATTCTGGGCGGACGCACAATGCGGTGCCCGTTGCGGTGGTGGTGCTGGCGTTACCGTTAGAAGACTCACCTGCAACGAGAAGAAAAGAGCGAATCGAGCGCATAAATTATTAATTAAGAGTGGGATACAAAAAGAAAACGAGCAGCAGGCACCAGATTCCAGATTCCAGTGCAAATAAATTAGCAAAGCAAAGGAGGTAGAGGCGGAGGCGGAGGAGTGGGAGTGGGAGTGGAAGTGGGCCCCTGAGAACGGCACCGCTGATGCAGCCGCCACGTGTGGCACACGCAAGAACTCGTTCCACCAGGCAGCAGCAGCAGCACCAGTGACCAGTAATGACCGCCCAAGGAAAGGGCCGCAGCCACCATTCATGTGAATGCGGAATGAGGAATTTTTCACACTGCACTTGAGTCGGTGATCGGGTGATCGGGTGGTGGTGCCACCGCTGCTGCTGCTGCTGCTACTGCTGCTGCTTGTTGCACGTCTCGAGGAAAACAAAAGAAGTTCGCATAACTGGAATTAAAGCAGCGCCCATCCACAGGTAACAGTAACAGAAACAACAAACGGCTGACAAGAAAGCCCAAAAGCCAAAGATACAGATACTCTGCACTGGCCATGGGCAGATACAAATTTCCCATAAGCAAAAGGACATGCATCCACATACTGCATACATTGTATGTTGTATGCAACGTGAGTCCTCTCGCTTATGGAATACTTGAACAGCGATTCAGTCCCTCTTGCAGCATTCCATGAATGTGTCTTTGGGAAAAATGTATCTGTCTGTGCTGCATCGAATGTATCTAAGCTTTGATTTAGATCTTCTATCCTTCATGCCTGAACCAAAGTTAAGAATAAATCATAATACCCTCTGCTTAAAGGGCATGCACGACAGTAACTGAGTAGCACGACGACCGGCTCGTGGGTAGCGCGAGTGCTAAATGGGCCACAGAGTGAAGGGAAGGGAGGGAGAGTGGAGAGTGGAGTGGAGTGTGGAGAGCCATGGAGTGCATGCAATCGAATCTGTTGGAGTGGACACCACACACTCCCCCACAGTCCATGCCTCCTCCTTCTCGTGTCACCTACTCCAAAAGCTTCAGCCCCAGAGTCAGTCACCCCGAAAACAGTCACTCCCGAGGAGGACAAGGAGGAGAAGGACGGAGCGGAGGAGGAATGGAGAGCTGCTCCTCTCATCAGCGGAGACAATGGTGGGAATATTCTCATATTAAGAAATCGCGCGATCTTCAGCGCCAGATGTGTCCGTGTCCGTGTGTCCGTGTGTCCGTGGGTCCGTGTGTCTTGTTGCGAGTGTTTGTATTTAGTGCAACGGCGCAGGTCAGCGCCAACGGTGCCTGCCCCACCGCCCCACCAGCAGCAGCAGCAGCAGTGGCAACAACAGCAACAGCAACAACAAATGTTCATGGCAAATTCGCAACGTGTCGTGGTCGTGCCACCGTTGTCATGTCCGAGAGTGTAACAAAGACCTCGACTGAGAATACCCCCAATGCCATTGCATTGCCTCCCCCCACCGCTCGTGGCCCCAATACTGTCGTTCCTTCCGCCGCTACCACCACACACCACACCACACTCCCCCGTCGCCAGGTTGCAACGCCCCCGCCAAGTAGCGCGAATAAACATTCATGCAACAGCAGCGGCAGCGGCAGCGGCAGCAGCAGCAACAACAACAACAGCAGCAACAACAATTGCATTACACATAAAAATAATTGCAGTGAACTAGGGAAGAGCGAGAGACGACACTCTGCAACAGAAGGGGAGGGAGGGAAGAGGAGGAAGAGAGGGAGGCAGGCAACAACACCAGGAGGAGGCAGAGGCAACACCAGAGGGAGCCTGGCAACACTGGAAGCAGCCGCAGCAGCACCAGAAGAGACAGCGGCCAATGTGAAAATCGATGCGGAAGCATGCAACAACCAGCGGCAGCAGCAGCGGCAGCGGCAACAGCGGAGGCACCCACCAGAAAGGGCAACAACAGCTATAGCAAATTTCACCTTAGCTTTGTTTTTGGGTCTAGGAATTTTCCAGCAATTCGTCCAAACTGTAATTTGTTGTAACCCGCGAGTATTTTCCCTGGCTTTTCCTTCTCCCCCTCATCTTCCCTCTCATCATTTTCTTCCTAACAATAAATATATTTAAATACGAGTGCAACATGCAGCAGCAGCAGCAGCAGCAAAAGATGCAACAGCAACATTTGAAGCGGGCCAAAACGCGCCAAGAATCTCCATTGATGGAGTCCCAAGTGATAGATCGATTCTTAAGAGGCTTTTAATATCTGAAGAGCACGTTTATTCAATAGTAAGAGAGTGAGAAAGAGAGAGAAATTAGAGAAGAAAAGTTTAATTTAAAATAATGTTAACGATTATACAATAGAAAACATAACAAATAGAATATGAATTACATCTAGTAATAACTAAACTATTTTAAGCTAAAATTTAACTAGAAATAAGAGGAAAATGAATGTAATATGATGAATGCTTCTGCAAACCATTTCCCATAAACGAAATGATATTTTTGGTATTTATATTTATTCGAAAATGTTTCCTATTATCTAATAGTATTTCCATAATAAGAGAGTGGCAAATAATGTTAATGCTTAGAAGATTAAGCGAATACCTAATAGAAGAATAGCAGAATAGAAATATAGGATACATCCTGCATAAATATATGATAGCACGATACGAAAAGAAAATCTACAACATAACTAAATGAGGAATGAATAAACCTAAGAATAAACCATTCGAGACACTAGGGACTCGACAACATGATACCCGATACTCAGCTTATATGTGTAATGGTTTTATTATGGTAAACGGGGTTCTACGGAGTCTTTGGGCTCGGAGAGAGCGAGAGGATGTGACTCACTCACTCTTAACTGCTAAGCTGCACTGGAAGAGGGATAGCCCGCGATCGCGAGGGGCATCCTCTTCATGGGAAGGACTTTCGGCATACATAAAGTTGTCAAAAGAGAAGTCCTGGCCCCACACACACACACACATACACACATACAGACCATGTGGCATGCTACCTCTCATTCGTAGGAGTAATTGTATGTGGCATGTTTGTGTGTGTGTGTATTTGAGTCAATTAATTAGCCATGATTCTCACGACCTCAAATTAAGAGGAAAGCCCATAACAAATAGGAAACTCCAAGTAGCAGCAGCAACTGCAACAGCTACGGCAGCATGCAACAAGAGCAACATTCAGAGAGCGAACGGACAGAGGGGGGGAGTGGGGTGGGGGGGCGACAATGGACAACGACGGACAATACAATGGGCCCTAAGCCTCGCGGGATGGGGAGAGGTTAAAGAGTTAGCATCTTGCAGCCAGTTCCAGTTCAAGTTGCAAGTTCCAAGTTGCAAGTAGCTAGCGCCAAGCGCCATGTGGAATGGGAAGAAGCTGCCGTTGCCACTGCCACTGCCACTGCCACTGCCACTGCCACTGGGGCAGGGAGGGGGGATTTGGATTTGGGATTTTTGGGGAATGTCAAGCGGCTTTTGTAGGCGGCAGTGGGAGTACGAAAGTACCTGGAGATCTGATTTAAGCCCGAAATTAGGAATAATGGCTATGGCCTGCACATGACAACCCCCTTAAGGGGAGGAGGGGTAGGGGGTAGGCACTCTGTGGAAGAGAGGGCAGACTCTGCAGTCCGCAGTCCGGAGTCCGAGTGGAGCGTTGACAGGCAGCAAATGCGAACAAGACAGCATCGCTACCCACAGCAGACAGGCGGCGGCACATAGATGGGACTGCGACTGGAAGTGAGGCAGGGACTGCTGCTGCTGCTGTGGGGGCAGGTTGCACTGAGGGCATAGTGAAATTATCTCACGGATAATCCGAGACAACACGTTCAACCTTTTCTTCTTCTCTCTTTCTATCTGTCTGTCTGTCTGTATGTTTCTTGACTTTTCTCTCTCTTTTTCTTTTTCTTTTTATTTTTCTTTTGATTTTCTTTTAGTGTGGAGATCCGCCGTTTCTTGAGCGGATTCCCCCAAAGCGGAGAGCAGAGCCAGGGGGCACTGTTCCGAGTGTAGGTGCTGGGGTCTCACCCTTTTTGGGGGTACTGCGGGGGCGCCTCCAAGCAGTTGAAACAATGGCAAAATCCACCTGACTGCAGGCTGGAATCTCTCTCTCTCTCTCGCTCTGAGGCTCTCTGCAACATGCAGCAGAATCTGGAGCCTGAGCAGCAGCGGCATCTGAATCTGCAATAAAACTGTAGCTAAAATGTTGAAGCTGAAGCTGGAAAGTGTTTCAGATACATGCCGCGTCTTTGCCTTCGTCTCTGCCACTGCCCCCGCCCCTGTGGTTTGTCGCTGCTTGGAAAACTCTGCAAAGTTATTTTGCTGTTTGCTTAGCGGCGGCAGCGGCTGCAGCGCAGCAGAGAGGCGGCAGCAGCACCAAGAGAAAGGGTAACAGATTCCCACACTTCCAGCCGGTCGGAAGCGGGGGCGGCAGGCGGGCTGCCACACCGCAACGGTACTCCGGGGCCTGGCCCAGAGTGTTGACAACGAAACAGAGACCATTGTGCCATGAATGGAGGGGCATGAATCTGTGTATCTGTGTCTCTCCGTGCCCCTGTGCGTCTGTGTGTGTGTGTGCGACTGATTGATGAATGTCAGCGCCCGAGTGTTTTAGGTGTGCGTCACAGAGAGCGAGAGAGCGCGAAAGAGAGTAGCAGGGTGGGGGAGGGGCAGGTGTCATGGAAGCCCGCAGAGCCAGTGGCACTGAAGGTCACCCTTTGGAGATCTTTGATTTTCCCCTCGAGCACTCCATCAGAATGTGGCACAAACCATGAGAGGACCGAGAGAGGGCTGGCTTCCGTTTGTGCCGCCACTGAAGGCCTTCAAATGCTGCTGGCAAACAAAAGCTAGCAAACGTGCAACGTTTAACGTACAACGTATAACGTTTAGCGTGCAACTTGCAACTTGCAACCTGCACACACTAACTGTACCAGGCAGCGGCGGAATTAACCTACAAATAAAAGTCCACAAATCGACAGAAAACATCCAAAAGTTGAAAGTTGAAGTCGCGTCTGAAGTATCTGCCAGATACGTACTCGTACTTGAAAAGATGCTTGCAGGCGGCAAGGCGGCAGGCGGCATGCCCCAGAGGCAGACACACTCCGCGTGATCGACCGTGTGTCGAAGGCGGCCGACTGTCCGGACAAATGGACATACGAGGTGCCGGGGCCTGCGCCTGGGCCTGGGCCTGGGCATCGCCATCCATATGGATGAGCTCTGTTTGTATTACGTTTGAAAGTCATGTTGCACAGATACCCACAAAAAAATGTATCTGCATATCTGCAACGGGGCACCTGTGCTGCTGCGGCTGCTGCTTGCCACCCGCTGCTGCCATCGCTTGGCTCGGGTTGTCGTCACTTGCATATCAATGTGGCCAAAAAATATAAAATGTGACGTCTCTCGAAGGTGCACGATCAAAGCCAGAGCCAGAGCCAGACCCAGAGCCTTCTGCCAAGTGATGCACACTCTCCTCCATTCGGCTTGCCCCATGGCCAAAAACACACGGCCTAGTGCGTCCCCCATGCCACATCCCAGCTGCCCCTTCTGCCCTCCAGTGACGCAATCGAAGACGAGACTACATTATAGAATAAACAAAACAGCGACCGACCAGCAAATGCAACAACTGCAGCAGCAGCAGCATCGCTTAGCGTAACATTGAAAGTGCAACATCGTGTTGGTTTCGTTTGCTCTAGTACCCTGTAAATGCAGTGACGATGGGTAGGTTTGTTCAGGCAGTAGATACAGGCTGACATCCAAGGCAGGTGGAAGGGTGTGTAACCAAAGCTAGAGAGCTGCCATTTCGTATAGCTATAAATATACCTTCTATCTACTTGACTTACCAAAAATCAACTCAATCGGAGTATTACTAAAGTCAGTGTACAAAAAGGAAGGCATAATTTCTAGTAGTTTTACCTGTGTGCAAAATTGTATAGCTATAGCGATGGATCATATTATATATACAGTCCCAAAGGGTAGCTTCCAGTAATCCTTTCCTGCCCTTTGCCAGATACATATATTCATATTTATCTCTGATTGATTACAAGGTATTCCCTTTGTCGTATCATCGGCATTCATTGGCTGTCTTTGGATTTCTTTTGCGACGACGACGACAGCGTTTGCCGTCTGCGGTCGGGCAATTGAATTCATTGAATGCCCAGTCGTTTGGGCCCCAGATACGGGTCTATGCGATGCCTGCGCCTGCCTGCTGCCTGATTTGCTCTTCTGGCTTAAAATCAACCACAGGCAGCAGCAGCAGCAGCAGCACCAATAACAGCCACAACAGTCAGCGACAAAAGCATTCGAAAAGCCGAGAAGACTGGGCCCTGGTCGCGGTTACTTTTGCAATTTGTATTAAGGATGATTCCCAGCCAAATGGAGCACAAGGGGTACGGGGTAAAGGGTAAGGGAGATGAGAGACACGTCTGCGGTCTGTGCGAACATCGCGCATTTAACTAAACCTCCTCTTCTCCTCCCCTATCCCCTCCTATCCTCTCGTCTCTTGTCCGCCGCACACAGAATACAAACCAATCCAATTTTCGGCTGCGCATTGACAACATTTGCATTTACACGCACTTGCCACAAGTCGGACATGCCACAAGCTCCACACTGACACACTCCCACATACCCCCAGCACCAGCACCAGCACCAGCCGTAGCCCAAGCCCCAGTCCTTTCTGTATGAGTATCAATCGGATTTGAGGCATGAAAGAGAGTCCGGGGACAATGGGGCATGGATATGGTGCATGGGGGGGTATGTGTAATGGAAGCAGATTAAGGATCCAATGTGTGTGTGGCAGCGTGGCTGATTATGTTTTAGAAGTGCTTACATGAAGGAATCGATAACCAACTAAAGTTTGTAGGCAATGAATTGCTATCGATTGATTTATCGATTATTCTAGCTATGGAAAATCTATTAAAATTATTCTTCATTTTAATTAATAGCAAAAGGCGTTGGAAAACGGTTTAGCGAACTTTGATATCGATAATTAATCGATTTCGAACTTCATCTTCAATAACAACACATGTTGAAATCGATCTATCGATAAGTAAGTTTTCTTCGGAGTTCTCCATCGATTCTTATCTACAGTGTTAGCCCATGGCAGCCCCACCCTCTCTCCACATTCTCTTAACCCCAAGGCAGTCGCATCTTCTGTACTCTCTTAACCCATGGCAGCCCCATCAACAACTTTCAATAAACTCACTTCAAAGAGCTCCAAAACGGAAGGAAGTGAGTGAGATGACAACTTATCGCACTCTCGCCCCTCGCACCACGCATTGACACCTTCCCCAATCAACTCATCTCGTGGCGGACAGTGCCACTGTGGAAAGGGCAGGTGGTAGCAGGTGGCAGGTGGCAGGTGGCAAGTGTATGTATGAGGTGGGTGGTGCGGCATGCGGTATGCAGGTGAATTTCACTGCAGCTGCGATTTGTTTCACTTAGTTTTGCCGTCATCGTTTGCCCCTCGTCAGCCTCTGCCTCTGCCTTCCATCCTCCATGGAACATTGGGTTGGAAATTTGCGTACGACGTCGCTGGGATTTCGGGATTGTGTAAGACATGCACGCAACATTACCGCGGCGGTGGCGCCCCAAACTGTGCGCCCTCCCCCCCGCCCATGCTCCGCTGCAGAGAGGTATGTGGATAGATGTCGTGTAAGTCAACCAATGACAACAACAAAACAAGAGGCAGGGGCAAACACACACACACACACACATACAGTTTGGATGTCAGTTTGGATTTTTCGGGCTGCTGCTGCTGCTGCTGTTGCAAGTTGAATGCCATTCAACCATCCATCCGTCAATGCAGCAAAGTCCTGCACATCCATCCATCGCATCGCATCGCATCGTATCGGATGGGATCGGTGGGGCCGCAGTCAAGGCCACTAATTAGGTGAAACATTGCTCCACTCTGCCGCACTCTGCGCCCCCCCGCGCTGCTAATTAAGCGACCAACAAGGAGAGTCTGCAGCTCGCCGAAGCCCAGAACATACACGAAATGAAAATTCTGCGTTTGCTGCTGCTGCGGCTGCTGCTGCTGCACGAAAATTCCAATCGGTTTCCCAGCCGCCACTGACATCCACCGCTCGGACATTGACAATGCGCCCTCAGAGCTTTTTTGACATCGACTGCCGCGGACTGCCGGTTTGGCAGTAGGCAAACTATTGAGATGTCATCTGGATTCAAATACACCGACCGACGACCGACGAGCGACCGACCATGCCACAGCGAGTCACTTAGACCAGGCTAACGAGCAGATGGGGCAGGGGGCAGCCAGAGGAGGCCAGAAGGAAGCCAGAAGCGGTGGGATCTACTGGCCATGGCTCACCTTTGCTACTAGCATAATTAGAGGACCATCCTATCCCAGACCCAAACCGAACCGAACCGAACCTCAACCTCTGCCTCAACCAGCAACTGAACTTCAATCTGAAACAAGTTGCGATTACACGCGTTGGTCATGTAATGGGGCCATGTTCGGATGTTGGGCTTGTTCTTCTTTGGGTTACCCTCTCTGATCTCTGATTGAAATGCCAAAAACAACTGACGGCGATTATCCATGGACCCATGGACCCACGGATGCACGGATCCACGGACCCTGGGAGCGCGCATCAGGCACCAGTTGTTGCACCATTACCTACCCCAGCCACAGACCACGCCACAGATCATCGCGGCAGCAGAAGAAGAGTCTTCTGTCGGCCAGAACTCACCTGCAAAGAAAAGAGCAGAATAATGGTATTTATTAAATGGGTTTGAAAGGAAAATCGAATAGAACCTAAACAAATTTCCCATAAGAGAATAGACACAAGAGCTTTAACCATTCGGAACGGCATATTCGAGATTTTAGAAATAAATATTACATGTTTTAAAACATGCTTAGATATCTAATGTAACTTTTGTTACAAGACTGAAGTTCTTCAGAGACTGAAGATGTTTTTTTTTTTCGAATGCCCCGATACTAACTCTCCCACGCATTCAGATGCCCAGATCTCAACCCAGATCTCAGTGGATCTTCGGAGATCTTCCAATCTGAACAAAACAATTGAAGCAACGGCCTTTGGTCTCTTGTCCTATGATCGTCTCGGATCTGTTCTCGGTTTGCTCTGCTGCTCTCTGTGGTTCTTGTGGTTCCTGTTTTTCGCTCTGCGCTGTTTGTTTGTGTTGCAATAAAATGAAACGTAAATGAAATCTATTGTATTCTATATGAATAATGAGACAATTTTAATAATTTATAGACAACTTTCGGTTAACCGCAGAGCAACAGCAAAAGCAAAAGCAAAAGCAAGACCAAGAGACAGAGACCAAGTCCCAGACTCCACAGACTCTCCATCTCCATCTGCAATGGAGAGACAATGGAGGAGTCACACCACACCACACCACAGCACAGCACACCATACCACACCATACCACAAAAAGTTCGATGATCCTATGGAAAGGGCCAAGTCGAGAAGTCGGATATGGATATATGGTTTCTCTCTCTCTCTCTCTCTCTCTCGCTCTCGCTCTCTGTCTGTCTCGTGGAACCGTCGTTAGGCATGATAACAAATCGCGATTGGCATCGCTTCCGATCTATCTCCGACCAGCACCCAGACAAAGGTGAGAAAACTCTGGGCCCCTTCCGACAATTCATTCACTCAGTCATTCATTCAGGCACTCATTCATTGACCGCAAGAGCCACAGGCCCATGCCCATGCCCAGGCCCAGGCCCAGGCCCCCAATCGTTTGTAATTGTATCTGTCGCAGCAATAAGTCAAAGTTGTCGCGAGGCCTTGGTGGCTGCCACAGGAGCAGAGGAGCGGAGGAGCGTAGGAGCTGGAATGGCATGGGGCATGGAGCATGGAGCATGGGGCAACGTGTGGCGTGGACCCGTGGTCCATGGTTCGTGGTCGCCGCCTGGCTGCGTCTCAGTTACACGTCTCCTGGGTTACATGATCTCACGGCTTCCAGCCATTTGCCTTCTGCTGTTATTGTTTTATGGCTTGGCTATTAGCCAGCAGGAAGGGCTAATCTCTGCCAGCTTCTGGTGCGCGCTGGTCAGGAGCGGCGTCTGCTCGGGTTCGGGGCAATTAAATGGCTTCGCCTCCAAGGGGCACGATCCCCAACAGGAGCACAGGTGGGCCAGAGGGAGGGCGAGTGGACACTTATTTATAGAAGTGCATTGCGGTTGCACTCATTCGGAATTGCAGAATGGAAATGCAATTGCAGTTGCAGTTGCAGTTGCAGAATGGTGGGGCATGAATACTCGTAGTAAATGTGGCATTAATTGCCCCTAAGTGAATGGATACATTCGTTAAAAGCCATGAAACGGCTACGTTTCTCTGGGTATCCAAAAAAGGGTTTACTCCCCTCTCGAATATCCTTGCAGAAGCTCCCAAAATGGGGGCGGAGTCCCAGGCATACACACATCCCTCAGAGTCCGCTGTGGCGGTCATCCGTCCAGTCTCCACTCCATTTCTGGTTTCCGTTTTGGGCACCCATGCCACCCCACCACCTCTTCTCTCTGGAATCCCTTATTTCTCCCTCTCTCACCGGGGGGGTGTGCATGTGCTATACATCCAACCCCCTTTTTGGGCCCAAAATCAATAGCGCCCCAATCGTCGGGTTACGTTTCAGCGGGTGGGGTCTCTCATGTGTTCGGGCCACGACGAACTCGGACAGGGACTCGAAGTTGGACTCGTCCTTGGCTCCTCGGACAGCCGGATGCGACACTTAAACGATGTGCCATGCCGATGACAGAGCAGAGCGGAGCAGAGTGGAGGAGCAGATGAGGTGGTGGTGAAACCGAGAGCTCGGCAGGGACACATGGACATACAGACCAAATGTGGAGCCGATGACGTTGATAGTCCACGTAGCACACACACACACACACACACACACACACAGAGAGAGAGAGAGAGATAGCGATAGAGAGGGAGAGTAGATACATGGATGGATACATATGTGCCGGTCGGTTGTGGCAAGGAGTCTGCTGGCTGCAACAGCGAATGCTAAGCTTGCTTCAGCCTCTCCACACCCGGGCCCCCCCCCCAAACCCCTTCCGACTCTCTCTTCATCCCGAGGCAACAATAAAAACTTGAATTTTGTTGATTTTATTTGCTTGGAAGGAGTTTTTGGTATCCTGGTCTGTGGCTGGCTCCTCTATGCTGCCTGCCTGCCTGCCTCCTGCCTGCTGCTTGCTGCCTCCTGCCTGCTGCTGTGGCAACTGTCTCGCTCCGGCAATCGCCCCAACTTGAACTTTATGCCGTTGCGGCTGAGTGATTCGTGTTGGAGTCGCCTCCTCTGCTCTCACCACCCCAACTTCCACCTCCCCACATGGAAGTGGACCTTGGACGATGTCTCCCGGAATCGGAGTCGGAGTCGGAGTCGAAGCTGCCACAGAAGGAGTCGTCGCTCCAGCTGCAGATGACTAGATAGCACGCGTCGTTTTTGCCACTTATTGGACAGTCTCCAGCAGCAGCAGCAGCAGCAGCATCCCAACATCCCATGGACGATAGGACCAAGGACCTCCGTCTCTTATGTATTTTGCTGGCCATGTCCTCGGCTCCTCCAGACTCGAAAGCTGCCTTTCTGCTTCTGCCTGGGTGTATGTGTGTGTGTGTGTGGCATGTAGCATGTAGCCAGACTATGACTGCAATTTGGAGAACTTAACCGCAACTGGCAGCAGCTGGAGGAGGGTCGGGGGCGCTGTGGGGCTGTGGGGCGAAGCAGGACACGGCGGGAGCACCGCAGGGCAGGACACAAATTGCGAACAAATGAAAGTAGCGAAAATGTTCGACTCCTCAGCTTCGGTCCAGCTCTGGAGCTCTGTCTGTCTGTCTGTCTGTCTGCCTGTCTGCTCTGACTCCTTCTTGGGCTCCTTCTCTATCTCCTGCTTGGTGTCCTGCCCTTCCCCTCCCTTCCCTCGTAATGTTGTACATGTGTTTGGGGGTCTGTCTTCTGTCGTTTGTCCTCCACTCTTTCCCTTCCTCTCCTCTCCTCTCCTCTCCTGCTGCTTTCTTCTGTTCTTAGCCATCGTTTTTTGTTGGCCAGTTTAACTGGAGGTCAAGTGAGTGGAGGAATAGCCACCCATTGGATCCGGATCCACACAAAAACTGCTGACGCACACACCCACAACTGGCTGGAAGTCCTGGTCATTGCCTCGCTCTCTCTCTCTCCCTCTCTCTCTCCCACTCCTTCTGTCTCCCACTCTGGGCGAGTCCTGGTCCTGCCACTCTGATAGGTTGAAATAATTGAAAAGCGTAGAAAGTTTCTGCTGCGAAATCAATAGAAGACCTTTTCCATGGATGTCTAGCTCTGCACGCCTTGCGGGCTATTAGCCCTGCCAACCATTGGCTCCAGGCCACACATTGCCTGCCCCATTCGTGCCCCACCCTTTCGGGTGGCTACTGCCACACAGCTGCCATATTCAAATATGCGGTTTGGCACTCTTCAAATCTACAACAAATCGTTCAACGGACCAGCAGCGGCAGCAACAGGGGGCGGGGGGGGCCATAAATCACATACGCACTCATGCACTCAAACACTCACACGCACTCATACACACACTCGCATTCACATGCATTCGCACATTCACATTTACTCTGTGCAGAAGGAAGGGTATTATGACTAGACGAAAGGTTGGATAAGAAAAAGAGAAGAATATCTTTCACAGTGTGGCTTAGCCGCCACTCTTTCTATCTGTCTCACAGTGTGGCTTAGCAGCCACTATTTCTATCTGTCTCACAGTGTGGCTTAGCCGTCACTCTTTCTACATCTATCACAGTGGGGACTAACACTCACTGTGGCCATCTCTCACCCAGTGTGGCTCAGCAGTCACTATTACTATCTCTCCCAGTGTGGCTAAGCAGTGAGCTATCCTAAGGGTTCGACTGCATTTATAACTAAACTAAGCATTGCAACCCAATGGAATGACTATATATCCCACCTAGATATATATTCCCAACATACGAAAGATATACATTCTAGGGTATCCATTGGCTCGTCATTGGTGGCCGCTTCTGCAGGCACTTTCCTTCCTTTTCTCGTTCACATTTGAGTTTGAATACCGCTCGGGCCTGCCTTGCATTTTCTTACACACAATTGTCTCTTTTCTTTGGGGCCTCGCACAATGCACACAAGGGGTGCTCGCTCTCCCAGGGGGTGGGTCCTGTGGACTGTGGACTGTCGACTGGGGGCTGGGGGCACCAGTCTTTTGTGAATTGGTGTCCAAGCGTTTTATGTTTCAATTATGCGCAACTTGGGCCCAACAATGGCGACTGTGTTCCCCCCCTCTGCCCATCCTGCTCGCCCCTAGCCCCGTGTTCGTCGAAATGATGATGCAAAGTGACTTTGGGCCCCGGACAAGGAGCAAAAGGATCTCCATGCTGGCTGCTCCATCAGCATCTCCCAGCTGTTCCTTTCTTCTTTTTGCTGTGTGTGTGTGTGTGTGCTTGTTGATGCATAAATTCCTGCAACATATGTATGCAACACGCACAGGAAGTGCCTGCATGTACATGC
The DNA here is from genome assembly GCA_035041765.1 of Drosophila algonquin. Classification (NCBI taxonomy): domain Eukaryota; kingdom Metazoa; phylum Arthropoda; class Insecta; order Diptera; family Drosophilidae; genus Drosophila; species Drosophila algonquin. The sequence continues at coordinate 542,789 of JAWNKY010000339.1, read as the reverse complement.
GCATGTGTGTGTGTGTGTGTGTGTGTGTTAGTGTGCAACGGTAATTTTCATCCATTGTAAGGACTTTGCACTTTTGACTTCACTCCTTTTTGGACGCCAGCCAGAAGGAGCAGCCCGGAACTCTTGGCAGCAGAATCGCAGGATTTCCAGAATTCGGGATTCAATTAGGCTTCAGATCCGCCGGAATCTGGGAATCCGAGTCATCCCTCTGGCTATTCTTTACGAGGGGTGGACAACCCCTTTCTGTTATTGCCAAGGGGACGGGACGGACGACCAATGCAGTGGTCCCGTCTCCCGCTGTGACGACCAGAGCTCCTCAAAAGTTTCTTGACAAATGTTTTATTTTTTTTCATAATTTTTCTCCGTTTTTTTTATATTCATGGCGATTGCAAAATGGCGTCGCCTCTGCATTGATGCTGTTGCTGCTGCTGCGCCGGCGCAGACGCAACAATGCGACGGCGGCGTCTTGGCCGATCCCAGAGCGAGATGGAGAGACCGGAGACGAAAGACCGAAGACCGAAGACCGTTGGGCTTGGCTTTGTACCGTTCCGTTCCGTTCCGCTCTGCTCTGTTGTCCGCTTTTTGTATTGTGCTTTCGACTTGATATCAAGGTCTGGCCAATCAAAAAGTCCAACGCACACAAACCGAGCGGGAGAGCAGAGCGAGACAGAGAGAGACGGAGAGAGACAGTGAGACAGCTGACGTAGCACAGTACAGTCCAAGGGGTGGGGGTGGTATGGGGGGGGCAGCCTACCTACCGATCGACAAACAGTCAGACAGACAGACAGACAGACAGAGGGACAGACAGAGACAGGTGTGAAGCAGAGAGTCAAAAGCAATAACAAAATCGTAACACGGCGGCAGATAAGCCACACGAAGCAATCATGGAAGGGGGCCATGTGCTGGGAGGGGGTGGGGGAAGGGAAGGGAAGAGCAACGAAAAACCTGCTCAATGCCGACGCTTGCTTGCCTGCTTGCTCTCTCGCTCTCGCACTCACTCTGTCGCCAGTCGATCGCCACCGAAGCTACGAAGCTACGAAGCTACGAAGCCGCGAAGCCACGAGATAGATACGAAGATGATGACGCTCGCTATCCAGGGGCCAAACGAAGCAACAACAAACCGAAAACGAAGCGTAACGAAAGCCGAACCAAACCGAAGCGACTGGGCAGAGTTGGGTGTCGGTCGTCGGTCGTCGGTTGTGTGTGTGTGCGAGTGTGTGTGCGTCGGTGAGTGGGTAGGGCAGACAGAGCAGACCAAAGCTTGGCAGAGGCTTAGGCAGAGGGGGCCCGATCACGGAGCCCCCTCCCACCACTCACTGCCAATACTCGGCTTGAATCTGTTCTACCCGTGACTGATTCCAGTCCACCCATCGACTGAAGGGGGGAACAGCGAGTGGAGGAGAGCCCCTGGCTAGAGGGCGGCAGCCAACGGCGAGCCACAGCCCAAAGCCCCACAAAAGTAAATAAGTTATCAGCGGAATTGTAACTGGAAACTCTCCCTCTCTCTCTCTCTCTCTATTTCTCTCTCTCTCTCTGTCTCGCGAACAAGAAAAGCAACAAAAAAATGAATGAATAAATAAAAGGGGAGGCGTCAACAACGCCAACAAAAGCAAAAGCAACAGCAACAGCAACAAAAACAAAACAACGATGCGAACGGTGAAGTGTGGAGGAGGGAGGTGGAGTAGAATAAGGTGGAAGGGGTACAGATCAGAGGAACAGAAGGAGATGCGGATGGTGAAGACGAGGGGCGAGGTTGAGGAAGCCCTGGCAAACGTTGACAAAGATCCAAGCCATAGAGCGCGTCTCTTGGGCGACTCTGGAGCCTGGGGACTGCAGAAGAGAGCCAATTTACGCACACACACACACACACACACACTCATCGGGTGTGTATGTGTGTGAGACGCATGTGAATGAAGCGAAGCGAATGGCGATTGGCGATTGGCGAGCGAGCGCGTGCCCCCCATTTAAAATGATGCCAATGCGAATCCGTAAGATGGGATGGGCAATAAAATCAGACAATTACACGACATACATATAGGGGGCTATATACAATACATACATATGTATGAATGTACATACGAAGGAGAAGATCAAATGGAGAACAAGATGTAGAGGTAGAAAATTGCAAAGAAGAATGTCTGGAAGAAAGGTGATTGAAACAGTGAAACAGCCATGGCCACTCACTCAGAAATCGAAGAATATATGTATATATGTACATCCATGTATGTATGTACCCATCTTGCACTCCATGCAGCACCCACTTCTTCCTCATTCTACTCCTTAAGCTCGAACAGAGAGGCAGGCAGGCTCCTTCGGAGCCAACGCAGGGCTCCATCTGGCTCCACTTTAAGGTGTGCAATGGCAATGTGACAATAGCATCTTAATGATAATAATTATGCTGATAAGATGCGTGGGGCACAGAGGCGCACACAGGATGAAGGGGGGAGGGCACAGGCACAGGCACAAGCACAAACACGGGCACGGGCCCATGCCATGGGCCGATATAAATCGTTGGCAAACGGAAATGGGGAGTGCCATGGACCCGAGGCCCATCCACATGCATTTGAAGGTGGGGTTCCCTGCCCCAGCCCCAGCCACTGCCCCTCCCTCACCGCTCGATGCGTCCCCTGGGCGCAGCTCCAAGAAGACCTCAATCTGAGAAGCGTCGCTGTTCGTTTCGGGCCATGATTGATTTATTTATTTGAGTCACAGAGCGACGCATCGCGTCGCGTCTTTGGATTGGGACTGGGACTGGGACTGGGATTGGGATTCGCATCTTGGATTCGTTTTAAAATCAGTAATCATTGAATTAAATTATGCCACAGCTCAAAAGCGAAGGAAAAACCCAAACTGAGAAGAGACAAAAATGAAGAAAAAACAAAACAAAACAGAAAAAAACAAAAAGATATCGAAACAGAACCGCATCCATCTCCATCTCCATCTCCACCACCTCTAGCCATCCATCCATCCATCCATCCGTCCGAGCAGCCGTCGGCCGCACCCACACCCACAAAACAGACAGCAGCAATCATTGAGGAGGAGTTGGTCACATGCCACAGCAACAAATGTTGTGGCAACAACAACAACAATAATTGTGGCAGCAGCGAACTTCAGCTCATTGGCTGTGAAGTTTTTATTGAATTCGCTGCCAAAAACACCCACATGGGTGTCCCAAGTTATCCTAAAGAGAAGAATCCATCCACAAGATCCACGTGAAATCTAAGACAACAAAAGATCCAGCCACATATTTTGAAAAGCAAAGAAAAAACAACTGTAACCGATATACGGGAATCGAAAACAGTGTGTATCGAATGTGTATCGTTGTTGAATCGTACATATCGAAACAATATGAATAGCCGATAACGATTATAGATAACCGTTAAGGATTATTGATGGCTGATAACGATTTTCGATAATTTAAATCTATTTTCGATAACTGATATTGATCAGCGATAACCGATATTTGCATACCAATGCCATTTTAACTTCCCCTTAAAATAATTTCATAGTTAATCGATAAAAATCGATTGCTGGAAAGCTTAAACACTGATAATTTAACATTTTTTGATTTCAATAACTTATATGGCGATAAACGGGATTGTCTGCAATTGAAGTTGGTGGCCTACAACTGTGAAACGCACTGTACAGTACACATAGTACACTGCCGGACCCAAGACCCACCTCTTCTGCTTCTCTCTCTGGGTGTGGACTCACGTTTGAGGTCCACCACCGCAACCGATTGCGTGGGTCGTGGATCATTTTCAATTTGTGGCCCAAAGACCCGGGGACGCCAGGCCCAGGCCCAGGCCCAGGCCCAAGCCACCGATGAGCTATTTATAAACGCAATGAATGAGCAAACGAATCAATGAATGAGTGAGTTCGAGTCGAGTCGAGTCGAAGGCAGCGAAATAATAATTGCTTGGCTCAATTAAAAAAAGGCGAAACAAACCTGCGAGTAGGAGGTGGAGCAGGAGGTGGGGGAGGAGGGACCCCATGTAGACCAAAAAGACAAAAGGTTTACGTCCCATCATCATCATCATTCGGAGGGAAAGACTCTTCTGCGGAGATGCTTCTTTCCGCAGAGACGGACGCCGGTTCCATCTTCCACTTCTCTTTGTTGGGGCCTCTGTGGCATGACACTTGCGTGGGCGCTGACCAAGCCCATTCGGATGGATCCTAATGAATGACTTCTCTCCCCCCCTCTCTGTCTGGCTGCGTCTGAAACTAATCACATTGATGCCTCTTCCCCCCCGGAAACCCTGCCTCCTCCTCCTCCTCTCGGCTTGAAGAGTTATTTGATCTTGGCCTAATTTATGCAAAATAATTATGATTTTTTTCCGTATTTTCGGTTGGGTTTTTTGATTCGAGGATCTTCGCACGTTTCCGGTCTTTGGGCGAGTGTCGGATTCGCGTGTGGCACGTGCTCCGCGAAACGAGGGTTAAAAGAGTGCAGAATTAGGGGGAAACAAATGATAAATGATAAATGAAAAATGAGGTGAGAAGTGAGAAGAACTCGAAATAAATGCGGAAAATGCCATTGAAATGTTAATTCACGCCTAGGCAAATGGGGAGGCGCCTGCGCAGGGGGAGGGCACTGGCAGGATGCTTGGCACACCCACACCCACCCCACCCCATCCAGTCATCAGATGTTGCCTCCACGAAGCATTTTGCGGTTTGTTTTGCTCGCCAGCTACGCGGCAAAGGAGACGGAACGGAGACGGAACGAAGGAAAAGGAACTGCCGGCAAAGAAGGAATACAAAATTGTGTTTGCTTACAGACAGAAAGCGAGGAGGAGGGGGAGAGAGTGCAAAGAGTGCCACCCACTGGGAGCTATGACAAAGGTGCCAAGTTCTAGACACTGCAACCACCCCCCCACCCCACCACCCCACCACCCACATTGTGAAAGTGAAAAGTTTGCCAAAGTGCGAGGCAAACGAACGGAAAGGCAACGTGGGTGGGTGGCGGCCCCGGGCCCCCTCCCTCCTCATCATAAGACAACACCCAAAAAGAAGGGGGAAAAAAAACCGCGAGAAAATCAAGGGAAAAGGAAATTCAGCAAAGGAAAGCCTGATAAAAACAAAAGCAACAGAAAATTAAGGGAACTCTGACGAAAGGAAAGGAAAAGCAGCAAACGAAACGCTGATAAAAACAGAAGAAAAATAAAACGCAAGCGAAGGAAAACAGAGAAAATATAGAAACCCAACAAAAAAAGAACATAAAAAACCGAGAAGCAGTAAATGGAAATGGAAAATGGGCAGAAAGCCGAAAAGGACACGAAAAAAGGACAAGCATGTAGTGAAGAATATGCGTAGCAAAACAAAAAGGCGTTAAAAATAAAAAACGGCGAAGGGGGTGGGGTGGTGTGGCGTGGGCAAGAGATTCATTAACTTGTTGGCTTCTGTGGCGGGGCGCGGCGTGGGGCAGAGACATTTTCCGCCCTCTACTTTTCACTCCATTGGTAAATTGTTCTTCGAAGGATATTTTCTTTTTTACTTTACAGCTTTACTGCCTTAGGATTGGATTTCGTACTCCATGCTGCTTACTCTTCATTCTATTGGACTGCTTAACCATTCCGCTGTTCCAATTTTCATGCGTTTACATTCCATTCCACACCTTAAACTGCTTAGTCGATGGCACTGCTTGCTGCTGCTTCACTGAACTTCTGCACTTGACCATTCTTCTGGGATCACTGATTCACTCTATATTCCATTCCTCTGCTCAGTACTAACCCTTTACCCTGTTCCATTCCACTGCTTAGCGGCTGTCGCTCTTCAGTCCATTGGCATTTCTGTAGCTCTCACTCTGTTCCGCTCTCCTCTTCGAAGTCATTCCTCTGTTCCAATCTGTTCCAAGCAATAGCCTGGCTGTTCCATGCCACAGCTTAATCCACTTCTCAATCGTTTCTGTACATTGTGTGTACGCCATGAACACTGGACATTGGCCAGTGGATCCTCCAACCCCACACAACTCCTTTTATTCGCTGCATTCACTCCCAGCACCTATTCATTGTATTCATTCTTAGGGACTCATTCAATTCCGTTGGCATTCACACAGATATTATTGTGCCCATTGTACCGCTCCCTGACATTGCAAAACTTGGTCTTGGGCTTCTGAAAAATCCTCACGAGCAAAAAGGATCTTCTCCTGAAAATGTGCAACAAGAAAAGGAGTTGCCAAAGGAAAGCCTAGAATAGAACTGAAAACAAAGCAAAACAAAAGCCAAAGAGCGAATTGCGAAAACAAAAGCAAGTGCAAAACAATTCCAGAAAATATTATGAAGCTCCCTCCATGGCAGAGGTCCTGCAGGGCCCCAAAAAGCGGATTCACCTCGGAGTGCAGCACGAACACGAGCAGGAAAACGAGGCGGAGACGAAGAAGGAGACGCCTCTGCCGCGTCAGTTGGAGACAGTTTGTGGACTCCCGGATGATGCCTCACCCAGCGATGGACTCCAGCGACTCCCAGAGTCCGCCGCAGCGGAAGTAACTTGCTGCGCCGCTGTTGCGGCTGATTATGCTGCCAGTGGCAGTGTGGCAGGAACAGAGACGCGGCTGCTCTTCCTTCTGTCTGGACTCCCGGCTGCTGCTCGCATATGAGTCCCTGGCTGGCTGGCTGGCGCTGGCGTCTCTCCCGCAGCGACCAGTGCGCTCTCTCTCTCTCTCTCTCCCTTGGCGGAGACAGAGACCCGTTTCAATTTGTAGAGTGTGCCCCATGCCCCACTATTCTGTGGAGCAGTTTAATTATACATAAATACAAGAGTTGGCATTCAGCCCATTCCTAGTCCCAGTCCCAGTCCCAGTCCCAGCCCCTAGCATCCACACTACCCACTTTTTTTTGTTGTGGAAAGGGGAGGCATCCCAAAAACTGTGGCCGCAGCTGGACAAAAGTTTGACGTCCACATGACGACACGTTGACACTGCGGGTGCACAGACAGTGGCAGGAGGCAGTGGCAGGGGCAGGGGCAGGGGCAGTGCTGCTGCTGCTGCTGTTATTTGTTATAACAATTGCAAATGCCAAAAGCCCAAAAGCAGGAACAAGGAGCACCAGGAGCACCCATCGGTGGTCGGTGGTTGTCATGGCGCCGCCTGAAACAGCGCGGGGATAACAAAAAAACAGCGGCAGGCAGCGGCATGGAGGCAGGGGGCAGCGGTCTGGTCGCCTGGTCTGTCGGTCGCTTTCGCCCATTTAATGGACACTGTTTGGTCGATAATCAAATTAAAAGAAACGAAGCGAAAAGCCAGGGAAAAAAAACAATAGCAAATGCAAGGCACAGCCAGGCGCCAGGACGATGACGACGACGTGGACGAGGACACGGCGCTCGACCATGAGATGCCCAACCTCCAGCACTGCAGAGGGGGGGGAGGAAACGGATTCGGAATCGGAATCGGTCATCGAATCGATGGGGGTCAGGTGGGTTGCTGCAGGTGCAACCAGGAACGGAACGGACGCGTGCCGCTCGATTGGCGATGACCAGGAGGCCAGTACCCCCCCGATTGCCTGTCCAGGACGCTTGTGCGTTGAAGCCGAACGGCAGCAAAGGTACGTCGGCTCTCGCGCATGCCACGCCTGCCACGAGTCATGAATACACCCATTTATGGGGTCATTTAAGGCATTGAAAACTCAGAAAAGCGACTTTATTTTTGAAAGTTTCCTTTCGCTTATGGAACATTTCAGTGCCTTGATTGCCTATCGATGATAGCTTCTGCAATTGAAAGCTCGCTGCAATCGAAATGTAATCGAACGGTCTCTTCAATCAAAATGTTTCATTCTTTCAGACCCAACTACCCCATCTCTGCTCTCTCTTCTCCCCCTCTTTCACCCACTCCGCAACATTTTTGGGCCACTTCTCAATCACTTGTCGTACATGAACCAAAGGCTTGTTCTCGGAAATTACTCATCAGTGGAGCACCCATCCCACCCCAACACCTGTGATAAGCGAGAGACCACGATCACCCATCTCCCCACTCCCCAAGCACCTGTGATAAGAGACAGAGAGGCAGCAGGGCCATTGGGGTGACGGGCGTGACGAAATGCTGTAAAATGTTCATCTGCTTCCAAAAGATTCCACAAAAAAGATTCCCAGACCCCAAAAAAAAAAACAAAAAAAACAACAACGAAGAACAAGAGAATCGAAAATCAAAATTGAAATTGTAGCAATTAATTATGATAGGACCACACCACACCACACCACACCCCACCCTCTGCCCAGTGCCCCCTGCATCTGCACCCACAGGAGTGTGGGGGAGGTTCGAACAACAGCAATTTTCGGGGACAGCAGACAGCAGAATGCGGAGATATCGATAAGGGGGGACAGCAGTCTTCTCAGAACCAAGCCTCAGGTCGGTCCAAGCGATCGTCAGCAGCCGCTCTACTTTTTATCAAGAAAAAGCGCAACACCAAAGGTGGCAAGGTGGTAAGGTGGCAAGGCGGCAAGGCGGGGGTGGGAGGTTTTGTGGTTGAGGTGGGCTGTTGCTTTTTGTTGACTTTGATTTGTAAGACAAATAAACCATCCACAACAACAACAACAACGAAACAAACAACTTTGCGAGCAATTAAAATTGTTTTAAAAACCAAAATTATTGTGGGAGTGAGAAGGGGTCGGGCCCGGGCCGTGACTCTCTCTCTCTCCCTCTCCACTCCCTCTACCTCTTCGACTGACCGAAGTGCGTCATTGTCCACTCCCGCTATCTAGATATGTCTCTATCCGATAACACTGCTTGCTCTCCGCGGCCCCCACACAAAAAAAAAAACAAAAAGTGTGTGTGGAAAATCTGTGCAAAAATGAACCCACCAAAAGCAGAGCGAAACAATCCACAATATTTTTTATGGCGGGGGGCCACAATCCATATTATGGCAATGATATGGGGGGATACACCCATGGGTATGGGTATGGGCATGGGCATGGGCAGGCGTCGTACTGCTCGCTGCTTTATGGGTTATGGGTTTACGGCCACCTTGATTTTGTTTCCCTTTGAACAAGCGACGAAAGCGGCCCGAAAGCGATCCGAAAAAACCGACCAAACTCGACCATTTCGATAGGATAGGGCATTATTCGTGGAACCCCAAATTGAAAGGGTATGTCTGACTGGCGACTGACTTTACAACCCCATGCCAATGCCACAAAAATCGGCACAAAACAAAAACAGAAACAGAAACCAAAAAGTAATACCAAAATCTGAAAAATCATGGCGGGACACACCTCAGACGAACGGATAGACGGACGTACTGGGGCTCTGATTTAACGAATTGCGATATCGCCTGGCGATAACTCCGACTAGATACAAACAGACGGGCGGCGGAAGAGGAGGACGTGCCATATGGGCCAGGTAGGTAGGGTGCACTGATATGATCAAGTTCCATTGGGTCCACATGAACTTGGGGATTATCTGTCAGTGACAAAGTGGCAAGGGAAATAAGCCGAAAGAGTCATTCATCGAAAAGCGCCGATAATGTATCGATTATCCAGAGAGGTCACTTATTGGATGAGTGATATTTCAGCATGTGAAATGATTTGATGATGGAAATTGGGTCAGATATTGCCAAAAAGAAAACTTCAAGGAGTAAAAGAGAATCCAATGAAATGAAGAGAACACATAGAATCAACTAAATGCCAAACTATGACAGGTGGTGACCCCGACTCGTAACATATGCAGGTGTCCCATGGGTCAGCTGCTTGAACTACAAAGCATGGATCCCCTGAAACTTATTTTGAAGATGAGCATGAGAAAGCTTTCATCGTGTACCCAAGCAGGAACGTATCGCATCCAATTGGAATGAGAATCCGTCACCGTAGAATAACGGAAGCACATTCCAATTAGAATATTTTTGTGCTTGCACCCATCCGCTTAATCGCTGCTCCACTTACCTTGTGCAATTCGGACCGCTGGCATTTTAATTCTCATTTTTCTTTCCAATTTCCAAAGATTTGCTTTTCCAGGCTTCGGACACACCTACACACACACACAGAAGCACACAGGGGTGCCCCCCGCTACCAATTGTGGCAACGGTGGGTGGTATGTAACGGTCCTATTGTGTGGTATCAATCCTAGAACTTTAATTTTCCAATTTCAATTTGCGTTTCTCGATTTCCCGATAAGTGTGTGGCTTTTCTTTTGTTGTTTGTTTTGTTTTTCGCTTGATATACTTATTTATATGCTTATTCCTTGTTCTAGGTTCCGTTACGTTTACGTTACTATTGCACCCGGTTTCGTTTAGCTTTTCCCTTAATTTTCACACCAAAAAAAGGACACACACTCTCACATACATTACAGTGCACACACAGCGCGCGTTAAATGCAGTTGCAGATATCCTTTAAGGGGCTACTCCTTCGATGGCTCGATCTGCGACCTTGGCTTTGATGAGTGCGGGCAAAGAAAGGGCAACTCTTCCTTCCTGCTTCCGCTTCCGCTTCCACTATTCTTCGTATTAGGAACCGTTTCTGTTCTTATTTGCCTACTCCTCGCCTCTCCTCTGCGGTGGTGATGTTTCACGGGGGATTCTTCTGCTGCTGCTGCTCTTTCGTATTTTTTCAGTTAGTAGTTTTTTTGGTAGCGGCCTCTGAAAACAGTTGTTCGTTTCGTTTGTTTTATTTTTGCATTTGCCACCCATATTGTCTGTCGGTGTGCCCCGTCTCTCGTCTCTCGTCTCTCAGATATCGCTTCCCACCCGACAATAGGAGCTGGGAAACAGCTTTATCATTACTCCAATTGGAGTAGCTTTTATCATCTTCTGTTTTTTTCTCTTCTATTTTTTCGTTTGTTTGTTTTGATTTGCTTTTTGTTTTCACACTTGGTCACACTTTAAAAAAATTGCACTTCTTTTGTTGTTTGGTTGTGGTTGTTGTTGTTTGGTTGGTTAGTGTGTTGGGTATTACATTTAGAGAGAATGGTAGAAAAAGTAGTTAATATTAGTTATTGTTTATTAATTGTTGCTGCTTGTCGGGTTGCTGCGGCGGGGCTCCAGTAGCGGCTGCTGCTGTTTGTGGCGCGACGGATGGCGGGAGCTTTTCTTTGTCGTCGTCCGGTTTTTGTGTGGTGCTAACGGTAACGGCGGAAGTGAAGTACGCGACTGCTTTGCGACTGCTAGCGGCGAGCGCGTCTTCGCTGCGGCTGCGACTGTGGCGCTGTTCAGCCTCTGCTTTTGCTTCTGCTGCCACGGCAATGTGCCGTTGTGTTCTCTGTGTATGGCTGTCTATGGCTGTATGTGTGTGTGTGTGTCTGTGTTGTCCAACCAACAAAGCACAAAGCCCAACAGCACACAACCGACAACCGTCGTCGAACTCCAACAACACTCCAGCAACAATACCAACAACACCAGCCAAGGCGACAGCGAACGAGTGGCGGCGAACACGAACCTGGTCGTTGCAGACCGAAAAGCTTGACACGACGACTGGCTGTGGCTGGTCGGTCGGTCTACTGTGCGGTGCGTGTGTGAGGGTGAGCAAGAGCGAGACCGAGAGCCAGACGAGAGCAGTTGCTGTGGCACTGCTGCTGCTGCTGCTGCTGCTGCTCGCCGCTGCTGGGAAATAGTATCTGTGCTTGTATGTGAGAGAGAGAGAGTTCGACTAAGCTCGAGCTAGTTAGAGGCAAAGGCGAACATGTCCGAACGCGTCGATGTCCTGCGAGCGACTGCGGACGCACACGTTCAGATAATTCAATTTTATTTAGGGTTTTGCACTTTAATGCCAATCTGAAAATTTGATTTTGGCTAAGCGATGCCGGCGTAGCGCAGCGTCAACGCCGACGCTGGGCCTGGCTGACTGATGCTGACGCCAACGCAGCAAGCTTTACCGTTGCGCCAGCCATCCAGCCCTTTGATGGTGGTTGTTGTTTTTGCTCGGTGGTGGGTTGGGGTTGGGTGGTTGCTCTGCTGCTGCTACTGCTGCTGCCGCTGCCGTCGCTACTGCGTTTGCTTATTTGGCTTGCGCTGCCACTCGTTGGTCCGTTGGCCGTCACACATGTGTGTGCGTATGTGGGGGTGTTTGGACAGCCAGGCAGTGCGAGCGAGCAGGCATGCTAGTGAGTGAGCCAGGTTCGACGCAGCGTGGGCAGCGAAGTCGCCGCTGATAACAACACACAACACACACATATGCTTTGGAGAAGGGGTAACTGTTTGGTTGGGTGGGCGGGGGGGTGGTGTTTGTGCATGTGTATGTGACCGCAGGGTTGGGGTTGTTGGGCGTATGTGTGGTCTGTATGGGTGGAACGGACAGCACTGGCCAGCAGTTTGATTGTCCAGCAGTTTGATTGCAACCCCTGTGAATGCGGCTGCGTCGACTGCAGCGTCAACGGCGACAGCGGCCGGCGTTTTATGAATGAATCAAACAACAACAAAACTACAACAAAGCAATATTTAAGAGCGCGCGCGCACCTTTCCGCGCGCCCAAAAATTAACAGCAGCCGCAACAGGATTCCGCAGAGACTCCGATTCAGATTCACAATCCACTTTGCTGGGGCAGCGCACACTCACTCGAGAGTAAAAGGAAATAGGCCGCTAAAGACGCGAAGTTTTCCCGGCTTTTCGCGCCGTTTGAGATTCGCGCGGTTTTCCGTCGTGGAGCTGCTTCGTTTTGTGGGGCACGTCCTCGCCACGCGGCTGCTTGGTTGCATCTAATCATGTGGTGGGCCGCAGCTGCAGTCAGAGCCGAGCGCCAACCGAATCCAACACCGAACCGAACGGTCGGCAACGTGGTTTGGTGTCGGGGAGGGGGGTGGGTGGCGTGGCCTTAGTAGGCGATCGCAGCAGTGGATAGATATGGAGGGAGGGGGTGGGTGGGTCACAGATAGACGGTGAATGAATCAATGAATGATCTGGCATTCACTCTGGGCAACCAAACACCTCTCCTCCCCCACCTAGCCACCCCTTCACCCCTCATCAGCTGGGGTCAAGATTTATCAAAGCCTGAAAGAGAGTAAGCGAGAGAGGGATGGAGATGGTTAGTTAGCTGATGGAGTTAGTTGTTGGTTCGCTGCGAGCCGCAACATCGAGCAGGTTGCAAGGTGGCCCCCAAACTGGACGCTGCGTCGCTGACGTCGGCGTCGCTGCAGCCATTAATGTCAGGCTCTTTTTTGATATGGGAATCCAGCGCACACTCATATGTGTATGGGCGAGTGCGGGGAGAAGTGTTTGTGGGAGAAGGGGTGAGGAATATGTGTGTGTGCTCTCGCTGAGGGGCCAGAAGTGAATGCGAGCTTTTGTTTTACTGTTAATTGTGAATAGTGACTATCTTTGTGTGTGTGAGAGAGTGTGTGTGTGTGTGTGAGGGGTCTCTACGGGTGGGAGAGTGGGATTGGGATTCGGATGGTGCAATGGGGATGGTAGGGGGGGTAGGTGTACACATGTAATTGAGTGCGTATGAGTGTGTCCAGAGGGCCCATTCCACACACACGCATGATGGGTTCCAGGAGTCGGGGGTCGGGGCGGAAAGGAGAGCCATGTCCACATCTATAGCATATATATCGGCGCTTATGTGCACCCACACATGCACGTGCACACACGCACACACACGACATTCACACACGAGCGTCGCACACGCGCGTTCGTCATCGATTGGCCGTCGGTGCTCTCGCATATTTGTTTGACAATCGCCGTCCCCTTTCGGCCCATACAACCTCCCATACCCCTCATCCCTCACCCTCGCCCATCCACATTCACCCCCACCTGCTACTGTCGCTGCTGCGGCTGCCGGCGACGCTGCTGCCTCTCACGCCGTACAGGTAGCCGTAGCCGACCGACGGACCGACCCACCGACCGACCGAGAGAGAGACTCGATGCTGCTCTGCCAGCGTAGGCAGCGAGCTGACTGAGCGAGAGAAAAGCAGCGGCAGAAAAGCCCTGAGAGAGAGAGAGCCTTTAGCGAGGGTGAGGGTTCATGCCGAGACCATGCCCGAGTCCGAGTCCGAGCCCGAGTCCGAGAGAGAGAGAGAGAGCGCGAGAGAAAACAATGTGTGCCACGACGATATGCCGCCAAGGTGATGGCTGGTAAGGGTGGTGGTGGGGGCTGAAGGGGATTTCATGGGGACTGGCTGGCAGAGGGACAGAGGGCTGGCGTCTTCTGGGCAGTCGGATGGGGTTAAGTGCGGCGACAGAGCCATGGCTCTTATCAGTCGCCTCGCCAGCGCTGGCCCAGGCGGCACGGCGCGAGGACGCACGGAGCGCGTCAGAAGCCCGGATTCGGAGAGGGGCTTCCCAAAAATCTAATCATAAATGCGATTGGATATATCCAGAGCCATCCATTGTTATTTATAATTAATAAAAAAAACCGTATTTAAAGCTTTTCAGATTTCGATATGGAAATGTGTATACATTGGATTTTTGGGTCATTTCTTTGAGGGAGTATCTATCACAATGCTTATCCATTCATAATAGACTTTGAATCTCTTGGAAAGTTTCAATCGATGCAAATAGGTACAGAATATTTACAGGTTGATTTCTATGGCTTTTAGAGCCTCAAAGCCCAAGAGCGTGACGGGTTCTAAGTGTTAAAGCCATAAACTAAGAATATATTTGGGCGTTAGGGGAACACACACCAAAATCCTTACGAATATATTCTGACCAGAGCTCGCAAAAAACCGTCCACCATTTTAAAGTGTCCGAAAAAAACCGATCTTCTACGAACACTTTGAGAACGTGGAGCGAAAGAACACATCAAAAGTGTTTTCGCTCAACAACTGTTCTTCTCAGACCAAAACACTTTTTTTGTGTTCTCTTTGGTTCGCTCTCTCAGGGACTATTTTGATCGGACACTTTCGGAAAAAGTCTTTTTGTATGTATGCGAACGAGAGCAAGGTATATTTAACAAGGTAGCCGCACTGAGAGAGCCACTACTTCTTATTTCAGTGAATGCGTCGCTCATGCTAGCAGACTGAAATTTAAGAAGTACAAAAGAGTGCGAGAGAGCGAGTGCGGCTACCTTGTTAAATATACCTTGAACGAGAGCATCTTTGCTCAGGCATATTCTTTTCTCTTTCTCGCACACAGAAACAACCCAAGAAACAACCCTTTTTGAAGACACTTTCTGCGCAGTGGTCTTTCAAAGACCGTTTTGCAGTGATCTCTCAAAAGTGTCCCTATCTGTGGTTATTGAGAGATCGAATCGTTTTTTCGGTTGAGCCAAACAGTCGGACCGAAACACACAAGCGAAACAAAAAGTGTTTCGCTCAGAGAGAGATCGTGTGCACCAAATTTTTTATGTTTTGTCTGCGTGAAGACTGCGTTGGAAAAATCGGTTGGCGGTTATTTGCATGCTCTGATTCTGACACATCGAAAGATACTCAGATACTTTCAGTTATTTAACCTGTAGTCTTCGAAAATTGCGCTCATTGCTGTACAGATATCCCATAAGCGATCAGACTCACTCGCTACGAATATCACGCAGCAAAGGAGATTATAAAATCCAATTGGAATGGACCAAATGTTAAATCGTTTATCGATTACTCAAGTACATTGCATCTGCAAGGGTTGCTCTTTCTTTTAAGTTATCGTATCATTCATTATCATTAAAATATTCCCAAGTGGATCTTATGTTCTATATATTCCCTATTTGCATAGATCGAGTTAAGTGCCGTGTTTGATTATCAAATAATATTACAATATAGTTTCTGCAGTGTCTTACGTTAAGTTACGTATCCAATTCGGCGCGATCAAAGGGTAGCAATTACCATCGCGAATCCAAATCCGAACGCGAATCCAAGTGCGATAGACATTCGGAGCGCCTCAATTGCAGTACGCAATCAACGGCCTCACACATTCACCGATTCACACATTCAAGAATCCACGAGTGCGAATGCGAATACGATTGCGAGTACATCCATTAAACATTCATCTCATTCGAAGGCAGTTATACATGAGTACGTCTAAAGGTACCTACGGACGGATGAACGGACGAATGGATGGATGGATGGATGGATAATGTATGCATATGAAGGCAGGGCTCTCTATAGCGTCGGCTATCGGCATCGGCATCGATGGACGGCCTCTGCTCTAACCGATTCATTGTCGATTGCCGTCGCTGTCGTTGTTGTCGGCGAGATGTGAGAAATATTGTTTCCATTTAGTTTCTTGTGTTTATTTCTTGACAAAAAACCGAAAAAAACACACAAAAAAACCAAAACAAAAACAAAAAACCAAAATAAAACAAAAACCGCGAGCAACAATAACGAAAATTACAGAATTGCCGACAATTACCGCCTTGAGGGGCGGCGGGCAAGTCGCTTGTGACATATGTGCCACAGAAAGGGGCAGAAACGCAGAATCGGGGGAGAGCAGAGCAGAGCAGGCTAAGGTAAAATCCAAAAAGAGAGGAAGCGGCGCAAGATGCTTGAGATTTAGAGTGCACTCCGCGCGCACAAAACTGCAGCGCGCATGGAAGTGCAACCACAGCCACCGCCACTGCCACTGCAACTGCATCATTATGCCAGCTGAGGCTGAGGAGCTAAGATCCTGCGGCGGATCCATGTCCAGCCAACAGAAGTGTCGACAAATTGGTTTTCCTCGACCCCCATCTGTAATCTGCAGAGCATCGACGCGACGTGGCCAAAGAATCAGCTCTAGTTCTTGGCCAACGGGCAGGAGCAGACAGGCAGCAGGCCAGCAGATCAGCAGACTCTTGACTTCCATTCCATCCATCCATTAGCATTAGGGCCACCGCCGCCACCACTGCCACAGCCACAGCCACAGCCACAGCGCTGCAGCTGCATGGCCTGACCGGGCCAAAATGATTGCCGGTTGGCTAAGTGGCCATCGAGCCATCCAACGATCGCAGCTCAATCGTTTGGCCAACGGCTGGCCATTATCACGGCTACCGGTTCTGTGATTCTTCGGGTCTGTGTCTGGTTCTGGGTCCAGTCTTGCACCATCTCTCGCATTTCCCCATATACACATACCCCAGCCCCTTGCCGCCTTCCCCCCTCATACCCATTACTTGTGATTCCGCTGTCCGTGCCAGGCTTCTGTGGGGCACCGCCAGCTATTAATTGTCGCGTGAACAGCTTTGTTAGATCGATTTGGGGGTCACATACACACTGTCCCGCTGTGTCAACCATTGGCTCATCCATCGGTTAGTCAACCCAGCAACAGCGACGCCACCCGCCACCTGCCACCTGTACCATCCGTGGCACCATTTGTGGCACCGATTCTCAATGCCAGCGGCTGGCCGTTGATCGATTAAACGAGCCACTGACAGGCGGAGGTAGAACAGAGCAGAATTCGGGGCACCACCAGCAGCAACGGCAGCAGCAGAAAGGACTAAGGATTACGCCGCAAACCAAATGAGTTAATGTCACACCAGAGCCAGGATATATGTGCAGCTAAAAAGAATCGTCGCTTAGAGTGGAGTTTTCCTTTTTTTGGGTCCGTTCCCGTTGACAAATTGTTGATTGACGCAATCCACGGAGGCCTCAATCGCAATCGGAATCGCAATCCCGAGGGCCGCGTAGCCATGGCTAACGTTTGGCGGGTCGTCAGGTCGTCGGGTCGACCGGGTCGACCGGGCGGCTTTTGTGGTTTCGGTTATGGGCTAGGCTGTATGTTTGGTCGCTGGGTCTCGGTCTCTGGGCCGGTCTCCGGCTGCTTCTTGTTGTTTCCGAGGACTAAACAAAGTTTATCGATTTAACAAGCAGCGGGAACCACCAACGGAGCGGGCAGGCGGGCGAACAGAGTGCCACATTTTGATATAGTCTTCTTCTGCTCTTTGGTCCCTGACTCTAGCTGGTGTCCCCTGTCCTCGTCCCCATCCGCCAGCCCCCAGCCCACAGCCCATTGTTTAGATGACCCAACAAACTCGAGCGTTGGCCAGGCCAAAAAGGGGCCAGACCCGCGTGTTCTGGCCACCCAAGTGATCGATTATACATTCGATGGCCATGAAGGAGCGCTAACAACAAAACCGCTGCATGTCCTGATTGCCTTGCGGTGGTTGCTCCTGCGGACCCTTCGACTCAGTGGAGAAGGGATTTGGGTGATGGAATCGCAGAAGGAATCGCTGAGGAAGTCCCTGGAGTCCCAGATGATCCAAAGATAGGATTCTTTGGGAAGATTCTAGTTCCTGGATTTGACAGATGAGATCTTAGTGATCAAATAAATGGACTTTAAGAGGTTTCCTCGATACGAAAGATAATTTCAATAATTTGTAAGAGGTTTTTGGCCTTCCTTAGTGTATGATCCTTGGGCAATGCCATTCAGTATTACTCGTATCTATGCATCTTTTCAATGGCTTTGCCTTAATGATCTTCTAGTTGATCCTAGCTGCTGTTTACAATTTTCCCAGCATACGGACCTTTGCCCCCTTACCCCCTTCAAGACGTCGGCAAACATCTAAGTAGATCTGAGAAAACATTGCCAGAGCAAATGTTAATTGAATATCGAGCACTTGAGGGCCTCCACCTCCCTACAACATGAATCCTGATGGGCAGTGTCCCCAGCAGTAATCGGAGACGAAACCGCTTCACGGTTTCCCAGAGAGAGTGAGAGAGTGAAAGAGAGAGAGCTAGATATTCCAACTGTTTCTCTTTGGGAACTGTTTTTGGCGATCTACATTCCGCTTCGGTTTTCAATGTTTCAATGCCGTGCGGTTAACCCGGAGAGAGGTCCACTTCAGAGTCTGAATTCAGATTCACATAACCCTCCACTACCCCAACCCCTACCCTACTCACCCTCTACCCCTACTCATCGCACAGATTCCGTTACTCAAGTGCTTGTGGTGTCATCTCTTTTGCTCTCTTTTGGAGAGTTGTGAATGTGATGCGATCATCTTGAGGCGGCCCTATGCTCGACAATGTACACTGTCCGACTGTGACAATTTTTCAGCTCTCTCGCAGGGAGCTGCGGGTGTGGGGGAGGGGGGCGTTGGCGGGGCAAACAGTAGCGTTTTTAGCCATAAATAAAACCAGTGACAACTGAAGCGACAACAACCACACAGTATACACAGTACAGTACACCAGTGGATGGATGTGGATATATGCGAGGAGATGCGAGACGGGGCGAGGGTAGTCTTGAAGTTTCAGTAAAATGGGGAACAAAATAAGATGGGAATGAAAATATTTTGGAATTAATGGAATCTCAAGTGTGTCCACAAATGGAAGAACATTGACAAAAAGGCAAAAGACATGACATGATGGGGTCGGTGTCGGTCTCGGTCTCGGTCCGCCGTAGAGAGGAGAGCAGAACGCAGATCACAGCAGTTTGGATTGGGAATGGATTGTGAATTGTTGGAGTGGAGTGTCATGGAGTACAGCCCCACGGGCAGTCGGTCGGTCCGTTCTGGCTGGCTGGCATCGCCTCATGGACAAACATATGGCAGACACATGGTGCGCCCCTCAGAATAGCCGAGACCCAACTCAGAGACAGAGACCAAGACCTGGACCCAGACCCAGGAGTAGAGACAGAGACAGCAGCACAAGGAGAGGGAAACAAGCTCTCTCTTTCTCTCTCTCTCTCTCTCTCTCTGTGAAGACCACAATCGTCAGCACATCGCGGGCGTAATGTTATTTTAAGTCTCTGCAATGTGGAGATCACACAGGGGACAGGCCTCAAGATGGAACACACTGCCAGCCGCCAGCAGTGCCAGTGCCAGTGCCAGTGGCAGTCTTGGCATCGTTCTTGGTTTTGGTTTCATTTGACCAGCCCCCAACTCGCTTACGCATAAACGGAGACCCGGAGACACGGAGACAGGGAGAGTAAAACCGCCTTCGTAGCAGGGGGTGAACTTGAAAATCTCATCTCTAATGTGTGAGAGAAGATATTTATACATTTTCATATATGTATTTATTATTTATACGATTTTCCAGTAGAGGACACAAAACTGGTGTTCCTTCACTCAGAAATGTCAACTGAATGTGGGAATGGGGACAGGCCATGCTTTTGTAGGATTCTACCGAAGGAATACAAGTGGAATACAATCCTTTTGGAACCTACAATCTTTATATAATAGAGAGCTTGCAGATCCTTTTCCATTTCCATTGTTCCAAAGCAAAAATCATCTGAAAATCAGTTGTATGTCCAGAGTGTGTTAGGATTAGACAAAGATTTCTGGAAGCTAAAAGTGGCTAAACCATTTGGAACCCCACTCCTGACGTAGGATCTGCCTCCGCAGAGGTAGCCAGCGGAAAAGTCGACTTTTCCCGTGGGTTTTCTTTCCTTTTTGCGTGCTCTGGGAATGGGAGAATGGGGCTGGCAGAGAGACGCAAAGTCACGATACCCCATCGAAAGGGGGAGCGGCACTGGGCCCAAGCTCTAGCTATGGTCGGGCCTTTGGGCCTTCGGTCTGCTTTGGTTTTGGTTTTGGTTTTGTCTTGGGCCCATAGCTCTCCTGTCTCTTGGCCCTGGTTCGATGGTACCCTGGTTCCCTGGTCTGGTTGCTTGTGGTTCGCATATGCCGTAAGCGGGTTTATCTTAATTGCAATATCTCTCTCTTGGGATGGGATATCTCTCGATGGCAATCTTCTGTGTGTTTTTGGCGCATCATAGTGCACAATGCGAAACTTATCTGCCGGCTGGGCAGAGAGCTATAGGCATACTGCATATCTCTCTATCTGTCGCTTGATGATTCAGGGGTCTGCGACTGGAATAGGATGGTATGGAATGGGATGGGGTGTGTCATTGCCCCAGCGATACTTGCGATAGATGCGAGTATGACAAATGAGAGAGGATCACACTGAGAGAACACTGAGAAATCTGGCAGCAGCTGGCATAGGGAGACGTATAGGGATAGGGATTGGGATAGGGGTAAGGGTATGCAAGAGTTCACCTCATGATCGCGGGGTGCCCCCCTCCTTAGAGTACTTATTACATCTCCAAAGTCTTTTGTTTTGCGCGCTGTTTGTGTGTGGTGTGGTGTTTGCTCTTTAGCTTAAGCGATGACAACCCACGCAGTCTGCTCTATGAATTCGAATGACTGCGGCCCCGGCCACAAAATCATCCACATAATGAATGAATTGCTCTGTGCCTCGGTCTGCATCTGAATCTGAGTCTCAGTCTGGCCCTGGGTTGGCGACTGGTGCTTGGTGCCTGGTGCCTGGTGCTTGGGGTCTGGCCACAATGACAAATGGGACTGGCGAAAAAATGCTGTTAAGGTGGCGCATGACACCACCACGCGAAGGCCTACTGGGCCAGGTCCAATCCAAGTATTTAGTCGCAAAAGTTGATTAAATATAGGCATCGTACGAGGCCAATAGACAGCTCCTTCCACCTTCATCCGCCTCTCTGTATTTTGTTTGGTGGACTTCCTGCTAGTCCTACACTCTCGCATCCACCTTCCACGCAGCAGCAGCAGCAGCGGCAGCAATGCCACAGATCGTCGTGGTCGTGGTCGTGGCCGTGCCCCTTATTGGTGGTGCTCCACATCAATGAATATCAAATGAGCTGCGGCTACAGCTGGGGCGTACCTGGCGTTATGTTATGTCTTGCTCCCCATTCGATGTCCCCGATATCCATGATATCCATGATATCATTGCTGCTGCATCTCCATCTCCCGTGTGCTGTGCCACACGCACTGATAGAGACAGCAACAGCAACAGTTGGGAGAAAGAGCAAAGAGCGTAGGCCGGGACAATTTTGTACTTGTAAGCGATCGCACTTTGTGTGTCTTTTTGTTGTTGTTGTTGCTGTTGGTTTTTTTGTTTTTTTGGGTGTGCACACGCGCCCATGCCTCATGGGATACTGGGGATAAGCATAGGCTGTGCCGCAACGTCCCAATCCCAATCGCAGTTCCAGTTCCAGACAAAGTCTGCCCATGCCCATGTTGGGCAATTGACGGGGCATGCCGGCCACGCCCAACTTTCCTGGTCATCAATGGCACACAAGACGACGACAACGACTACGACCACGACAACGACTACGACCACGACGACAACGATTGGGATGATGATGTTGTTGTTTGCGCTGGAGCTTGGGCTTGGGCCAAGATTTAGCTGGAACTGAGCCTCAGTTCTGGCTTTTGGTTCGGTTTCGTTCTTCAGCCATCTGATGTACAATATTGTCATGCTCCAGCGACGTCGAGAACTAATCATATGGCACCAATATGCGTACATGCTATTGATTGAGTGATGTGGGGCTTCAGTTTTCTTTGGGATTCGATCGAAGTTACCTTTTGGCGTTTGGGCACTGCATTTCAGCTGCCTTTCCTTTTTGGGCAATTTCCCGCTTGAGCGGACAACGGACAGCGGACAGCGGACAACGGATAGCGCGAAATCGAAAGTGAATCTGAGGGATCTGATCTGATCTGATGCATTTCAGCTGGACATCCAGAAAGTCAGAGAGAGGTTGGGCTCTCGCCCAGTGAGTCGACACTTTGCATTGAGATTTTGAATTAGTCATGCACACGGACATTGCCTAATCAATGGGCAATGGATTGCCCAATGTGTGGCAGCTGTGAGACGATGATACGGTGAGATGGCGAGCAGATCCTAGGACAGCCAAAGAGCGATCTGTCTGGTCTGGTCTGGTCTGGTCTGCCTGTCTGTCTGTCTGTCTCTCCGTCTATCTGTGGATCGATCGATCCATCCGATCCAGCGATGACTTGCTCTGACAGCCAATGCAGAGGTGTGGGCACAGAGCACTGCCAGTTGGTGGCCTCGACCCATGGGCTCATTATTTAAACGACGCTGCTTTGGCTGTTAAAAGTCATCAATAAAGAAACCGTAGGGGCTAGCCAAAGAGATGACCACCAGGGCCAATCTGTGGGTATTGGGGACTTGGGGACTGTCGACTGTGGACTCCGGACTGGGCTTGGCAATTGCCGCATGCAAATGTGAGTGGGTGGGCAGTGATCTTCTCAGATCTCTTCAAGATCTCTCTCTCTCTCTGTCTCACTCTCTCTCTCTGTCTGTCTCTCTGATTCTCTGCCTCTCTCTCGCCAAACCGCACCCACAACCACACCACAACCCGAAGGCGGATGGGAGCAGTCGCAGTCTCAGTTTCAGTCTCAATCTCAATCTGAGAGACAGAGTTGGTGGAGCTCGAGCTACAGCTTCAGCTTGAAAGGAAGATACAGATTGTCGCTGAGATTTCATTGTAAGAGATTGAAAATCTCCCGGCTACCGAGAGACGTAATGAAGTTCCTTCACATCATCTCATCCTCTCATCCATTAGCTAATGGACTCCTAAAGTCCAATGCCTCATTGTCCCATTGCCCCCTTGCCCTCGAAAAGAAGTTCTAACTCAATTTGGGTCGAGGCCCAGAGCCATGGTGAGGAATTTCTTGATATACCCCCACACCCCTAAAAAAAAACCCTGTGCCGATAACCATACAAAAATTTCAAAAACAAAACTTGGTATTTTTTGCTGGTGCTGGCCATTTGTGCGGGTCGTCGCTTGACGCTGTACCTGACGACTGCTGGGGGGACGGGTGGATGGGGGCTGTCTCTGCCCCCGCCTCCGTATGATTGCCACTGCCCGGGTGTGCCTTTTCCATGTGGTTCACACTCGAGTGCCCACAATTAAAATACAGCATGTCCAACTGATAAGCCTTCCTGCGCAGTCTTTTCTTTTCCTTTGCTTTCCACTGCTTTTCCAGGGGAAAGACCTCCCCCACTCGGCGGGGGTTTTCGGTTTGGGTTTGGGTTTGTCAAGGGAAAAGCCCAACACGAGCATAAATAAAAATCAACTAAGAAACGAAGACTTTCGAAGACGAAGCAACTGATACCCTTCGATACGATGCGAGTATACCCTCTGTTTTGGGGAGCTAATGGCTTGAAGTCTAGCTGAGATTTGAGTTGTTCCTTTACAGCCTCATATTTGCTCTTTACTTTTGGAAGTTAGTCTAAAATATGTCTCGTAAAAGATTGTAAATATCTATAAAATTTTATTGTTTTATTTCCATAATTTTAGGTTGAAATTATCTTTAGAACTACACCTGTTTCCAGATCCATAATAAATATGCTTCATGGCATTGAACATGTTTATATTTCTGCAGTGCAAGCACCTCATCAAAATCTGTCTGCCCTCCAGGAAGGGTATGGAAAAATAAAGAATTGAAAAGTTTGCGCTCGAACGCAAGGAAATTTAAAGCAGGACACGCACCACACATGACCAGGATACATCCCACCCTCACCGTCCTCGACCGTGTCCATGTCAGCAGCCACTCAACTCCTGCCATGCGCCCCGCCCCTTCCACCGGCCAAGGCCCACATTCAAAGAGTCTTTGAAAAGTTATGTGAACGCAAACAAAACTTTTAATTTGGCCAGTTTGAAAAGGTGAAAAGAAAATTCGTTGGCAGCAGGAGAAATGGGGAGGAGGCCGTAAAGCAAGGCCGATAAGGCTGACCCCCGCCCAAGAGAGAGAGAGAATGAGAGGTGGAAAGAACTTAGCCCCTGGCCCCGTATGAAATATTTATGCCGGACTCTCGGATGTGACATCATCTGAGCTGAGATGTGGGGTTAGGGGGGATGGGGAGCTGCAAAAAGGAAAAGTCGGAAAATCTCACATCATCCTGGCATCCCTAGGCTGGACTTCAATCAGACCCCTTTTTGTTTTTGCTGATCGATCAAGCACCTTCGATTGTCTGCCTGCCTGCCTGCCTGCCTGCGCGAGTTGTGTGGGCAGCAGAACATTGCAGCAGCAGCAGCAGCAGCCACTGTGCAACATACGATGAGTACACATATGTATGTACTGTACAGAGCGCACTCTACATGCCACATAATGGGGCAACGTAGCTGCTGCCGCTGCCGCTGTCGCCTGTCTCTGGATGTGTGCCAAAGTGCAGTCAGAGAGCCAGAGCGGAAGTCATGACTAGCCAAACACGAAGCGATGAGATGAGGATGAGCATGAACCAGGAGCTATAGCCTATACGCTAGACGCTACAGCTTGGCCACGGGTTGCTGATGGGAGGGGAGGGGCTGCTCCAGGGGCACGGACAGCGACAGCGACAGCTACAGGGACAGGGACAGGGGCCATGGATCCGCGACTTCTATGACTACGATGACGATGAGCACAACTGAAATAAGAAAGTTTGTACATTATTTCGGGCAGACACCGAAAATTGCGGGACCGTATAATTTGTGCGCGTGAAAGTGAGAAAGGTCCCAATTACTGTGATGCCAGAGTTGGGCTTTTGCCGGTGGTTACAGTGTCTACAGTGCGGTGGTACAGTGGAGCACCCACTGACTGACTGTTCTGCTCTCTGGTCTACCAAAAAGAAAACAGTGCCACACTGAAATTTGTCATAACCACGATTACGATTGCCCCAGGACTGGTATTGGTATTGCTGCACCACTACCACTAGCACCACTAGCAGCACCAGCAGCACCACTGGCACTCTCTGGAGTCTGGTGTGAGCTGATGCTGATGCTGACGCTGACACGAGCATGCTGTACCACCACCGCGTGGCACATTCGCATTTCGAGCTTGTGTCCTAATCGTGCTGCAGATAGATTCGTGAGTTTAGCATACATATGTCGGATGTAAATCATTTGACAATTTCGCAGACGTTATGTGCCGCTGCCCCAGTACCCCCCACCACCACCACCGTGCTACCGTTTTGATGGGGCACCACTGACACCTCCGCAACGGCAGCAGTTGGGAAAAATAAAGGTTTTTCTTTCTTCCGATGGCGAGAGAGAGAGAGGGAGAGAGAAATGAAAATGTTGTCGTTTGCCTGGGAGCAGGGCGGCGTGGGCGGCGGACAACGGTAAAGCTAACGAGACAAGGCTGCATTTAATTCATATCGATATATGCACTAATTATCGATATCTATAATACCAGAACGTTCCTTGACTGTGAAGTTTTCGTTGCTTTTATCCCAATTCTTACCTCAAGGATGGACTTTGAAAGCTTCGATCGGTAGATCGACGTATTAGATCGATAGATATCTTGTTATCGATCAGTCATCATATCGATCATACCCAAAATGTCAATCAAAAACAGTTCGTTCACCCCCAACACAAAACACATCCCAAAGACCATCGACCATCTAATCTCTCGATTAGTCTTCATCGATGGACGAATGAATGAGGATCCCGGGTCTCCTGGCAAGGCTCTTGCCGTCCCTGGGCCATTATTAATATTGCCGGGCATTTGATTGTGGCATCGTCGTGGCGGCTGTTGAATGGAGCCAATGGCCAACTGGAGCTGGAGCTGCAACTGCTGCTCCTGCTGTGGTTTTCGTGATTTATTTTTTAAGCAAATTGTCGCCAGCAAAGCAGCAAGCGAGCAGGCTGGCTGTTGCCATGTAACGGGGCCACCACGGGACTAGCACTTGGGCTGTGCCATGCGGCATGCGGCGTGCGGGTGGGTGTTGCTTGAGAGAGGGGAGGGGAGGGGAGGGGGTAATCGTGCATGGCCAGGCAGGCAGAGGCATTTGGTGGTATCCATCTGTACGAGTATCTATGGAAGATTACCACCTCCCTGGACGGAGCAACGGCTGCTTCTCCTCCTACAACTCCTACAACCAGTACAAGTATGAGTATATCTCCTTCTCCTTCGCCTTCTTCATCTCCTGCCGTTGAGCAAATGTCGCATGTGATTTCCCAAACTGTTTCCACGCTCGCTGCCCACCAAAGGCAAACACAAATGTTTGCTTAAGCGGGGACTGCGCGACTGGCGGGGGGCGTAGGGTGGTGGACTGGGGGCTTGAGGACAGCCGCTGATTATCATCAAAAGATCGGAACTGAGCAAAAAGACAAACGAAGACGCTTCTCGTGTGAGTGGCTTCCCCGCCAAGTGCCCAAGCACCGGGATGCACCGAAAGAAACATAATCTCAATATGTGAACCACCAGATATGTGTAAGCCCTCGGATATTGCTTTACCCTGTTCCCCTTTTCTCCTGTGAAGCCTGCTTTTCTTCTCTGGTTATCGTGAGGTCGAGGCACATGTGCTTCTACTGGTAGCTTTATCAAATACTTATTGAAGTTTTTTGCAGTGTGCTTTCGTTGCATGGCTGACTGTCGCCTCTCTCCATATGGCCCTCCCCCTCGTTGGGTGCTCTTTTTGGTTAGCTAGAGAAAAGCAGAGCGTTCTGCCCCATACCCACACCACAGAGACAGAGAGAGAGAGAGAGAGAGAAAGAGAGAGACGATGTGCCTCTCCGTGTGGCAAATTAAAGTCCAAGTGCGAGTCAAATTATTTCTTTACAAGTGAGTTACTGTTTTCATTGCGGCTCTTAATGTAACTAACTGTTTAGAAATATTTATTATTACTCGTATTATTGCTCTTGCTCTTGCTCTGGCACTGGCACTGGCTGCCTACTGCCTTGTGTCTGCCACTATTTGTTGTAGGTGACGCTGCCTCGTTTAATGGGAATGATGTTGATGTTGACGTTGCCTCGACGCAACGCTGATGATGATGGCGACTGCGACGACGACGACGACGGCAACAACTACGACGATTATTAAAAATCACTCTTAGCCAGGCTAAGCGCATCTAACCGCTAACCGGCAAGAGCTCTCCAGATGCCCATGGCCCGATAAAGTAAGGTACAATTTTTATATTTTTTTTTACTTGAGATTAATGATAGAAGGAGTACGAAACGCAGTACGAAGCGGCGCGGTGTGGTGTGGTGGGGTGCGGTGCAGTGCTGTGTGTCCCATAGACCGCAAAGCTAAGCCCAAAGGGAAAGCGGCCAAGGAAATTATCTGCGAGTATGTAGATCAAAAAGTCAGTCTCGACAATCAACTTTCAAATGGCCATTTCTATACAATAACTACCGATCCCCTAGACCCCATAGACCCCATAGACCTCCTAGACTGAGGATTAAGGGATACTTTTGATTGAAGGATCATAATAATGAAATATTTATTATAAGTTTTTAGACAATATTCCATTCTTTTGGCAGATATAGTACCTCAGTGGCAATCTTTATAGTGTACTCCTTACAGATATTATGGCTTTAGAGCATCCATCAGGACTTAAAGTTAGTTTCTGGATGGACTGTTGATTAATCTATCGCCAAGTTGGAAGACTGAAACATCTAGAATCGTATGGGATCCATTTCCGCGTTTATGGCCCACAATATGATATACATAAGTATCTTGGCTGGTACTGTTACTGTGAATAATTTCAACTTAAAGTTGGGTTTCAGGTCGTTCCTTAAGCAAGGTTGTGATATACATATGTAACTATACAAATATCGATTGAAAATTCTCCTACAGCATCCTGTGTCTCTCAGAATATATAACCCCGAAATAAACCCCGCAAAATCCGCTCAACTTTAAGTTAGAAAAGGTTCGGTCTTCGAGGGCAAGGGTCCCTCACTGAATGGAATGGAATGGAATAGTGTCTCCCAATCTGTTGATCTGGTGAGTGAACCATCTAATTTGGATTTCCAAGAGTCCCAGTGGCCAGAGCGGGGGCTAATTGACAGTGCAATGACTTCCGCGACTCCACACGAATGCAACACACTTTACACACACGAAATTGTCATATGTTCGTGGATACGGACAGGGACAGGGAGGGGCAGGGTAGGGTAGGGGAGGGACAGCCGCAGCGGCAAGCGGCCAAAAAGGCAAATACTCGTACACATGTGTAGATACCGAGACAAAGATAACGCGAGTAGAAGTAGAAGTAGGGTGGGCAGGGGAAGGGAGGGTGTCTTGGCCTGGTCGGAACTGAGACTGGTCGCCGGTCGACGGTTTCGGGCTGGCTGCCCCTTGTCGCTTTCGCGGCTCAGTTAATGTTAATGTTAATGTGCTCCAAAGTATTCTTGGCTATCTGTTGCTCTTGTGCGTGCAATTGTGACCAGTGGGTTAAACCAATTTCACGCCGGTAAAGCGCCAAGAGCGTTGCAACCCCATCTATAGAGACTATACGGAGACAACAACGCAAGAGGCGACAGAGGCGACAGAGACTGGTGTCATCTACCTTAGAGTACGAGTACGGGTACGAGTACGTATACAAGCCACAAGGAGGATTGGTGTGTGCGTGTATTGGTGTATCTGTGTTCTGGCTAAATGTGCATGACGTACACTTTTGGACGCGACTACGAATGTCGCCAACGAATGGCGCACATTGATCTCTGGCGGCCTGGAACTGGAACTGGAGTGGAAGTTGATGTTGCAGTTGGACTCCAAAAAGACGTCCAAAGAAGACATCGGCCAGAACAGAGCAGGCCAGGCCAGAGCGCTCTTCCATTCAGTCAGTGGAGCGAGAAGGAGTCGGGGTTCTGGGCTCTCGGCTCTGGGGTCCATTATCAACTGGCGCTGGTCGCTGCTGGTGGCTCAACTAAGTATTGTCAATGCCTCGATGGTATGGTATATGGTGTATGGTAAATGGTGTAGTATGGGGCCGGCAGACAAAACGGAGAGAACTCATATTAGGCCATTAAATGAAGAGCGGCGATAAGAAAGTTCAGCGGAACTGAAGCGAGCAATTTCAGGCTTGAGTTTAGTTTTAGTTTAGTTTCGTTTGTACTTGAAGAGGAGACACACACTCACACAGAGAGAGCGGGAGAGAGGAAGAGAGAGAAGAGAGAGAGAGAGAGGGGAGGAGGGGGGGAGGAGAAGAGTTTGGCAGAGTGGAAGCAACGTGTGTCCACTATAGAAATATCACGATTTGGCCTAACATGCATACACACATGTCGATATATGTGGCTGCAACATAAAGCACTCTCGGCGTGCTCAACTCTAAACATAATTTTAGCCAGGGGTTAGACCGGGTAACCACAGATCAGAGGAGGGACCATAGACCAGAGCGAGAGCCAGTGCCAGTGCCAGAGCCAGAGCCAGATCAGACCAGGCAAGACCAGGCGGCCTACGACCAGAGACCAGAGCCAGCGAACGGCTTAAACAATTTTATTGATTAATGAACCATAATTAGAGACATTTACAATGAGCCACAATAATTCTTCATTACCCAAAACCTAAGCGGTATCTAGCCATGCGCCGCCACGCTTCATGGTCGCATCCTCTGTCCTCCCGTTGAACAGTGGGCACCACTAGTACCACAGTCCTGGTTCGAATCGAAGTCTATCTAGGATCCAGGCACTACTGTGGAGGCCTGAGGCGACACCGCTACGCAGTCGCAGGTTACAGTTTGCTGCCAGTTCCAGTCTACAGTCTACGTCGCCTGCCGCCTGCCTTCGCTCCTGCTCCCATCTTCCACCCGCGCCGCCATTCGCACCACCACCTCTTGCTGCTGCTCGCCTCTGATCCTCCATCCTCCAACCTCCGTCTCCATCTGCATTTGCAGCCTTCGCTGATCGTGGCTCACGCGCTGACTCATTCAATTTCAGTACAGACACGATTCCAGCAGATCGCCTGGCTACCTCCATCCCCATACCCATCCGCAGCTCCATCTCCATCGCCATCTCCATCTGGGATCTGCTCGGATCAGCTCCACTTCAATGAATGAATTTGGCGTCTGCGCATTGCCAGCATTCGCATTCCCAATTCCCATTCCCATTCTGCGTTGCCCTCTCCTCTCTCGCTCTCTCTAGCTCTCTCTCTCTCTCGATTTCAGTGGGGGGAGGGCGCTCTTGGAACGTGTCAATCGAACACGACAAACAGGACGGACAGAGACGGACAGAGACGGACGAAGACCCCAAACAGGGGAGCTTGGACGCACTACCCAAGGAGAGGGGGGAGGGGAGCTGCGGCAGCACCACTCTAATCACTTCCGACTACGAGTCCATAAATCCTCCTCTGCAGCTCCTCCTCCTTCACTGGGCTTTGCTCCACCTGTGCCTCCTCCACTGGAAAGGCATTTTCCCAGCCAAACGAGACGCCAAGTGGTCAGCGGTGGGGCGCAATGTGGAGTGGGGCATGCGAAGGAAGGGGGTGGGGGGCTTAGGCATGTGGCTGGTCAATTGAAAGCGATGCGAGGTGAGTGATTAATCGCTAAATGTAGGCGATTTAAAGTGACAAATGTGGGAACAACGAGAAGAGGGCAATAAATCTCTACCAATAACTACCGATGCAGCTAAAGTTGATCGATAAATTTGTATATTAGCGATAAATGGAACATAAATAATGGCAATACCACCATTGCAATGATATTTGGGTTAGTTTGTTTGATTTTATATAGGGTTTCAATCAAAAACGTTTAATCTACCAAAACAAATTATCGAACTTTACTATCGGAACTATCGAAGATTGAGCTTTTGATTAATGAGTGTCTGAAATCCAACTTTAAACGATAATCGATCAATTTTCGATAGTACTGAACAAAGTCCGAATATAATCGATCATTATCTAATTTTGGAGCCAATTGGAATATAATCGTAAATTATCGATTACTCTGCACACCATATGGTGGCAGACCGATAATCACTTAATTAAACTGCCTGTGGGACACGCTCTAGTAATACTTTGTTGCCCTTCTCTCCTTCTCTCCCTTTCTCTCTGGCTCTCTCCACTCCACACTCCCATCCATACGCCCATCTCTTTTCAATTATTTATATACGATTTGGTTTTAGTGTAGGCCGACGATCGATTAGCGATCAGCAGAGACATCACCACCGTTGGCTGGTCTCCGAGATGGCCGCTCGATAACCGCAGCAGCAGCAGCCGCAGCAGCAGCAGCCGAAGATGCAGTCGCAGTTGCAGTCGCAGTTGCAGTCGCTGTTGCAGTTGCAGTGAGAGCCTCTTGCCACGGAGGAGACCGACCAATTTACTATGCATATTTATTTGGGAAAATAAGTAATCAATGGCGGGAATGGGAATGGGAATACGCTTAGAAATGAAAATGGAAATCGAAATGGAAATGGGCACAGGAAGCCGATAGTTGGTAGCTGAAACACGACACCCAAGCCTCCCAACCCAATCGAATTTCGGTTCTCCCTGTCTCAGCTCCCAGCTCTCAGCTTTGCCACTCAACAAATGTATAAATAAATAAAAGCTGATTTATGTAATTTCACAAATTGCGAGCAGTTTCTGCCACAGCCCAGCCATGGCCATAGCCATAGCCATAGCCACAGGCATAGCCATAGCCACAGCCTCCGCCGTAGCCTCAGCTTCCAGTTCGAGGCCCTGCTCCCATGATCCAAATCAATGGCAATTATTAGGCGGCCAGTAATCGTGTTGGACTGACCAAGACAGCGACTAAGAGACTGAGAGACTGAGGGACTGAGACTAAGACTAAGACTATGGCAGACCTGACCCCCGACTAAGGACGGCCAGCAGGCAAATGGCTCAAAGGCAGCCACATAGCCACAGAGCCACAAAGCCACAGAACCACAGCAGTCGGAGCGCGCTCGCTCAGTGGCCAAAAACAAAGAGACGATCCAGGCCCACGATGATGATGATGGCGCGGTGCGAAATTTAAATTTTCGCTCGAAACGCTTCTGGGGACATTGTCGCGGTTGCCCCAAAAGAAAGACAGAGATGCAGAAGACTGTGGGGGTGGGGAGGGGAGGGATAGGGAGTGGGGCAGAGCGAGCCGAGCACTTGCTCCAAAGCAAAGCAAAGCAAACCAAGGCAAAGCCCAAGCGTCGGCGCAGACGTGGGAACTTACTTAGTTGTAGACCAAGTCCAAGCCTGCCTCTTGGCAACTGCAACTGCAATCGCCAACCGCTGCCCTGCATGCCTGCTGCATGCTGCCCCAACACTGAAAGAAAATGAAGTCAAATTGTTGCCCAATTAAAGGCATATTTTATTCTTAGATTTAATGTGGCACTCAATCCTTAAAATAAACAAAATATATATGAGATACTTTGTATTAGTGGCATTACTAATTGGAGCTATATTGTGCCATATCTAAATACCGAAGGTACAATTTTAAAAATATATTTAAACATGGAATAGCTGCTAAATAGTTTTTTTAAATTTAATATTCTTAATTTGAAAGTCCTTTGAGAGCTCTTTGGACCAACGAATATTCAGTACTAAAGATAATTCCTGTTCTCTTGCTTTATATTTTCTGTCTGTGTAGTGTCTGCCCCGTGGGCTGCGCTGCACACAACAGGCTTGCCACAGAATATCGCGCACGAATTGAGGGCAAAACAATGAAGGCGAACCGCTAGCTGAAAACTGCCGCCACTGCCGCTGCCGCTGCTGCTGCTGCTGCTGCTGCCGTTGAGGTTGCTCCCAGTGCTGACTGCTGCCTGGTGCCTGCTGCCCACTCCCAGTTTCCGCCAGCCACTATCCCATGCCCCATGCCACATCCATCCAGCAGTATTCACTATCCACTAGCTAAAAGCCATAGCCATAGCCGGAGCCCAGTGCCAGTGCCAGTAATGCTGTTGGCCAGCCAACAATGGTTCGCAGCTATATGGCTCTTCTGTGTGGGGATCGATTAAATTGGTCGCTAAAGGTCGAAATTAAATCACGAAATAATTGTTACACCAAATAAGTTCTTGCAAGTCTTCTTCCTATGCTGATGCTGCCTGCTGCCTTCTGCCTGTTGCCTGTTGCCAGCCTTCTTCATCGTGCTGGCACTGAACTGGCCTCTTGATCTATCTTCGCCTTGATGACCGTATCCCCCTGTGTCTATGTCTAAGTTTTAGTCTAAGTCTCAGTCTCAGTCCTAGTCCATTCCCATTATGAGACAGTGATGCTCGAATTGCTGGACCCCGGTACAATGCCCTTATCGAGTCGCAAGTTGCAAGTTGCCAACCGGCAGCAGAGGCAACAGAGGCAGCAGCAGAGCAGGCAACTGCAGAGGAGGAGGCAATGCAGCCCCCAGGCAATTACCTCGTGTCACAATAAATTGTTTCGTTTTTGTTTCTGTGTGTTTTTGGAGGGGCCCAATCCGAAAGAAGACCGGTCACAAATCTTCCTCTTGTTTGAATTGCCGTGTAATATGTAAATTGAAAATGCTAAACGCCAGACACTAAAAACCTAAGCACAGTCCCCCGTCCCCGTCCCCATCCCCAGTCCCACTCCCAGTCATACTTACGAGCAGATACACAGATACGCGATACGTCGAAACGTCGATACGCGATGCCCAGTACAATCCGATACAAATGCATTAACAATTTCGGACGGGGAAACAAACTACGACCGAGCCACTGCCCCCCTCTGGTCGCATCTTCAGTCCCCACCCGCCCCCTTCAGCCCCCGTGAGGCCGTGCGAATGTCGATTAAATTAGTTCAACGTCCAGGCCGAAAGCGGATCGGATTTGGATTCGCATTCGGATTCGGTTTGCGATCAGAGTCGGAGTCGGGGTCGGAGTCGAAGTCGGAGTCTCAGTCTGAGTCGGTCAGTGGCTACTGGAATTTGTTAGGTGGCACAGTGCGGTACGTGTGGCACAGTCAGCGTCGTCAATGCGTGTTTTGCCTAACCCTTTCAGGCATTTATGTTGTGTAAACCGCCCCAAAACACACAAAGGTTACGCAACAGCCGATGGGCGATGTGGTGTCTGGGATGTTTAAGCCCACAGAATGTAATTAAATTAAAATTTGGATTACACGTTTAATCCCATGCATTGAATATTTCATTTTTTAATATTTATTTGATCGAAAGTTAAGGCTCTACTGTAGTCCATTAATTAGAGGATTTATGCATTGGTTACCAATCAAAATTATACTTAAAATATATTTCAATCTGTGTCAAAATTTCTGTTGAAAATAAATCTATATTTTCGATTTGTATCTCTGCAGAATTGGCTTTTTTAAACCAATACAGATACAGGCAAATATTCTTAATCATTTATCGAACAATTATCAAAGCAATCAATCGATTAAGCTCTCAGCCCTCTATCGATTCGTCGCTCGACCAAAATGTCTTTTGGTGGAACACCTGACCTTTTGCTTTTAATTGATCAATCTGGGGTGGACTACAGTCGTACTCCACTAAGTGGAACCCTTCTTTGCCTTTCTCTTTGCTAATTGAAAACGAAAGAGAAAAAGAAACAGAAAATTCCAAGGAAAATCTTTGAATATATATAATCCATGTGCTCCAAAAAACATCCCTCTTCGAAGGGAGGATACTCCCCCTGGGATCCTTGGGGATCAGAGAGAGAGATTGACAAACGATTGCCTGGCCGTACAAATTGAGTTATTGTAATTGCACAAAACGTTCAAATCCATCTTCGGTCTCTCTACGGTTTCTCTCTCTCTCTGATGTGGCTACCAATGCGAGCGAGCACTCTCCATTTGGTGGGTGAGTGGGTGGATGGGTTGTGCGGGGTGGAAGGGAATTCAGTGCCACGACTTCTTGAGTGGCATGTGAACGAACGTCGCGCTGTGTTGTTGCTGTGCTGTGGCAGTGGCTGCTGTCTTGCGAAATGCGACCATTCCATGCATCGGTAGGGATGCAGATGGAGATGGAGATGAAGCTGATCAGAGCGGAGTCGACCCAGCGCACTGCAGCGCAGCAGCGCTCGGAGCGGACATCAGTTAGTGGGTGAATGATGCACAGAATCAAGGTGCAATGCAACCGAAAGTCGAACCAGCAACAGCAGCAGCAGCCCGTTCAGGTCCCCAACTGAATGAGTGATTGTATGCGAGTCGAGTTGGGGTCAGGTGATGGACGACTCCAACTGCAACTCAAACTCCAACTTCAGCCTCAGCCTCAACTCCAACTGCAACTTCGACGACGATGAAGGCAGTGGCAGCGTGCAATAGTTTGCCATCTCCACATGTTTGTAGAATTACGCACGATCATTAAAAGATTGTATTCATGTCGAGATATTTCGCGCACTGCTTGGCTACCCTGTAAATGGAGGGAGTAGCGCACAAGGGTTGGCTTGGGTCAAAGGACAGGTAGAGCTCCTACTGGCGTCTGTTGTCGGGGCTATCCATTCCCAGTATACTCGTAAGAATATGGACAAGAGTTCATCTCCTTAAAAAATTTTAAGAGGTCTTTTTGGTTCCTCTTCGATTGAGAAGTGCCATCCCAGGGTATCTGTCAATCGATACCCGTTTTGTCGGCAATGTTCTCACTTGTTGCGGGTTTTGGGTTGCATGTCGGTCGGGCATGAAGCGGCATCGCCTGTCATATGCGGCAGGCCAGGCTTTTGGCTTTGGCTACGGCTCTGACTCTGACTCTGACTTGGGCTTTAATGGAGCAGCACAAGTTGTGGCTGTGGCAGGCAAAGCAATTGCAACGGCGGCCACATTAGCGCCACGAGGAAGCAATGATAGCTGGGGTGCGGGGAATCCCCTGTTCGGGAGGGGGGCTGGGGAGCTCGACATACCCCAAAACGTACACTGCACAGCAAAGAGGCAACAAGGTTGTTTGTCCGACATGATGATGAGTGTTTTAGGCGGCTGTAGCTGTAGCTGTAGCTGGAGTCGGGACAGGGGACGAGCTACGATATAATCATGACTGCCCAAGATGTAGCCAAACTTTCGGCTTAACGCGGCCGAAAGAGTCTGTCTCTGGCCTCAAGAGTGCAGGCGAGCGAGCGCATGTAAATGAGCATCCAGCCAACGAGCTGCAAGCCGATGCCGATGCCTGATGCCCGATGCCTGATGATGAGGCTGAGCTGATGCTCGAACTGATGCTGGAGCTGATGCTGAAGTTGAGTTTGAAGTTGCGACTGTCGAATATATTCGATGATGATCGCTGATGCCTCAGATGATGATGATGATGAGACTGCAATGATGATTGTTGTTGTCTGGCGACGTTATTGTGCCAAGGTAAGAGATCGTTGCCAAATTGTTTTCAAACGAAAATTCTTAAAATAGAAGGTAAAGGCAAAGGCAAGCGGCAAGCGGCAAACGGCATGCGGTCGAAGGATTTTTTATGCCAGTCACTGCCGAAAAAATCACATGCAGCAAGCAGCAAGCTGTATGGCCAAAAACAAATCGACAAACCTCTCGCCAGAGACGTAGACCAGACCCAGACTCCGGGCCAACAAAATCAGTTTCACAATCACAAACTCCAGCTTCAGCTTCAGCTTCAGTTCCAGCTCTAGCTCCAGCTCCAGCTCCAATACTGCACGAGCATTGAGCGGTGAGCAAAAGGTGAGCTGATGCTGCAGATGATGCTGCAGATGATGCCGCTGCTGCTGCTGCTGCTGCTGGGTGAAGAATCCTTTGAATTGTCAAAATATTGTATGCCAGAGATTCACTCACGAGTTTCCCAGCCTCCCAGCCGCCCTCCGCGCAGAGTGGAGCCCCCCGATGGGTCTGCGGCTCTTCAGCTAGATAAATACCAAATGGATGTCCAGCCGAGCAATTGACACATTTGGCCACAGCCAGAAAGTCAAACAGCAACCAGAAGGACAGACGGACAGACAGCACAGCACAGCACAGCCAGAAAGAGCTGCGAAGTGTACAAGAAGTATCTGCATCTGCAACTTGTATCTGTGTATCTGTGCCTGTTAATGCCGCCTCTCTCAATTTGTCTTCCAAGTGCGAACTTGACTCGGACTGCCTGCCGCTGGAGCTCTGTAGCGCTGTAGCCGTAGCTGGAGCGTGGGCATAGAGCCATACAGCTCCATACTCGTTGTACAGCAGAAGGCATACGGAATTGTGGGAGCGATTGGACGACTCATCTGGCCCGGGGGCAAAATCAGTTGGAAGAGGCGCAGCTTGGCTTGGCTTGGGCCTGTAGTTGTAGCCGACACACAGCAGACACGCCGGGCAAGCCCACAAAATGTTCATAATTTTTAAGTTGTCAACGGGAGCGGCTTCTGCACTCAACGCCATGGAGCCACAGAGTCAAAGCCACAGCCACAGCCACCGGAGAGCTATAGCCATTGCCAGCCAATAAAAGCAATTGTGCCATTTGCTGGCTAATGTCTGGCCAAGTCCATGTTAAGAGACGCTCCTCAGTCAGTCAGAGAGTCAGTCAGTCAGTCGGTCGGTCGGTCGGTCGTTCGGTCGGTCGGTTGGTGGCTGTCCAAGCCTCTCGTCTGGCTGTGTGGGTAAATGCCATCATGTGCAGCAGGGAGGCTGGAGGAGAACTCCAAGAGCAAGAGACCAAAGAGTCATCGTCAGCATTTCCTACTGCATCACGTTTTCGCCGGCTAGCCAGCAAAAGATTTTGACTTTTGATTGCCGGGAGAGGCCGGGAGAAAAGCGCCTGCCAAGCCAGCAACAGCAGCAACCAGCGCGAAGAAGAGCCAGGCAAATTTTCAGTCAACCCCAAAAACACAAAACAAAAAACAAAACAAAAGCAAAACCAAAAGGAATGAAGCCTGACCGAATCGAACCAAAACCAAAACCAAAACCGAAGTAAACCCGGCGACTGGTCATAGAACGATTCCAATTTCAATTCCAATTCCAACTCCAATTCATGACCGCTGGTCATGCCTCTGCCACTTGGGGTGCTTGTCCACTCCATCTCCATCCACCATGGCCCCACGGTACCGTATCCGACCTGGCCAAAAAAGGGACAACCTGCCGCCCAGTTGCCCTCTACATCGCCCTCGTCCCGAATTGGCTTGGTCCAGTCTATTGCTGGTCGCTGGTCGCCGGGGCTCTGCTCCCAGACTTGGTCTATTTGGAACACCATAAAGTTCAAGCAATTTGAACTTTATTCCCTCTTTTCGTCTTTGGTTTTCTCATGGCAGGGCAGCAGCAGAGCAGCAGCAGCAGCAGCAGTACAGCAGCACGGCAGTACGAGTAACAGGCAGCTAACTGGCGAGTCGTGAAATTCACGGCAGTCACATTATGTGTTCCAGCTCCAAAAAGAAGGGGGCTGCAGGAGGGATGCCAGCCAGAGAATGGATGGACACATAACAGACACAAACACAGTCACAGACATGTTGTCCAATTCAAACAGAAAGCTTCACAGCTGCAAAACAATTTCTCACCCAGATCAATAATTACCAGTGCTTCCAAAACCAGAAACTACTCCTCGTATAGCCAGCCCATTGCGCTTACACATACTCGTAGATGTATATGTAAGTTCTGGTGATCGTGTCATGGCCAAGTTAGCATGTAAATGACAGAACATGATCCTCCCTCTCCTCCGTCTCCGTCTCCGCCTCCGCCGAGGATCATGTTCAAAGAGAATACATTGGAATCTCAATTAGTCGGTGGCCCAAAAGGAAAGTCCATTAGGCAGTCTTAGAGATCTTGCAGTTTAAGCAAATAGATTATCAAGAGAGAGAGGGAGAGGAAGGGGAACGGTAGTTCATAATCCCATCGAAACGATCTCACATATCTAATGGATTTTGCACACATTGCAATCTGGGCCAAAGATGTCCCCAGATCCTATCTCATCCAACTAGTGCACAGTATGTGTGTGTCGAACGAGAACAAACAGAATGCGAGGATCACCGAGGATCTACGAGGATCTACGAGGATCACTTTGGCAAATAATATTACGTCCTCCTGCTGCTGCCGATGCTGCTGCTACTCGTCTGGTCCCCAATTAAAATCAATCACATTTTCGTTGGGCAACGGACCGGAGGATCTGCACCATAAGAAGATAAGCCATTGAAAAACGATCGTCATCAGATCAGAGAATCTTCATGTGGGCACTGCCTTCCCCTCTCCTTCTCCTTCTGCTACTCCTACTCCTCCTCCTCCTTTTCATTTTCCTTTTCTTTTTTGCTATTATTTTTTAAAGGGGCCTAAAGAAAGGACGGCGTGCGAAAATGTATACAACCTTCAACCATGGAGCAGTTTGTGGAGAGAGTGAGGGATCTAGGAAACCCTAGATCATTGTATAATATTTGTAAAAAAAAGAAGAAAGAATGAAACGTAAAAAAGAAAGAACAAAAAGACAAGAATAGAGAGAAACCGCTAGGCATTTGTTCCTCAAGTATGCAAGATCGTCCCACGTCCGGCGCGGGTCCGTTCTTCGATCCGCTGGGGATCCGTCGCGCAGGATGTTGGTACCGCTATAAAAACGATCTAACCGTCTTAAGTTTCCTTTTCTATTCGCCATTCGACATTCGCCTATTGAGGCCAATGAAAGATATCCCAACCCCCGCGATCTGATCCCCACTCAAGATCCACTGAGATCCTTTTTCTGCTGTTTTCAATCACAAAATAACTGTAAATAGGACCAGGGACCAGGAGTGAGAGTGGAGGGGTCAAAGTGGTCATGGGAGAGGCAGAGCAGCGGAGAGACCTGCCGAGGCTGGAGGATGTTTTTAAGAGACCTTTGGGAAATAATATAATACGAGTACCCTCGAAATGGAGGATGAACTTTTTCGCATTTCAGATCGGGGACTCTTTAAATATCCTGAATTCCTAGAGCGGAAAATCCTTAAACTCCCCATGGAACTCCCATCAATCTGTGTGTGGATCTGCCTCGTTACGCTCGCTTGACCCTTGCGTGGGAATTATTGTAATCATGAACATTCGCTCTCTGGCCAAAAGAACAGACACCTGATGCACCACTGATTGGGAGGAAACGCCATGCGGCTGGCATGCCAATGAAGGACGAGAACGAGATCGGGGCTGGGGCTGGGGACGTGCAGCATGTGTGTTACAAATTTCCAATTGCCACGCTAGCAGAGTGGCGGGGGGCAAATTATGGACAGGTCCATGCGGCGATTTCCGGTGATTCCCACAGTCCGTCGCGGCCAGTGCGGAATGATCGTGCACATGCGCAGCCGCAGCCGCACCCGCATCACAAGTGGCGCAGGATCTCCAGGACACCGGCCGTATCTCCATCTCTGCCTCAGTACCGTTGTCGGGCATGCTGATCGCATTCGTATACGTTTGCGTTTGCATTCGTATTGCTGTATCTGTATCTGTATCTGTGTCTTTGATCTATTATTCTATTTTCAGCGTGTTTACAAACACATCACAGCTCAGGAGCAGCAGCAGCAGCAGCGCCAGGACCCGAACCCGAACCCGAATCCAAGCCCGAATCTGAATCTATATCCGAAACAGAGGGTTTTTCTACCTGTGCGAATGCCTGTGCGCCTCAATTGTTGAGGGTTTGAGGCCCATCTGGTACCGTTAAGCGTGCAGAGCGGTCAAAGGGCATGGGGACTGAGACTGCACTGCTCGTGGGACGTGGGACCAGGACGCAGCAGGACATCGCAGGTTGGTCGGTCGTCTCGTCATTGCACTTGGCAGGCGATTCATTTTTCGTGTCGACTGCGGTCAGTACACTTCCTGCTCCTCCCAGGACATTGGCCCTAATCTATTGTCTCTCTCTCTCTCTCTCCATCCTTCGAACGTTCCGGGGCAGCGTCGAATGCTGTTCAATGAAGAGCGTTGATGAGCGAAAATTGCTTAGCTCACGGCTCTTCCGCACCATGTCGGAAGGGCCGAGGTTCCCTTCTAATTACTGACGGTAAAATCAAAAAAAAAAAAAAGAAAACCGAAATAGAAAACGAAGTAGTGAAGGGAAGGGAAGGGAAGGGAAGAATAAAAACCACAGCGACCAAGTGTCCAACAACAGATCCTTTTGCGGATCTACACCTTAATTGCCGCTTCGTACCGAATGTGAGGAGAAACAATGCCAAACCAAAACCGAACAGAGCCCAAATAGCAGAAGAAACTAATGGAATAGCTGGGGAGTCAAACGATTTGGTCATTCCGAATCAATCGACTGGACAGAGCACAACAACAAAAAGTCGGCGAAATTTCATTGAACGGAAAGAGTTGATAGGATTTGCTTTCACAAAAGAGAGAAGATAGTCGGGGGAAATGGCCGAAAGTAAACTAATGAAGGTTTTCCGATAATAATTTACAGAAGATTATGGCCATTACGAGGGCCTGGCTCAAGGAACTATTCAATGAACATTAGTTGCCAAAGAGGGAAAGAAAATATAAAAAATATATGTATTTATATTTCTAAATTTATAAATTTAAATACTTAAAAATGTCTTGTGGTGATGGTGCTATTATTTTGTTCACAGCTGTACATATATTGTTATTGAAACAGAAAAAATATCTGAACAACCCGAGACCCTACTTTATTTAACGACTAAAAAACTAAATAATTATTAATTATTGAATCTCAATGATTTGTTTTCTATAATTTATATTTGTATATTAAAAATCAGTTTCATTTCAACTTTGGTCTATTACTATTGACATTTACAATGGCTAACTACTGATTTTAGTTTAATAGTTCGTGGTTTTTTTAAATGTTTAAGTAAGATATTTTAAACTTTATATTTTTTGGCAAATTTGTCTGTTTTTTAGTAGTAGTAGTAGTAGGAGTAGTAGTAGAACTTGATCTAAGCTAAGGAACACCTGTCATCCCACTTAGACTTAGACTTAAGAGGCGTTTTTGCTGCACATCCCCAGACTGGAATGGCCTATATCTATATAGGAATTACCTTAGCCTTGGAGAGTAAATCTTTACTTTTTGGGGACAGTAGCTGTCCTATCGAAGTGGACTCCTATGTAGCACCGACTGCTCTTGCAGTGGATAAATCTCATCTTGAGGACACCATTAAAAGTAAAGGAGCGATCTGTTTTAGCCTGGATCCGGTTGTGCCCATTATATAATACAAATATTTCGTATTCGAGTACCTTTGACCTTTTACGACATTACAATATGCTACATGCTGGCTGGCTGGCTGGCTGGTCAACATAATATTATATTACCCTTGCAGCCCAAATAATTATGCATAAATATGATATATGAAAATCGAATCACACAGACCGTGAGGCTCTCGTTTTATGAAGCGTTGTGACCTGTGAACCCAATCTGAATCAGGGGAAAGGAAAGCTGTGAACCCTGAAACAAAAAAGAAACCAGGGAATGGGGTGCGAAATTATTTTGGAATTGACAATACGGATGTGGATGAGGATGTGGATGCAGATGGGATGGGATCAGATAGAGTGGCGGGTCATCCGAGGTCTGGCCATGGAGTTACCCTGAAGATGCGGCCGCTGTTTGGTGACCCGAGTGCCTACCCTGCCCTACCCTACCCCTCTGGCTCTCTCGCGCGGGATGCACCCTTACCCTTGCCCCGTACCCTTATGGCGTGTGTATGCAAAGGACGCATGTAAATTAATAAATTATAGTCAACTAATGAAAGGAGCGAAACGGAAGATGGAAAGTGCACTCACTCTCACTCTCGCACTCGCACTCCATGGACTGCTGTTTGCATAAAAAATAGCTGCTGCTGCTGCTGCTGGCCCTGTGCGACCGGAATGCCCATGTCAAATGCCTATAAAAAATTGTCTACGACCTTTGTCTACCGTCCCGTCCATAGTTTTTTTCTATTAGTTCCGGTTTATTAGGGGTAAACTCTTTTTGGCAGCCCTTTCACCATTTGGCAGGACATTGCACCACTTGGGACGAGGATGAATATTTAAAAAATATACGAAAGAATGAAAAAGTTTGAATCGAATGGAATGGGAAAGGGGAAGGGGAAATGGGAAATGGGAAAGAGGTAGGAATCAATGCCGAATTGTCCCAGGCCATCCGTATGTCCCCGTCATCGCATCGTATGGGTTATTCAATATTCGCGGGTACAGGAAGTGGCGCATATCGTATGGGTACGAGTACCAGTTCGAGTATTATATGGATTTCTGCATCTGCATCCACGGCTCGAAGCGATTCTGTTGCTGCGGCTGTCGTGGGAATTGAAAAGCGCCGAAATAAATCAAAGTGCAGCAGCAGCAGCGCAGCAACAGCAGCAGCAGCAGCCAGACCCATACAGAGACAGATACGGATACATGAGCCGCAGATACATTTACAGATGCAGATACAGAACTGCATCTCTCGGCGGCATCATTAGCAAGCGGATGCAGGCCTCACTGCTCCACTCGAGAAATGTAAACCAAACGAAAGTCGGAATCGGAATCGGAGGAGGAGGCAGAGGCGGAGGCGGAGTAGGGAGCCAACGCACCCAAATGGACACACATGTGTCACATGGTCCAACTGTGTGGTGGAATGGGGTGGAAATGGATGTCCATGACCTCCCCCAGAGCCCTGAAATTACCCTGTTGCTGTACAATACCATCCCCATCCCCATTCTTATTCCCTTTCCGATCCCCATTTCCTTTAGCAGCATATCCTGCTCTGAAAGGATCTTTCTCCTGTCTCTTTCTCTAGGTCAATGTCTTCATAATTTCTCAGAAATCTCTGAAGTGGGGGGGATGATACATATATGTATGTACATATTTATGAAGAGACATACATATGAGCAAGAATAAACACACATAATTTAATGAGTATTTTTGTATTTGTTTGATATTGGATAATGTAACATAGGAATACTCGTACTTGACAGGTTTCAAATCGAACAGGTTTTTATTGGATACCTACAATATTTTCATTACATTAGATGATCCGTAGAAATACATATAGCTTTTCCAGAATCCTAAAATTCTTTTCTAACAGTTCCTTGAGCTTGAGATTTGATCTGAATTTCCAGGGAAGTTTGTTTACATTACATCTCATGTGTCACCACAATTACATTTCCCGGTAAAAACCCTGGCGAAGGTTGTTTGATTATGTCAGCTCGAGCCTTCGCTTTCGACTTTCTTACGTTTTTATTACATGTGTGCTTCTGTAACCGATTATGAGCACATCAACTGGGAATTGGGAAATGGGAAAGGGAAAAGGGGGAATGGGGAAAAGCGGAATGTAAAGTACAGTAACACAAATCGAAACGGACACTAAAAATAGACACCCTCCGCGACGAAGACGACGGCTGTGGCACATCAATATCAGGGATACTGGGACCTATGCCTGAGGATGCGACCGAGGCTGTGGCTGAGGCTGAGGCTGAATCTGTATCTGAATCTGGGGATGCTATCTGGCTATCTTTTGCCAGGGGCGACTGTGCTGGCTGCCGCTGCTGTGCCCAAAGGTTGGACTAACCGAAACACATATTCGAAATGACGTCAAGTAAACAGAGGAATAGCACAACAGCAATGTCAATGTCAAACGCACTCGCACTCGCACTCGCACTGGCACTCGCTGGCTGCCGCCTTACACAATGCCATTGACGTCGCTGGCAATGGCGATGGCGATGGCGATGTGCAATGTCGAGGCCGCCGAGCCCTCGTCTCAGTTG
Source organism: Drosophila algonquin (assembly GCA_035041765.1). Taxonomy (NCBI): domain Eukaryota; kingdom Metazoa; phylum Arthropoda; class Insecta; order Diptera; family Drosophilidae; genus Drosophila; species Drosophila algonquin. The sequence continues at coordinate 498,084 of JAWNKY010000339.1, read as the reverse complement.
AAGGCGTGCACATGTGCGTAGCCATGCAACGTACACACATAGAGGATGTGCTGTGATGTGGACATCGCCGGCAGGAGTAGCGTGCACGTCTCCATCTCCCACTTGCACGTAAGACTATTGCTCTGATGTGCACGACCCCTCCTCCCCAGCTACTACTCGTAGATGTATCTGTACTCTGTTCTCTCTCTGGAGTTGTCGCCTCAGTGGCAGCCTCACGGTCATCAGCAGCAGCACCAGCAGAAGCAGCAGCAGAAGCAGCGGTGGTAGCCGCAGAGACTGCAACCAGAGGTCGCATCATCTTCATCTCCAGCGTCCACGCATCTGTGCCGGAGTTGGGGTACTGCAGTCCGACGGATGCGCATGTTTATTTTAGTCACTCCGTCTTCGAGTGAGCGTCAGTGTTTATAAGTGTGTGTGTGTGTGTCTGGCTGTACAGCATCCCACTGCAGTCATAAGAATCTATCTATTTTGGTCCAAAAAATTGCTTCGAGGGTCGCCTCGATCTGCTCCCCCTCTCCATTCTGTTCCACTCCCAATGCCAAAGTCAAGTTCAACGGCGATCGCCTCACTGTAGTTTCCGATTATAGATCTATCCATAAAGGTGGCGGGGTGGGAGTGAAATTGGGAATCCTTTTATCCTTTATCCGCAAAGAAATAGCTTGAGCTGGTGATGGTACTGTCGAAAGGGTTTTGAAGCATGAAAGCAGGTCTATTCTTCCTCCAGATACACTTCCATTCAACCAGTACTCTTCTACGTCCCAATCTATTCCAATCTCAATCAAATTATCTATCTACCCATAGAGTACATCAATTCAAGCTCTGGAAGACAACAGATACAAGATGCGAGATATACCTCATTTCCTTCTGAATATCCGAATTTCCGCATGGATATTCATATTTTGTGGTTGGTCATTTTGCTGCTGCCTTCATCTGACTTTTGGGTAAAACAATACCGACACACACACACGCACACAGACACACAGAGGCAAACATCAAGGATGGAAGAACAAAGGACGAGGAACGAACCGTCAAATTGTTTTATTGGCATCTGACGCATTTTCGTGCGGCGATAAAATCAATTTGCCGCCCGCTAAGTCCTTCTCCATCTCCTTTCCTTTCCTTTCCCTCATTCTAATTTCCATCCTGTGTCCGATGGTCCGAGGGTTCGATCTATGGTCTATGGTCTATGGTCTGCTCTGTTCTGTTCTGGTCCGGCACTGACCCCAGAGCGTGAGGGGCGTGAGGTATTTGCGTATGCAAAATTGACGCCGCATGCAACGTTGCACGCACGATTTGTCTAATCCATATTCAAATTCCAGGGGCAATCCCTCCCCCTCTCCCCCCGTGTTCAGCGGACCCTCAAACGGCAGCCGTCCACCGGCCGCTGTCCATTGAATCGAACACTCTGTTTGCGGTTGAGATTTATTTTTATTGAATTGCTGCGTCCAGCCATCGGGAAACAAAAAAAAACGCAACAAAATAACAAAAATTAGCCAAAAGACTCGAGGGCTGAAAATGGTTTTGGTTTCTGGGTTTTGTGTGTTGTGTTTGTGTTTGTGTTTGAAGAACATTGTCTGTGGCACGATTCAGGGGCGGGGGGATGCTGGTCGGATGCTCTTTCAAAAATATCAGTTTATCTTTTGGGTTTGATTCGGTTTGGAAGGTTTTGAAAGGGAAGAAGCTGGTAGTTCTCTATAGGGGGGTATCATCTACATTATCATTACATTTAGCATCCCCCAATTCGCGCTCGGGATGATCTACATCTGAGTCTATAGTAAAACACGAATAAATAATAAATAGTTGTACTTTTTTTCATCTTAAATAAGTCGAGCTGCCGCCCTTTACACAAGAATATGATTACCAGAGATTGGGTTTTATTCCAATTGATCATCGACCGACAATTCCAATGTTCTCGAGCTATAAGATTCTCCATATCTGAGGTAAAGTCATGTCGTTCAGTTTCATAGCTCAAAACCCGAGAGGGCAAAGGGATAAATGGCAGGCTGGACGTGGTTTTTTAGCCTCCTTCTCAGCTGCTAATGCAAGGATATGATTGCGAACTTCTGGCTGACACAGCTGCCTTTTGGCACTACTTCGGCTGCAAACTGCAAACTCCATGACTAGATCCAGTCCAACCCATTCCCCATGCTGGAAAGAGTCTTTTGTTGTTGGGTGGCCAGGACCAGGACCAGGACCAGCACCAGCACCAGAGACAGAGCCAGAGCGAGGACCAGAGCAGGATGCATTGTCCGCTGATGCCGTGGCTATGGCTGAGCCTGCAGGAGGCTGCCCAAGTCCAAGCCCGAAGAGCCGAAGAGAGCTGTCAGGGATCCTGGGTCTGCGGCGAACGTGCAGAATGCGGAAAAAACGAACGATGCCGGGGCTACGAGTATATTGGGATAGGGATAGGGATATCCCTATATCCCGATTTAATATTAAACATGCTGGCTCTTCTCGTTGTTTTTCTCTCTTCTGCGCCAACCATTCATTTTTTACGAGTATTTGCTTCAGGACAATGCCAGGCGAAAGGTCAGCGTTCGGTTTGGTTCAGTTCGGTTCAGTTTTTTTCCTCCTACTGCGTCCTTTTTGCTTTCGATGTGCCTCATGTGTGTGTTTGCTCCTTTGTTTTGGAGATTTTTTGCGGTTTTTATGTAATCTCACGTTTGACGTATTGGTTTCAATGGCCCTGATCCGTCTGCCAGCATTGGGTGGTCCCCGCTCGTCGTGTCGGCTGCTCCTTCTGCAACACGTTCCTTTTCCAGACCTCCAGTCCTCCAGCCATGGCATAGCATGGCCCTCATCTGTCCATCACATCGGAATCAATCAGCTCATGCAGTTTTGCCCTTTTGTCTCGATACGAACACATTCGACATGGCTGCACCACGCCGCTAATTAACGCAATCCCCAAGCCAACACAAAATCACAGATTCTCACAGAGAACCACGCAACCCACCCAACCATCGCAACCATCACCATCACCATCGGTGATGTGACACGGACGTTTTGTTGATATCGACATCGACATGGCAGTCATTCGCACAATCAGGCCCATTGTCTCTGCCGTATGCAAATTGCTCGGGCAGCAGCATCAGGCCCAAATCATAAAACAATTGTCGGAGGCAGCGGCAGCACACTTGTCAGGCGATTCGATGCGGATGATGACTCCGCCATCCCATTGCCCATTGCCCATTGTCCATGGCGGTGTTCAGAGTCATCCCCTCTCGACGGTGAGAAAATCATGTGGGATATTTGAGGAAACACTCTTGTCATAACTGGTAAAATATGAAAACCATTGACGACGAACTGCGGTATGTGAATTGATTATCTAAAGATGTTTATCCTACATATCCCATGCAAAAACTCAACTTATCAAATAGATTTCCATCTATATGTAGGCATATTTTATTGCATTCTTAGCTGCTTAGAATAATTCTCAATTTCAATCAAAATATTAGTCGAATATTGGGGCTCATTAGTGAATTCTTAGTAGGGAAATGGAGATCATCAGTAGAGTAAAATATTGATTCGGTTTACCAGTAGACTCCATTGATACTGTGTTCTTCAGTAGCTCCAATTTACTCGTATCGATATGGTTGCTTTCTACGCCGTTAATCTCGCGAGGAAGATGCGCCTCTTGAAGGCACAAATTACGATCCAGCATTGACAACCCTTTGCGAAGGGTGCACGTGCAGAAGGCAGGGTCTCTGGGCTATATTGTTGCAATGTTCGTTGCCGCGTTGAAAGACACTTGAAATGGTGCGGCAAGATGTGATGTGTGCATTGAAGATGCGATGCCCGGCTAGCGCCGACATTCTGAGAAACTGCAACAGCAGCAGGATGTTTACCATTCTCAATTGAAATCTCAAGATGCCCCATCTCCATGGTCAAAGCGGGGGTAGTTGCCCCCACCCCTTGGTCCCCTCTGGATCCCTATGTGAGTGGCAGCCACACATGTGCCGGGAGATCCTGTTCTATAAACACACGCTCCACCGCCACCGCCAGCACTCGATTGCCCTGCTCAGAGGCGAGCCACTACGCCAGACCCCAGCCTCCAGACTCCAGACTTGAGCATTTTATTTATGACATCTTGAGACCCGCGACAACGGGGAACAGGGATCTCAGATTCCTTGACGATACATACTCATAGCTCTGTTGTGTTTAGAGAACCCACAGAGGTACAATTTCCCCTCAGAAATTGTTTATAAGTAAAAAGAAAACACAAAGAATGGAGGCCGTTCTGTTGTTCTGTTGTGCATCGCGTAAGAAGAGACTGAAATTTAAGAATTTTCCATTCATATACAGTTTCATAGAGATTTGGAATAAATTCAAAGCTAATACAACTTTTATCAAAACAAAATATACTGAGAACATGAAATCTTGGGACAATTAGTTATTTGTACCGCATTTAATTGAAGATCGCACCTCTTGTCGACCTCTGGCCCCTGAAAATTGACCCTTGCACTCTCATTTCCATATATCTTAAACAAATTCGAAGGAAATCCACACAGACACAGATACACGAGCACACACTTCTTGAGTTCCTTGACCAATTCGACCCTTTTCTTTATCGTCCCTTCGGCAGCCTGTAACCATCCCTTTGTATGTACATGTGCACGTATGATTTGCATATGTATGTGTGAGGAGCTCTGGTTGTTTTCGTGTGTGTTTATGTTGTCCATAGGAACCACCCTTATTGGCAACGCAACCAATTCAAGGCTTCCAATTGGCATTTACGTTTGCGCGTGTCCAATAAGCTAGCTGGCGCCATCTGTGTGCGAACCGCCGAAGCTTGGCCGGTCACCAGGTGGCGCATAGGTGCTGCACACCAAAAGTTTAAGGCAAATGGGGTTATGGGGTGTATATGTATGAGAGATAAATAATCCAATTTGAAAAGATAATAATGTGTAGAGTATGACATTACTTAGCCAAAAGATTTCCTATTCAAAACTGAAAAAAAGAGAACTAGTTCCGTGCTCAGTTCAGCGATCGAGCACCCAGAAGTATGCAACACACGATCGTTGCTATAAAAACTGATGCTGTGCACTTCTGCCATAAAAATGTAGTACAGTCGCAAACCTAATCAAAGTTGGCGATCGATTTTTCGGGTGGACACAAAAGACACAACAAATGCGAGGCGAGGCGAGGCGAGCATCTCTCCGCCCCACGAAGATGGAGATGGGGTGGAGGCCAGTTTTCTGTTTCTGTCAGAGACGACCATCCCCTAAACGATGGTCCAAACGGCACATGTACGTACATAAGCCCACATATATGTAGATATATATGTATGTACATATGTATGATGGGGGTACGGTACTCGTATATAAGAGTGTGATACACACACACAGACACCCACCCAAAGGGAAACACTTACACACTGATGGAGGGGGAGCCACCCTCGGTCGCCTTTTACATATGGCCAAAAGTTGACGGCCCGGGTCCGTGTCCGGGTTGTTTTGGTCTCGGTTTTTGGCAATGCCCAGGACAAAGACCAGGAGCAAAACAACTTAAGCCGAAACTGAGACGATTCTGGGATAATTTTTGCAAGCGTTAGGTTTGGCTGGGTGTACGGGGTGGGTGGTGGCGGTGGCAGATTGCTTGGGGGGTGGTGGCGGTGGCAATGGCGAGGGCGAGGACGAGGACGATGGTGGTGGTCGAGAGCTGGTGGTCACACGGGCCAGTGGTGGGTTTGTTATTCATTTCGCGAATGTTTTTGCTGGCGATGCCCCGTAATGGCAGTTGGAATGGCAGCCAAACCACCACCCTTTGGCCCTGCCTCCCCCGTTACCACATGCCCAACTCCAGGCCAAGAATCGCCAGGATGCCCAGGCCCATCTCCTCCTGCATCCCATCTGGCTCCTGCACCGCAATCGAGCAACAATGTTCGCGAAAAACGGAAATTTTATGTGTGCACCATAAAGGCATTAGCATTATCGCTCGTTATGTCCTATCGTCCTTCCCTCTCGCCGCCCCCAGGGGGCAACCGACCGACCGACCGGCATATGCAAATGAGCGAAACCGACTGAAGGCAGCTCGCAAAAGCCATCAATATCCCGCCACCAGGCTTGGGGAGAGCGCAAATTCGAATCCAATAAAGTTAGGGAAACGGATCTGGACTAACGAGCGGATTGGCGAGACTCTGCTGTCACGCACGCTTGGGCCAGTCCAAGGGTTAAGCCTCAGCTAACAGCAACAAGAACCCAAGCTAAGAAACCTTCAAAGAATAGTAGTACATATCTTCGGCTGAAGGAAGAATCAAACATACAAGCAGGAATAATCAGAGCTAGATAATGCACTCCATTGAATGATCAGACAAGTTTTGAATAACCAAAAACATTTGGATAAACCCCAAAGAGTTTCGAAAAGCTTCAGAAAAAATGTTACCCATTGACGATTTCAATAGCGAAACAATCCATAAATACAATCCATAATACTTCATTAAGGTTGAATGTAAGCCATTCAACATTTTGAGAATCTTCAGTCAATCAATATCATATAAACCCAATAGCCACTGATCGAAAATCTATTCATATTGTGAGAAAAAATATCAAATCACAGAAACATCTTAATATGCAGAGCATCTGCCCTTCGACTCAGGGCCCAGACGAATTTCGATGGTCGCTAATGCTGGCCAAACCTCCCTTTTAGCCATTGCTTCCACCCCTTGGTCTCCACCATTGTCCCCTCCATTGGAAACACTCTGTCTCTGTCTCTCTGTCTCTCCAGGGTCCAGGATGAACAGTGGAACGTGTGCTCCAAACTCCAACCAAGCGCAATGGAGCCGAAGTCTCTTTCTCTTTCTGTGTATGTGTGATGTATGTGGGATATGCCCGTACACATATACATACACAGCCACATCTACATACACGTATATGTACGTATACGTATTTCGGTGTTCAGTGTTCGGTGTTCGGCGGAACTCATACATAGATTTTATGTACTGGCAAGTTGCCAAAGCGCATTAATCTAACGACCACATCCGGGCACACACAAAGGCGACGGCAGAGCCAGGAGCTGGGAGATGGGAGATGGAAGCTGGAAGCAGTGGCAGACGACGACGAAGACCAAGATGAACCAAGAACCAACGACAAGGACGACAACGAAGACGAAGGAGGAGTTGGGTATAGGAGGACTCCGTTCTCCATCCTCAGCTGCTTATCCCGTGACTGCGAGTGTCCCTATGCCATTGCTTATGCTTATGTCCTTCGCATATTTGTCATTTGGATGGGGGGATGGGGGGATGGGGATGGGGATGAGGGGCAGAAGCTGCGATGCTGGGATGCTGGAGAGCATTTTGCAAAATTTCCCGATTTCGCACAAAATCCAGCCAACGGTCTTCCACCCGTACACACATACACACACACACACACAGAGAGGACACAGGACGAATGCTCGTATACTTGAGAGTGGCGTGTGTATCTGTATGTGTGTGTGTGTGTGTACTCGTACTCGCAGTCGTAGTCGGGTATTTCTGCAAATGTTCGACGGTGGCTTGTCCACGCCCCTGACGATGTGTTTGAGAATGTTTTGCATATCAAAAATATAAATCACTTGGCATCAGACCAAAGCCAACTGAAGGGAAACCCAGCCGGGATGCCGGACCAGAAACCCGGACCCGCCGCCTTACTCCTGCTTCTCCTTCCAGCTGATTTCATACGAAGAGGCAATGGCAAAGGCAAACCAACCATCCTCATTCCCATTCCCATTCCTCCCGTCCATCCACTTGTTTGCCCAGCAGCCACTTCACTCCCTTGGGGGCAGGGCAGGGCAGGGTATAGCAGGGGACTGGGTGCCACAGGCAGCATCCATCGAATGAGAATTTACCGTGAACTGCAAACTTTTTGCGAATGCTAAAAATTTACCCAGATTATTTTTGCCAGGCCACAGAGAGCTCCCCCTCGGCCACAGCCACAGTCACAGTCACAGCGACAGAGCTACAGCCAGAACGGGGGGGGTGGAGGCTGGCAAAAGCAACCACCTCAAACCCACCCACTTACTATATCCTCCGTCCCCCCACTCGCCCTCGGTTAGGCGCCTGTTTGAACACTTTTTGCCTCGAATGTTTCGGTTGGCAATTCGAATTCCGAAGCAGTACAGTTGAGTATGGAAAATGGAATTTTCCTTGTATACACACACTCACACACACATACATTGAGTGAGAGGACATGTGTGTGTGTGTGTGTATGCGCCGCCATTGTGTATTGTACATGCGCACACACACACACACACGAGCCACCCACCCATCCACCCATTCACACACATGAGCCACATCGATACATACAGAGAGAGAGAGAGAGAGATAGAGATAGAGATTGTGGGAGCGTGGGGGGTGGAGAGGAATGGCATTCGAATTGCTTTTGTACGTGTAGTACCTCCTATTGTATCTACGGCATCTGAAGAGGTCAACAAATTGAAGTGGAAGATCACGAATGTCCTCTAGATTATCATATCTTATAGAGAACTGAGCAAAAACAATCCCAATTCGAGAGATCCTTCAAACAAATCAGACGAGAAGATAGAAGATACTGGCCACAAGTGGGAAATGACAATGGCAGAAAGCTTTCAAAAATTTTGAAAGGTGAAAACGAAGAGAGAGCAGGATGATAACAGTAGTTGAAGTTTAAGAAAAAGGGAGCTATAAATATTATTACCAAAATAAAGTTGATAATAATGATGTTAGACGATTGTAGGATAGGGAATCAATCATAATCGATGTACCAGATCATATAGTAAGCCACATTCAATAAAATGAATAGCAGGGCAATATGTTATAGATTGGAAAAGAAGGATTGGGAAGCTGGCTTTAAAGGCTTTAAAGCGGCTCTAAGAGGGCGTCACACAGAAGCAGATGCAGCTGCCAATCGAAGTCTCGAAAGGATAAACAAGTGATATTCCTGGAGCAAATAGAAGAGAATCGATTCGAAAAATCCCAAACTCCAGTTGAAGCAGCCAGAAGTGAGCCAAAGAGGAGCTGGCACTGCGAGGATTCACTAGCAATGCGATATTGATATTCATTTAATTAATTTAATATCAAATCAATCCTGCATCTCCCTTCTAATGAACTGAAATTACGCCTATTAGTCTGTGCAGAATGCTCATTAAAATTAAAGACAAACATAATAGATGCCGAAGAAGTGCTGATGAAGGCATTCGTAAGCCGATGGATGACTACCATTTTGTGCTGTAATTTGTTCCTAAAGCCAGGGAAACACACAGAACATTTCAAACAAAATTCAATGACTTTCCACCCCGAAAACAAGGCTGACCACACCCACCCCTTGTGCTCCTGCTCCTGCTCCTGACAGCGGACACGAGCCTAATCACCCAATATCCAGTCATATGTACGAGTGCATGTGCATATGTATGTATTTGTGAATGTATCTGTGTGTGTGTGTGTGTGTGTGCACTCGTATGTGGGTAGTTCTTTGGGCTCGGATTTGACCAATGTGCTGGCTGCTGGCTGGTGGCGGCTGGCGTTGCAGGCAGGATGCAGGCTGCAGGATATGCCTGTCTGGGCGATGGCGTCAGCTCGGCCGGATTTCTGGGGAGGAAACTGCAGAAAATTCGCTGATGCTGCGGCAAATGTGATGCCAGTATAGGAAATTCTCACATATTTCATCATCCGTTTTGAAAGCGCCCTAAAATTTTAAATAAAATGCACATGCAATGTGTAATGTAAGTATGTATGTATGTAAGTATCTTCGAATTTATTTAAATATTAAACTGCCAGTACAAGAAGGAAATTTGATGCAGAATTCACATTAAAGAATCCAAAGAAGTTTCAAAGTACTTCGATAGACTTTAAGGCTTATTATGGATTCGAGCAGCATCCTTATCAATGCTGGCACACTTCCAAGACCGTAGTTCCCTACAAGATTTTTTCATTTATCTTTAAAATATGGTGTGTTTCATACAGATTTAAATGCATTGCAGAAAAAGTCCCTTAAAGAGTCTGAGATTTCTTACAAATTGGTGACTGACCCATTAACCAGATGCTTTGCTCTCTATCTATCTCTCCCTCTAACGCTCTCTCGTTGTCTCTGCGGGAAGTAATTAAGTCCATCAAACGCTTAACCTTTGACCCCGAAATGTGAGTAGCTACCAAACAGCGAAGCGGGAAGGGGGAGCGAAGCACCAAAAGCCCGCGAATGAAGAGACTGCGAGACAGACAGAACTGATAAATTATGCAGTGACCAGGGAGGGGGCTCCAGTGGTGGGACGGTCGGCGTTCTACAATTTCCCGAGTTCATTTTCCTTACACCCAACTTCCCCACCCCCTACAACCCCCCTACGGCCATCTCAACACTTTCACTTCGTCTTGGCAGCGCCATCAGAGCTGCCAACTTGTTGCTTTCTCCTTTTTCCCATTTCCTGTTCTCTGCTTGTTCTTTTGCATCCCCTCTTCATTTCTTCTCTGTTCTTTGTCGTCTCCTCCATTCCCACTCTCCTGTTCCTGTACATCTTCCTCATTCTTTCTCCTTGTTTTTGGTCTTCGTCTATTTGCTTTTCTCCTTAACTATTTCCCATCTCATTTCGAATTACTTACTTTAATGGCAGCGCGAACAAAGTCGTCAAGGAAGAAGGAAGACAAATAAGAGGAAAAATATATAAAAAAAACAGCGAAAAGTGTATCTATGACTGAAGGTCATGGAGCCATCGATCCAGTATCTCCACAAAATATGGATAAATGGATCGCCCGTTGTCCTCCAAAGAATATAAAACTTTTTGATTATTTTCAGTAGTAAATCAAATGAAATATTTCCCTTTATATGTATATAGTAGTAGTCTAAACGTATCTTCAAGGAGTAGATGTGTAAGATACACGAATATATACCTCCAATGGAGAGCTTTCCTTGTGCATACGATAAGCCCCTGATAAATGGCATTAAACACACTGCAAACCCTGCGACCTAACACCCCATCCCTTTCCATCCCAACAGCCGCTTCCTTCCAAGTCATCGAAATAAAAAAACTTGTTCATTACATTTCCCATTTCCGCATTAAAGAGCGACGAAGAGAGAGAGAGAGAGAGGGGAGGAGGGAACGAATTAAACTCTAAGGCGCGACGACCTTGAAAAATTCCAAACAAAAGCTGTGAGACGCGGGCCAAAACAGAAATAATAATCGTAATAATAATAAAAATGGCTGAAAAGAGCCAGCAAAATAAATCAGTCTGCCAGGTCCTGGTCCCATCCGCCCTCTATCCACTCCGCAGCAGCCATCCCATCCCACCCACTCCCACTCCCACTTTCACTCCCTCCCCTCCTTTTCAGCTTAGCGTAATTTCTAACAGCAACAAGCAGAAAGAGAGTAAGAGAAAGAAAGAAGAAGAAAAAAACAAAACGATGAAAAAGAAAAAACAAACAAAAAATGAATTACATTTTAGCTGGCGTGTCGAAGTTTTTCATACTCTCACAGATCTATCATATAGAAGATCTTATTCGGTATAAAATCTTATTTGCATTAAATATTTAAAGATCTTTGTATTATTTCAAATTATTCCGATGGCATATGAACGCACATATTTATGATTTCGGAATTCGATTTCGATGTGAGATACGTACAAAGAAACCAAAAATTTGGTTAGTGTGGTTTTCCGACCGATTTTTCCGAATGGCTGATCCGATTTCGGACTCCGCATTATACAATATATACGTATATTACTGGTATATGCAGAAAAAGAGAAGGTTCTCTGAAAGGTTCTTCCAAAATGAAACTACGAAATATTGCATTTGTGGCTCCATGGCAAACATCTAGCACAAATCCGTATACCCTCTGCCGAGGGTATAGAAAAACCTCCGCAGACGCTGGCTGCCTGGCAGGGGTACCAAGTGGGGCGGGGGAGGGTTGTGGTGTGGTGTGGTGTGGTGTGGGGAGGGGAGGGGTCTCGGCTCAATGTCGTCAATTAGAGACTCATTACGGTCCCATTGCAGACGGCGGGCAGACTTAATTTTTTTTCCTTCTCCGCCTCTCCTTCTCTCACTCTCTCTCTCTTTCGTCCTGCATTCTTTTATTGTTTCCTCTTTGTGCTTTTGTTGCTTTCTCTTCGTCTCTCTTCGTGCTTACATGCGCCTTTCTTTTATTTTTAGAATAAGATGAGAAGTGAAAAAAAAAAATGCTTTCATTCATGTAAAAGAAAGCATCCAGGAACTTGGACAACTTTTGGTGTTTCCCCAAGTGGTTTTTTTTTCCTCTCATTTATGCCGCCGTATAGTTACGTAAGCGTCTAAATTGAGGGGGCGAGAGAGAGTGAGGAAAGGCCGACTACTTACAGTGGAGTGAAAGTAGAGCAGAACTACTTGTGGATATTGTACACTGTGTGAGGGAAAACCATTTCAAACTTGCAAAAGAAGGATATGAAATATATACCCTATCCCATAGAGAACCTTTCTCCTTTTCTGCCATCACCCGCATCTAAAAGATCAACAGATCAACAGATCATTCATTGTCCAACTTCCGAATATTTTTATTTCCCACTTTCTTGTATAAGCAAACCCCTCGTAGTTCCCCCTGAGAATCAACTTCCCAAACATTTTCAATTAACGATTCTCAGCCATCGATTAAGAACAGGATGTTTTTTTAATGAACGCAATTAAATTTATTCTTTAAATATCGCTCTCCTGCCACGGTGCAAGGCCGTTGCTGGTGCCGGTTGCCGGTTGCCGTCGTCGTCGCGCGGCCTCAGACTGTAAATAGATGGAAAATTGTGGCATTTAAAATTAAAATTCAAATTGAGACTTGACTTGGCAAGGACGTGCCAGACACCGCGCCACGCCCCACGCCACACGCCCTCACCCACAGCCACAGCCACAGCCACCCTCTCTCGCTTTAGCTGTTCCCCCCCCCTCTGCGCCACTCCAGCCGTTTTCTATTTGCATTTCGCTTTTCTTTTACACAATTTTTTCTTTCTGTTACGAGTTTTTGTGTCGCGCTTTTTTCGAGGTGGCAACGAGGGGGTGGCCCATGGAGCATGGTGTAAAAGAGAGCAACTTGTTGCGGGAGCCAGCAACTGTTGCTGTTGCCGTTCCTGTTCCTGGCAGAAAACTTTCGGTGACCTTCAATTGAGAGAGAGAGAGAGACTGGGACGGACAGTTCCACCCAGCCGGCCAGGCCAAAAGCCAGGGGCCAGAGGGCAGAGAGCAGGCTGCTGCTGCTGCTGCTGCATCCAAAAAGGCACCGAGATTCCCCGCAGCCCAGTTTCCCGAATTCCCCGCGAATAATTTATGCCAAGCACCGTGTTCGGAGGACACTTGAGACGCGCCGGGTGACCAGCCGACCAGCCGACCAGCCGAGTCGGCAACGGGTCGCAAAAATGTTAAATAGTTGTCCCCCCTCCCTCCCCACCGGTAACCAAGACGAGGAATAGGGACAGGGATGGATGGATGGATGGATGGAATATGTAATTGCGATTTCAGTTGCTTCTCGTCTATTGATTCAGAGAGCAGCAAATGGCGTGAAGACCACTTGAATAATTTAAATTCTCATTTCTGAAGCAATCCTCAATGAGGATGTGAACGGGAATGCGTATGCCTATGCCTATGCGGATGCGGATGCTGATTGGCGGTGGTGCTGGTGCTGCTGATGGTGGTGGTGGTGGTGGTGGTTCCTATCAGTCGAGCCGCCCAGCGGGCCTCTGCAATCAGGCGTTCAGCTGTTGCTCGAGAGCGCCTTCCACTCGCCATGAGAGTCCACTATCGATGATCCTGGCAGGCGACAGTGTGTGAAGAAGTTCCTCATTCGACTTGCCCTCAAGTGGCAGAACGGACGAAACTCCTCATCATTATCATCATCATCTGAATCGCGATAAGCAACCGCTCTTGGTTTCTGCCTGGAATCGAATACATTATCCGCAAATTGGTTGCCACTGGGAGTCGCACTCCTGTTTCTGGGCTAACGAACTCCACGGAACAAAATGGAGCTGAAATATGTGGGTGATATGATGCTCCAATTTGAATACGATTAGACCAGGTATTCAAGCCATGAATTAGCTGCATTATTTCTCTAAATACCCATGTAGATCTTACACTCAGAGAGAAGACCCGAAATGCCCTTTAGTTGGAGTTTACGAAAAAACCTCCAAAGTGGAATAGAATTCATGCCAAAGCAATCAATTATAATGATGGATTTGAAGGAGTCTCAAGGACTGGCATATCCGAACTAGTTAAAGTTAATCCCTTAAACCAACTCTTTGCAAATACTTTCAAATTGAGAATTTCTTGAAAGAACTTAAAAATGTAATTATAATGCTCCTATGAAAGTCCTTCAGTTCAGATTTTGATTCCCTCCACAGGCAGCACAGGCAGAACGCACATGTTTCGCGCTTAATTTTTGTTTCGATTCAGTTTTGATTAGATAAGGATGAGACGTGCCCCTGATATGGGATACGGGATATGGGATACGCGAAACAGAGGTAATAATTTCTATGCTGTTTATGCAGCATGTGTCATGTTACACACTCTCTCGCATCAGACGCTTCCCTTCCCTCATCGCTGCCAATTTGCATGGGTAATAATTTTCCGGCGGCAGACACCGGGGAACTGTCGCGAACCGTTACATTTCGGTCGCCGCTGCCACTGCCACTGCCGCTGCCGTCGCCTGTCAATCGCTCTCAAAGGGAAATTTATACCTTTTTCGAATTTTAATTAAATGGTCGACATCTCCCGTCTCGTCTCGTCTCGTCTCTTCTCTTACGCTCTGTCGTCTGTTTTCTGTTTTCAGTTTTCAGTTTGCATATTGCGATTTTTCCTCCTCGCGCACTCACATCAGAGGGAAAAGGGCTGCACTTGGATGGTGGGGGTAGTGTATGGGTATGGGATGGGTAGGGGTGGGGTAGGGACAGGATACAGGGTAGGGCGAATGTAAATTTGAGCTGCCTTCCTTCTAATTGCGGCACACACATTCGCGCAGAAGGAGGAAAAATCCAGAAGGGTTTTCCACACACGGAGACGACACACATCTTTGGTCGTAATCCTTTGGGCGATGCCGTGCGATGCGATGCATTCGAGATAATTGACGGCGAGAAAAATTTACATGCACTTCCCGATTCCGATTCAGATTTAGATTCAGCTTCCGAATGCCATCCCTCTCTGGGTTCTGGGGCAGGCACCCCTCTGACAGCCCCGCCGTGTGGTTTTTCTTTACCTTTTCCTTTTCCCTTTTTCTTTTTTTTTTTGCATTGAGCATGTAATTTGATTACGACCCCGAGAAGAAGACGACGGCTGCCAGGAGCTAACGAAGCAACAACCCGCCTCGGTGCAGGTGAGGCCATACATTTCTCAGGATCGGCACCCCTCCGGAGGCCATTCGGGGCATGCAAAGTACCCCCGATCCCAGATTGTGTGCAAATTATGCAATTTGCCAAATGCAAAGAAGGACAGCGGCCAGGGGTGGGGTACAGAAAATTGCAGATTTATTTGTTCGCACGATCAGCGATCCATGGGATGGGCTTGGGATGGGGTTAAGGTTTCCAGCAGCACATTAAAAGACAGAAGCTTACGCCAAGTGATTGACAGCAAGGACCCCTGGAAGGGATATCCATCTATGGGAAAGTACATTATGGGTTCCTCATGGTTTTTCCCAAGTATTTTTGGGAAATCTTTCCAAACAGAATAAGATATCGCCTTAAAGCCTCTGTCTTTTTCGTATATATCACATCATTGAATATGCAAAATAGCAAACTTTCAGGATCTATTCCACAGAAATATTATACGTAATATTTCGAAATTAAATGGCAAGTAAATACTGTATATTGAGCGGAATACTAAAAGTCCCTCCTCTTGGGGAGTGAGAATCTTTCGCCCTTTAAACAAATATTCCCTTGGAAAACCTCCATCGATTATCTCCGGCAGCGATTGTCCCACATTTGGCGGTCCGTTGTCGTTGAGAATGCAGCTGCGATTCATGTTAATTATATTGATTACTTGTACAATCAATCTGCAAATTGCCGAACGCAATCAATTTAAAGTTGAAAAACTGTTTGCCCGCCAGTAAATGGAATGGGCCCCCGACCACGCATCGCCCGCAGCTCAAAGTATCCCCAGGACTTTCGATGCCTGGCAAAGCAACTCAGAGCCCAACTGTAATTGAAAACTGTACCTTCTCGCACACATGCATAGAGATTGAGGGGGAGAGGGGGAAGAAGATGGTGAGTAGAGGACAGAGTGAGAGAGAAGCAGAGCTTATACATCACACGTCAGCGAAAAGTATTGAGTTTTAGCCCTACCCAACCGCCCCCCAGGAGTCCCTAGGGCCCGGTCCCTGTGCAGGCGGCGAGTGGGGGGGGGAGGCAGCATGTACACACCCGAACAAATACACCCACACACTGGTACTCGCACTGGCACTGGCACTGGTATGTACATTATTTGTTGAGCCAGCAAATTGCACTACATTTGCTCAAAGTTGGCGCCATTAACATATTGAAATCGATTTGGCCAGCACAAAGACAGAAAGAGAAAGAGAACGAACGAAGGAGTCAGAAGAAGAAGAAGGCAAAGCGAAGAAGTCTCTCTGCAGAGAGAGACAGAGAGAGAGTCAGAGAGGGAGACTGTGCATATGTGGACTTAATTAAGAACCAACTCTGAGCAGACACACACCCACACACACACACACACACATGTACTGTATGGCCCTTTGGTCAGAACGCCCTTTTCTGTATGCTACGAAATGCTTGCTCCCACATGCATAAGCACCCACACACACACACACACTCAGACTCAAACTCCCACACACATATGCTCACATATTGGCAAGATGGCCGCTCGGCTCGGCGACGATGTGAGCGGTGAGAGTGAGTTCTCCTCTTCATTTGCCAACATCAAAACTAATTTATGCGAACACTGTTGGTTGGATGAGGGGTTGAGTTTGAGGGGCTGGGGGTAGGGGATGCCCACTGATTGTCTGTATATGTATGTGTGTACACGTCTATGTATATGCACAGAAAGAGAGGCTTAATCACGTAGTTGCTTAGCCTGCGACTTCCCATATAGGATGCTTCCTTATATACAGACACACTCCCACTGCCACCCATACAGATATGTACATACATATATGTATGTTCATGTGTGTGTGTGTGCGATGGTCGGCCATTAAGGCAACGCATCAATTTTCCCTAAACGAAATAGGCAAAAAGCCGAACAGCCACCACCGCCGCCCCCTCATCCTGCAGCAGGCAAACATGAGGGCGACTAAGTGGCCAAACAACGACAGCGACGTCAGCCGAAGCAGCGCAGCTAGCAGCGGGCAGCAGCGACAGCAACAGAAACAGCGACGTTGGCGCACCCTTTTAACCAAAAAACCTGCGCGCAGCAGCAGCATTTGGTCCGCGTGGGGGTGACGGTTCGGTTGGGGTTGGGGGGTAGGTCATTGAGTGGTTGTGGACCGCTCTGTGCTGTGTGCTGTGTGCTGTGTGTGTGTGGGGCAGAGATTCTATACCCGGCATCTATCCCCAGGAGTGACAGCACACATGTATGTGAGGGGGAGTACATATATATGTATGTACATATATGTATGCAGGTCCTGCTCGCACATGTGTGTGGGGGGCGAGGGAGAGAGCAATAGAGTGAGTGAGTGAGAGAGTTCGTTTTTAAGGGAAGCAAAATGTATTGCTCATCGAAGGCTATCGAATGTGGTCGTCGTAGTCGTCGTCGTCGTGGCGGCTTCGTTATCGTCCTTTTCGTCCTTTTACGCTGTCGTCTTTCGCTGCCGCTGTTGCTGTTGCCGTCGCTGTTGCTGCCACCGCTTGAACAATGGCTCTCTGCGCCTGATGGTGCCGCTGCTGCAGCTGGACGAACATGTTGCGTCGCGTTTTGTGTGGTGTCCATTTCCGTGTGTGTGCTCGCGAACACACACTCACACACACGCAAATGTCCTGTCGTGTGTTGTCTCCCACATGCGCGCGGCAACGTTGTTGCTGTCTGTCTGTGTCCCCGCCTCCCCCTCTTTCTGTCAGTCTGTCTCGGCCAGTCGCTTCGTGTTTTATTGCTCGCGACCTGCGTACACGAAGATGGCGACTCTTACACAGGCACAGACACAGACACACACAGGCACATGTACCACCACCCACACAAGCACATACACATGCATATGGGAGCATTGAATATTGGTCCGCTACCCCAAAACTCAAGCCCCAAAACCTAACACATGCACACATATGGTTGGGGGGTCGTACTTACACACACATATGCATCCCCTCGCACGCATTTTCCCCTCACCACAAATGCTACATGTGTGTATATTTGTATCTATGTCTGTGTCTGTGTGTATTTGCGGAGTTGTGCTTTCTGCTTTCTGTATTCGTTTTTTTGCACATTTTGAACTTTCGCTTGCTCCATCTCGCTCGCCATCATCGTATCTTTAATTGAAGGACTTTTGCGCAGCTCACACACGCAGACACACACACACACACACACATACACATATGACTCCCATCCGTTCCCCTTCTCACTCACTCACTCACTCAACTCATTCGCTGGCTCGCTCTGGCCTTAGTCCTGCTCCTCATCCTGCTCCTGGTCCTCGTTGTCGTTCTCGTTCTGGTCCCTGGTCCATGGCAGTGGCTATGTGAAGAATGAAGCAAATGAATATCTTATGCTTATAATGGTCGCCCAGGCGACAACGTCAGATACACAGAAAGAAAATTAATGCTCAAAACTAACAAAAAGATTGGTCTATACAAATGGAATCTCTAAATTGGGGAAGCAATTTGAAGAGCAAGTTACTCTGTATATCAGAAAACCAAGCTCGTATTTTTTGGATCCATATATCATATGACTCTCATAGCTAACGATGGTATATCTACTAAATTAGAGAGTATGTAGTTTCATTCAAATTGTGTTCGAATAGGACATACAACATTCTTTCAACATGGAATCGATCGATCTGCAGGGCACCAAGGTTTTAAAAGAGATCACATGTTAATTGGTTATAGTCATACATGAGCAGAAATACCCCATGAAACTTCATAGGGACTTCAATGCCCAATGGAAATGCGAAAAAAAAAACCTTTCTAATATTTTCTAGCTTTAAAATCAGGTTCTAAGATCAATTTATATGTGATAATCGATTGATATCAAATTTTTTTGAGTGCAATATGAATTGGGCGTGGGTGGTTGTGACCTCCTGAGGAGGAGGCGAGCGGAGTGAGGAAAGAGAGAGGTGGTAAAGAGAAGAAAGCTAAGAGGGAGAAGAGGGAGAAGAGGAATCGGTTAGCAGAGTACAGCATGTGGAGCAGCTGTGGGAGCAGCATCATTTTGTGGCAGCAGCACTGGCGAGTAGCCCTTTGACTACACCCCATCTCTCACTCTCTCTTTCTCTCTCACTCGCGCTCTCTCCCTCCCTCCGCCCACACATATTGTCTTGTCCTTCTCTATGTATGTCCTGCGGCTAAGCTTGTGTGTGTGTCTCTGTGTGTGTGTGTATTCGTATGTGTGGGAGTTGGAAATGGAAATGGAGAGCACTTTGAAGCATATGCACATTTCGTGCTATCGGCAGCGGCCAACAACATCATAGAGAGAGAGAGAGAGAGAGAGAGAGAAAGAGACACACACACACACATGTACATACGAATGCGGGAGAGGTGTACAGGGGGTGGCTTTTAGGGTGGGGTGGGGTGTTAAGGGGTGGACCGTACATCTGGGCTGGGCAGAACTGAAGCTTATATAAGCCAATACATACACAATGCGCGATATTTATGTGAATACAGCCACATACGAGTGTGTGTGTGAGTGTATGTTTCTGACTACATTAATGTGTGTGTGTGTGTGTGTGTGGGCGATTCATTCCCTGTACATACATATGCATGAGCATAAGTTTTGAATAGATTCACATATCGTCGAATGCGAATACGAATACGAATACTCGCACTCGTTCATATTCCACGAATATTTGGCTATGTTTCAAAAGGCATCGAATTTTTAAAGATCGAAAGGTACACAACTATATGTTATAGATGTATCTGGTCATTGCAGAGATTCCAGCGATGTCTGTGGCCCACTCAGAGATGAGAGATTCGGAGATGTTTAACTATTTATCCAACGAATTCGATTCTAAAGGGGTTTTGCTCAATCTAACATGAATATAAATTGTTGCGATTTACAAAAAAATAGAAGAAAATATTTACTAAAATGACCAAAAATATGATTACAGTTAATCAAAATCGGAACATTAATCTATATCATTGATAAACAAACTTTTATATAAATTCAAGAAAAAATTCTGCAAAAAGGAAATTAAATTGTCCATTTATACAATTTCTTATATTTTTGTATAATTCTTAGTTAATTTACAAAAATTCGTACCCACTTGTATAATTTCTGAAGAAGTTAGATATGTTTAATTAAAAATATAATTAATTTGTATAAGGCTTTAAAAAGAGTAATACACATGTTCATACTCGTTTTGGAATCTGTCCAATGAGCCCAAAGAGGAGTCACTGAGTGGAATGAATTCACCCATCGATGATGGCATATCTGAGGCCGCGATAAATTAGCCGATGGAGTCGTGTCTTATCGCCGCATCACAGCAGCAGCAGCGGCAGCAGTCGAGAGGCCACTTCACACCTTCAACAAGGGAAAAACCATCAATCTGAAATCTCAAAATTGACAAAATAAATCTGGAACCTCGAATTCTGAGCTCCTCTCCAAAACCCGAACTGCTTCGGTGCTCCGAACCTCGCGAGCCTTGAACTCCGGTCGCGTGAACCTAAAAGTCTGGTCGCGGGACACGAAGCCAAATGGAAAATTGGATTGCGAATGGTTATTTGGGTATTTGGGTATTTGCGTATTGGGTTATTTTGGGGGGCGGGGTAACAGGGGCAAGCAGGGACAACAGGGGTAAGGGTTATACAATTCATATGTATGCAAAGTAGGTAGCAACCGGATGTGCAATTTGAATGCCAAATCCCGATGCGAGAGCATTGTAATTTGAATATTCAAATTTTCCGATTACAGATTTGCCATTTGCCAAAAAATAAATATATATGTCGAGCGCGAATCAATTATTTGCCAAAATGATGGAAATTCGAATGCAGGCAATGCATCTGCACGGGGGCTAAATGTAAAAATGTAAAGAGGAGGGGTGCTACCCTTGCCCTTACCCCGATCACGATCCTGGGTTCCGCATCGGCAACGGCATCGTGTGTTGTGTGCAATGTTGCAAAAGGATAACAGCAACTGCAAATTTGCATATTTATTGATTTGAATAGGGCGCGGAGGAATGGAAGGGAAGGGGCAGCATAGCAGACCCGGAAGAGTCTGGGGCCAGAATAGAGGCGAGACGAGGCGAGGCGAGGCAGTCTCTGGGACAGGGTCGAAAAGGTTTAATGACAAGGCATTTTGCCGCGCCCGCGTCCCTCTGTGTGCGTGCGTGTGTGTGTGTGTGTGTGTGTGACAACTTCCTGGGACCTGAATCCTGGCCTCGTCAGAGAAATGCAAATTATAATGCCAGCGATCTGCTCTGTGCCTTCTGGCTCCCGCTTCTTCCTGCAACTCCGAAACTCTGCATCATTATAATCTTTTATTCTTACACTTTTTTCAGTTTTCAGTTTTCAATGCATTCCCGGGGTGGGACACGGGCCGAGGGGCAACGAAACGGTTTAATCCCAATAGAAAAACGAAATGAAAACAAAAAAACCTAATATGCAAATTTGCATAAGTTTCCATTCCGCTATTGATATTGAAAAACAGCGAATTCGCTCAGAACAGATGTCCTGCGTAGAGGATGCGTGCGTGCCTGCTAAATGGAACCGAAAATGAAACTGAAACTGAAACTAAAACTGGAACTGGAACTGATGCGAATCCCTCTATGGCAAGGGAATCCTGCAAAGAGGTAACACGCAGGAGACACCATCGCACAGTTGTGATCAGAGGCCAAAGGATAACGCATCTTCGGAGGAGGAATAAACGGAAATTTACTTCTAGTGAGAGTAAGGAAGATGGATGGATCTATAACAAGTTAAGTAGTTCACGAGTCAATAGATTGAAAGAGTTAATTTTACATATATATACATACATGTGTAGGTACAAACATGGAATTTCCTCTCATAGGGTACAAAGAGGATAAACAAGTGCAAGAGTTAACATTAGAATATAACAAGCGATTGTGATTCCTCTCTTTCTCTGTATGTTTTCCCCATTTCTTATGAAAAGTGCTGCAAATTGGAGAGAGATCTCCTGTCCCCGCATCTCCTGTCCCCGTACAAATCAATTCGTCCCCTTTGCGAACACCGATACTAAAAGAAAGAGAAAGAGAGAGAGGGAGCATGCAACATTGATAGAGTCCGGCGACTAGACTAGACGCAGACTAGAACCAATGGAATCCTGACATAGTCCTGATATAATTGTGATATATTCCGAACTACAAAACGGATCGAAAACCATCCAAAATAGCGTGTATTTCTCGGTTCTTCTTCGAAGAATAATTCAAAATTTCCTCTAGATAGGTCTAGATTTCTAACCACAATAAAGATTATTGGCATATGTAGGAGCCAAGCAGTGTAATAGCTCCTACATCATCCTTTGATCCAACGTGAATTGGAATATGTATAATACTCATGTATTTTGTGGCATCTGCATCTCAGCATAGAGCACATTCAGAACCAGCAAATGACGCCACAGAACCGAACTGAAAACAAACTCTGCCCTCTGCTCTCTGCCTTCGTTATCCGGTGAGAGAATCGCGCTCTAACCCTATCACTCGCACAATGGCTGTCACAAGCGTCAAGAATGCCCAGACGTCATGGGGCATGCCGCGTTCGCTGCGATCGACTCAGGAGTCAGAGCTCGCTGCGAATGTCTTCAGGCTCCAAGGCAGAAAAGGGTTTAAGCAAAGGTGAGGACCGCGAAAGGGTGCTGGACGAAGTGGTGCGTCAAGGACGACGAGAACGAGAGGACTCGGTCTGAATTAATGTGTGAATCATGTGACGGGGCAGGCCTGGCTGGCAGCGGGGCAGCGGGGCGGCGGGGCAGTGTGGCAACGCTTGATTGACACGTTGACAGTCGGTCGCTCGCTCGGACGTCCGCGGACGAGAAAAAAGCACAGCCGGTCCGGGCCGGGCCGACGATCCGAATCCCGTTGCGTCAGCGATCCTTCGCTCTGATTGTTTTCCATCGGCCTAGCTCTCTGTTTTCCCCCCCTGCTGCTGAATTGTTTTAATGTTAAAATAGTCAGCGACGAATTACGAATATGTCTCCGCGAGCGAATCCGGGGTCTGGGAGGATGTCGATGTCCTGCTGCGATCGCATCAGCTAAAAATTTCGGAATATGTCAAGAAAGGATCGCAGGCCGTGAACTTATTGTGGTTTGCCCTTCGAATGGGTTGCTTGTGGTCTTGAAGAGAATCAAGAATGTAAAATATAGCCAAAGATTGTCAGGCCTACGAATACGCGTACTACTATATATGTACATATATAGTATTTCAATTGAGTGCCACAATCCTTTCTACTCATTCATCGACCTATTGGATCCAGAAGAATGATCTTGAGATGTCTGTAATTCTTTCCCTTTTGAAATTGTCACCAATATTAATCGATTGTGTCAATTGAACCTTGAAACGATCGCTTAAAGCCAGATTCGCAGAGAACGAGTCAGAGTCAAGGCTTTGCAGCTGGCAATCGTCGCCGCCGCGAACTTGTCCGTCGTTGTTTTAATAAATTAAATTCCGGAAAATCCACAGGAAGTCTGTCTGTGCATTTTTGCTCTCAGTCTGTCTCCCCGTTTGCTGACACTGCAGCCCCCCAATGGTAGCCCCAGTGGCAGTGGCAGCGGCAGCGGCAGCCATTCATTCTATCACTTCCTGGCTGCAGCAGCAGCACCAGCAGCAGCAGCAACAGCAACAGCGCCAGCGCATGCCGACACGGACTTAATTTCATTTAAGGACTCGCCCACTCGAGGATTCTGCGGAGGACGAGAAGAAGGAGGAGGCGAAGGTGGAGCCGGAGGAACGGCCAGGAGCGGAAGCCGGGCATAAAATAAATGTAATAAAAGAGAAATACAAATGCCCCAGAAGCCGAAGCAGGAGCAGATAGAGAATCCGAACCACCTCAACCACCCTCAACAAGTGTTGCCTCTAAAAACTCTGAACTAAACTCCAGTTCATCAATTCAACAATCCAACAATCCAACAATTCAACAATCTACCAATCCAATAATCCAACAGGAGAACTGAACACTTGAACACGTGCCTGGGGGACACACAAAAAGGTCCTGTTCTGGCCATCATGTGTGACCGACCATGTGCCAAGTGGTCACGAAGGTCACTGCCCAGGCGATTTCTGGGTTAATTTTATGAAAAATGAAAAATTAATTGAGAAATAATGTTGACAAGCGCTGACCACCACCGGAGTAAGCAACAGCAAAAAGGGAGACCCATCCGGCCAGAGACCCCCTGCCTGCAGTGTCAATGGGCCGTCTAATCCCAATTTCGATGCCATGGGAATGCCATGAGTCTTATCGAACCAAAACGAGTACTCTCGTACGAGAACGAGAACGTCTTCGCCACGTGCTGCTGCTGACCGTTGGTCAAAGTTAAGTCGGCTGCCAAGGCGATTGCGCCATTTTGTTGGCTCGCAAGCGAGAGGTGAACACGCCTCAGTCGGGGCCGACAACATGGTCAACTCGACTGGCAACAAACGAAAGGTCAGCCATCATCATTATCACGCTTATAAACAGGCCCAGCCAGGGGTCCAGTCCTCCAGTCCTCCAGTCCTGTAGTCCTCTAGCAAAGCAACCCCTTGGAAACATCGTTTCAGCTGCCCGGCTGCCCTGTACGCCTTGAGATATCCTGGGGGTTGACATCCCCCGATGAGCAAATCAGGGCGAGCAATTGGTATGCAAATTGAAGTAAACTTCTTTCGATCGTTGTGCGTTTAATGAATTTGTACCGGTTCTGATGTACCGATGACCGACCGACCGACCGACCCACCGGGAAGGTAAAGGGTAAATGGGAAATGGTCGAGGTAGAGCTAGGGGGATGGTCGTCGGTCGCCGGTCGCAGGGTTCAGCTCATCTCATTTCCGGGGTGAACGAGCGCATGACCAGTGGTCAACTTGATTAGTGACCAAGCCCCCGAGGTCGAGTCAGGGCGAGTCGCATCAAGTCAGGACTACGGGGCAGCGGGTCTGCGGGGTACAGGGCTACAGGGCTCATCCTCCCTTCGCTTGCTTCACATACTGAAGCGTGCTAGAGCATGGGAGTGATCTCTTTGGTAAAAACATTGCATTTTTCACATTAAACAGAACATAAATCACAGAATTAATGGTGGAACATCCCCCCTGCTACAGCAACAAACAGGGACACGGGATACGGGTAAGGACATATGGGCAGAGGTCCCGAGTGGGCTGGGCACACGATCAAAACATGGTTGCCATAATATGCTGAAAATATTTGACTTACTGCTTACTGCATCCTTATGCGGAATGAATTATTATTGAATTGGTCATCATCATTGGGCAGGACATGGCATGGCATGACAGGGCAGGGCAGGGGCTGAGACTGAGCCTGTGGTAGGGGAGGACTCTTGGGCATTTCGATTGCTTGTTGTCACTAAATATTGTGGGCGCCCCTTGATTGTCATATGTCATCGGATTAAATAAAAACTTCGAGAGATTCAGGCAGTTAATGATAGAAATAGGAGATGGAAATGGAAATGGAATGGCAATGGGAAACAAATAGAAGTGTCGTTCTAAGGAGCATTTGTATTTGCTTAAAGATGGTTTAGATACCCCTAGATTATAGCTACCTTTTGGTTCCATATCAATCAATGATATACCAGCAAAAGACATTCTCCATTTTCGGATAATCCATAGGCCTAGAACTAATCCCAATTATTCATTTAACCATTTCTTCGGAAAAACAATAAACTATGCAATTTATATTGTTCTTATTTTGATGTACCTAAAAGGTATCCCTATATTTCTTATACAATTTTTCAACTTCTTAAATTTGCGCATTCAATCAATCCCATTTCCATTCATTCGCCTGTGCAAACTGAAGCTTATCCCCGGATAAATTAGGGATCTCTGGTAGGGCCCTGTCTAGACTATATAAAGACAGACCTGTGCTCGGAGCTATGGCCTGAGCCGTCCATCCATCCATCCAACCATCGTTGCCGAGTCGACCGCATTATTCTCACATTCGTGGAGCGGGTGGGGGAGTGGGAGTGTGGAGAGTGCCATACTCGTGCCGCGGTCCTACATGCTGCATTCTCTGCATTGCTCCCATGACAAATGCTGTTGACATTTGAACTAAAACCGTTTTCTTATAATATGGCAAATAATAATCCCTAGCCAGATGCTTAACGTAGCTGGAGGAGAAAACACGGAAACTATGCCACTGACAGGGCTTATACGTACTTTCCGCCTCAGCTGGTTGAACTGCTTGCGGCCGGTGCTTGTGCCCCCCTCCTTGCACCGCCTGCCCCTCCTGCCAGCTCCTCCCGAGCGAAAGCTGAGCTCTTTTTATTTACCAAAGCGAATGGCAAACAAGGAGCAGGAGAATCGGCAGGAGCAGCAGCACACACACACACAAAATGTAATCCCAACGAAAAGTAAATTGTATTTCAGAGCAGACTTGTTGATGTACGAATGTACATAGATACATACATATGTACGCATACACTTGAGTGTGGGCCAGGGCACCCTACATCGGCTATAGGGTACATCGGTTCGCTGACCAGAAGGATCTCTCTATAAAACGAATACAAATTCTTCTGAGATTCTGACTGCACCTCAACACCCATTTGAGGAAGCTCTCGGCAATCATTCTGGCCGCAAAGAAGGGGATTCCTTGCCACAAATGCCCAAACACATGCCCCCGCTTAAGCCACTGACAGTTGCTTAGGAAATGGGGAATGGTGGGGTGCACCTAAAACTAAGTCCTCATCACGGATATGAGCAAGACAATGACAAAGAACGACTGTATTAGATGGGAATTACTTCTAAGTAAAGACAGGAGCAGCCATAGCAAGTGCATGCCAAGCCATCTCTTCAGATTTCAGATTTTCCACAGCGATAAACCATCAGACATCTAAGGATAACAGAAAGCCCTTCCTATCAATAGAAACAGATGAGAAAATGTATTGGAAAACGTCCAAGATGTACAAGTACAAATAATATTTCACAACAGCTTCATATTCTGCATATTATCATACAAGAAAAGAGCTTCAAGAAGCATCACAAAATGCTCTCCAAACAATCATAGATGGTAAAACTTCGTTCCCATATTGGAGGATCCTGTCATATAAAGATTTCCCTTTTCCAAACAAATACGGGAATGGGACCTGACTCTGTAAATGTAAATGAGGACAAGGAACAGTTTTTCAAGTGTCTACACTGAGAAAAAACTGTTGCAACATTGAAAATGCAATTGGAAATTCGAAGAAAATCTTTATTTTCATTCTTTAAGTTTCCGTAATATCATTCCAATCGTATTCTGGGGACATAAAATGAAGATTGTAGAAAGCGAATTGGGAAACTGGCAGCAATTCCCCTTAGTGTAGTCGAAACCCCCCACCCACTTTTAAGGTTCTGCCGCTTGTCGCGCTCTCCATGGTCTCATCAGGACTAATGGAACATTTGCCGTGGCAAAGGCAGCAGCAGCAGCAGCACTCCGTCCGGCAGTTTGTCCGTTTTCACCGTCTCCGCTGCTACTCAAACCACTCCAAGCCCCAGCCCCCACCCCACAGTGGTTCTTCCGTTCACTTGATGTTTTCAGGAGCGGAGCTCACAAAGTCGATAAATATGTATACACATGTACATATGTATGTATATATAGGTACATGCATACATACATACATACAATACATGCACATCTATACACTGGATTCGCGTGTGGGCGAGTCGAGTCGCGAGTCGCAAGTTGAGTTGCTTGATTCGCTGTGGCAACCAAAGCCTGAGCAGCGCCTGTTCTTGCCTCCCGCCTCCCGACACCCAGCTCCCAGCTCCCAGCTCCCTGCCACAGCTCCGCTTCCTGCTACAGCTGCACATGTCAGACTCGAACTTTTAACAGAAAGACTGTGTCGTCTGCTTCCTGTGCCTGTGCCTGTGCCAGTGCCTTGCCTTCCCGTTTCTCTTTCTCCGGCTCTTGTGCTCTTCCTGCTCTTGCACTATCCGCTTGCCTAACGACCCACCAATGCTGTCCGCCTGCCCCATCACCATCAGCATCACCATCGCCCGCATCAACTCCATCCTCCATGTGTGCCCCATGCCAGCGAATTTCGAACCTTTGACAGTCTCCGATTTCTCTCTGCATCCAATAACAATGTGTTCGAGTGGTTCTTCTTCTTTGGTTGAGTTCATTTTTATTTAAAATGGGGCTTGACATCTACATACATCAGTCAGGGTTTATTAGAGACACTCCAAACCCACGGAGAAGCACTACAGAGCAAGAACCCGGAATCTTCCAGCACAAAAGACCAGTTGAAATGGAGAAGAATGAAATATCTACTAGCGGCCAGGCGACGCTTTCTTTTATTATTTGGTATCTGAATTTCAAGGTACGTGTGCCTCGACTCACTTCTACAATCGTAGTTCATATATAAAATCAAATACGAAAACATTTTCTAAGACTATATCTGACTATACTTCAAAATTTGAAACCTATCGAGGATGGAACCAAAAACTTAATAGAATCAATCGGAAGCGGAAAGCGGGAATTTCGAAATGTTAGTTGGAAATTTCGTTTTATTTTAGTTTTCCTCAGAAGCCAACTTCTCCTTACATATATACTCGTATATAGAGCGGGGGAAGGACATCTCGAGTGGTGATGGTGTGTCCTGTATGTCGCACACACATGCAAGGCTTTAAAAGGATTTTAGATCCTATTTTGCCAGAGCTGGAACCGTACAGGGGACGGGACGTCAGTCGGTTTGCCACCGCACAAATTTCCAAACTTTTTCCACACATGCACACACACACACACAGGCACACACGCATACACAGAAAGCAGAGCGAGCCAGAGGCGTACACAGGGAAATTTTCATTTGTGTGCGCATGTGTGTGTTTTTGTGATTGGAATTAAACTTTTGCACAGCTACAGACGCGCACATGTGCACTCGCAAAAAAAATCTGAAATTTGTGATCTTCAAAAGTATTTCCCAAGTCATTTTCGAGGACTACATAAACACTTGTCTTAAGGTTTTTCTCCGAGTGCACTTTGTACACTCACACACACACACACACACACACACGTATGTATCTACGAATCTCACTGCAGACAACAAAAGGTCTAATGGTAGAGAATGGGAAGATGGGAAGCTCTGTGTGTGTGTGTGTGTGTGTGTGGATGTGTGGGTTTGTGTGAAAGGACATAGACTTGGATGGACGTCGGAAAGGAACTTGCCCGTGGCTCCTTCATATATGGGAGTCACCCCACATCCGCATCCCCATCCATATCCCCATCCTCTTGCTCTCAACCCTTTTTGCTTCTACTTTTCGGGAAGTTTTCCCTCAAAGCTTTGTTGTCTTTAGTCCAGAGAGTGGGGGAGGTGAGGGACCGAAAGGAGAGAAAGGAACACATGTACATACATATATGTACGTACAATATGTATATGTGGATGGGAAAACTTGAAGATTTTCCCTGAAAACAGGAGCTTTTGTGACAGCTTGTGGTCTGCTTGCGACATTTGAACATTCATTTTATTTATTTCGCAACGTTAATTTCTCCAGAGCTGAAGGGCCTGAATGTTCAACCCGTTCACATACATAAATATAAAACCCAACCCTCCCCCCATTTCCAGTTTCATTTCGTTTCGAACCCCAAAATAGCCATATTCCCAATCTTATTCCCCCTTTCACAGAAGGGTCCAGCACTGCCAAATGGTGGACTATTTCTATTTCCATTTTGTATGGTCGGAGGAAATCAATAATCCCAGCGCACCTGATTCAATGCCGCAGAAGTCTCGCTTTGGTCATTTCGACCATAACTGTACAGTAACCCCCATCACAACCCCCTGGCACACACACACTGTGACACAAGATGTCCGCAGACATCCACAAAGCTCAGAGGAAGGAGCACCAGCTCCAGGAGAAGGTAAATGAAGCAACTCAGACGCATAAACAACTCCAGACGAGAGGAATCAGTGGACTATTTTCGGACGGTAATGGCCTAAAGGGGGGTTGGCGATGAAGCTGGAGGGTTAAGGGTAGTGACAAGACGGAATGAGATGGGATGGGACAGAGGTTTGGGGCTCATATTTTACCCTTACCGTAGGACCAAGGACATGGCCATCGATAGACTTCTGGGGTTCCAGGCTGTGGCTGTGGATGTGGCTGGAGGTGGAGGTGGAGCTGGGAGATAAGTAATAAATATTTTACGTCAGCCAGGAGTCCGGACTGCTTTGCCCCATAGAATCTTTACCAGCAATTTTCCCCTCCCCCTCATCGTCAACGATTTTCCTCCTCGTCACCGACCTTCCAACATCCCCCCCGTCCACTTCCTATAAACAAAGTTCGGCGTGTCCGAAGTTTTTGTGTGACGCGACCACGAAAAGCGGTAACAATAAATACAAGCCCTGTCATCCTTTACCCAACTCCTCCTCCAGTCCAGTCCAGGCTTTCTGTCTGTCCTTCCAGGCTGTCTGCTCCTGCTTCAGCTCCTGGTTGTGGTTGTGGTCGTGGTGGTGGTCCTGCGCATGGACAGTGCTAAAATTCGCCAAGTTAGCC
The DNA here is from genome assembly GCA_035041765.1 of Drosophila algonquin. Classification (NCBI taxonomy): domain Eukaryota; kingdom Metazoa; phylum Arthropoda; class Insecta; order Diptera; family Drosophilidae; genus Drosophila; species Drosophila algonquin. The sequence continues at coordinate 467,435 of JAWNKY010000339.1, read as the reverse complement.
CTCGGACTTTGGACTTTGGAGCAAAAATAGCAACTGAGAAGCCCAAACGCAGATTACGCTGCGGAAGGATGGGTGGTGGGGAGGCGACTGGGTCTCGAATTCGCCCTTGAATCATTTCAATTTGAAGTAAATTGACATTACATTGCTACGGGTGGCAGGCCCCCTCAGCCTGAGGCCAAAACTGAAACGAGACGGCCGGATGGCTGCGAGCCGGGGTGCTGGGGGCTGGGGGATGGGGGATGGGGGCTGGAAGATGGCTTGTGGAAACTCAATAACTATCAAGGTTCCGGCAGTAGGAAGGCAGGGTAAATGGCGAATCGAAGGCGAATGCTCTCGGCCACGGGCTAGCCACGCGTTGACGACTGACAGCCAGCCCCCTGGAAATAGTCTGGGAATCGGTCAGGAGGGTTGTCCAGGCAATGCGGATAAGGCGAAGCCCACTGGATGGATGGATGCTGATGGTGGAGTACGCTTCTTGGGGTGGCCAGACGCGACAACGACGCCATGCAGCAAACAAACAATCCCAAGCACAGACAGACTCACACCCACAGAGGCAATACCAGAGGCAGAACCAGAGCCATAAGCATTTCGATTCAACTTCAGTCCAGACACGCACACACCTACACTCTACGCTCTACAGAGCGAGAGCGGTAGAGGGATGGGGAGCGAGCACACAAATGCTTATTCAAAATGGCTGCCCAGACTAAGGACCTTTGTCCAGCAAAAGATTGTGATTTTTGGGAGGGGCAGACATGACACTGGACAAAGACCGTCATACCTGAAAGATTGGCTCAAATTTAAGGGAAAATGTGGAAAACTTAATAAAGATAGAAAGACATCTAGGAATTCGCCATATAGATAGTCATCTATTATATACATAGCTCGCAATAAATCAGAATCTCGGACTTGACTGATATGATTATATAGAGATGTACAGGAGGCTAGGACTTACTTCGGTCAACCATTTGTTACCACTTTCAGGATGGACAATAACTGTTAAATAGATAGATAGAAGACTAAGATACATGTCTGTACGAGCATATGTATCATATCTTTATAATATGAGTATGAGCTCCTTTGTATGGAACACCTTCACATCTAAAGATTTTGTATTACCAGGCAATAAACGGGTATAATTTTCCTTTTCGTCAGATCTCCAATGAAAGGCTACCAATTCCGAAACTATAATGAGATGCAGCTTAAAGGGTTCCTGAGATATTGACTCAAACTTCCAGCCAAAGAAAGAGCTAGTTTCTTTGGAAAATTATATTTTACTTCCAAATTAAAACTGGGACCTTTTGGAATCATTCTTCTGGAGCACTTCTTTTGTAAGCCCTTTGCTCCCTAATCTCTCGTTTGGTTAACATAATGGATACACTAAGACGGAATCCATGTTTCTGGCTTAGAACAGACCTGGCTGCTTGCAACATTACCCCCATCCCAATCCCATCCCAATCCCATCCCCTCCCAACCGAAGGAGAAGGGTTGCACAGCAATCTTTGGTTTCTTGATTAAAAAAGTAATTAGAAAACTAAATGAAAGTTTTACGCAATGGGAAAGCGTGTATGGTAGATGAAGGGCAGAGGAGTGGAGAGGAGAGGAGAATGTGGAGCTGTAAGTTTTTGGGAAAATGGGTAAATAATGTAAACTGAAAATGACTGTACATAGTTATTCACACCCGCACACATGCACGCACTCTCATATGGGAGTGTGGGTGAGCCTTTGTTCTGGAAGCCCATCTACATCCTCAACCTCGATGGATGGGGGTTTGGGGGGTGGGCGTGAAGGTGGAGGTGGAGGAGCAGCAGGACCATCGCGCCATCACTTCCATGCATCACCATCACCCCTTTCGTTTTTGGTGAGGAATGTGTCCTGTAGGGTTCACTACATAACCAAATGAACACCCACACAGACACACACACACACACACACGCACACATACACATACGTGTAAAAGAGGGTGTGTGTTTGTATTTCTCTTGTATAATGGCGCGGGGGTTGGGCTCGTTTCTCGGCTTTTGGGTTCGAGTTTGGGTTGGTCACATATGAATCCCGTGTGTGGTGCACGGTGGGTGGGTTGTGGATGTGTGGATGTGGTTCACATGCCAGGGCCAGAGCCAGTGGGAAGGGAAAGGAAAGGAAGGGTGGTGGCTATGTGTGTGCGGCACATACATATTCGCACGCTGATGCCACAGCCACGGCCTGCCACTGCTGCCACTGCCGCTTTCTGGCGCAATAAATGTTTTCGAATGTCATTTGCTGCAAAGATTGCGACCATTAATATGGAACGAAAGGATTTGTTTTAATTTTGTTGCCCGTAGCGAAACGAGTCTTACATACATATGGGTGATGGGTGTGTGTGTGTGTTGGGGGTATGGGAGGTTTTTGAACAATAGTTGTTGTTGCTGTGAATGAGTATGAGTGTGTGTGTGGGGATGGGTTGGAGTTGGTGTTCAAGTTGCAAACAATTTGGTGGCAACGTCTTTGCCATATGTGAAAATTACAAGCTCCAGAACAGGAGCCTGAGAAGCGAAAAACAGAGGCACACAGCCATCAACGGCCACAATTCATTTACACACGCACACACACACACACACAGCACACACAGACTCTGGTATGATGTATGCCCGGAATATATATAGAACTGGGATATATAGATACCGATATGTACAGATATATATGTGTGTACATGTGGGCTCACATATGTAAGTAGGTGGAGTTCGCTGGCTGCCTTAGATTGAGTAATTAAATGGCAAAAATTTTGAATTGCATCGCCCACATCCCATCAAAGTTAATTCCCACAATGGTTAGGATTGGTAACATTCTATATAAAGATTCACGGGAATAGAGAGAACTCACGGGATTGGATTGGGGATAGAGAACAGGCAAAAAATAACAGGGAATAGGATATAAGCCAACTATTTCCATCGATGCAAGGCGTGGCTTCTATTTCCCAAAATAAACCAATTCGAAGGGTGTTTGGGGCCCCTATTTCGGGGGCCATTCGAAGATGATGCCTTGTGGATATTCGTTTCGCATATGAAGACTACTTTAAAGTACTTTAAAAACAGGATATAGCAAGGAATATGTCCTAAAATTTTGATTAGAGATGGCTGTCTCTCTAAGCTTCTTCCACATTTATTAATCTATAAACAAATGTCTGAAAATATTGTTCATTAGCCCAAATACTACCTACTATACATATATTTAAAAAACTCCTCAGTCAATGGCCCTGGCAGCTAGCAATATTATGGCACGACTAGGTTAATATTAAATTATTATTATTATTATTATTTATTATACTGCGTTTGGTCTCTGCTCGCCGGATGGATTCGGGTGTTAAGTGCACTTCGGACAGACTATACTTTAAGCAAATAAAACAAACAAAACAAATGTAGATGTAGATGGCAAGAAGGAATCCGATAGTCGCGTCTGTAGGAGATTTTGAGTTCCTCGATGACCTCTCGACCTTCGGCAATGCATGGAACGAACCACCTCATTATTACACTCGATAGATCATTGAATTTATGTACTTTTGCATATTTGTGGTTATTTATTCGAAATTCCTGTTGATTCAACAGAAAATGTCTCTGAAGGGTTCTATTAATAAATATTAAATGTTTGCATTATCCAAAGGTTTCCTTAACATTCGAATATACAAGACGAATATACAAAGAAAGCTGAGCTTTTTACTCACGAATGTCAATGGATCATTACCCATGTCGACGCAACTTCCCAGCTTCCCTTCGGCAGCTGTAGAACAATATTAATTATATGCAAAAACCAATGAATTGAAGAATAATATTTTGCCGGACTTTCCTGGAATTATTCCAGGCTAAACATTAAATTAACATACGAAGGACCTGCATACTCCTATTTACATATATATCAAATATATACATTTATTTATTTGCTTGCACTTACACTTTTGGTACATGATTGTTCTTATTATATTTTGGCAGATACTTGAGTTAATCATATCCAAAGGTAACATAACATTCTAAGAATCGTATTTATGAAAATTCCATGGAATCCGTACACAGCACATACTCGTCCTCGTTCTCGTCCTCCTGCTCGTATGTATCCGAAATATTAATGGATCTTCTTAACATTTTCTATACGAAGAGGAGACAAGTGGAGCTCTAGAGTGTCCTGGGGATGTTTCTTTTCGGGCTTAAGATGTGGACGTTACCGCGGCAACGGCCTATGCCTCCCCTTTGCGTGCGTGCCTGCTGTCCCAGAACGGATATTTGCGTTGTCATATCAAAGTCCCATATGCCCCGTAAACGGCGTCGCAAAGTGTCATCAAGGCCTAGGGGCGAATCGGTTGATGCCATCAAATATAGCCATGCCCAAAACACACACATACACATACACACACGCTCTATCTGTGTGTGCTGTTGGCTCCATCCACTGGTATGGTGTTGTATATAGAGAGACTAACGGACGGACGGACGGACACATAAAGGCAAAGGAATAAACGAGATGTGATAATAAAATACAAAACCAATAAAGGAAAGAGCTCTTTTCACTTCACTTGCTTACCAAGAGTCGTTCGGGCACATCAACAGCCAGCCCCTTGCCCCAAGGAGCACAGCACCCATCCGCACACCACCAGCACCCCATATACACCCATCATCCCGGGCCTGCCCCTGCCCCTGCCACTGCCCCCTGACAGTTGGGTGCAAAGACTTCCGCCGCATGTCAAAAATTGAGAAAAGCCTACGGTTATTTCAATGAATTCATGGTTGTCGAACCATGGCCAGGAGCTCGAAAGAAGAAAGCCCTGCTATCCTCTAATACATGGACAGGGTTGGGGGGAGGGGAATGGGGAATGGGGAATGGGGAGTGGGTATGGCAGGCAGTGGATCATCATTTTTTATTTTCCGCCTGAGCCCCGGCAGCCGAGCAGCCGAGCAACCGAGCAACCGAATGTGGAAAAGTAAGTACCCAACTCGGCCAAATGCCAATGATGGTTGCCCTTGCCACACACCACCCACCAACCCACCGTCCTCCATCCACTACCACCTCTCTGCCACTTTCTCCCCACTCTCGCTCCCTTAAGTGTGTGTAAGTGTGTGTGTGTGTGTTACTTTTATTTTCGCTATCAGCCATTTAACAACATCAACAGCACCCACCCATCCACCCACACACACCCACGCACACACACACACTCTCTCCCATCACATTATTTCCTCACTTGCAAAAGATACATATTCATATGTCACCTCCGCCTCCACACTCCACACCCCACTCCCCCCACACCCAACCCTCAAGCATCCAAGCATCCGTTCGTCCGTCTGTCGTGCCACTGGGCTGTCCGTCCGTCAACTGTCAAGCTTAGTGATGCCTGCCAGGCTGTCAGGGATATAAACAACATTGTGTTTGCTTTTTTTAATAACCAGATCTACGGATGTCTAAAGCAAGTGGGTCTACGAGTAAATTGTTTCAGTTTCTAGAAATTGCAAACGAAAAAAGTGGCAACTAATGATTACCCTGTAATCCAGAAAGAGGCTGTCAACTAATTTCATTCGGCAAGAGAGAGGCTATGAATAAAAATGATATTTTCTATAAAAACAATTTCCATATTCCATTGGTAACGTGGATCATTTCTACTTTCAGGAAAGTAGTTTTTAAGTTCTATCAGATTATAGGATGAACAAAACTACATTCTGATTTTGATATTCTCAAATTACTTTCAGAAATTTCACGTTTTTGATGTTTAAAAAATAAATATATTTTGCCAAACAATAACTTTTCCATTCCCTAATCAAATGGAAGATATATGTGGTATATAAAGTGTTGTATGAGTTCATTAATAAATAGATTCCACCATACGATTCTCTCACGAAAGTGCTTAAGCCTTAGATGGGATCTTCAAGCAATGGTACTCTACCACGAGAGTCTGAGGAATAATATATTTAAGCTGGTTCGTTTTAATACCATTCGTATAGAGGCCTTAGAGTTGCATTTGGAAACATTAAAGTTCGATACATCTAAAAAAACGCTAGAATTGGCATTGTTTTCATGTCTTTCAATCTGAAACTGCATAAAGTAAACAAGAGAACTTTTACAATTATAAATTTCGAGTATGAATGTAAATAAAATGTACGTATATATTCCTGAATCACATACATAGAACTCTTAAGGCAGTCGCATGTAAAGATTTCTACTTTTTCCAGTTCTTCTAGTTATTCCTCTTCTCTTCTAGGAGTTCTTCTATGTAGAAATGATATTCCAAGGACTATTTCAGGGTATATCCTCCATCGTTTACCATGGCAGCCACTTACCCACCTGCCTACTTGTCTACCAGGTGCAGGCCTAGTGCCAAATTTCCAATCCCCCCACCCGATTTCCTTCCCAAAAAATTGGCACAACTGGTGGCTCCGGCCATTGGCACCCACTATACTTACCTCCCCCCACTTACCAGCCCTTCCCCACTCTCTACACCCCACACACCCCACTCCCTTTGAAGCGTTTGTCAGTTGCTGTTTGACCTGCCCCTCTTGCTCTCCTCTGCTCTGGTTTACCTTTCCCTCCCTTTTTTATCTGAAAGGGTGTTTACCTTTAACGCGTAGTGTACATGGATATGTCGGGTGTCGGGTGTCGGAGTGGGTGGTTCGGGCTGCTGTTTGGGTGGTGGGGTTGGTGGGTCGATGGGTTGCCCTGTCCGCTGCTAGCTGTTGCCTGGGCAGCATCTTTGGTACATTTTTGAATATATTATATATGCAAAGTATTCGTGAATTGGTTTTTTCGCTTATCCAACTGCCAATTTTCTATATTGTATGTGTAAGTGAGTGTCTATGTGTGTGTGTGTGTGTGTGTGTGTGTGTGTGTGTGCTTGAGCCGACTGTCGGAGTTATCTTATGGCAATTTCGCAAAGAGGGCGCTCCGGCAGCCAACTCACGGCCCATTTTGCACATCTTCCACCACACGACACGACACGACACCATACCAATACCAATACCAATCCACATGCCGCACGCCGCACCACCTTTAACTCCCACTTTAGCCTTCAGCCATCAGCCACCAACAACACCCACCCACTCAACCACTCAACCACCCACCCATGAAGCACGAACCCCTCTCCGCATCCCTCTTTTCACGTCAATATCGCCTGTTATTTAAAATGGGTTTCGTTTCTCAATGTTTCTGTTGTTGTTGTTGTTTCTTGGGTTATTGTTATGCTTACGCTTTGCAAAAAAACGAATAGCAAAAAAAATTTAACGACAAAGGGGCAAGGGGCATGGGGCATGACAGGGGGTGGGGGTGGAGGTGGAGGTGAGGTGGAACGCTCTAATCCCAAAAAAGAGAAAAAGGACTTGGTGCGGAAGCCAAAGATAACATTTTTGCACAATTCTCTGGTGTCATTTCCATGCACATGCCAATTGATGTGTTTTTACTTTCACCATCCCACCAGCCACCCTCTCCATACCCATCTCCATCTCTGTTCGTACTCTTAGCCTCATCCCCCTCGCCCCCTCTCTCACAGGCATGGCAACTGCCAACAACAGCGGGCAGAAGCAGAAGACTGAATGCTGAAGGCTGAAGAGCAGAAGCTGAAGATTAAGACCAGCCTGAGGTTCCGAAAACAACGCAATTCGAATACCCTACAAGGGAAATTCAAGCCAGAAATGGAGTAGGAGATTCACAAGGTCCCCCAAGTACATTGCCACGCAAAAGAGATATTTAGATACATAGTTACATTCTTGGATTAATGATAGATCCATCAATTGAACCTGAATCACAATTTCTGGCTTGAAAAATACAAATATGTGTCGAACTGAATGCCGAAACGTGTGTACCCCGGCAGCCGAGGCATACAAAGATTTACCTTTGCTGTCGATGTTGTAGCTTCGGCATGCCAAACCAACCAAATCGTCAGCATCAGCATCATCATCATCATCTCCTTCAGCATCTTCTCCAGCAACAAACAAATCCTAGCAAACAGCAGCAGCAGCACCACCACCCCAATCCACCCACGCAGGGGGGGTGACACCCCACACACAATTACAATTACAATCTGAACCACATTTATGCGTCCATTGCGGATTACTTTTCTTCTCGATAAAAACGCCAAGAAGAGAAGATGGGAGAAGCAGCAGCGGCAGCAGAAGCCCGGTAAATATAGAAAATCGATTACTCAATAACCCATGGCTGATGGGTCAAGTGAGCGAGAGAGAGAGAAAGAGAGAGGTTCAACCCATTTGGGTGCCATTCTTCGTGGGGTCCTTCGAGCGAAGGCAATCCTAATCGAATCCATCGACTACTTCACATATGCAACTCTGTGAACACAAACACAAACGCAAAGAGCGGAGGGTAGCGGAGGGGAGGCACTTGTGAGTAAATGAAAACTCAATTGATTTATGATACTTTTCAAGTGTACGACTGCTTTTCGCAGCGGCTCCTCTGCTGTTTGTAGCCACTCTCGAGTCACGTTTAGATTTATTACCTTTAACATTTTTGTGCGCTAACAAGTTTATTCTGGCCAAGAGAAGAGCAGAGAAGAGAAGAGAGGGGGTGTGGGGTGTGGTTGCGATAGGACCTCTGTTGATGTGTGCATACAAAGCGAGTGCATAAATGTTAACGAACTAACTAACCCACGGACTTCCCCTGCCCCTGCCCCTCCCCTGAAGGCGGATATGTATGTATATACATATATGCGAGGACAACTCTGTATATGTATGCAGACGTATGTGTGTGTGTGTGTGTGTGTGTGTGGTTCTTCGCTCTATGTCGTCCTCAATCACATGTCAAGCAACACGCTTTGCGGTGTTTCATTTTTGTGCTGGAGCCCCCAAAGAGAGACAGAGACTGTCATGGGGACAGTCAGCGGGCAAATACATACATATGAGATACACACACACATACACAGAGAGAAAGAGAGGAGAGAACAAAGAGTAAGGGGGTGGGCTAGAGGGGTTTGAGAACAGTAGTCGTATGTAATGGCAATCCTTATATGCCACGGCTTATACATACATACATACATATATACATATATGTACGGGCGTATATCCTACTGCTCTTTTGTCCTAGTTGGGTCCTCGCTAACCGCAGCCATCCAACCATCCAACCTCCCCCCGCGCACCACTCACGTTGCCCAAGCAAGGCCCAGTCCCAGTCCCTGTCCCTGTCCCCAGCATCAGACCCAATCCGAGACCCAGTCCCATGGCGCCAGAGCGACTCGAACGGAGGACAGTGCTGAGCATTCCTGTCGCTTCCACTCATGTAAGCAAAAATACTCGTAAGAGAAGAGAAAACAAAAAAGAAAACGACGTCCGCCGGCAAGGCCCAGGCCCAGGACCAGGACCAGACACACACACAGATGCCATTTGCAGCACCTGGATGGACGGGCGGCTGCCATTTCTTGCAAAAATATATCCAAGCCGAACTGAAGCAAAGCCCCAAGCCCATTGGCAGGCGTCAGGTGGCAGGTGGCACCCCCCCTATCGCAATGGAGATGGGAGCGTGAGACGGTGAATGGACATTTCTTGAGTGCTTTCGTGAGTGTCCTCTGTATGTCCTACCGTCCTACACACACACAAACACACACACATGGAAAGCAGAACCTCTCCTATATGTAGTATTATCTTCTACAGAACACCTGTCACCCCCTTCTGAGACAGCCCACCCCCTCCTCCAAGCTATCCTTTTCTCCTACAGCAATTCGTGAGTGGATCCGTGCTTCCAGTCGCCTGCTCTTGGCCATCGAACACGAGCACTGTCCTCTATGTGTCCTACCATCACACATGCCACTAGCTATCCCACCACCCACACACCACCCCTTTTTAGTGGATGGGTGGGTGTACGAGTATGTGGCAAGCATGGCGGGTGGGTAGGGGAATGGGAATGGGACAACTTTGAGTGCCAGACAGCGCGACCGGCAACAACAATGAGTGGGGATCTTTGGTAGGGAATGGGCATGATGGGGGCATGGGTTGAGTTGTCCGTGGCAGTATGTGAGTGGGTGGGTGGGTGGTGGTGGTGGTGATGGTGAGCAAATTGAGTGGGCGAGGAATTAAAATTTCAACATGACTGCCGCCATGATGCTTCGCTGGCCACACACACACTTGCTCACAGGGAACGAGAGAAAACATACACACATATACACAGCCACAGCCACATCCACATGTGTGTAGCATCTCATTTGCGGGGGCGGGGGTTGACAGTGGTGGCGCGGGGTGGATTTTTGGTATTTGCTGTCACACACACACACACACACATGCACAGGGATACAGCCACACGTACACCCACCCACACACAGGGGGCACACCTACATACATACAAGCATACACACACACACATATATGGGGGGATTATGTGCGTGTGTGAATGGGTCTACTTTCACAGTAAGTATCCAGTGAACCGTTAGGACGCTGGCTTCTGCCGGCAGCCATGATGTCTTTTGTGGCCATCAGGGATGTTCTGTGTGTGTGGGTGTGTGTGTGTGTGCTCTCCACCACTGCCCCATCTCCCAGCCCGTCGAATCACCCACAATCTCCAACCATTAGTTGTCTCCAGCTCTCCTTTTCGGTGAAGGCGGAATGGTGCGATAGGTGTGGGTGGTGTGGGTAATGTAGATGGTTTGCCCACGTCGATAGCTGGAATGTGTTTGTGTTTCCCTCCCGTCAGTGGTTCCCCCCTGGGGGCCATCCACTGTGTGTGTGTGTGCGCGTGTGTGTGTCGATATGCCAAAAAATTTAACTTTAAATTGATTGCATTTCTTTGTAGCTGCCACTGTTTCGTCCTCGCACACTCCACTCGTCCTGCGACAGCAAGATGATTACGATTACGCTGATGATGATGATGATGCGTGGCCAAGTTCATTTTATTTATTACCGCCTCGCCTCGACTGAGCAAACATTCACCAAATTCCGCATTCCTCCTCAAAGGTTACCCCTCCCTACCTCCGTCTTATAGGTACATACGAGCATGTAAGGACATCCATATGTATGTACATAGTAGTATTTCCTCGTGAGGCCATTCCTGGAGCCCTGAAACCAAACTATTCGCACGCTTTGTGTTGGATCAAACACATTCCATGCCTCAGCGTTTGGGGCAAATTGCATCTGAAGAATATGGCATAGAGGAATTCCATCTCCTCAACCCAAACAAAGAAAAGGGGAAGAACTATGCACGAGGAAATGGTATACGAAAGGAGGGAGGGAGGGAGGATATTATTATGTCAGAAATACCTTTGGGGGGAAACTCAGGGGCACAGTCTTTGCTGACAAACGAGATCTCTCATGAGAGATTTTCGCATTTTGAGAAACTTGAAATGAACTTGTTCTAAAGCTAAATACTCTTGTGAAAATCCGAGTAGATTGAGCTAGAGGGTGCCCTAGTATTACCCTATTTATGAGTATTGGACGGATAAAACATTGCGCCAGAATATTCCTGGATATTTTAAAGAAACGATATCAATGCTGAAACATCGCATTTCTGCATAGCTTTTGCTATTATGAACATCATATTAATTCCTTTGATATATTTGAATTATCTTCCATGTCTTCCATCCTTAAGATGTGCCAGCCGCTGCTCAAAAAGAGTTTCGCTTCTCAAATTATAATCTATAAATGCTAATCATCATTTATTGTTTGCCCAGTGACTCGCTATAAAACTGGATTATAATCCACATATTGTATTGCTCTATAATCCCTGTGATTCAGCAATATGAGACGCATACATTAATCAATTCCAGGAAATTACGGATCCAAGAATAACGAAACAAATATGCAAATTTTTCAAAATTAATAATAAATTTGCAATTTAAAAATATACAGACATTTGTTGTATTTGATTCAAACCCACAGCATTTCTTTCATTTATTGAATAGAATTCTGAACATTTTTGGAATCCTTTCCCAGGCATATCCTGGTACTGACAGGGTATCTCCTTCACGATTTCTGCAATATACTGAAGTTCATTTCAGTATATACTACTCGTAATGATGATGCAAATGTTTGGAAAATAGTCCAAGCTAATCCGTTCTGGGCCCAAAATTCCATGCAAATTACATTTGCGGTTGCATCTCCCGCTGAGATTGAGTGAAAGCCGCTGCATCCTCTCTATAGCGTGTCTGTCTGTGGCACAGACACGTGCAACGCGCAACGTGCAACGGTAGCCGTCGTGCCATCCAATTAATTATACGTGCGCAAATACCTTAATCCGCAGATTCGCAATCAAAATTCGAGAGTCGAGCCGATGCGCTGCCACTGCTGCCTCTGGTGCCCTGGAAAAAGATACAAAAGCCAACATTAATATGCAAACAACACACACACACACACACACACACACACACATACACATACAATATCGAGATAGGCAGGGGGGAGCAGATACATGAGGGTCTCATCAGTTGCTCTGTGGTTGAGGGAAGGGGTTCGAGGTTCGAGGGTCGAGGGTCATGCTCAGCAAGGGTCTCCGGTCCCATCTCCTTGGTGTCTACAGTCTGCAGCAGTCGGGCCTAACAAGGGCTATCCCCGTGATTTGGTCCTCTTCATTTGCGGTGGATTGGCCCAGCGGTTCAACCCTTTCCCACCTCACACTCACACTTACACTCACACAACTGCAAATGCCTGTCGAGGAGCGGCCTAATGATTGATTTGCTGGCATATGAAAACAGATTTTCGGTATAATAGGTTTCCCAGCGGAATTTGGAGTTAGAAAGTGCGAAGGACTATAGGAGACGGGAGATCTGTGGGAGGATCTGTGGATCTATGGACCTATATGATGGGATCTTAGGTGTTTCTCTGTTTCTGTAGATATTTTCATTTGGCTATAGGCTATAGGAATATAATGAATAAAGAACTATTAGATCATTTCTTTATATCTCCAACTCCACTGGGAACTGACTTAACTACGAAGGGAGTGCAACGAACGAAGGCCATTAAGGGATATACAAATATCAAGTCCCATCGCTAAGAACAACTAATTAAAACTGGATTAAGTTTCAAAAGAATATTTCGAATTATTTGGATTGGAGGATTGGAAGTTATAAATCAAAACAATACTAAAACAAACAGAAAATCAGAATTTTTGATATCCATAATATATCCGATAATATTGAGTAATATTTCCCCATAAAAAAATTAAAATAAAACGATTGCATTTTGCTGAAAAGTCTGTGTTTTTCACAGAATATTAGATCGTATATTCTTTTATTACAAAATCGGAGTAACAAGCTCTAAAATGTTGTGTGCAAAATGCAGAACTTTCCTGTGGCAGTGGCTGGATTCCGTTTCCGATCGCAGGATACGGATTCAAATTGCGAGCAGCGACAGTGACATATGTAGGTAGATAGATATAGAGAGACAGTGGCAGGTACAGATGCAGATACAGATACCCGATAACATAGTGTGCAGAGCCAATTTCGATACGCAATCAATAATTCTAATCAAGTGCGATTGGCAATAGTTGCCGCTGCGGCATAAAAATTGTGTGGCAGCATCATCCTTTGTTGCCCCGTGACTTTCCTCGCGAATCGCGACGTAGGGGCCCATAAATATCTATCAACTCTCCTGCTCTGTGTATCTGCGTATCTGTGTATCTCTGTGCGACATGACCGTAAAGAACATCGTCTGTCCATGGGGGTGCCACCTTTCCGAGTGAGCGCCGTGCCACTCGGCGGTGCAAAAAAAAGGGTAACGGCAAACGCCATCAAACTGCCATCGTTTCGGTATGTAAATCAACTTTCATTGTTCGACAGAATCACATTTGAATGCTTACAAAATAATAAATTATCAAACAAAAAAAAAAAACGCAGCATAAGGGCAGAGGCAGAGCAAAAAAATTGCAATTGCAAAAAAGAAAAAAAAAAGATATTGTGTTACCCCTAACCCCTGAGCACCCAGGAGGACACCACACACACACACACACCACCCCACCCCAACCCCCCAGCCCGAACAGAGGCCCAAAGTCCCGAACCGAACAGAACGGAACGGAACGGAAAACCCGAATCGAAGGACCATCCATCCCATGGCAGGAGCAATCAGAAATACGCATCCTGACATTTGCATGCTGCGCGCGGGCTTGTTTTAAGGGGAAGGTAAGCGGAAGGGGGGTTGACAAAGGGGTTGGGTAGGGTAGGGTACGAGTACGAGTACGAGTAGGGTAGGGTGTCGGGGTAAATGCCTAATGGAAATTTGACACACAAATCTCATATAAAACAAAAAAACCAAAAGAGTGAAGGAGAGTGAAATGCAAAATGCGCATTTGTATCTTTTGTGTCCGATGTATCTTCCTATCTATCTATATATCTATCTATCTGTTCATCCATCGATGCTGTCTATCCACGATCCGCCCGTTCGTCGTTCGTCGTTCGAGGGGATTGCGGCCAGGGCAACGCATAAATCGCAATGTTGCCAAAATGGGATAACAACCTCGGATAAACATGACACCCAACTGTCAATAGATATTTCGCGGTTGTTTCCATTATGTTGCACACGCGCTGCTCAGGATGTATCTGAGAATGGAAATGGGAATGGAAATGAGAATGGGTATGGAAACTGGGCTGGGGATGGGGATGGGTGTATGTGTGGCACAAATGGATGAGCATGCAGCTATTTGATTTATGTCAAAATTCAAACGAGCTACTCCTTTCAGTACCGAACCGATTCCCATTCCCATTCCCATCCCCCTGCCAATCCCCATCCATCCGTGTTATTTTATTCTCGGATCCGTTCGGTCTGTTCGGTTCATCGATGCTTTTTTTCCTTGTCTTCTGCTGGATGCTGCCGCCGGAGGAGGATGTACGCGGCGCACAGAGATTCTTATCATTAATCAGGGGCTTCGTCAATAAATGTCAGCCTTGTGAAATTTCAATTTCACACCGAAACAACCTCGACATTTACCAATTGACGAAATTGCCAATTGTATCGCGGCTATCGCGTGGATCCTATCGCGCGACGAAGCGGGAAGAATCGCACTCTCGAATTGACATCTTGATTGGGCCAAAGGACGCGGCAGTTCTACGGAAATGGTAATTCCTATGCAGTAAGTACTGGAAGATCTATAGAGAATTGTCATCGACTTACTATTTATTCATATTTACATGAGTAGCGGAGCATGAGACATCCATTGAATATGGAAATATATAGTATATTCTGTTGAGAAAATTTATTCCCACATTGATTGCGGGATAACAGACAGAAGGTAAGTCCTTGAGTGAGTTCATTCACCGTCCTATTCCAATTGCTATTTCTATGGCAAGCTGTTTTTCCAATTAATCATTTCAAAGCATATCTAAAATGAATGTAAATACAATTGAGGCACGGGCACTGGGCCACACCCTTTTGAACCAATACCAAGAAAAGCCAAAAGCTCACATGCATACATGCACACACATGAGAGAGTGGAGTCCTGGGTGGCCACATTATTGAACACATACGAGACAAGACGAAGCCCAACAATCGCCCCAGCCCCCAGCTCCCAACCCTCCACCCTTCACGGAAGCCACTAGGACGGAGGCTGCTAGCCACAATTGCGAACGGGGAACTGCGGCTGGGACTGGGACTGGGGTTGGGGTTGGGGCTTTGCAATTAGGAGGAGCCACGAAGTCCTTACCTCGTTCTCGTCCTCGTCCGCGTCCTCGCCTTGGCATCGTCCTCACATCGTCCTGGCGGCATCGGTCGTCGTCTAAGCAATGTACACTGCACAGAGAAGAACATGGGCCATCGCTATATACTCTTCGTACTCTTCGTACAGCTCGCACTTAACCATAAACTTTGGTCGCCAGCAACGCAGCTTCCAGTTAAATTACCACACATGCCACGCCCACATGCCTCGCCACCCGCAACCGCCCACTGCCCAATACATGTGCAAGAGTGTGCGTGTGTATGTGTGCCGCCAATTAAAAGCGGCATTAGAGCAGAGAAAGAGCTAGAGCCGAGGCTCTAGTGCCCCATGAAGATCCACCGAAAATTCCCCAAGAACACAAGTGGGTTTCGGAGTGGGATTTGAGTTTTTGGGGTCTGGGTTCTGGGTTCTGGGTTTTTCGGGGATTGGTGCTTGGGTGCTTGGGTGCTTGCTGTTTGGGGCTTGGGGCATATGCAGAATCTTCAAACCATAAATTTGCTGAACCGAGAACTTCAACACAACACAAAAGTTCCAACAGCAAAGGAGGCAGCAGGAGGAGGAGGTACCATGAGGCAGGGAGCAAGGGTTATCCACATCCGGCAGCACTCGCTAATGAATGCCCCAAATGGTTGGCACGGGGTGGCTCGCGGGGTGGCACGCGGGGTGACATGGGTAGGAGAATGGCAAGGTTGCCTGGTATACCAGGTGGCCTTCTCAAACTAGTATTTGAACATATCCCCCTCCCCCTTCCGCCCAGCTTGAAGGCAAAACAGTCACGATGCGTCCAATCGAAGGCAAGTTCTGAGCACGCCCTGAACGAGGGGAGACGGAGGGGGGTTCAGGGATTCATCCATAGATGAATGGATGGGTGAACACTCGTATGCATGGGTACATACTATATTTATGGTGCAGTTGTATTCAAACAATTGGATAGGTGAAATTACATATTATATTGTCGGGCAAAAATGGTGAAAGGTTATATGGGTAGGATGCTGAAAATATCATAAATAAGTAGAGAAAATGCATGGAGAATGCAAGGAAACCTTCGAAAACATTTGGAAACCTTTAGAGAATGCATCGAAAAGTCATAGAGAATATAAATAGAACTGTGGAAGTACCTATAGCAACCCCATAACCCCCCATAACTCCATGGAAAATATTGTAATTAATTTTTCCAAATGGCAAGAAGCTGGAATCTGGTACAACTATCATAGAAGATAATGTTCCTAAATATGTTCAACCTGAATAAAGCCGTTTAGGATCTTTTCCATGCAAGTTTTCAGGACCACTAGCATAATCCCTAAACGGAAAACTTGACAAATCTATAGCATCCAAAGGACCCAATCAATTCCATTGTTATGGAGTTATTATAGGCGATTCCCCAAGGATTGGTTGGTTACCCTCTGAGGACTCATATGATAAACAGCCGCCACCAACAGAAATTTCCATATACACGTACATATGTATATGGTATATGTGTTTTATGTGTGTATCGTGTATGTATATGCAATGCACGACTCTCCACCTGTCCTGCTGCCGAATGATTGATATGGCCACTGTCCGACTGTGGTTCGGGGACTGGATGGAACTCTGTACTCTGTTTGCAGCAGCAACCCTAATCCGTGTACACAGATACATTAGCCCATATACTCGTATGTATGCATATGTATGTATATACGGGATGCCAACCCCCTCTCCCACACACACAGAGGGCACTCCCATGAAAGCTTGAAATTGAAAAGATAAACTTTTGCAGGCCAAAAACAACTGACAGAAGAAACCCAACTGAACGGAACTGAATGGAGAAGAACGTCGCGGCATGGCACTGCATGGCACGTAACCCCAAACCAAAGGACACACCTGCTCCAAGCCTCCCAACGCCACCCCTTCGACTGCCACTTCTGGTGATGCTGTATATAAGACACACACACACACATATGTATGTATGAGAGGAGAGGAGAAGCCATGTATCCATCCATGGGTACTCGTATGTATTGATGCTGGCAATCGGTTTGGCGGGGCTCTGCGCGTGTGTTCCACTTGGGTTTTTGCAATGCCACTGATAACAATTCCACACACACACACACACACACACACACACAGACACAGACATGTGTGTGTGTATGTGTGCGGCACATGATAAATGACAATGGGGCAGGGACAGAAAGAGACAACAAGAGTAAAAGAGAGTGTATGAGAGGGAGAGAGAGAGAGAGAGAGTGATAGAGATAGAGAACGAAGAGTTGTCGGCCCCAACTACCCGACAGCTAAATCAACAGAGAAATCAACCCCCAACCAGAGCTACGACGAGGACGAGGACCAGGACCAGGACCAAACATTAATAAAACTTTGGCTGCCTGCGTCCCATGTCCTGCTTCTGCTTCTGCTCCTCCGGCTCCACCTCCACCTTCAACCCCCTTCACAGACACTAAACTGATACTCAATTATCCACACCCACCCACACACACACATATCCCTACACCCACACCCACATACACATACACATCCACACGTCGAAAGAGAGCAAGCGAGAGAGAGACAGTATGTACTGTCTCATATGTATTGTGTGTATGTGTTTTTGTGTGTCTGTGTGTGTGTATCCTAGCAGCCATTGCCATTGCCATCGCCATCGCACATCCTTAGGCTGGTGCCCGCCTCAACGGCCAGCCACTGTCTGAAGACTCCCGTGTGCATTTGGGGACCAGCCTAAATAATCTGTGGCTGCCACACAGTCACGTTAGACGCTGATTTTTGAGAGTTGCCCCACTTAAGACCCATGTGTGCACCTCCACATGTGTATGGGTGGGTGGTGTGGTGTGGGCTGGTTGGCTTAGCCATGTTTGGCTGCGCATGTTCCAAGTGTCTTGAGTGGGGAGGGGGAGGGAAGGCAGAGGACATACGTGACCAATGGAGTAATCCTCGACCAAATGCTCCAGCAATCCACGACGAACCTCACTCCTAATAAAAACAGAATCCAAAGACGGATACAACGTTTTGCAGGTAAGAAATCAAAGGAATTGGATGGAATTGTTTGGGATACGATTCATATTTAACAAACAGAATTTCCAAGAAATTGTAAGAGGCTGTGAGGGATTATATGGCATAGAATTTCATGCGAAATATTTAAGTTAAATAATAAACGATAGACAGGAAGCATATGAATCTGTCCACCAAGGAAATAAAATGTACAGGAATATACAGATGATAAAGAACTTTGGATGGGTTGGTATACAAAAGAGTATGGTAGAATAGAGTATGGGAGAATAAAATATGAAAGAGGAAAGTCAAGTTGAAGACTTTAAGTAGTTCGTAAATGGAATCACACAATAAAATATAAGCAGTAGCAAAAAAATATTTTATTCTATATAAAAAATCATTATTATTTGGATACTAATTGGATACTAATTGCCCAAAAGGAGGATACTTTGTGGAAAACTCCTCGCGAGCTGCTTGGAAATCCTTCAGCGTCAACCAAACGAGTTCCAGAAAAAGCTGAAAGAAATACGCAAAGAGGCAATAAAACTGTAAAACATACTAGAAATAGAAACTAAACAAAACAAAATATAAGGTGATATAGTCTATAGGATAAACATATTTCGGTAGGTATTACATACAAAATAATAATTTAAAACTGTGCAAAACTTTAGAGTACAAATAAAGATATTTTTGTATAATTTTCATCTTCATTTTTATCCAAAATTACACGTATTTTGGAAAACATCTTCCTATAGGATTGCTCCTTCTTCATGCCATAGTTATGAGCATAAAATCTCTGTTTATGGAAGATCCAACGCATTGAAAGGATTCCTTGAAAGTAATCCGTTTAAATCTCAACGACCTGCCACATGGTCTTGTGTTGCCCCGAGTGGCAGTGCCTTCCTCTTGATATCAATTATGAAACAGACACAGATTCAGCTCCGACAGTGTCCGTCCTGCCAGGATTACGAGTTACGGGCTCCAGGTTCCAGGGTCTCGTCTTATGTCTTACATCTCGCTCGCTGAGGCGCTTGCGGCGTGAGCTAAAACATCTGCCCCGGTTTCGGTTGCCTGCCCCCCGGCCTCGGGTCTGTTTTCGGGGTCTGGGTCGGGCTGGGTGTCCTTTCGGCTTGGTTTTGCTCCTGGGCTTGGGATTGGGATTGGGTTCAGAGTTCGCTTGGCAGCCGTATATGCAAATTGGATGGGCGCGCTTATATTTATGAAAAATATGATGCGTACATTCATTTTGTGTGTGTGTGTGTGTGTGTGTGTGAGTGAGTGCGTTGCTAAAAACTGGTGGCCAAGAGCAGGCCTATATACACACTCGTACACTCCATAATTGCGGCCAAAAAATTGTATGTAGAGCAGAGGTAGAGGGAGAGAGACCGCGCGGAGATAGGGGAGAGCGCTCTGGTCTGGTTCTGGTCTCTGGCACATGAGCCGCTTTCGGATCAGCGTTCGTCTCTCGTCTCGAGAAACATTATTCCAGGCAAACTGCAAACAATAACAATCATGCATAAAATATAAAATATACAAAAGGAAACAGGCAACAACGGGGGAGAGGAAAAAAGAATGAAGGAAGGAACAGATTGCCATCGCGCATACGCTGCGTTGGCTGTTGGTTGGAAAATTGAAAAGCGCTCGCAAGATAGACAAGACAGCATAGACATGGCACACACACACACATACACCCAAAGAGATGGCTTAGGACTTGCCTTTCGCCATATATTGGAGATGAGTCCGTGACACTAACACTATCTAAGGATTCAGGCAAGAGGAGATTGTAGTTCTGGTGAAATATGGAATCACATGGGCAGGGGAACAGGTTGGATGTTTCTAAAGCTTACTGGCATGTTCCCAACATCTTCAAGAATGATATCTTTAATCCATGAGAACCCTTAGAGAGTCATCTTTAACCTACTCCACCCATCCACTATGTATTATGTGATGCTACAAAGTGAGAGATCTAGAAATATTCTTCCAAATCACGAGCCATCGACTCACGTCTCACGCACATCCCTCGGATGAGTGTGGGTGCGGAGGGGGTGGTGGTCTCTGTGTATACAATGTGGATAGGATATATATTTTGCATACGCATACCTTTGCACACAAACAAACACTATTATCTAAGGCCATTATGCTCAGATTGATGTGCGTTCGAAGACATTGGCTGGAGTTGGAGTTAGGGGTGGGGAAGCCACTTGGTCGTCAGGTTAGGCCCCAAAAATGGGGTTGTACGTACAAGGTATATGCCCCCCGGCAGGCTGGCAGACAGAGCCAGAGCATATTGCATGCTTCGCTGACCCGATAAAATGTCTTCCTACCATCCACCCACCCACCGAAACCCATCAGACATCAGCAGCCTTTCCATCAGCCCATCCTGCTATCCATCGAGTGCCAGGTCCTCGAGTGCCTTTGATTTTTCTATTACGCTTTGGCTTTGGCAAATTGTGTACTGCCTGACTTGGTGCTTCACCTGGAACAACACCAACAAACAACAATCGTTATAATAAATGCAAAATATAATCAACAAAAGGATAGATAGGGATAGGCAAAGCACAAATCCGTGGGCCGCAGTTTTAGATACTCTTGCGGATCGATTGTTTGATTTTGATCGAATTCCCTGAAAAGCATAAAAGACTGCAGTATTCCCTACAATGGCATTAGATTGGTCAACCAAATATATGGCATTTTCCCATAGAAAGAGTATCCTGAGCAAAATTGGGCAGCTATGTATATGTGTAGAGGGTACTCCTGAAAGGGTACATTCACGCCCAAATCTAAATCAAATATCTCAAAGGGGTAGGAGACACTTTGATTTGCTTTCCATCCTTGAAGAAATTTTGTTTGCCAAATTAATTAACCAAAAATGTGACCCCGACACTTGGACATTCACAGAGGAGAGCAGAGCAGATTCTATCTGTCAGTCAGTCAGTTCTTTTCGGTTCAGTTCTGTTCGAAATTCAATCCACTTTCAGCCCTTTGATGAACCGATTCGAGTACTGGGCGTGACAACAGGCGGCTGGCCGGCGACCCCGGTCGGTTGCGACCCCCCTGTTCATATATAAATCAGGCTGGAAATTGCGCTGGACGAAGGCGAACGACCCTCTTCAAAATATTTAATACCACAAGTGACCCCTGTCCACCGCTGGCGTCCAGCAGCACGACCATTTCATCAAAATCAAAATCAAAACTTGCAACATCAACGGGGAGGAATCCAAAAAACAGAAGAACAGCAAACAGCAAAACAGTAGAACCCGAATGAACCAAAGTCCGAGTTCGCGCTAGAAGCCGAAGCCCAGGGAGAGGTCGAGGCCCAGGATAAGCCGGCAAATCGGGTTGACAACTTCCCCAGATGTCCGTGAATGCATACACATGTACATATGTATGGACGTTTGTATGGGTGTATGGGTGTATGGGTGTACGGGTATGTTTGCTTAGGGATAGGCCTCCATTGCTGCTGGATGGCAAAGGTTACGCGTGCGTCCAGTTCGTGCCCATCGGAGAAACCGCAACGGAACGGGGCAAACCACTCTCCTCGTGGGTCAGCGAGCTGTCGGCGCATGAGCCACCAAATGGGCGCGCCCAAAAGTCCACAATTTGAGTATGATTTATGGGCGAGCAATTGGTCAGAGGAATGATTAATCGATGCCACAAGTCCACTCCAAATACTTCGAATGCAAACGAAGAATATCAACAGGAAAATGCCTCGAGAATGAATGATAAATACAGCTCTATATGTATAAGAAAATATCAATTTAAATCCAGAAGAAAGGGAAAACAAGAAAACAGAAGGTTTAATATTTTTAGAAACACTTTCAAGCTGAAAGTGGAAGATATTCCAGAGAAAGAAGGAAACAAAGAATTTCAAAGAATTACCCCAAAAATTGTAAAGTAGAAGTTTGCGAAAAATTAAAATTTATGATGGGAATTTTTCTTATGAAAAACCTCAAAATGATTTTGGGAAATTTGTTTTTAATGAGTCCTAGAATAAGTCAGAAGTGTCTATAAGTATGTCGAAGAATTTATTTGGGAAGAACAGGAAGAGTTTTCTGAACCTTCATCAGCCAAAGTTTTGGGAAAAAAGAAATATACTGAAAGGGAAATACAGGAAAAGGAAGTTCCTTTTAATCGAACAAGAATAGATACAAATGTATGCGATATATCTATAAGTACTAAAGAAGCTGCTTTCATATCGAATTTCCACTGAACAAATATAATAAAATTGCAGCAAAATGAACAACAAAATATTTCAACAAATTGCTGCTAAAAATCAATCTTGCCGACGGCTTTACAGCATTCAAATCTCTCGCAGCATCAGATGAATGTTTTTCTCTGGTTTATGCCTCACAATTTAGGGGGAAACTTTACAAGGTTTAACTGTGAAGCAGTAGGGATATTTAGGATATCATTGAAGAACAATATAGAAACTATTAAATGGAAAATATATTATACTAATGGTCTGTTAGCAGCCTAATGCTTGTCCTAATGCTAATCCTCTCTCAGACAAGGATACGCTCAAACAGAAACAATAATTTCAATGTTCAACTTAAAGAGTTGCCCTCTTTGGAGGCCAAGGGACCAGACCCTGAAATGCTCTAGCAGATGCAGCCTGTAAATTTCCCTTTTGTTGCTGTTTACCCTACTACTCCTTGAATATTAAATGAAAAGCGCGAGAGAGAAAAAAAAAAGGAAAACGCGAGAAAAATACGAGTCACAATATGTGACAAGTGCAAGGTAAAAGTATACTACGCATATGTATGTACATGCATGTACATATGTATGTGTGTGTTAGAGTGTGTAAATGTGCATGCGTCTGTCTGCGTGTGTAAATAAGTATAGGTGCGACCTGGTAGCAACGACCTTTGCACACACAAAGAGACATGTGAATACTCTGTTATTTATTTTGAATATTTTATGAATATTATGCAAGTGCCTCCATTAACAGCAGAAACATTTCCTAGAAAAAAGAGACAGACAGAAATATATATAACATGTATTACATATGGGTTATGTGGGAAATTGTCTTTAGAATAAAGCAGTAAAAAGTCTCATTATATAGATTCTTTTTTTAGATGTTCTATCGCAGGCTTTAGTGCTGGGAAAATTAACCTTTAACTGATTTACATACAGATTATAATATAATTATAATATAAAATATCATATAATCCAGTTTTTTTTGCTCACTATTCAACCGATGAAAACTCTCTCTTTCTGGGCTGAAACAGTCGTTTCACACTTCACGACAAACAGATCTACATACATATATTCGACTTTAACTTTCATTTTCGCTTTTTCTTCGCGAAATGTATGTATAGTACTCTTTCGAATTTGAAGATTATCATGAAACTATCTATGGGATAACTATTCGCATATTTTAATTCATAGTTTATGCATTTTTAAAATTGCTGCGACCGGTTTATGCCGTTTTGTGGACATTTCAAGGCACTTCCATTAACGAGTTGATTAAAATTTCCATTTTCCATCCCATCGCATACCTGAAACCCATGGCAAACCAGTTTTTATCCCAATCCAATCCTTCAATTCCAATCTCTTTTACCCCGACCAACGAAGGATTTCAGAGCCAACAGTTTTTTGGTAAAACATTTCGCGGGGCATGCAACAGTTAAAAAGCTTAATATAAGTATGCAGAAAAGATGCAGAACGAAAAAAAAATAAAATAAAGGCTAGGCACGGTGGGCGTGGTGGGGGTGTGTGTCTGGGGCAGGTGCGAAATGCAGTGGCAAGTGTAAATGAGGCAAATTTCAAAGTCAAGTTTACACGCAGCAAATGCTTTTGTGCATCAACGCGCTCTGCCGCCACCCTGGGGACACCCCCGGGCCTCGTCCTTCTGCTGCAGATGCTGCAGATGCTGCTGCTGCTGCTGCTCCTTCTCCTAGACCTTCTCTTTCTCCTTCTCCTTCTGCCCCTAGTCTTGGCTCACGTTTTGGTCCAGGGCCAGGGCTTCTGTCTCGCTGTCTGCACACCTTTCTCAGTGTGCCGCTTCTCTCTTGCCTTCTCCCTTTTCGTGCTTTACTCTTTCACTCTTTCTCTCTGTTGCATGCACCAGTTGTGACTGCATAAGAAATGCTCGCCATTCACTACACCAAACGTCATTCTACTAGGTCCTAGGCTCTGGGAAAGTCTACCCGGGAGAAAGTTATTTCAAGGGAACAATATACGTAATCGCTTGCTATTCGGGAAAGTTAAGGGTCTGAAGATTCATTTCAACTGCGATACAAAACTGGAACATTTTGGATTTGTTTTATTCCATTAATAATTCTTACTTTTAAAAAGAATAAAAGTTAGTTTATGTTTAAAGTTGTATGAGTTTGTAGACTTACTTATATTCATTCTCCTTGATGCCTATATGTATGTCCAGCACTGTATAGACGCCTGAAAATTCGATGCGCTTTACTTTTTTTCGACAGCGACTTCTCTCGTGCCTTTTATTACACCACACCGCCCCCCCCTCCAACGCCACAGTGAGGCCCATCGACGGGTACATATACATATGTACATTTATGCACATGCATACATACATATATAGGCAAAAGAAGAGAGCGAAAAAAATGAGAATTTATAAAAAAGTAGGAATAAATGCAGTCTCTGGCAAGTCAAGGCCTAAATACCCTAACTATTTGAAAATTCTTAAGCATTTTTCAAATCAAACATCTAGAATCCTATTTGGATTGATATGGCACTGCTTTATTACTATACCTCTGACTGAAGGCCTTATTTCTCTGGCCATAATCACTAATTGTGCTATAGGATTATTCTTAGGCTTCAATTTTGTAACCAAAATAAATAAACATTACTAAATTTTCCGACGATTTCCCTGCCATATTGTGACTCACAGAGGAATGCTTCCGTCTCCATGAGAAATAGTGTACCTCCATGTCATTAAAGCACCTTCAGGATCATTTGTTGTATGAGAGGTTTAAAGTTTAATCACTGTACAAATGTTCCATAGGCGAGCGGACACAACGGAGACCATCCGTCATGAGTTTTGTACCTTCGATTGCCCGAAAATATATCAATTGTAGTTTTAATGAGTGTTTTCAAGTTTTCAATTTGAAGTCTATGTTTACGGCTTTGGAAGTAGACTCTGCTGTAAGTAGATTCTGCAAGATTACCCCCATCTAAACTGCATATTTGTAACTGAATTCAAAGGTCCTCTTTTTGAGCAAAAGCCGTAAAGCCCCTTTGGTAAGAGTATCTTTAGAAGAGCAGAAATAAAAATGCAAGAATTGTTCTAAATCGGATGCAAAGAAGGAAAAGTGAAAGTGTAAAGAGCAGAAAGCAAAGAAGGAGGAAAACAAAGAGTGAAAGATGGGCAGGTGGTGAGGGTTGGGTGGGGAGTGGTTTCTCGGGGCAAAAGGACGGGGCCTGACGACAAGTCAGGGAATTGGATTATGAGTTTGACAAGCGGCAAGGAGCAGGACACAAGAAAGGACATAGAAGAACTCATGAGAAGTTTCACAAGGAACGGTGGGGGGGTTGGGCAAGCACTGCATTCATAAAGACTCGTTTGTACATATGAATTTGCACATATGTACGTTAGAGTGCTGTAAGGTCTCCCACATATGCATGTATGTATGTACATATGTACATATGTATGTATGGCTGTGTGTAACCCCCATCTCCCCATTTGTCCACTGATGTGGCAAGTGATGTAAAAGCACCGAATCTTTCATTTGCCTGTCGTAATTAGTTGGGAGTCGTGTCCTGGCCAAGGATCTACGAACGGGTGAAAAAGGGATACATGCATACATACATACGTACGTGTAAATGCTGCCACACACGCACACATGCATCTGAACGTACGTCTGCGCGTGTGCGTGCGAATATGTACAACTGGCACGCACACACGCATGGAGTCCTGCGGGTCCTGCAAAATACATAAACGGCCACACATCGCACACATGATGCTCTCTTTCTCTCCCTCTTTCTCGCTATCCTTCTCTCTCTCGCTGGCATATCCTTTTCTGGCCCACATACATATACGACCGTTAACCGTTATCCATGTAAGATAGTGTGTGTGTGCATAGGGGTGAAACGACATCCGCGAGAGGATAAACTGAGGACATCATTCTGGGCGTGGCCTAAACTCCCGAAGAGTGCAAAAGAGAGAGAGAGAGAGTGTTGACTGCATTTCAAAAAAAGGAACAAGAAAAGGCTATGGGAATGCGTGTGTGAAGATTGCTAAGGCCTCCACCTTCAACCCCACGCTGCTGTTATCAAAACTATAAATAGTTCCACTGGTCGCTACTCTGTTTTTTTTTCGCAATGGTCACTATGGGCTCCATAAAGAAGGGCGGGTCAATTATTATCTGAAATAAAATTCAAAATAAGCTCTCACATGCAATGCACGCGCCATAAGTAAAAGCTTTTTACATTTAGAAAGCATTTCAAAAGCTTGAGCAGGCTCACGCAAAAAACGCTAGATGGCGCCAATCATCTATCGAAATCGTACATATCGAAATCAGCGCTGCTGCAACCGATCAGTTCTAGTGCTGGTCAACGCTATCGCGTAAACAAACAACGAAAAAGAAAAACGAAAAATTCCCATTAATGAAATTAGAATTCATGTGTTATGAATAAATACCTTGAGAATTTTAAAGGTAACACCAGAAAAGAGTTGTCAGTGAAGTGCACAAAATCATATATAGAGAAGAAGCCAAGCCATATGCAACGGATCAAAGTTTCTAACTAAAAAAGATAATCTGCATACGAAATTGTGAGGTGTTGTGCCGAAGGGGCTGGTAGCAGCAGGAGGAGGAGGAGGCAGAAACTAGTTTTGGAAAACGACAGCGGGGGGTGGGGGCAACGGCAGCGACAACGAGAACGACAGCGGCCCCAGAGGTGGCAGACATCAGCAGAACCAGAGCGCGGCAGCGGCTGGGGCAACGATAACAAGAACGACGCGAAAGGTAGTTAACGACTTGACAAGGGGAGCCGCCGCCGCAACAACAACAACAAAAACAAGCAATAACAAGAACAACAAAAACAACGTTGCGTGGCAGCCGAAAAGAGAAGGAAGTGAGAGAGACAGAGAGAGAGAGGAGAGGGCTGCAATGGTCAGAAGCTAAGAAACAAGAAACCGAGAACCGTGAGAGAGGAACAGGTTCTCTGCATCAGCATAAGCAACAGGCAGCAGTAGCAGCCGCAGCAGCATTAGGATCTGCATAAGGGGAAACAGAGATAAGATCAATTTGCAGAGAGACAGCCAGACAGACGCACGAGACACGATGCCACTGCTACTAAAACTGTTGATGATGCTCCTCCTGCTATTCCCGCTTCCAAATGCCAGGGCCATGCTCCTCGCCAGCAACAGTTCCACCTCCAGTGGCGGTGGCAGTGCCAGTGCCAGCTCCAGTTCCCCACCAGAGATGCCGCCGCCCCCACATTCCGGCAGTGCGAAACCATACGGATCG
Organism: Drosophila algonquin; assembly: GCA_035041765.1. Lineage (NCBI taxonomy): Eukaryota > Metazoa > Arthropoda > Insecta > Diptera > Drosophilidae > Drosophila > Drosophila algonquin. The sequence continues at coordinate 439,446 of JAWNKY010000339.1, read as the reverse complement.
AGATGTGCCGTGGGATCGGCTACAATGAGACCTCCATGCCCAATCTTGTGGGTCACGAGCTGCAAACGGATGTGGAGTACACGCTACAGACGTTCGCACCTCTGATCGAGTACGACTGCAGCTCCCAGCTGAAGCTATTCCTGTGCGCCGCCTACGTACCCATGTGCACACCCAAGGCGCCGGTGCACGCGATCGGCCCATGCCAGAGTCTGTGCGAGTCGGTGAGGATTCGTTGCCATCCCGTGCTGCAGGGATTCGGCTTCCCCTGGCCGAAGGCCCTCGACTGTGATCGTTTTCCCAGGGAGAACAACCACGAGACCATGTGCATGGAGGGGCCGGGCGAGATGCATTTGCCCATGCAGGAGCATGAGCTCTACGGACCGGTTGCTGGCGGTGGCAGCATCGGCGCTGGCGGAATGGGAGGCGGCAAACTGCCGCTGGACTGTTCGGGATTGGCCAAATCCCATCTGTATGTGAAGCTACCGCGTTCCGGTCGCTGTGCGCCGCTCTGCGAGGCTGATATCCTGTTCACGCCCAGCGAGAAGCATCTCTCCGAGATCTGGGTCTCCACCTGGGCCTATGCCGCCCTCGGCCTGGCCTTTGTAGCCACTCTGTGCCTCCTGGTCGGCGACGACAGCAAGCTGGCCAGCGCCAAGTGGTCGCGCCTGCTCACACCTTCGATCTGGTGCCACAACATGGTCACCATCGGCTGGACCGTACGTTTCATCGTTGGTCGCACGGGCACCGCCTGTGGCACTGATCCCCAGGCGCCCAACGAGTCCCTCCTCAGCGTCGATGGCCTGTCCAATGCGGCCTGTGCGAGTGTCTTCCTGCTGCGGTACTACTTCGGGATGGCTGCCTGTGCCTGGTAAGAATTTCTCCCCCGTAATTTCCGCCCAGTCCCCGACTCAAACCCCCGTGATCACCGTTTACAGGTGGGCCATCCTCTGTCTGGGCTGGCATCGTGATGTACGCCGCCATAGTCCCGACGCCAAGGGGCACGTGGCCATACCGTCCACCTACGGCGGCAGTCCCGTCAGCCAGGCGTCCCAAAGGATGGCAGCCAAGGCGAGTGCCCATCAGAATCTGGCGCAGAATAATTTCGTCTGCTTTGTGGCCTGGGGTCTGCCGGCCTTCCAAACGGCCGCCGTCATAGTGTTCCGCTATGTGGATGCCGACGAATTGCTGGGTAAGATTAGGATGCAGGCGAAATACACGAAGATTAAGGCTAATGTGTGTGATTCCTTTGCAGGCGCCTGCTTTGTGGGCAACCAGTCGGACAGGGCGCTGCAGGTGCTGGTGGCCACGCCCGTCTTTATCTACTGGACCTTTGGCTCGATGAATCTGATATCCGGCTACCTGGTGCACTGCCGCAACAAGGAGATCCTGCGCAACACCAACTCCCTGAGTCTCCAGCAGCAGCTGCAGCAGTTGAGTGCCCACAGCAGTTCGGGTATTGGGATCTTCCTGTTCATCTATGGGCTAGCCTGTGCCCTGCTGCTGCTGGCGGTGATCTATGAGTTTGCCAACATCGACATCTGGCTGGGTTCGGGGGAGACGAGCACGCCGCTGTGGCCCTTCCTGGTGCGCGCCTTCATGGAGCTGATGTTGGGAATTTGCTGCTTTGCCTGGGTCCTTGGTCCCAGCATATCCACCATGTACAAGCGCCAGATATCGATGCGTCCGCAAAAGCAGTCAGCCGCTGCAGCCCAACACCAGCAGCAGCTGCAGATGCACCATTTGGATGCCCAGAGTAGCTCTAGGGTATCGCATGCCGCCTGCAGCAGCACCGTTGTCTCCTATCATTCGGTGCGACCCTCGCATCAGTCGATGGCCAGTGCCCCGCTGCCCAGTCCCTACAAGCACAAGTCCCCCCCACCAGGAGCTGGCTCCATTTCGCTCAATCAAATATCCAACTACTCCCTAGGTCGCAGCAGCAGTTCGCATCGCCATCATCATCAGCCGCAGCAGCAGCAGCACCATCATCGTTACAGTCCGCAGCAACTGCAGCCACACCATCATCATCATCATCTACAGCAGAAGCACCAGCATCCTTCGTCCTCCCACCGCATGTATTATCCAGCGGGTGGCCAGAAGTACAGCCACCACGGCAACTACTATCCCCAAATGCATCGCTATGGGGATGAGACGCTGCTCTGAGCGACTCCTCAACTAATTTGAACTAAGTTATGGTTTGGAAATTGTTATATCAATGCGTCCCCCATTTAATGGATTCCACTGATTCTGCCTCGTGGATCATTCATTGAGTGCTAGTCAAAATCAATGCGTTTCGCCTTATCGCAATCCCTATTTGTTGTATGTACTGTGTATATGTCCCTCAATAACGATCCCATATTCCTGGTCTTGTTCCTATACCTGTTCCTCGTCCTTCCCCTGGGTGTTGTACTTAATTCTTAACCATTCTTGCCGTTCTTATGTATTTTTTTTTTATGGAGAAACAACGCCGCAACCAAATACTGTGATACGCATACGTTCATGTCCTCAAAAGCAGAGGCCCCGAGACTTTGCTGTGTCCTCCAACCTCTCTCCCTTCCTACCGCTCCATTTCTCGCTCGACCCACAAATCGAACCGAACACCGAACGAACCGAAAGTGTACTTAATGGGAACGCAATCGTATTAATGTGTAATGCTAGCATTAATTCCTAAACTGTATTCAGTGTGTGCCATTAGCTTTAAGAGGAATACAATACAAATATACATATATATTCGATATATTCGTATACTAACGATGGCTTTTTTTTCGTAGTAATCATATTTCTTTTATTATAACTTATTTGCTAGCGAATAAAGTGTGTCGAAAAGTTGGATATCATCGCGTTTTGGTTTTACCATTTTGTAAAAAGGAGTATCAAAATCCACTCTCTCTCCCGCTTTCTCTCTTTCTGAACCTTTTTCCACCTGATGAGCGAGCGAGCACCTACTATTGTCGGCCCTGCTGCTGGGGTTGGGGGGCCTCTGGCGACGTTGCCCCCTCGCTGCGTGTTGGGGCACACAGCACGATGGTCTCGTTGCGATTCATGTTGTTGTGATTGTTGTTCTGCGGCTGCCAATTGTTGTCAAGGTCCTCGTCGAGTTGAATTTTGGCCCTTTGGTAGTTCTCCATTTCGTGGGCATATTTGGTGCTTGTGATGCCCAGCAAGGAGGCCAGGCCACCGCCCACATAGTCGATGCCGGCTAAGAATTTATTGCCCACGCGGCTGGCCTTGTAGCGTAGGCGCGGCCCCAACGCCATTTCGCGCTGCAAAGGCAACAAAACAAATGAGAAATGAGTCACTTTGGTCGGAGTGTGGCAACATAAGGAAGAATGGAGCAAGGGAATGACGCACCTCGTCTAACTGGACCGTGTAGCACTTATCGGGGACATCCGCCTCTGCCTCGCTATCGCTGGATGAGGAGAGCTCCTCCATGACGCCGTCACTGAAGTACAGCATGCGTCGATTCGATTGCAGTTCAAGGGCGGAGACATTGTCGGTTTCGCTGATGCCGCCGCCTCCACCGCTTCCGGCACTGAAGCCATTTGTTGAAGCCACCGACATTCTAATGGTTAGTCCTTATTCTAATCCAAAAGTCACTTTAAATGATGATTATGATGAATACTTAGTGCGTTGAATGTCGCGTTCGGAGTGAGTTGTTGTGTGCGATGTCCGTTTGGATTTGAACACGGGGCGAGAGCCGCTGTTTTTGGTCATGAAAACACGTTACAGTCGCTTCACCAAATACAGCGAGGGGGGTAATGATGTCCTTGGGTTCGGGGCCGGCGACTCACAACCGCCTTGCATCGCGTGCCATGGAACATTCTCAGTGGTTTGCAAATCAATAAAACAAATGCCGCTCTCTGCTGCTGCTGCTTCTTCTTCTCTGGCTTCCCTCACAAATCAACAGCCAGACAGTGTGACCAAGTGCTGTCAGGCGTGGGAATACCGCTTGACCAGCGCGTACAATAACTTGGCATCTGCTAGAAATGTCCCATAAATACAAGAAATAAAATCAATTCCGTATGCATCTTGTAGGCCACAAAATAAGCATTCAACAAGTGTAAAAAAGTTTCATATTTCGCACGTAATTAATTTGATTTTTGACACTAGCAGCCCCTTCCATGGTATTTTGTATACTGCAACGCGACGATGCTACGCCTTGGTCACACCAAGCAGCTGATTGTAGTTTGTCTTCTTCACCCATTTGGATCGTCTACACAAAAAAAAAACAATTGCTTCCATTGCGAGGCAGCAAAGTTGCGTCCAATTATGGAGTCGCCAACATTTTATCCAGTGGCCAAGGGTAACGTCTCGAAAACGAATCCCATCCAGTGCCGCTATTGAAGGCCTCCCTCATTAGATTTTCAGGTCACAGGCATCTCGAGGAGTGGACGCGTACGCAAAAAGTCATCGAAACTGTTAGACTTCGAATCACCGGAGGAGGTTGAGAAGAAGGCAAGACGCAGCCAGGGCAGACCGCCAGCCCGATATCCAGGTCGAGGTCGCCCACCGAATGCCCTGAGGGAACGGGAGGCAGAACTGGAGCGGGCACTCGAACATGAAATGCTCTTTGATGATCACAATCTATCCGAGACAGAATTACACATACCCGCCCCGACAATGGGCATCGTGCTTATGAACTCCGACGACGAGCTGGACAACCTGGTGCAGGATCTGGTCGACGGCGTCGAAGCGGAGGCCAGCAACAACGAGTCTACCATGCGCCAGAGTCTCTACATGCGCGAAAAGACCAACAATCGCAAGGTACTCAAGGCTGGCAAAGTGGTCACCGGGAAGCCGTTTCGCAAGGACAAGGGCAAGACACGATACACAGCCTACAGCCTGTGGGCGCGAGAGATTCGCAAGCGAGACTTCCAAGATCTGGGTAAGTGCTCAAACCCCTATTGGGTGACATTGAAGTAAATCAATCCTCTAATATACAATTTTTGTATGTGTCGTTTAGACTTTTCCAATGTCGCCAGACGCCTCAGCGAGCTGTGGGCCAATGTTTCGAATAGGGAGAAGATTGCCTGGCGACGGAAGGCAAAGGTCCTGTCCACAAAGGCCCGGACACGCGAGAAGAACGGGCTTCCGCCCTTGCCCACAGCAAGCAATGGTACCACGGTCGCCACAGAGCCGCCAGTTCCCGAGGGGAACTTCGTCAACCGTGCAACGACAAGTCGCACCAGGAAACTGGCCGCTGATCGACTTGAGTCGGCGACTACTGCACCATCAACTCCGACGACGACGACAGTGAGCAGTGGACCGAGGCGCAACACAACCCGCAGCTGCAGAGGGCGTCTACCATCGGCTAACAATAGATCTTCGCCAGGGAAAAAGCCACCGGCCGCGCTGAACTCGCCCTCGGACACAGAGCTGTCGCCGGGAACGGGCACGGGAGGCCAGCGGGAATATCAGCTGCACTCGGAGAAATCCAATATCGGGGCCATCGATGCGGCGGCCCACTTAAAGCTGCTCGGCGAGAGCCTCACTGTGATCGGGGAGCGTCTCAAGAAGCACAACGGACACGTGGCCCTCTCGGGCAGCCTATCCGTGCTGCTGGACAGCCTGCTCTGCTCCATGGGGCCACTCCTCTGCATGACCACGCAGATACCGGGCCTGGAGAACAAGCCCCAGCTGCGCAAGAATCTGGCCAACACGCTGGACAACATTGCATACGTGATGCCAGGACTCTGAATGCGACACAAAAGCACACACACACACAACACACACAGTACACTTCCAGCCAACCAATCTTCCACACGGCCAACAACAGAACGTCAAGAATGGAGGGGGGAGATCTGTATCATCATGGACTGAGCTTCGAGGGAGGGTGTGGCAAACGGCAAAGTGTATACATATTTATGTAAATTAAGTATTAGATGATTATTTTAGGGTTAAAAGTTGAATGTGGAATATTTCATGGAATTCTGTCCACCTTCGTTGCTTCTCTCTCCTCGTAATGCCCCTTGCTACGCGAAGGGAATATTCCAGATTAAATCCAATCCAATCCAACAAAAAATGTAGTGTTTCCACCTTCCCATACATTTAATACTCGATTGAACATCTCATAGAACCGAGAAAGTGTATCTAAGTTATATTTGACAGCTTCTTTAGATTCGGTGTGCTAAGCAGATTGGACTACGATCCTTGATAACCTGAATAAATCAATTTTTCCTAATTTGAATATCAAATTGCTGAATTTTGTATGATCTAAAGCATAGGGCACCCTTTTTGTCTCGGAGAAATCTCGGTAGTAGATGGGGCAGAAATGTGAGCACCGCTGGTACAGATTAAATAATATAGACAGATATTTATTGCATTTGTAAAGCAGCATCCGCTGCCCGAGCGGAGCAGATGTAGTCCTGATCCAAGAGCCTTGGGTAGTAGGAGACAAGGTCTGTGGATTAGCGACGAAGGAGCACAAGCTTATTGTGGCTCAGAAAGAAGGTAAAATACGTACCTGCATTCTTGCAAGGAAGCACTTAAATATCTTTCTGCCCCACAACTTTAGCAATGGTGACAACACAGCGGCAAGCCTTGAACTACAAGGCTCCCAAATAAGGCTGATGTCGTCCTACATGGCTCATGAGGAAAGCGATCCTCCCGGTGACCTAGTTCGCAAGCTCACCAGAGATAGCGTAAGGTCGGATATAGGCCTTGTATTAGGCTGCGACGCCAACGCCCACCACACCCAATGGGGGAGTTCGGATACAAATGTAAGGGGTGAGTCATTATTCATCTTCATCCTAAACTCTAATCTTCTCATCTGCAATCGGGGCAATGATCCTACGTTCATAATTAAGAATAGACAAGAGATAATTGACCTAACATTAGTGTCTCACAGACTGTCAGACATAGTAAAGAACTGGAAAGTTCTGGGGCACCATTCCTTTTCGGACCACAGGTACATAGAGACTACACTATCTCTCGAGAGCCCAAAACCTACTGTCTTTGTTAACCCCAGAAAAGCTAACTGGGAGAAATATGTCACAGAAATGGAGGGACTACTTCCCCCCAAGGCACCAGCCTGCCTGAACACAGAGCATGATCTAAATCATCTAGTGGACAGGTTCACTAAAGCATGCAACACGGCCTTTACGGCTGCATGCCCATTAAACCAACATAAGGGGAAAAGAAACCCCCATGGTGGTCAAAACATATAGATATCCTACGGAAAAGCTGCAGGTCCCTCTTCAACAGGGCCAAAAGCGCTAACGAGGAAGAACACTGGGCAGATTATAAAAATAGTCTGGCCATATACAAAAAAAAAATCAGAAAGGCAAAAAGGGCCTCGTGGCAGACATTTTGTTCTGAAATCGAGGTAACGTCAGAAGCCGCAAGACTGCGCAAGATCCTCTCCAAAACGGCCCCCTCGGTGGGTTACCTAAAGAGAAGCGATGGTACGTGGACTAACTCCAGTGAGGAATCCCTACACATTCTACTCGACACTCATTTTCCAGGGTGCTCCATCAATGGACCGACTCACTTCCCTAGTGAGGGTTTGATCACCTCAATGGAGCTTATCTTCTCAAAACGGAACATAAACTGGGCAATAAACAGTTTCGATCCGTTCAAATCCCCTGGTCCGGACCAGATCATTCCGGCCCAATTGCAAAAAGTCGGACACTGCCATAAACTGGCTGCAATGTATCTTTAAGATGATACTGGTAGTGGGGAAAATACCACAAGCTTGGCTTAAGGCTAAAATAGTCTTCATCCCTAAAGCAGGTAAAGCTTCGCACTCTACACCAAAGGACTATAGACCAATCAGTCTATCATCCTTCCTTCTCAAAACTTTTGAGAGACTGGTCGGGCTACAATTGAGAAATACTATAAGTTCTCAATTGTTGTCAGGAGCACAACATGCTACCGGAAAGGAAAATCCACGGAAACGGCACTTCACGAAGTAATTTCGGGGATAGAGAAATAACTATACCTCAAAGTAAAAGTTGTAAAGTCGTGGCATACGCGGACGACGTGGCAATTATCTTATCGGGAAAATACCCTCTAACACTCTGCGAATTAATGAATACAAAGCTCGAGAGACTGTCTTGGAGTTAATCCCTCAAAGACGGAACTTGTGCTATTCACAAATAAACACAAGATTCCGTCTATGAACCTCCCCATGTTAAACGGATGCAGGCTCTCCTTTAGCGACAGTGCCAGTTACTTAGGGTTGGTAATTGATAGGAAGCCAAATTGGAACCTGAACACCAAAGACAGAGTGAAGAAGGCCACAACAGCCCTCTACACTTGCAAAAAAGCTATTGGCTTGAAATGGGGCATGAACCCAAGTATAGTCCAATGGATATATCTAGCGGTAGTTAGACCAATAATACTTTATGGAGTTACAGTGTGGTGGCCGGCCTTACGGACGATCACCAGACAACTTGACAAAGTTCAACGAACAGCCGCCCTTTGCATCAGCGGAGCTCTTCGCACCACTCCAAATGATGCGCTTGATGCCATTCTGTGCCTCCAAAGCCTAGCCCTTTCTGGAAAAGAAAGGGCACAGATGGCAGCAATACGTCTGAAAGACTCCGACCAATGGGCTCCACAGCACACAGGTCACTCTTCAATATTAAACAGCAGTTCCGTTCCCACTAAATCGGACTACTGTGTCCCAAGGAATACACATACACCCCTCTCGACGCAATTATCCCCCACAGAGACGAGTGGAGTGAGGGACCCCAGGCCCAAGAGGGGCCCTAAACATCTTCACAGATGGGTCAAAGCTGGACAACAGGGTCGGAGGAGAAATATACTCCGAACAGCTAAACATCAGGCACTCCTTTAGGCTCCCTGATCACTGCAGCGTCTTCCAAGCGGAGGTTATTGCAATCAAGGAAGCCCAAAACTGCCATCAGGAAAATACCGCCATGGTAAACTGTGTAAACATCTACAGTGATAGCCAAGCTGCAATCAAATCGCTAAATGCGATCTCCGCAAACTCGGCCACCGTGGCAGATTGCCGCAAATCTCTTCACGAGACACAATTTGCTATCAGCCTCATATGGGTTCCGGGCCACCGGGACATCGAGGGCAACTGTATTGCAGACGAGCTGGCCAGACATGGCACTACAATCCCCCTTCTCCAAGACAAGGAGGATACTCGTATGCAGATGGCCACATGTAGGCTAATAATAAAAGAGCAATATAAGCAACTAACAGACAACAACTGGCAATCAGCTCCGCGTTGTCGAATAACTCGGCAAAAATGGCCGACCATAGACAGGAAGCGCACCTCTGAGCTATGCAAGCTCGGCAGACGAAGGTGCAGCGCAGTCCAACGCTCCCTAACGGGACACTGGCTAATAGGTACCCACGCTAATAGACTGGGCGCCCCATTCAATGACTTTTGCCGTAGCTGCAGAGACGAGGAGGAGGAGGAGGAGGAAACGGTGGAACGGTGGAACGGTGCTCTTGCCCGGCTCTCAGCAGGAGAAGGCTACAGCACTTGGGCTCGCCCTTCATAGCAGACATTTCGGCAATGTCCACCATATGTCCCAGGAAGATAGCTAGCTTCATAAGAGCTGCAGGCTGGGACAACTGTTGACCTTAGGTCTCTCAATGCGAGAAGGGGGAGATTCCCCGCGGTATGACAACGGCCTAGGTGTGCTGGGCTCCCAGTGAGTCTGGCAGCCGCTGTAACCAAACCTAACCTAACCTATTGCATTTGAAAGTATAAAGGATAATTTCAAAGTATATGATTCAATGCATGAATCATTTTCACCTATTTTCCTCTAATTAAGAACTTGGGTAACACCTTCCCATAGAAATATCCTTAGATCTCAACACGTTGGCATCAGCAAACGACCGACCACATGCTGTTGTGTTGCTCGAGAGGCATCTCATCTCGATATGAATTATGCAACAGACACTCACCCAGAACCAGGAGTCCAGAATTTACTGTGCAAATTTATATGGAATAGGCTTGGATATGAAAGTTTTCAATAAAATAATAAAGTATAGGATAATTTAGACATCTTTATATAGTTTGTAAATGGAACCACAAAATATATATATTCTATAAAAACAAAACAACAGGCTGAAAGGAATCAGAATTGGTTGAGTCTTAAAGATATTCTGATAGTACTAGAGTCAGAATATAAACAAACGAAATTTTGGAAATCACAAAAAAAATTATGGAGTTCTTTCTTACACATCGAGCTCGAACTAAATATCCAGCAAATATCTTTATGGCTTCACGGGCTCACAAAAATGTCTTGTATAATGATACAATTAGCTTTATTTTTATTTTAATATGTATATTTGTACCTTTATTCCGCAGCCATAATTTTTACGCGCTAAAATTTGATTTTCGATCTGCTTTTTGTTGTTGTTACTAGTGGTATTGATAGGCAGAAAAATATTAACAGAGTTATGTTAACAGAGTTCCGATAATTGATCGGGACCAGCTGTTTTTAAAATGTTAAAAACGTACGTATGGCCGTATTTGCTGTTATAAGATTATATCGTATGACCGTACTTGAAGAGAGAGAAGGAAGAAGAAGCAAAACGAGGGGCGTGAAAATAAAAATTGAAGAGAGTGATAAGATTCGCTCGAAATTATTTAATTACTAACAGATTAAGCAAGCCCAAAGCCGTGTCCACTGAAACCACACTCAGAGCTAGCCACCAAACAAGTGCACAAGATCCCTGCTTCACGATGAGCCACCAGCCAGCGAGTAAAAGGAAGAAACCCGCAGAACTGGAGTTGTGCTGCGGCTGGCGGGACTGCCAGGAAATCTGCAATGGCGAATGGAACCTAAACACCCACGTATCCGAGCACCTGCAGGGTATGCCGCCGAGAAGCAGAACACTGAGCATGAATGCAGATGGAACGATTGCGTCTTCCGGACGAACTGTCCGGTGGAGTTCGAGCGTCACTCGTACTATCACGGCTACTACACCCAACTGCTGCTCCAGGGCAAGCTCGAGTGCGACCTGCATCCGGAGATACCCACCTGCTGTGGCCCCGCCCGCATGGCGGACAAGCTGCCGGATCTCAAGCAGAACTTCCACTGCGGCTGGATGGACTGCAAGCGTGAGTTTATATCAATTGTGGAGTTCCAGGACCACATCGTCAAGCACGCCCTCTTCGAGTACGACATTCAGAAGACGCCCGACGATGAGCGGCCCAAGACGCAGTGCAACTGGAATCTCTGCTACAAGCAGATGGATAACAAGTATCGCCTCATCGAGCATATCAGCACCCATTCGAACAAGAAGCTCGTGGCCTGTTTCCACTGCGGTGAGGTCTTTCGCACCAAGACGACGCTTTTCGATCACTTGCGTCGCCAGCCGGATAACAACAGTGAGTCCCAGAGTCCACTCTCCTGTACCGCTGCCCCACAATTGCTAATCCACTGCTTTCGTTCTTCGTTGCAGCGAACAGTTTTCAGTGCGCCCAGTGCTTCAAGTTCTTCGCCACGCAGAAACTGCTCCGGAGCCATGTGCTGCGGCACATCAATGGCTTCAAGTGCACTATGTGTGACATGACGTGCAGCTCGGCCAGCGGCCTATCGACTCACATCCGGTACCGCCACTTAAAGGACAAGCCCCTGAAGTGCAACGAGTGCGAGAAGCGATGCGTGCGCCAGTGTGATCTGATCAAGCATGTGGAGATCGTACACAACAAGACAGTGCACCACTGCGAGCACCCGGACTGCCAGTACTCGGTGCGGACATACGAACAGATGCGGCGGGTAAGCAAATGCATTCTATCCCCCAATCTATCTCACCCTTCCCTTTACAGCACTTCCTGGAGGTGCATGGCAACAATCCTATTGTGTATGCCTGCCATTGCTGCGAACGGTTCTTCAAGAGCGGCAAATCTCTGTCATTGCATTTGATGCAGAAGCACGGCTTCCGCCTACCATCAGGCCACAAGCGCTTCACATACCGCTTAGACGAGAACGGCTTCTATCGGCTGGAGACGACGCGCCTCGAGAGTATGGAGGTAACGGAACAGATCCTCGCTCCGAAGTCGCATGCCCCCATCCAAGACGGGACTGACGTGAAGCCGTCGACGGGCAGCTGCTACGAGATTGTGGACCCAACGAACACCGAATTCGGTCGCATCATTGTTTCCAACGATCCGGACGAAGCCCAACTCGTGGGCGAGGTCATCATATCGCTCCCGACCCTCACTGACGAGCCCTAAACGCACCACAAAATAATTTGTAAAACTCATCACGCTATGCAAGGGCTGTTCTCCATTGTCACAACATACCCCATCCCCATAGATAGCTAAGGATTTTACATATATCGTGCTACTTGTGCTACTCCCTTCACGTTCTTAGGCCTAAGTTCAATGTCAAGTGTCCCCTCCAAGCTTTTATTAACCGTCTCTCTGATCTCGTGCCCCGGCACAAAACCACAAACTCAAATCCAGGAAGATCTTAGCAAGCAGATCTTTCAGCAAAGGATATGCCATGTCCATTGCTGCATAATCATCTCACCTCTAGACGGAATGGAGAGTCTGTGCGTCCGCATGCCTGTGCTTACACTGAGTAAGATTCCCATCTTAACTCGCATTTTAATCGATTAGGCGTACATTTAATTTTTGACTGTCTTCAGTGGCGTCGTTGCATGTCTTTACGTATTAAGCTATGTATAAAAAAAACCAATAAAATTATATCAAGCCAAGGATATAACAAGGCCAAATACCAGCAAATATTGCGAGGTGTGTGTTGTTTATTTTCTTCTGTTTTTTAAGTAGAAAATGTCTAAATAGTTTAGTTTCCCTGTTCACAGAACCTATAAATGGCTTCTTTTGGTCTGGTCAACAACTCCTGCAACTAGGGGGAATGAGCGAAATACGTGTGAAAGTAGAGAGCCTAGTCCTAAGAATATACGAGGAGGCTGATCTCTTTCGGCTGAGATTATTCCGAGCCGGTCTCTAGCACACACAAAACATTGAATTTGTTCATTTTCTGGCGCCTTTTTCTAGTTTGTTTTTTTCGGTGGAAATTACCATTGTGAGGTTATGTGAAATCACTTGAAAAAAATTAAACACATCGTTTTGTTGTACGGTTTTTATATTGGTTTTTTAATATTGAGAAGCTTAGACGACTCGACTCCATTTCAAATAGAATATTGTTGGTTTGCTCATGTCACGAAAACAAAAAAAAACACATCGCGGGACGCGTTCCTTTGGAGTTTACTTGGCATGGGTCTGAGCCTTCCTCAGCTGGGTGAGAATGTTGGACAGCTCCTCACGCTTCCTCTTGGCACGGATGTGTGTGCCCAGGCGGCGCTTCAGGAACTTCAGAGCGCGCTTGTCCTTGGACACCTTCAGCAACTCCATGGTGCGCTTCTCGTAGGGGGCATGGCCCACCACTTCGCGGACCAGGTCGCGCATGAACTTGGTGTGACGGGTTTGGATCTGTAACCGATGGACCGGGGGGATACGGGACATTAGTCAATGTAAACAAATGGCGGGCATAAACAATAATTGCAGTGCCGGGGGAATACTTACGTTCTTCAAGCGAGATCCACGCAGACCCTTCACCTTCTTGTCTCCGGTGTACTTGACATTCTTGACTTTGGTGGTCTTGTGGCCTTTGTTGAGGCCAATGCACAGCTCGTAGCGGACAGCCATCTTCACTGAAACAAACAACAAAACAACACAAATTAAATAAACATTTCTTTCCAGCTTTGTTTTAATTGATTCGAGAAAAATAGTCCGTTGATAAACTGAATTTACATGTTAACTCGGCACTCAAGTTACAATTTGCACAAACAATTCGCGGATGTCCACTATTTTTGTAGAATAATACGCTGGTCGACCTACCTCAGTTGCTGTCAAAAGGTGGAAAGAGAGAAAAAGCCAACCGGATGCAATATTGCTGCTGACGCTAGAGCTGCCATACTTTTTGCGACTGTCAAAAGAAAGGGATTCGATATTTTCGAAGATATCGCTGAATTCGGCGGGATATTTCGTTTGTTATTGAATGTTAAACAATAAATACACCATTTCCTACAATCAAATATGATTCCCAAGTATTTACGAGTAAATCTGCAAGTTCAAAGCAATAAACCAATAGCAATATGACCTATTATTATGCGCATGTGAATGGCAAATATATGTGTTCTATAATTGAGTTATAATTTAATTCAAAGAGAGAGTAAAGTCTCTGCAGAGCAGAAAATTCCATGAATTATCGTTGAATTTTTTAAATACATTCTTTTGTGATCACTAATTTCCATCATAGTGGCAGCGTCTACTCCAGAGATGTATTTTAAACAGAAAGCCGATTACTAATTTCTATCATAGTGGCAGCCTTTACTTCAGAGATGTATTTGAAACCGATAGCCGATATACATTTCAATCGATGCCACTGCAACCCTTAATATCCATGTGTTGCCATTCCAGCTTGATTACCAAACTCTCACACGTTTTGGAAATTTGTGAAAACAATTGAAGTGCAATTTATCAAAAGACTTTTTAATACAATTTTTTTAAATAACCCATTTTATTCGATAAGTGAAAAGTTTTCTGTTTTAGACAAGCCGTAGGGCTCTTCGGCTTGTGTTTGCGTAGATGGCAACACTATATACGCCGGCCATGTTATGATATGTAAAAGGTGGACGTCGACACGTGTTTAGTTCGTGCAGCTTCTGTGTGTGCTGAAAAAGAACAGTGAAAATAACAAGATAAAAACGCATAAAATACGCGAAAAGCAAACAAAGCCACTGACAAATAAAACAATATAATTTACCACAACGGTTACAAAAGGTAAGACTAAATTTTGAGCATGCGGAACATAACCTCGTCCAAAAGTGTTGCCAAAACAGAAACACACAGGCAAGAGTCGCTGGGGAACGAAAGAAAAATGGTGTCATGTTGCTTCGTGCCATCCTCCGCACGCACAAAATCCGTTCGATTAATGCGTAGTGGTAGAAACTATTCCAGATATTCTCTTTTTTTTTCTGATGAATTTTTGTTTGTGTGCAATCCCAGGCCAAACTCAATCGAGATCCTGCTTGGCAGAGTCGTGGCTGTGGCTGTTATATGTGTGTGTGTGAGTTGGTAGTGGTGCTCCGGCGAAATGTCGGTGTTCCATGACAGTGCCGGAAAATTGAAACAATAGTTAAACTATTGAGCCATTTCATGGGGCTCCTTTGGGGCCCAGTTAAATATTGTTGTCCAACGATTACACAATGGATAGCTAGTATTCTGCCCATACATATCTACATACTATTCGGCATACATAAGCCCGAATGTATATACATGTATGCATGTGTGTAGGTGTGAACTAATGTCGAGTGAGATATATGTACGTGCGTGTGTGAGTCATTCCAAATGATGTGTGTGTAGAAAATGCCTTTGTTAGTTTTCCTTAGCTGAGTCGCTTTCACCGCCGCCGCCGCCCCGCATCAGTCGTTTGATAACAACAATGCAGGAGTAAGGGCGATGATGCCACACCCCCAATCTTCGGCGCTGCAATGTCAGAATATACCGCTATTATACAACCCAACCGTTGATAGGCGAGAAGGAGCAACAGTGTATAGTTCGCTCGCTCTCTCACTCACTCTCTATCTTTCTCCTCCTTTTCGGTACAACCTGAACCATATGATCGGAAACCACGTTGCCAAGATTATAACGGCGTGTGTGTGTATGTGTTGCACCTGGTTGTTGTTTTGGTGCGTGCGTTCCTATGCTCTGCGGAGATGTGTGTGAGTGTGTGTGTGTTCGTGTATTAATAGTCTTCGCATGTTGGCTCGCTCATTCGCTCATCCGCTCTCCTTTTAAAGTTGCGCGAGTTTTGGATTGATAAGAATGAGGAAGGGAATTTCATTGTGCTCAAGCTCAAGCTGTTTGTGGCCTGGCTTGATGCTGGTTTCTTTTGGCTATTTCAAAGTTGGCTAAATCAAATTTCGAAAGATCTGCAGTACCCGTGGAGGTGGATGCCATGCAAGTTCAAAGTCACAAAGCACTAACGCCGAAGCTGGCAAAACATGTTTGTTTGCATGCCACACACGAACGCAAGCATACCCCCCACACACACACACACTCACACACACACGCACACCCAGAAATGGAACGGCGTTCCACACATCTTCATACATATGCATGTTTATATGTGTGCCATATGCAAATTGGTGTGTATGTGTGTGTAAACATTTGATTATTCGAAAAAATTCCCGTCACCCGGTTTATTACAATTGGGAAATGCTCAGCTGCCATGCCCTTCCATAGGCATTTTATGGCCCCACTCTGCTCAGCCGAACTCAGCTCAGCTCCGTCTGTCTGCTTCGCAACTGGCTCCCCCCCCACTCGCTCTTGCTCTCTCGCTCGCTCTCTGGCGCTTGATATTGCGCTGCTTTGTTGTTTGGCGTTTAATTTGTGATTGGGCGATTAGCCTTATCAGCTGTCTACACAGTGTGGCCGAGGACCTTTGGGCCTACACGCACACAAACTCATATTCAGACCCAAACACTGTGACGAAACGTGGGCAAGCTTGGCACAGTGCGACGCAAAGCATTGGAATGCGATGAATTAAATGTTTTCTTGAACTCAAATGCAGAGATATGTATGTACATTTGGATCCTACAGTAGCACATGCATTCAAGGAAACCAGTTGTTTGTCAAATATGATTATGGTTAGTTATTAACTGAGAACGCCTTCGTGCCAAAATGTTTGTCATTTAAATAATTAAAAAATGGCAATCGTATATCCACACATTCCACCCTTCAATTTGTCCCACTGTACCGCACTCATTAGAAACCGTTGACAAAATTTGAATGTGAGAGGACACTTTTTTTGGCCCAAAAGAGCAAATCATTCTCTCGCTCTTTTGCTGAGGGTGTGTGGGTGGGAAGGGGCGCTAAAAAAACTCTTGTGACCACGCATCCGTCGACAGCTATGGATGCACAGAGTGAGAGGTGGGGTGAGGGGAGGGGAGGGAGAAAGTGGGGACGCAAGTGGAAAGACAAACCCCATCCGAAATGCCAATTAGATGGCGGGTAAGATAGTTTCCCTTCGTATATCGAGCAGTCGATATCATAATCTCTCCCCAAACGTAACGCGTTCGAAACGAAACAAGTCGCCGCCGGCATTTCGAACTCGAATTCGCACGACAAATGCAACAAACGATAATAAATAATAAACGGCATAGCAAACCGGAGAATAAGGAGTAGAATCAAATAAAAAAAGAAGAAACTCCAAATCAAAACGAATTTTCTTGTAACCCAAACGATTAACGAAATCTCCCAATCCCCCCCCCTCCGATCCCACCAACCGCCGCCACACGCCACGACACCCTTTATTCGAAGCCAACGGAGCAGAGCAGCTGCCGATAGCGATAGTGTGTGATATCAATACGAGCTGTTGTTCGATTTAGCCATTGATCGGTTTTGGTAATTGCTCAATCGATACGTTTTTCTTTTTGTTTTTGAATGCGCCAGGGGTTGAGGGACGGTAGGGGTGGTGTGGTATGCCCAACCACCGCATAACTTTTTTCTTCATTGTGTTTTTTTTTTTAGTTTGTTTTGTAATGATTTCATAACATTTGCCGTAAACGTAACGGCTTGTTCTTTTCGTTTCGTTTCGTTTCGTCGCCTTGCCTTTCGTTTCTCTTTGGCTCGTTTTTTCTTGTTTCTTGTTCGTTCTTGCGCATGCGCTCTGACGCTCTCTCGATCTTTTGGGGCTCCCTCTCGCTCTTTCTCCCTCCCACCTTCTATGCCAAGTATGTGTGTTGCTCTCACTCTCCCCCCCAACCAATATGTCAAGTGTGTGTGTGTGTGTGTTGTTGTGGGGTCTTCCGCGTGGCATTCAAATTTGCTTTGCACCAATATCGCCCTCTCTCTCACTCTCTCACTCTTTCTCTCTTTGCCTGTGTGCTTCTGGCTCTTTCGTTATAGTATTTGCTCGGCGCGTCGCTCGAAATTGTTGTCTATAATTATGTATTTTATTTGTTGCTATAAATACACGCAAAAGTTCACAAAAGAAAAAGCCAAAAACACACACATGGACTGCAGGTCTCGTGATGCTCGACAAAACGCGAAAGAACCTTATTTGTTTTTAGATTTATCTACAGCAAAAATATGCAGCATAGGAAAGAAAGGTTGGCAGATATACGCAGGGAATTGTAATTAAATTTAATTCCGTTTCCGTACCGATTATCTGTCGTTGATGCCCAATCCTGTCTTGGCGGTGCGTAATTATGTAACCGCAGGGCATTCACATATCGATAGGTCGATCATCGACTTATCGGTTTCTTCTATGCTTTGCAAGCACATTCAAATGTTACAGTCTATGGAGGGAACCTTTTATTTCACTTTTAATTGATAGAAACAGAAACTTTGTACCAAAATTACGCGCAGACAAAGCGGCGGGATGGTTATCTTTGAATGTTTAAAAGCATCCACTAAGACCGCATCTTAAACGGATTGTCTTTACCTCGTTGCAGAGCCTTCAATATTCAGCGAAAATGGTATCCGGTCGTCCACTACTCTACTTGTCACTGCCCGGTGTAGCATTTATCCTGGGCGTCTTTTGGTTCCGACGTAGAAATAAAAATCGTTTAGACAAGCCCGACGACGAGGACAAAAACACCAAGAAGTCGTCGGGTGGCGTCGTCTCCCCTGTGGAGTCGCGCACTGCCAATGGCAGCCTACAGAATGGTAAGCTCCCGACGAGCTTTCTGCTGCAGCAGGCAACCAAATCGATGAATATCAACGGCACAGATGCCACAGAGAATGGCAATGGTAGCGGCAGCGATGAGAAGGATAGTCCCAACACAATGCTGTACGGAAAGTCGGCTCCTATCAAGATACAGAGCAATGGACGGACTCCGCCGGGTGTGCAGCAGCAGATTGACTCAGAGATGCTCAAGTCAAAGATACAGGATGCCGAGCACAAGAAGCTCTGCTCGATTGATGAGGACTTTGAGAATCTGTCGTCGCCGCGCGATCTGCCCGATTCGGTGAACACGCGCGTCTCCTTCTACAATCGCAAGGCAAACAGCAAGGTCGTCGAGCCGGTGGTGATCAAGGCCACACGCACCCCAAAGATATCGCCAGAGAACTCGTTCCTTGAGGCTACTTACACGAAGGAGTGCGAGCAGAACAACAATTGCCAGCCAGGCGTCAGCAAGAAGGTGGCGGTGGAGGAGCTGAAATCCAAGCCCAAGCCTAAGTCCAATACCAATGCCAAGGAGGCTGCTGTTGTTGGCCACCGCAACTGTGATACACAGACAGAGATCAAGGAGACAGATAATAATGGTAACCAGAAGCGCAATGTGGATGCGGCCAGTCCCTCGCTCAGCATTTGCAGCGTTCAGTCCGGTGACTCTGGCAAGGGCTCTAGTCTGCCCCGCTCGGAGGCGACACGTGTCAAGGTCAGCTACGAGTTTGTCTTCCCCGTCAGCCTGATCGGCCAGCTGTACGGCCGCAAGCGGGCCTTCATCAACCAGATCAAGGCCAAGACCCAGGCGAGTGTGATGCTCAGCAAGAACCCATGCACCAATAAGCTGCGCATTTGCGTTGTCGAAGGCACGGAGAGCGAGATCGATGCCGCTTTGGCCATGATCCGTCAGCGTCTGCCGGTCAAGCGGTATCCCAACTTTACAATGCAACGCATCCACTTTGCGCTTCCACAAACCATAGTTCCTCTATCGGCACAAAGCCTCTCCAATCTACAAGTGAGTAATGTCGCTTTTGCATCCATTCCCCCAAGCTGGTTTCTAATCTTTTCACTTTCGCTTGCAGCTTAAACTCTTTGAGGGCATCAACAATGATGTGGTAGTCAGTGCCGTGATCTCGGGATCGCATCTGTTTGTCAATCATCCGCTGCATCCCTCGCATCCAGCACTGCCAATGCTGCAGAAGCAGTTGTTCGACAGTTACTCCGAAATGGAGGCGCCTCTGCTTCCGGGCGTTGAGATCAGTGCCGTTTGCGTGCTGCCCGTCAACGGGGTCTGGTATCGCGTGCAAATCGTCGATATCGATGAGGACGATGAAGCGCGTTGTGTAGTTAAATTCCTTGATTTCGGTGGCTACATGAACGTTAACCTCTCCGTGCTCCGCCAGATTCGCACTGATTTCATGGTTGTACCCTTCCAGGCAACAGAATGCATCCTGTCCAACATCGAGCCCATTAGTAAGTCCCAGCATGAACTGTGGTATATCCTATATGATAAATTATATTCCTCTTTCCACTACAGACGGTACCACCTGGTCTCTGGAGGCGACCGATGTCCTCAGCAAACTAACCAAAGGCATTGTCTTGCAAGCACAAGTCGCCGGCTACAATAGTCACAACATACCAGAAATCTATTTATTTGCTTCCCTAGGCCCCAATGTAAGTATTGTATTGCTCTCTTGGAGAGAGAGCACGCGCGTATCTATCCGGACATCAGTCAGAGAGAGATGGCACACATCATAGAGCAGAAATCCAAGGAGAAATTGAGATTTTACAATTTACAAAGGCAGTTGCCAGCTTTCTATTTCAACTGCCTTTCTGATTGTCGAATGCACTACTTTATGTTTGTTTGACACCATCTGTTTTTCTCTCGACTTTTCCAGAATGTAATCTTTCTCAATAAGGAACTGGTCGCCAGAAATCTCGCGAAATGGGTGGAGATGCGTGACTAACCAAAAGCCCTACCGAACAACAATTTACGCTAGTACCAACAACTGCTCCTATCTGCAACAGACACAAACAACAGAAACACTTTAACAGCAAAGTAAAAAAGGTCAATACCCAGTCCAAAAGCAAAAATCAAGCGCTTGGAGGAGTCTTGTGGCTCCGGAGGTGGCGGCGGCGATGGCGGAGGCGGCCAAACCGAAGGCAGGATATTGCTAAGGATTGCGGATGAACTGATGGCAGAGATGCAGATGCCACCGCCACAATTGTGTGCTACCCCGCCCGCCCCCTCCATGAATCAAAACAAAAACAAACAAAAAACGTTAGTTAAGATTTGTAGACTGCGACTGAGCCTAGCAAAAGAGAGCCCTCTCTAATCATACACCATATTATCCATTTAAACACCCCCATATATATCCCCTCCCCCACACACACACATACACACACACGCATATATGTATAAGACACCTAACTAACACACAAAAAAACATACACGTGCACATATATGTATACATACACTCGTGCATATATATGTATATGTGAGAGGCACACACCGTTTGTCTGCCGCCACATTGTGTTTTTGACTGCCGCCGTCTGCCGCCTTGCATGCCAAAAACACAAAAAACAAACAAAGAAATGGACACCAAACCGCGGAAGACAGAACTGTTGTAGGATTTATGCAGAGGGAACAATCAATCAATTCAGACACCAAAATACATCAATGAATCAGTCAGTCAGTCAGCAGAGAGGCAGAAAGGCAGAGAGGCAGCTGTGAAAGCAGACGAACCGCTTAAGATATTACCATACTCAGTTGTAAGTAGGTCTACTATTTTTAGTGTAAATAGTTCTTTTTATAAATTTAATAACGAAATGCAGAAACACACACAAAAATATACAAAAAAACAAAAAAGAAACCACAAAGAAACTAAAGTCCTAAGCCCAATATCAAATAAAGCGTTCGTTCATCTGAGGATCCGAAAAAAAGGTAAAAATCAGATTCGGAGATAGCGGGAGAGAGAGGAGATATTCGTAATTGTACATACAGATAAGCTTAGGAATGAAAGTATATAGTATATTATATATTAAAATTGATTGTAATATCTAGTATCATCTCCGGTTTTTGATCGTTCCGATACGTTTTTATATGTGTATGAATTATGTTGTTTTTATTCATATATATTTAAACAAAAAGTCGAACCATAAAGAGTACAATATTACTTTGAAGAAATAAATTGCGAAACAAACAAAATCCCCCGAGCAAACAATAGAGAGAGTTTGAGAGAATGCTCAAGTCGAATGCGAAATACTTAATCTGCTGTGACCCCCTCCCGATCCGCCTCCTCTTCACCCACACACCCCACCACAAGCGCCGCAAAATGCCTGAAGAAAAAGATAACAAATGATGACAGAAAAGATTGTAACTCGTTAACAGAATCAATATATTTATATGCGTGTGTGCCATTGTTAGTCAACAAATTAAAACAAAAAACAACCAACAGAAACTAAAACAGAAAATATAAAACCTAAAACCAAGAACTAGATCAGAAAGATTAATGTGGAATTATAGTAGAAGAAGAGAGCTGTGGAAAGGGAGCGAGGAGAGTTGTTCCTCCTACTCTCCGCCCGCGCCCCGCCCAGCATGTGCAAAAATAATGTAAATACAATCACAAACAAAAGCAATTTAGTAAAAAGCCAATTATGCAATGCAGAGACAAGAGAGAAACGCGTAAGCAAAAGCAAAAAGCAATAATTGTTGATAAAAAAACAAAACAAAAAATAAACTGCAAATAGTGCTGCCACAAAAGAGAACTAAGCTAAACTAAAAAAAAAGAGTGAAACCTCAATTGCCTTTCTTTCTGAAATTCATTTTGCGAATGCAGGAAAGATTCAAAACAAAGCAAAAGAAAACAAAGAAACAAACTATTCATAGAATGACTTGACAAGGAATAAAAGTAAAACAAAATCGCTTAAAATGTTACAAATTCTGGGTGTTTTTTGAGACCAGAGACAGAAGAAGCTTTAGGAAGTCTTATTCCAAGTACAGCACAACACACACGATCCTCCCAGAGCCCAATCAACCCTCCCCCCAAAACGATCCCCCAGTACACAAAATTAATAATATTACACCGAACCCACAACACACCCAAACACACACACACACAAAACAATACAAAAACAAAAAGCATGTTATACATATTTATTTTGGATGCGATAAAGAGAAAACTTAAATTTTAATGTATACAATGAAAAAGTGAAGAGAGAGAGAGAGAGAGGAGAGAAACAAAATCAATATATAAATACAAAATATATTTAAAACAACAAAAAACAACAGAAAAATGCTTAATAGTCGTCGTCATGGTTCTTCTCATTGTCGTCATCGTCATCGTAATGTCCAAAAAGGGCAGAAATAAATAATTTAGTTTATAAAACGTACAAGTGATGATCGTATATATAAATATATATCTATATCTATATCCTGCTGTATCTATATATCTGTATCCACATTTATATAACCGGGATTCTTACGATTCTCTGCGGCGATTTTAAAGACTTGGCGTGTTATTCTTCTTCTACGATAGTTTATACAACAATTATTATTACTATGATTATTGCTCCATCATTATCATTATCATAATGACTTATTTTTATTATTATTATTATTATCATTATTATACAATTTTTTTCCTGTTTGTTTTTAGATCTTTCGTGTGTAATTAATTAACATTAATTTGCTAATTTAAAATAATTCATTCGTACTGTTCGTTCGTCCCCCCCCCTTCCCCTAACCACTCTTTGTTATGCCTCCCACCACAACTGCTACAGTGGAAAATTTAAATTTTCCACAGAATCAATTTTAGCTAGAAATTCAATTCAAATTACAAATTATCATTTTGGTTATTTCTTGTTCGATTTCAAATGTAGATTTTGTCACTTGTACAATTTTTGATAAACTTATTAAATGATGTACTGTACTGATTGATAAGCTGATAACTGACGTAGCGATAGAGCATCGTGATTGAAGAGCACACATACCCGCAAAAACCCGAAGCTAACCTTCTTTTTGGATAGAGTCGTAGAGTCCGTAGAGTCCTACCCGAACGATCATCGTGTGTGTGCGCGGTTCTGCTTCCCCTATTTATACCCAGTTATACCCTTTATTATTATTTTTTTTCCTATCTAGTAATGCTGAGAGGAGGAGTGACGATAGATACGAATAAGAATTAATTTATAGACGCATTCAAGTGAGAATAATTTACAAATCTAGTTATTAACTAAATATAATGCAAGTACATTAAATAAAATATTATTGAAAAGTAAACAAATCTTGTGTTGTGGAATTGGTTTCTGGAATGGGCTCTGATTGATATCATTTTCATCTTACGGAGAGGTAAGGATACACATCTAATACTTAATTCCCGAAGAGGAATATCTTTCAATAAGTCTAATTCAATGGGAAGACTACAGATACATATATACATACATATATGTACATAGAAGACTGTAAAAGTACTTGTAACCCCATCGACTTGCCCTATTTTGGAAATCCAGCAATGGATTGTAAAAGCTAAGTCATCAGTCTTTTTTCAATGGAAGTCAGTGTGTCATATCTTATCCACGTCGAAAGCGATGCCAATTACGATATTTTTATGATATTATATTATCTCACTCACAAACATATTGTACGTACGCGTTTATAAAGATTATACCGGATCCGTTGCGAACGGATTCACCAGTTCCATGGAGCAACTTAAATAAAAAGTCGTATAATCTACGTACATCTATATCTGCCAGCCCTATACCGATATCGGTATTGCCTAAGAACTGATGAGTGATTGTACGTGCAATTTTGGTATCGAGGAGAGCGTGTGGGCGTCATAGTACCCAGAGTCCATGAACAAGAAAGTGCGCATTCCCCTCGATGGCACTATGGCACGATGGATAGCCATGCTATAAACTAGAGGACCGCTGATCAGGCGCGCTGGATCGTAAATGTTTGTGGCCGGACACATTCATTGACCAATGAATCGAATTCAACTGTATTTATTATCGATTACTTGTGGGCCAGCAGTCCCACAAGTCCAATTAGTGATGTCTGGACTTCTTTTGATTTCTCATTTTCTGGCGGTCATCGGGTGGTGGTACTGGTACTGGTACTGGTCTGGTCTGGTATTGGTAGTGAAGAACCTACTTAATCTCTATGGGTACCCGAAAATCGTTTGTCATGGTCATGGTTTTGGGCTTCGGGGTCTGGATCGGGAAGTGAGTTTTACTGCGTTGACGTCTGTGTCTGAGTCTGCGCCTTTGGTGAGGTATTTACTACAGCAGTGCCTTCGAATGGTTTTTAATTGAACCGCTTACCTCTTTGGGTTTTTATCGGAGTTTTGGATGTTTCATTCGTAGCGCCCTACAGTGAGCACTGGCTATGGTATTTGCCTGGGAAAACTCGTATCATTTCCGGAACAGATCTACCCCAATAAAAAAGCACATCCCATCCCCATCCCCATCCCTACTCCATGGAAAGTTAGCACGCGACAATCGAGGCGACCCGAAGAGTATACTTGTATCTGTATTTGTATCTGTATCTGATGCCACGACGAGCACACGATCACAATGTATTTCCCCCGCCATCTGCTCACGGGAATGGGCATGCGAATGCGAATGGCTGTGCGAGTGTGAGTGTGAGTGAGAGTGTGAGTGAGTGAGTATCTGTGTGTGAATAATTTCACGCTTTTTACCTGTTGGCGCTGCTGCTGCCTGACTGGGCTTTGAGCGCCGCTGCCTGTCGAAACGCTGCTTGTACTTTGGCAGTTCTTAAAGCGGCAAGCGCACGGAGCATTCTCAGTTCTAGCCGTGGCATTCGCGGCACCACAACCACAATCCCAACCTCTCCAACCATCCAAAGCCAGTAACCATAATCACAAAAACAGAACCAGAGCCAAGGGCTGAGATCGGTTCGCCCATGAAATGTGCTTAATTACCAATTGCAATTAACAGTTTCAAGTGCACAGAGAACGTCATAAGAACGAGTCGCTGTTTAAACGTTGGCCATAACCACCACAAGCCGGAGCTTTAAAATGGAATTGAAAGGTGTTCCTCAGCAGAATGGTACCAGCAATGGTACGAGTACAGGTGCTGCAGGAGCAGCAGAAGGAGAATCAACGCCGCCAGCTACAGCAACAGCAGCAGCAGCAGCAGAAACCACAACAGAAGTAAGTGGAGAACCAACCCTCCTACCCATCCCCCCTCTGGGTGGAACCCCTCGTGCAACACTCCATAAAAAAATCACGGGGCAAAGAGCTAATGAAATTAGTTTCAAGTGCAGTGTGGGGGCACCACTTGAGTGTGGAGTGGCGGGCATAAGTGGATGGGCGCCATATGGCGACAGATTACAGAATCGTAAGCCCACAGTTGAGTGGGAAAGTATTCAACCCACCCCTCCCCCCGCTAGCCAAAGGATGGTATGCGAATGAGGATAAGGACAAGTACTATGGGGGAGGGTTACGGCTGTTAGGCTTTTTGCATTGGTGGTTCCTTTAGTCATGTGCCACCGGGGCTCCGCCGTTGTTTTGTTTTTATGTCTTTATGGTCGTTATGATCATTAAGTCAGTCAGTCTTTAATTGCAGGGCTAATCGACCGACAAACGAAAATGCGATTTACAATCCACCGCCCAACGCACACGCAGGCGGACCAGAGAGTAGACCAAAGACCAGAGGAGGAGAAGAGGAGAGCAGGAAAAGACTTTGTCTGGCGGATATTAAATGCATATCTTATACGGTTTATTGCCCCACAGCCCCGTACATAAGAATACTCGTATAGTACCTGTACTGAATGCCCCAGAAAAAAAACCATAATTCCCTGAAACCAAACCAGACCGAACCGAACCGAAACTTATCTTAGGCAGCCTTCAATTGCGCGAACGGCACTATTCTCTAACAACACACTTTCCAGATATACGATATACGAGAGTAGAGTACTATTGTACATATTATTACTATATGTTTAGGTGCTCATATCGTGGGTATATCGCAGGGGCGGAAACCCGTTTCCACACGAAAGATGACTGCAATGACAGAACAGAACTGAGCTGAACTAGCTGAACCGAACCCCTAGCTGGAACCGACTTGTGACGGCGCTGATGATAAACCAATGATCAAATCTTGGCTAAAACGGGAAAACGGGGAACAGCCCAGTGGCCGGCATTCTGTGGTATTTACCCAATACGGCACTTGAATGCTAAATCAAGTTGCAAGTATTATAAAGTGCTATAAAGTGGGGGACTTTTCTTTGATTTAAATATAGTATCATTTGGAGTTCCCACAAAACCCCATACCATGCATTCCATCCATCACAGAATGTGTCAGGAATTCAGGTACTTTACAAAGCCTTAACCATGGTTAACATACTCGTAAATACCTATGGTATGTAGATTCCGATTCCATTAGATAACAAATCTGAAGTTCAACAGCCTTTGAAAATCTATGGTCTCAAAAACACAATAGCTATCGTAAATGTATATTATATACCTATATATTTTGTAAGGTATTCGTATCATTGCAAAACGAGTACAAGATTGTAACACCTTTGGCGGAGGGAGAGATAAAGTGGATAGGCAAACAGATGGGCTTTGGCTTCGGCTACGGCTGCGGCTACGGCTTCGGTTTTGACTCTACAGTTTCAATAGCTTTATAATGATGCAGTTTTCGTTTTCATTTATCTCCGTAATTGCCGCCGTAGCTATTCCGCCCGCCGCCCATTGTCTCCCACCCCCAAGTCTCCCCTCCCCGCGCACTGTGCGTCTTTCTGAGTTATTATTTTATTTAAACAGCCTTTTTTGTTAACGAATAGCACAAATATGTAAAGCGGCACAACAGTTCTCTGTGCGGGGGGGTGGGTTCATTGGGGGCCGTAAAAAACAGTTAACGACACCAACGAAATCCCCCAGCTGGTGCTGGTGCTGGTGCTGCTGTGCAAATAATTTCCATCATATTAGTACAAAAAATATGTACTCGTAATAATTATAATTAATTATAATTACACGCGAGTGCTTTAAAATCATATGAAAGGTGTGATCCATAGTTATACCCTATAGGTCTCATAGCTTTCAACTGTGATCTCGTAAGCTCGTACTCTCCTGCTCCCGTTCTCCCTGTCTGTCTCTGCTCTTGTGTCAATGAGAGACACATCGACTGAGACCGAGTGAGTCATTAACTAGAATCGCCATTAACTAGTCTGACCAATCAACGTGTGAACTTTTTGCTGGGAAAACTGTTCGGGCAAACTCGATCTATCCGATTCCCCTTCGTGTTGAATGATGGAACCCAATGTCGGAGATGTTTCCCGGTAAGTGGATGAGCGGAATGCAAATGGAAAGTATGATGAATATTAATATCATTTAAGCACTTTGTCGACGGGGGTTTTTTTCTGCTGGACAGCCGGCTGCAGTCCGGGCATTAGGTAAATCTTGTTTTCCCAAAACAGTTAGCGGGTGTTGGCATTGCCTAATAATTTATTTATATTTATAGAACAAACTGCATTCAGGCTCAGAGCTAATTGCTTTAAAGGCCCTTTATGACTATTGTTTGAGCCGCCCCCCACTATTTCTATTCGCTTCGCTGATTCATGAAACAGTCGTAAAGATGTATGCACATATGTATTTTCCATTAATTTAAATGAAAGGGCTTGGTAATGTTTTGCAACGAAAAAATAAATGGAAAAGAATGACTAAATGGACATAAAGAGCAAAAGAAAAGTTTTCTGTAAGATTGAAAGGTGTACAAACAATGATTTCAACTAAGATCTGGATTCTGCAATGATTCATCATACGGAAACACTTACCTTACAGTTGGATTTTCACACTCGGCACGGCCCTATCTAATGTGGATAGCAAAAGTCTCTGCTGCTGCGCTGTCGCTCACAGACAGTATAAGAAAGCAGCAAGCCTTCGTGAGGCTTCGGCAAGGCGACTTCGGCTCTTGCTATCTCGCTTTTTCCAGTGTAAGGCAATAAGTCGATTTCACCCGCAGGCATGTTCGCGTTTTTGCTACACTCACCAGGGCACTTGAGTTCATGCGTGCCGAGCACTGAATTAGAGATATGTAGGTACATAAATCTAGAAACGGAGTATGGAAATACTGTGATTCTAGTTCTTAATAAATTGAAGGAATCTTTTCTGACTACATTTATGGCAGAACGAGAGAGAATTTCATCTAGGAATCTCCATTTTGTACCATAAATGTAAGTAGTATCGATTGAGTTCAAATAAGAGTGTATTACCTCCAATCTTATCACGGTACGCGGAAACAAATATAAATATGTCACAATGAATGATACATCGTTATATATGGTATATAGCATTATCTATCTGTCGTTAAGAGCGTATACAAGCTTAGATACATATTTGCGTGTGGGCTTATCTGGGAATTCAGATTTGGAAATACCAACTTTGTTGGGGTACTGCTGATACTCGTGTCTGTTGCCAGATCATACATACATTTAATATTTACCCGAGTCAAAAATCCTCCCTAATGAGTGTCTAAATATTTAGTCATGTGTCTGGAATTTTGTGTAAGCGCATAGCTCATGCATGACGGGACTCTGGCATCCTCTGATAATCTTGGCTCTCTTTTGCAGAAGGTGGATGCGGAGCAGCAGAAGGGCGAGCGCACCAATTGGGGCAATGGCCTGGAGTTCCTTATGTCCTGCATCTCGGTGTCCGTGGGGCTGGGCAATGTCTGGCGATTCCCCTTCACGGCGTACGAGAATGGTGGCGGTGCCTTTCTTATACCCTACATCATTGTGCTCTTCCTGATTGGTAAGACAAGAGACAGCTACGAGTCCTGATCCCCCATTTAATCATTGCTCCTTTCTGCAGGCAAGCCCATGTACTATCTGGAAATGATAATGGGACAGTTTACCAGCCAGGGCACTGTGAAGATCTGGTCTGTGGTACCGGGCTTTGTGGGCGTGGGCTATGGCCAGGCCTTTGCCACCATCTGCATCATCACATACTACTCCTCGCTGCTGGCCCTGACGCTCTACTATCTGTTCGTGTCCTTTCAATCGGTGCTGCCCTGGTCCTACTGCTGGGAAGAGTGGATCAACTGTGTCGACTCGCGGCCGCAGGAGGACACGGATACTCTGCTCTTCAGCAGCAGCAACGTCACCAACGTCACCGCCCTGACGGACACAGCGAAGCTTCAGAGCAGCTCCGAGCTCTACTTTCTGTAAGTTCTCCTTGGCTGAAAACGAAACCTTTCTTTGAACGCAGTCGCTGTGTGCGTGTCTCGACAGGAATGTGGTGATCAAGGAGAAGGTGGACATATCCGACGGCATTGGTGATCCCGACTGGAAGCTGACGCTGGCTCTGTTCGTCTCCTGGGTGGTCATCTTCCTGGTGATCATGCGCGGAGTTAAGAGCTCTGGCAAGGCGGCCTACTTCCTGGCCCTTTTCCCCTACGTGGTGCTATTCATCCTGCTGGTCAGGGCCGTCACTTTGGAAGGTGCAAAGGATGGCATAATCTTCTTTCTGGAGCCGCAATGGGGGGAGCTTCTGAATCCCACAGTGTGGAAGAATGCCGTCGTCCAGTGCTTCTTCTCGCTGGCCGTCGGCTCGGGGCCGATCATCATGTTCGCCTCTTACAATCGCTTCGACCATGGCATCTACAGGTGAGTAGTGCCCATGATCCATGAAGACAGATCGTTCTTTAACATTTTCTCGATCGATGGCAGGGATGCGATGATTGTGACCACCCTGGACACGCTGACGAGTCTGCTGGGCGGCATTACCATCTTTGCGATTCTCGGCAATCTGGCCCACAACCTCCAGATCGAGAATATTCGCGATGTGGTGCGCAGTGGCACTGGACTGGCCTTTATCTCGTATCCGGATGCCATCTCAAAGTTCCAGGCAGTGCCGCAGCTCTTCTCGGTGCTCTTTTTCTTCATGCTGTTTGTCCTGGGCATCGGATCGATTGTGGCCCTGCAGAGCACTATTGTGACGATCCTTTGCGATCAGTTCAAGAGCTGGAAGTACTGGAAAGTGGCGCTGGCCACCTCCATATGCGGCTTTCTTATGGGCCTGGTCTATGTGACACCAGTAAGTGACTGCCCAATCAGCTTTCTGAATTATCGTAATTCTTCTAATTCTGTGTTTGTACTCAACAGGGTGGTCAGTGGATCCTCACGCTGGTGGACTTCTATGGCGGTACCTATGTGGTCTTCATCTTGGCCATCTTCGAGCTCGCAGGCATTGTCTGGATCTATGGTCTGCAGAACTTTTGCGACGATGTCGAGTTCATGTGCAATCGAAGGGTGTCCCTCTACTGGCGCGTCTGCTGGTCCTTCTTCACGCCCGTCATGATGATTGTCATCTTCATCTACTCCATGGTCACCATCGAGCCCATTACCTACAGTGAACAGTATTTCCCGGAGTCGGCAAATGGTGAGTAGTATCTGGCATAGTTGTATCTGGTTTCTCTAATCTCCAATCTCTTCAGTGGCTGGCTGGCTGCTGTTTGCCATCGGAGCCGCACAATTTCCACTCTGGTGGATGTGGTACATCTCCCATCACAGGGAGGGAAGCATGGGCCAAGTGAGTATTTGAATATCATCCATCATCCAGGAAGGTGTCATCGATTTCTTATTACAGTCCTTTGTTGCCTCGTTGCGGCCCAGCGATAAATGGGGTCCGGCCAATCCCGAAACGAAACGTGCATGGGTGATCTTCAAGAACGAGAAGGCCGCTCAGCGAGCCACCAAGAAGCAGTCCTCCAAGATGGGCGCCTTCTGGCAGAAGCTCGGCACCTTCTGTGGTAGCAATAACTAAGATGTAGATATCCGAAATAGATCTGCGATAGGTCTGAGATTAGGTTTATCGTGTAGTAGCGTCGTATGCCATTTTCGGCCTCTATGAAGCCATCACAAATGCCGACACAAAGCGACAAAGACAGGCCCTTCAACCGAATATACTTGAATGTGTGAAGTGGAGTGATCCCTTGCTAGCATCATTTACTTGTACATATGTATAAATATATTAATAAATTCCCCTCTTTTTTTTTTTTGTGTTATTGTCCTATGTATAAATCGTATTGTATCAGATAATAAACTATGATACTCGTAATTCAAAATTTGCATTTTACTAAAATATTTCCCTTTTTGAAGAAAGCAATGATACATAATTACCTGTTTTCCACAGAGCGAAGATGCTGTACATCTACTTCTACATCTACATCTACATCACACTTCTCTTTAAGCATTTCTACTGTTTGACTGATGCTTCCATTTTTGATTTTGATTGCATCCTCAGGGGAAACAGCCCCTCCAGTTCTCAATTCAATACGAAAATAAACCCAAATTGTTTGATTTTATATTTTTAGTTTATTTTTATTCAGTTTTTGTTGGTTTTTCGTTCATACAAAGCCCTTTATTATTGTTAAAATTTCAATTGTTCTCTTTTTTGTTTTTTTTTTAAATTAATAATTTACAATGTTATGGGGGGGGGGGGGTTCTTCTTTCTATTCTTCTTCTATTCCTACTTCTCCCACGGATCTCATCTCATGCTCATCTTGTTCTCATACTCTCGATCTTCTTTGGGAAGGGGCAGAAGTGTACATTATAACAGTACATCAATTGATTTTATTTAATATGGTAAATTTGCTATAAATAGTGGGAATTCTTACGAGGTAAATGCTTAATGAGCAAAAAAAAAAACAATTATAATCGTCATCAGATCCGATCAGCTTATGCTACATACATAATACATATGATATATATATATATATACACAATATATATATATATATATATATACATATACATATGTATACAAAATAACAAATCGTAAGTCTAATAAACATTCTTAAAATTCATATCTCAAATACAAATACAATATTTGCATTAGTTTTCGGTTCTGTTTTTATGGTATTCTTATGTATTCTTGTGTTTAGATTTTTTTTTGGTTTTGGTTTTGGATTTGGGGTTTTTGGGGGTTTTTCTTAGCTTTAGATTCTTGACTTTACCAAACATTATGCGGGTTCTATGAACTGCCTTTTTCTAGTGTTCTGCTTTTCTTTTGTCGGTTTTTTTTCTGTGACTTGGTTTTCGAATCGCCTCTCATCGTCATCATCATCATCATCCTCATCTTAGACTTCATCATCTGCTTACTATGTTAACGCTATTTTGTGTCTGTGGTTTCTGTATTTCTGTTTTTCGGTTTTTTCGTTTATTTTTTTATATTTTTGCTTTTGTTTTTGTTTTGTTTTTCAATCGTAAAATCCTAATTTAGCAAATGTAGGCACCCTAAATATTAAAGCTTTTGCAAAACACGGTTCCTCGATAAGATATATAACAATATATTTTGTTTGGTTTCTGTTTCGGGTATCGGTTTAATTTTTTTACATTTAAATTTAAATATACAATACAATACAATTAATTCAAAATAAACTATATTTTTTTTGGTTTTTTTGTTTGTTGTGGTTTTTAAATCTTCCTACGCATTTCTTTTAGAAATCAAATCTTTTCCCTTTCAATTAGACTAATTTAATTAAGTTTAATTTAGATTTACTTAGTTCTAGTTTAAGGTTTAGCTTTAGTTGACGTTAGTTTTAGTTTTAGCTTTAGTTGCATTTACTTTAGTTTCGGTTTCTTTTCTTTTTACCATTGTTTTGTTTTTGTTTTGGTTTGTTTAAATCATGCAATGCATTCTAGTTTAGGTTTTCATTTCCTTTAGGTTTTCTTTTTTTTCAATAAAAAATTGTTTCACTTTTCGCCAGCTTCTACGCGCTCATCTCTACATCATCATCCTCTACATCATCATCCTCTAATCCTCTTTATTGTTTAGTTTAACATAATAATTGTTCTTTTTCGGTTTTCGTTTCATTTTTTTGTTTTTCCATTTAGTTTGTCGTTTAATAAATTGGTCTTTGCTTCGGCTTTCGATTTAGCTACTGAATACATTACTATAATACATATAAAGTCAAATATGATCTTATTTGTTGTGTCGTCGCGGGTTCTTCTCGGGGTATATACTCTCTAGACCGTCTGTACATTTATATAAGTATGTGTATGTTTGTATAGTGTGTGTGTGTGTGTGTGTGTGTGTGAATTGAATGTGTACATGTATATGTGTATTTATAACCTTATATATTTTTGTTTGCATACCATACCTCATTCTACGTACTGTAGTTGAAAAAGTGTGAAAAAGGTATGGAACTGGAATCTGGGAGATGGATGGTAGGGGGCCCTCTATATACATACATACGTATATGTGCATATATGTATACTATTGATCTGAGCGTGTAAATGTACCCAAAAAAACAACTGTTATTGCGGCTTGGGATTCTGGTATTCCTGGTATTCGATGTACGATTGAGAGAACTTGTATCCAGTTTTCGATCCAGTTCGGTTCTAGGATCAGGCGTGTGCAACACTTTGTGATTTTCGCAGTACCCCACGAGCTCTACGATTCGCTGAAGAAAATAATATATACATACACAAGATTTATTTATCATGTATGCACATAAGCAGTTATAATCCGTATTAGAAAAAGATGTGAAAACAACACACAAAGTATACAACACACAGGCAATAGGCCACACGATTGGACAGGGGATTGGACAAACGACAGGCACAGAGACAGAGACAGCAACAGGGACGACTGGACATTTACGAGTACTACATCCAAAAAGGAACAACATTTAGCCAAAGACATGGATGGTGTGGTGCTCATTCATGATCGCATATACATATTTAGTATGCCGTTTGTCCCATGTTCTGGAACCCAGTCTGGAACTGCATCTGAATTCCAGGTCGAAAAGCGTCTATAAATCGTCTATAATTTCGTTATAAAGTGATTCTGCTGAATGTTCGTTCCATTGGTGTGCTTTTTTTTAAAGTGTATTTCAGTTTTTATGCAGAGGTTCCCATTAATTGTTTGTTTGATTTTGCTTTCTTTTTGGTTTTGGTTTTGGTATTTTGTATAATAAAGACCTGTCATTTGAAATTTCGGTCCCTCATATCAAAGTTTTTTGGTTTTGGTTTTGGTTTTGTTTCGTTTTCAGTTTTAATTTTTTAAACATTTTTTTTGTGGGGCTTAGGAAACCAGTTCAAGGGGGAATTTGATCTTTTACCAATTGTTCGATTCATATATCGATTTGATATATCGCTTATCGACATCTACATATATCGATATTTTGTGTTCGTTTAAAGTTGTTGTTGTTGTTTGTTGTTTTTTCTTGTGTTGTTGTTGTAGAGTTGAAACCCAAATATGCATCAATACATAACGTTAAAGCTGGGCGTATTCCATGCCAGTGTCAGTGTCGTGTGGTAGTATGTGTTCTGAGTAGGGTGTTTGCTCTGTTGTTATGTTCTGTACTGTACTGTACTGTTCTTGTTCTGATCTTTTCCGATCGTTTCGGATCTGTTTTCATTTGTGATCTGTTCTTGTTCTGTGTCTCGTGTAGATCTTTGTTATTTATTTTGTGATAAAGCTATTTTGACAGCAGTCTTGAACGTTCATTTCAATTTAAATATTCAATATTATAAATAGGTATACACACATTTTTTGTTAAGGGTTCGTTTAGGTCGTTTGTTTCGTTTGTTTCGTCTTCTCCCTTTTTTTGTTTTGTTTGGAAACTCCTCTTTGTAGGATTCTTAGGAAGTTCTCCTCCTGGTTCTATCTATATCTCGGGGATATTTTTTTGTATATTACTCGTAAGTTACACCTATCAGACAGTTGAGAAACTTTTGTTTTTCTTTTCTTTTCTTTACGCTTTTCTTTTCTTTCTTGCATGGGGTGGGGGGGGGGAGAGGGCTTTCTAAATCTTAAATTCTGGAAATTCCAAATTAAAGTTCGTCTCGGGGACTGTCGCGGGACTGTGGCTGTTGTGGGGATGTTGGTCGTGGAGGCGGAATGTCTTCAACGGGGAAACTCCGATACGTTAATTGGCTTAAGGGTTCTAAAGCACCTATGGCTAGATATTTAAATAGTCTATAGATTATACAGATATTTTTTGATCCTTTCTGGCCCTTTCTGGTTCTGCACGGGTTCTAGAGGTTGTGGCAGGGACAGGAACAGAGACAGGGACAGAGACTGGGACAGGGGCTAGGAACGGGGTCTGCAACTGGGGCACTATATGGGGAATTCAGTTGTATATCTTGTTTGCTCCTGCTTGTTTGTTGAGTCCTTACAAAGCATTGGTTGAAGTTATGCATTTAGCTAGTTTTTACCTTATTCTCTCTAAATTTGGAGTAACTTCGATGCGTTCCGTTAATACTTTTTTAATAGTATGTATGTATATGTATATATATATATGTATATATATATAGTATATATAATTCCTTTTAGAATCTTTAGAAAATCTTTACGTAGCTCGGCCACTTCTGCTATTATGTCTACTCGTACACTATATCTTTTGTTTGGGAGGTTCCTTCTATACCTCCTACACATCCTTCAGCTCCTACACCTCCTTCAGCTCCTACACCTCATTCACCTCCTAAACCTCTCTGTTTCCGATCTATTCTGCTCTCTAGTCTGGTTCTATTCTGGTTCTATAGTCTGGTCCAGCTAGGGTAGGGTTTCTTGTAAATTAATGCGAATTTCTAAATGTAATATGTTACAAAAGTTCAATTAAAATTGTTCTCTTCTCTTTATATCGATTTGGTTACTTTAATGTTACTTTTAGTTTAGTTTTACTTTTAATTTACTTTACTTTACTTTTACTTTTAATTTAGCTTTAGTTCTGTTTTGTTTGTTTGTTTGTTTTGTTTCCATTTAGTCTATGCTACTATCAACGTCTTCTCGTCACGTAAGTAACTCCCTCGAAAGCTAGTCAGGTTCTTAATTGAGTTCATAATTTCTTTTGGTAGAAAAGAAAAAGGCAAAAAACAACGAACAACTCGAAATAATATACTGGCTATATACCGATATATATATATATATATATATATGTATATATATGTATGTAGAAAAAGAAGACAACAACAAATATGTTTCCATTAAATTGTTATTTGTTTCATTAGTTTAGTTAAAGCCAGACGCTAGTAGATGTACAATAGTATGTACTACTTTTTTTGTGGGTTGTTCCTCACGTTCGTTCTTCACTCTTTATTCTTCGTTTTTCCTTTGATTTTGTTTACCGTTTTAACGCGTTTTCTAGTAGATAGCTCTTATAACATCTTACGTCTTACAGTTATACAGATAGTGGATTCTTCTGGTTGTTGTTGTTGGTTTTTGTTATTGTTGTTGTATATATAATTGTTCTAGATGTTGCTGTTCGTATTTCCATTTACATTTTGCTTTTCTGCATATTACACACATCCGAAATGCGTACAGAGGGGAGGACATGTTCTGGATAGGCACAGGCATTGACATGTTGGGCGGGGCAGGGTTGGGGGTTGGGCGGGCAAGGGATGGTCGGTCGTAGGAAAAGTGCTGCATAAAAGATTTTACAGGAAGTGCTGCTGGTAGAGGAGGTAAAGGAGTGTTCCAGGGGGTTGGGTTGTGTGTAATTAGGTTCTTTGAGCGCTCGAGTTGCTGTGGATTTTGATTATGTACGTATGATCGGTGGATGATAAAGCACGCTTCCCCAACATACGGATTCCGATCACATCCGGAACATCTCCTCCCTCTCAAACACACACACACACACACACACACACTTATGCAAGGCATACCAAGACATACACACATATGTACTTATATACTTGTATATAATTTTAGTAGACCGCCTCACGGGACACCAAAGGTGAAAATTACAAATATTTCTATAGCCTAAAACTTAGAAAAAAAAATATTACACCATTGTATATATGTATGTATATATATATATGCATGTATATGTATATGTTTTTTTGGTTTTCGGGACTATATATATATATATATATCCATAAGAGTGTGTGTGTGTACATCAACAGACATATGCATGTAAGTATATAACATATATTGTATGTATGTATGTATTGTATGTATCTATGTATATGGTAGCGTTTTTCCTTTTGAGTTTTGTGTTTGTCTGTTTGTTTTGTTTGTTTCTCATTCCGATGAGGCTTTATTTACAAAAGGCCGACTTTCGAAATTCGACTTGTAGAATTACTAATATTACTATTACCACTATTATTTACTAATTACTATTATTACCTAGCACTATTACTACTATTATTGCATACACGTTCTCTCTTTCTAGTAAACTTATTCTCAGTGATCTTTGTTGAGGCGGCGGCTGTCACACTCGTCGTCGTCATCGGCATCGGCATCGATGTCGTCAGTGCTGCAGTCAGTGGGTCCGTTATCGTTATCGATTTCACAATGCCACTGCCATCGCTAGCGTCGATGTGCTTTGGCGATGCGGCTGCTTTGCCGCTGAATGCCGGCGCTGAGCTCGACGATGGTACAGTCATCGTACACATCTCTATGGCATTTTGGTCCGGCGAACTGTTGCTGTTCGTGTTGGTGTTCGTGTTGGTGTTCGTGTTCGTATTCGTATTTGTCAGTGATTCAACATCCTCTGGTATGACCGGTGGTATTGTCTCGCCAACGCGATGCAACAGGTATTCCAGTGACTGTGATAACCCCCGATATTGTAGCTGTGAGTGTGACTGTATTTCGGACTGTGACTGTGGCTGCGGCTGCGATTGCCACTGCGATTGCGATTGGTATTGGGATTGCGATAACGACGGCGAATGCAAACGTTGCCTCAGCGCGGTCGTCTCAGCGCCCAGTGGCGGCGAAGATGACGACATGGCTCTCGGTTTTGACATAGACATTGA
This sequence comes from Drosophila algonquin, assembly GCA_035041765.1. Lineage (NCBI taxonomy): Eukaryota > Metazoa > Arthropoda > Insecta > Diptera > Drosophilidae > Drosophila > Drosophila algonquin. The sequence goes on along the minus strand of JAWNKY010000339.1, from coordinate 401,085 downwards.
CATTGACGTTGACGTTGATGTTGACGTAGTATTTGGGGATGGGGGCTTTAATGGTAGCATCTCGATGTTAATCACGGAACTGAAGCGCTCTCTTCTCTCTGATATTCAACTGCCGTATTTGTTGGAAGATGCGTAGCTATTAACTGCAGATCCATTTGATGGCATGTGAGTATCAGGCACTAAATGTGGTGTTCTACTAGATATAGGTGGCAAAATAGGGCTTGTTGGCCAATGGTAAGTAGCAGCGGCGTTATTGGATGAGGGAACACTTCTATGCAAAAAGCATTATTCGATTGTTAATTGTCGTTGTTGTTATCAAAGTACGCTTTCGAAAAACAAATTTAACTTTGGCGATTCTGTATGGGTGTGTATCTGTATCGTTGGATTGGTGTATCGATGTATCGATGGATCGGTGTATCGGTGTGTGTATGCATGAGAAATCAATGAGAGATCAATGACAATGGATAGAAAGATATATTTTTATGATATGTACGATAAAGCCGTGAGATTGAATAGTCTTAAGTTTTTAGAATGTATGTAGAAAATAAATCCCTGAGTAACTGTCCATTTATCGATAAGACATTGAGCGATAGCATCGATACAATATCGATAGGAATGCAAAGAGCACTGTCACCTCTATATCATTGCACCATGCTCTGCCATGCTCCATCGTCCTTCTGTCAAAGCGTCACAGTCGTAAATCATATGAATCTTGCATAGAAGATGGAGAAGGAGGATGCTGGTTGTTTTTTTTTGTTTTTTTTGTGGGGGGAGGGGGGAATTATAGAGTTTCGGGGATGTAATTTGGAGGATACAAGTGTGCAAGTGGACATCAAGGAAATATATGTGCATAATATATAATATATATTTACAAATGAACACTAGACGATGATGATGGCATGAGGCGCTTCCCCGCACAATTCACAGACAACGAAAACAAATTGAAATGACAGGCACAAGTTTCGGTATAATGATAGACATGTCGATGTGGGTGGGGATGTGGATGTGGAATGGTGGAATGGTGGATGAAGAATGGTTGATGTGGATGTGGAATGGGAATGAAGAGATGAGTGGTTGAGTGGTTGAGTGGATGAGGATAATGGACATGACAAAGACACAAAGAAAGATTGAGACGGAGAAAGAGTGGAGCAAAGGACTCACCTTGAGTGGGGGAACAGCATGGGGGCTGCATTGAACATCGATTGGGGCGTTGGCTGTTGGATGGGGGCTGCAGCAGTGTCTGGGTGTAAAAAGTTCCGTCGTTGCTCGATGCGCTCTTGGTGTTGGGTCAGACAACGAGACAATAGGTCCGGAAGGCTTTCCATGTGCTCCTGCAGAAGGAATGTACATACATATACTCGCATTGTAGAGTGTGCATACATATATTGAACATATGTGGAATGTGTGTTTGTGTGTGTGTGTGTGTGTGTGTGTGTGTGTGTGAAGTGGAATCAGTGGCATTCAATCAATTGTGTAATGGGGTTTTCAATTCGATTGTTTTTCATACTTGTAGGTTCTGCATTTTGTCCTCTAGATTTGTAAGGCGTTCCTCGATGGCATCCTGGCGACTAGACATGTCCGATATTATCTCGTAGACGGTATTTTGTGTCTGTGAATGTGAAAGGCATTGGTATCGTGTATCGGGCATCGATATCGGTATATACATATGTACATATATAAATCACACACACAATCTAAATGCGAGTCTACACAGATACTCGCTCATACATATGTATTCTATAAGGTTATACATGTATATTTTTGGTTGCTAGCTACCTTGGCCATATCGGTTATTGTGTTGGCATTATCCATTAGTTTGCGCTGATCCATTTTAACTTTTCGCAACCTGCATCGCATTGGAAGAGTCATCAACATTATAGAGATTACATTATTTCAGTACATTCACTAAAATCTCATTCTATTTGCAGTTAATTTGAAGTTAGTTTTGTTAGTACATAGGAGAGTTAGTAGAGGAGGCTGCTGCTTCTTGCTTGGTCTTACTCTTACTCTTACTGCATTCCCCTTTTCTTTACAACCTTACAACGTTACAACCTTTTTTAGCCTTACAATTTCGTTATGCACAAACACAAACACACACGATCCTGTTTCTGGAATCGGTTCCGGCCTGCCGAAATATCAGTTTTTGAGTTCTTGAACTCGTATATTCGTATACTTGAATCGGACAACAATTACAGCACGTTTCAGAACTTATAGATGATTAATCATGGCATTATAATAAAAGCGAACATATAGAATGGCAAGCAAGTACTTAAAAGAGCCAAAATTAAGAGGTGATTACTCGTTGAATTGTGGAATATAGACAGCAGTCTTACAGTTCTGAAACGCACTGCATAATAAAGTTCACTGAAAAAGGTTTATTTATTTATTGGTTTTTTGTTTTTTTTTTATTTTGTGTGTGTAAAATTTGATGTGCCGTTATGGGTAAATATTTGATTAGATTATAGAAAAAACAAAATCCATACATATGTTTTTTTTTTGTGGCGCTAAAATTGCAGAAAATCGTATCGTGAAATTATCATCATATCTTTTCGGCCTTGAACCATCGTAAGGATCGTAGCTACAACGAGTCACAAATGTTGTTGTATGATTTGGAAAATTAGAACATGGAGGGGATAGTAGAGAGAGAGCAAAGAGAGCAGAGACAGAGAGTGAGAGAGTAGGAGAGTGGGAGAGTGGGAAGAGAACAGATAGTCTGCGAGGACAGAGTACAGAGTGTAGTTTATGGTATGTTTCTCGCTGTGCTGATGCTGCTGTTGCTGTTACTGCTTCTAGATGGATGCTGGTGGCTGGATGCTGAATGCTGGATGCTGAATGCTGGAGAAGGAGCTGTACAGATGATGGCTGTGCAACGTGTGGCACGGCACTGCTGGCCCATGGGCCATAGAAGCTTGATGATATTGCGATAGTTTTTGATACGAGATTCTAGAATATTAACGCTGCATGCTAGATTATGTGGCTAGTCTCGGTTATTGCATAACGTAAAAACAGGGCTTTACAACCTATTTACAGGCTAGTAAAACGAGTTCAATCTTATTGGTTTTCATTTACTTTTAGTCTTTTGTTGTAATTTGTTAGTCAACTGGCTTAGTACATTGATTAATTGATTCTTTGATTTGTTTTGTTTTGATTCGATTATTCGTTAATCGTTAATCGTTAATCTTTAATCGTTATATACAAATTACAGACTCTGATGGAGGCTTTCCGCGTACCGTTAAAGCTTGCCTACAGTTTTGATGAGTATATGAAATAGGTTTCGAACAGAGTATGAATCTACTTATTTATGCATGAAGTATCACAGAGAACGTGGGGTCTTTGGGGACTGGGGTTTGGGTTTGGAGCTGGGACTAGGACTAAGTCGGGAATCGGGGACTGGTACTGGTACTGGGTACTGGGTACTGGTACTGGGAATGGTACTGGGATTGACTTGATCTCACAAACATATTACATATAGAATATAGCAGAACAAATGAGAGGTATGCCACAAGATTGACAGGACAAGAAGAGAGACATAGAGAAAGAGACAGAGAGAGACAGAGAGAGTGGGAGGGAGACACAGAAAGAGAGTGACAGAGACAAACAAAAACAAACAAGGACGAGTCACAAGTTGCTTCGATGATCGATCGTTTCGTTTCGTTCCTCCCCAACACTGAAAACGGATATACTACTCTTGATCTCTTTTGGATATATCTACTCTAAATTTTATAATCGATATTCGATATTTCGATTTAGTTAGATCTCGTTAAGCTCTAATCTTTAGTGGCAGTCTGACATTTAGTTTTGATAGTTAGATTTTTTTTGTTGGTAGGTTGGTTGTTTTTTTTTTGGTTGGTTGGTTGGTTGATAGATCTCTAAAAATACTCACGCATATATAGCTAGAAGGAACTTTCTTTGGTGGGTTCTTACACGGCCGGGATTAACCCGTTTTACTAGTCTTGTATGTTTGTAAATGAGCCAAGTTTCACGAAGAACATTCGCCGCAGCATTTTTCAGCTAAATTTTGGTTCAAAGAAGAAATGTATACAAAGGAAATTAGAATGAATCTTTTGATTATATGTTACATATGGTGATAGTAGTAGTATCTGGAATGGATCAACCCAGTGTCGGTCCAAAGTCCATCTTGTCAGTCGTCGTTGTCTTTTCTGTTCTGTTCGGTTCTGTTTAGGTATCGTATTGGGTTGTTTCGGTTGGGTTCCGTTCCGTTCCGTTGCGTTTTCTGTTGGGGGTTGAAGTGGGTTGAATTCCAAATTGAAGGACGATCTATACCCTTTTGGTTAATTGCGTGTCCATCATGAAGTTGTGCACATGCTTCTCGGCACGGGTCAGCTCCAGTTTACGGGATACGACGGCCACGAGCAGCGCCGTGCAGCCAGCACCCTGTAAGAACGATGCACAATATGTTGAGATTTGATTGTGATTGTCTCTGAGTCAAAGGTGAGTTTTTGGTCGTCCACTCCACTGACATTGACACCCAACTCAGTCGCTGCAGTGCACCGCAGTGGGCCTGTGTGTATGTAGATGTGTGGATGTAGATGTAGATGTGGCATGGCAGCACTAGTATATTCTGTGTGAGTGTGTTTGAGTTTCGGGCACTCGTCTGAGTTGGATGTCAGCCAATCTCTGATGTCAGTTTGTTATTTCATTCAGTTTTTCATGTTTCATTGTTTATACATTCAAATGAATTTGTTTATCGAGTTATATAGTAGTCCAGAACTTGTTGTTGTTGCTCGCAAAATACACACAGATTTTTATGGATGTTACAACATGTAGGTTATGTTTCTGTTTCTTTTTCTGTTTCTGTTTTGTATTTGTTTCTTTTTTGCTTTTTTTTATTTATTTTTTTCACATCTCCTTGGTTTTCATCATTCAATTTGTATGTTATTTTGGGTTTCTTTCGATGACTGAATGACTGAATGAATCAATGAATGAATCTGAACTGTCTTTTTGGATGAATGCGAATATTCCTTTCGACTAGGTTAATGTGCGATCGGTAGATGTGACAAATGCATATATAGTCATGTATTCTTTTGGTTAGAATTTAGAGATACAGAGATGTTAAATGTTAAATGTTTTGGGCTTTGGTTTGGGTTGTTTTTGGGGTTAGTTTCGAGTATTATAGCATATGTGGGTACTATTCGGAATGGAATGGAGTTAAAGTTAAATAAATACGATATTTGGTTGGATTTGATTGGCACATGTCTATATATGTATGTAGTATTACAACAGTTAGAGGTGTCTGGCAGAGAGAGATAGAGAGATACATACACACAAACGTATCAGTACGTAACGATTAGCTAGAGAACAAATTTGAAACCATAAATCGCAATTCATTGTCAAGTTAGGAGTTGAAATACATAATTTGGTTTATTTATCATTTAATTTTGTAATTGTAGGTATCATAGCTTTTACTGTGACTACGACATGATCAAATATGTCTAAGAAAAAAGCAGAAAGACAGACTGTTAGGAAATATAGTTGAATATATATGTATGTAGAAATATTTTAGATGGAGATAGACAGAGAGAGAGAGAGATAGTAAGCCACACAAAAGCATAAGTTGATGGAAGTACAGACTGAGAGAGCGAGAGAGAGACAGACAGATAGATAGAGAGAGAGAGATAAGGCGAAAGATTATATATTATAGTAAAGTGGGAAAAGGTTTTACTACAATATTTAGTAATGCCCTAAGCGCATGGGCTAGAGTCGCAGAGTTCCATTTCTGTTATCGGCCTTTGACCATCTCTAATGGCAATTGGCAATCGGCAATTCTAGTTGCTCTTCTGTTCTTCTGTTCTTCTGATCTGATCTTAAGCTAGTCTCAGAGGTGCCCGAATCCAGGGACAATCGTGTAACTAAAGCTCTTTTTTTATGGTGATTCCACTACTAATTAACGTATATGTATATGTATGTACATTTACCTAGGAACAGAACACGATTCTAGTGTTTTTTGTTTTGGTTTGTTTTTTTTATTAGAAGTGGCGGCGATAGGCGGGTTTTGTTTTGGTGGTGGAGCGGGTGGGCGGGCAACATTCGTATGCAGTTTATGTAATTATTTACAAGTGATTTTTATCGGTAGATTGAAATCAATAGATACTATTTGAAAATAGTTGATTGATCGATAAATGATAGTTCTTTGTTCTTTTTGTTTTGTTTTTGTTTTGTTTTTTTTTTGGGTTTTTTTTATGTTGTGTGCAATTGTTGGTAATAGTTTTGTAGTTGTAGTTGTTTGTTAAAAACTCACCATTATTCCTGTACTGACAGCGATACCACGTCCACAGTACGTATTCGGAACAATATCACCGAAACCAACACTCAAAAATGTTATCGCTATCAGCCACATTGCATTCAAAAGATTCGCATGTTCTTCATCATGAAATCTGTTCCATAAACGAGTACGCGACAATATATTTATATATATATTTGTTTGTGGTTTCGGTTTTGTCATAAATATATACACATGGAGATATGTATATTTGTTTGATATTTGCATAGGTCATATGGTATATGGATTTTTTTTGTTTTTTTTGGTTCGCATATAGATCGCAGTTGAAGTTTCGTTTCAGGGGGGGCAAATGGCATACACGCGTTTTGTTTTTTGTTTTTTTTTTATATATATTTTAAATGAAAGGGAAAGAGAGATAGAGAAAAATATCGTATTGTTGGCTTAATGTACAAATAAACTTTAAGAATTCGTTGAAAATAAATTTGGCTCAAGTAAATTCAAGATATTCATCAACACAGAACGATACGTATAAAAGAAAATCAAATCATAACCAAAAGCATGGAAAAGAAACGAAACGGAACGAAACGAAACGGAAAACATATGAAAGCAACGGAAAAACAACGCAAAAAACATAAAGAAAATCAAAACAAAGTTAGTAGTTGAAAAGAATGGAACGTTGAAACGGGCATTCTGCAGATTTGGAAACAAGTGGAACAAGTGGAAGAAATGGACGAGGCACACAGGTACAGTAGTGGTCAAAGGAACGTTGGTTTTTGGGCTTTGAGGTTATGTCTTTATTGTCTTCCTTGGTGGATGGCGGAAGTAATATGTACACATTGGTTGGTGGATGTATAAGCAGAAGGTGAGAGCTGTGATCTGTGATCAGATGTGTGTTTGCGGTCTCGGGGGTTTGATGGGAAAGTAGAACGATTGTAGTTGTAGGACCATCTAGGATTTGGTGCACAAACAAAGCAGCAAAAAACAAAGAAAATAAGCGAACACACACGCACACATTCAATGCCATACACACGCCACAGCCATGGGCATTCACTGGGAAGACATTAATAGAATTTGCCGGAGCTGTCAACAAAGATTTGTTTGTTGGATTTCTGCTGTCGTTCCGCTTCAGTTTCAGCCAAGAATGAGAGACAGAGAAAGAGAGGGAATCCTGTTTTGGTTGCTTCTACTGTCCTGCCTCTTTGCGGAAGGAAAGTGAAGGGAATGGCGGAAATGGAAATAAAAGTTTCGCTCTTTAAAGCAGAAATAGTGACAAATACACACAAACATATAGTACAAATGGTGGGTTGGTTGGGTGGCTCTTTGCTCTGTTTGTGTGTGTGCTCTTATGTACAGATATTCAAGTGTATATATTTATACTTATATAATGTATGCATATGCTTATATTACAGCGATTCACACACACGCACACACAAACACGGAGTGGGTGGAGATTTTGGTGATGATTTACAACAGTGTAAAATGCACATGTAGATATGTATATGTACATACACCAAATGTAGATGTATGCCGCATGTATGTATTCATGTAGTTGATATGTATATATGCATGTCATGTCATGTCAAGTATGTAGATATGTTGATATTTATTTATCGCTAAAATGAACTGCCCTGCAAAAAAAAAAACAGAATACTGAAACAACTAAAATCCCCACCAGACACAAACACACACACACAGAGACATAGAGATATAGAAAGAGAGAGAGAGAGAGAGAGGAGAGTCGCCCCCTCTTTTTTGGCGACGATTTGGGCAGACAGAACGGCATCATCTCAATACGTACATACATATGTACGGATGGATATATGGTTATGGCCATGGGTGTAGGAGTACTACCACGAGTGCCTCCCATCAAAATGGATTTTGATATAGGAATTTGAATTTATACACATGTATATAGTATTTTCTCTGTCTGTGGGTGTCTGTCGATGTCGATGTGTGTGTGGGTCTGTGTGTGTGCTGGGGCATGGGCGTGGGCGTGTGGGGTGGAGCTGTGCTGGCCCGAAAAAAGCCAGGTCAGTTCAGTTCAGATGAGTCGGATGGGTTGGGTTTCGGATCGGATCGGATATGGTCAGAGTGTACACCCACATACGACGCTGCATGCGTGATTTGACAGGTACAATTACTATAATATATACTACATATTCGAGTTGTCTGCTTTCTTTAGCCTCGTGATATGAACTTGGTGGGGGGGGGGGGGAGGGCGGTAGGCGCCTCAAAGGCGGCACTTCCTCTTCGAGGACAAAATGTTGGAAAGCAAAGAAACGATACGATTTCTCATATCGTGTGTACACCACATACATATGTATTGGCTTTTGCTTTTGTTGTTGCTGCTGTTGTTGTTGTTGTTTTTGATGATGATGTATGTTCTTGTTGTTTGTTTGTTTGTTTGTTTGTTTGTTGTAATAGTAATAGTTGTTGTTTCTAATAGTTCTGTTGTAGTTTATTGTTTATAGTATTTCTTATTATGGTATTTATTTATTGTTTGTTTGTTTGTTTTCTTCTCTTTTTTTTTGTTTTGCTTTTTGCGACTGTTCTGTTCTGTTCTATTTTTCTTTTCTTTTGGGCTTTCGTTAAAGTATCATAAATGGAGTTTTGTTTGGTACTTTTCTGGGTATTTTTTGATAGTTTTGGGGTATTTTTTGGGAATCTTTTTGTAGGAAATACTTACCACCATGCCGCAGGTGAGGGTGATACCGCGTCCACAGTATGTGTTTGGCACAATGTCGCCGTAGCCGACACACAGAAATGTGATGGCCGTGAGCCACATGGAGTTTAGCAAATTCGCGTGCTCCTCATCGTGGAACCTTCCGCATGGTACATAAAGTGTTTCAAATACATATGTCGAATGTCGAATGTCGGTGGTATTTTTGTTTTTGTTTTGGTTTTGGTTTTGGTTTTTCGTTCGATATTTTTTATAGTAATTGTTTTGCGGTTTTCAATCAGGAATTGTATATATTTCATAATACATTGGTGTTTAATGGGGATCAACAAATTAAAGTTTTTCATTTATGATACGTTTGTTTGGTTTTTGTATTTTGTAATCGGTTTACGTTATTCAGTAAATATTTGTGATAAATTTGTTGTTATTTCAGAGGCGTAATGCGTATTGGTTGCGGTATTTTTTCGGTAGTTGTTGCAGTATTTGTTGGTATTCGATTTCAATATATATATATATATATGTATATATATTTAATTTTTTTTGGTTGTTGGTTGGTATTTTTGCAATTTGTGGATACAGAAGTAGGGTGAGAAGTGGAGTAAACAAATAAACAGATGTGAAATTATGTGAACATTTTTTGGTTTAAATTTTCAATTGTTTTTATTTTGTTTTGCTTTTGAAGAATACAATTTTGGTATTTTTTGTTCGTTTTGATTATTTTTAGAAAATTTCCAAGTATCAAAGAATACGCATAAGTACAAAGGAAATTAAACAACAGAGAGAAATAATTAAAAACAATCAAGAGGAACATAAAAACGAGAAAGAAATAAAGAACGAAAGAGAGTAATTAAAAGTAAAGCAAAAAAGAAAAGGAAATTAAAGGAAATTAATTTTGTTTTTCCTTTCGGTTTGTTGTTTTCTTTGGGCAACGAATTAAAAATCCTCAAATAGATTTGAAGAGCAACAAAGAAGATAGATACATATGTAGATTGATAGAGATAGATATGGGGAAGAAGACATGGGGATTCTGGGAGATACGAATAGTTGGAAATATACAATGACACGAATATAATGAATATTGAATATTGAATAATTATAATTTGAATTTTTTTCGAATCGGCTCAGATATATCTTCATCCTTCTCCTCCTCCTCCTCCTCCTGCTGTTCCTGCTGCTGCTGCTGCTGCTGCTGCTGCTAGGATTTCTTTTTTGTGGATCTGGTAGAGCGGTTAAGCGGGGAGTTTGTGGGTATTGGAAATGAGGGGTTCGAACGGTAGCTCTGTGTATATTGTATGACATGCAGGATGACTGAAAAAACGGGCCATCAGGGAGAGCTGTCTGCCCCTCACACCCCATCACTCCGCTGGCTGTCATCCCTCAATCTGCTGGCTCTGCGTATCTGAGGTGTTACTGTTTTTGCATTGTGAAAAATCATATGAATGCCAAAAGCTTTGTCTGTCTGCCTGTGTGTGTGTTATAGTGTATCCCTTACTTATGTGGGGGGATCCTTTTCGAATGCCCGGATTTTGGATTTTGCCTGCCCTATGCTGACTCGCGCGCTTAATTTCGACTGGATGCATGCGTGTGGTGCTAAGGATCTCCGATAATACGCACGTACATACATACATACACACAGGACATAGCAAGGATACACTTATACATACACATATACGGATGGAACACATACACAGATATACATACATATCCACTTATTGTAGAATGACAAAAAGGAAACAGAAGAATATACGCAAATAGACGACAAAATTGTACTTTGTATAATTCTTGAATAAAATACAGGACGACTCCCTTCTATACTTCGGGTATCAAAAACGAAAGAGTTCTAAAGAATTTCTACCAGAAATGTTCTACGTCAAACGAAAACATTGAGATATTTTATAAGGATTATTATATGAATGTATGAAACAAAAAAACAAAAACAAACACAAAATGAGGGCAATGCCAATTCGGTTTCAAATATTTAGGATCAAAATCGGATTCAGATATACGAGTATATATATATACATATGTATATATGTGTCTGTGTTTGTTTGTGTTTTTTTTTTTGGATGGGAAAGGGATCGTGGGGGGGGGGGTACGCAGAGATAAAGATAGTTGTACATTGAAAATTGGCTTCTCTTTTATTTCTCAACGAATTGGTTTTATGTATTTTTATTATTGTCCAGTTATATATGCATATATGTATGTATATGTATATGTATATGTTTTCTTTGGGTATTGCAGCTATGTCATTCAAATATTAATGTTCAGAAAGCCAGAAAGCAAACAAAACGCAAAAAAATATTGAAAAAAAGCAATGTAATCGAAGGGAATCGAAAGAGTTTGAATCATGTATTAGAATCTATCATATTAAATAGTAGGAGTAGAAGAAGTTGAACTAGAAGTAGAAGTAGAAGGCTTAGAGAAAGTAGAAGGAAGAAGAGGGGGAAGGAGGTTTAGAAGGACTCTGTTTGAACTGTATTGTTAGTTGTTTCCGTTTCTGTTTCTGTTTCTGTCTCTGTTCTGTATGTTTTTCATTTGCTGTCTCTGTTCTCTGTGTGGCTGTGAAGTTGCTTTTCCGATTTCCAAACACACACACACACACACACACACAGACATACACACAAACATATGTAGTTATGTTGCATGAGACTTGTACATGAGTACATTCAAATATGGTATGACATCAAACGACAACAGCAACAACAACTTGTTTTGATGTACGATGATGTACCTGAATATGATGTACATAAACATATAGAGAGAAAGACCCCAAAATATGATGGGCTTACATATAAAGGATACACGAATATACATATGTATGTATGCATACATGGATAATACACATATACGCATACGCATGTTACGCATACGCACGTTACGCATACGCATGTTACGAGTACAATATGATCTAGAGCAAATGCAGGCGCAGTTCAATCCACAAGTTGAAGCTTAATTGAATAATTGAATAAATAAATATGCGATGTAATGTAAGAATCTATATTTGTTTTTAATGTTTTTTGTTTTTTGCTTTTGTTTTGTTTATGTTTTGTAGTAGTTTTTCATTGTTTCCCATCAACTGAAGAGCATGTACAGAAAACATAAGGAGCACCGTAATTGCACAATAAAATTAGGAAATGAAAACAAGTTCGGAATCTCAAAGGAACAACAAAAAGAGATCAATAAGAGAGTGAGAGAGCGATGTAGAGAGAGCGAAATGGGTAATACTTGAGGACAAATACAAAGGCATTTCCCAGTGCAGTACAGATCAAGAGAGAGAGAGAGAGCCAGAGAGAGAAAGAGAAAGTACAGTTGTGTGCGCCAATATTACGTCGTGGAGGTAGTGGAGAGTGGAGCAAGGGTTCAGATAAAGGAACGGGATAATAGTGGAATACTGTTAAATAATTTCAAATAGAAAGAGTCAAAAGGGAAAGAGAGAGAGAGAGAGAGAGAGAGAGAGAGAAAGAGAGCGAGCGAGCGAGCATACACTTTTCATTCACGCAACAAAAATAAAAAGGCAAAAAATGTAACAATTTTGGAGAAAAATAATTGCAAAAATATCAAATTACAAACTGTACAAAAAAGTGGGTTTCAGGGGTACATATATATATATATATATGTATATATATGTATTGGTCTATGTATATTCATGTATGTATGCATGACAATCAAATCACAACTACGATGTCTCCACCCAAATGCATTCTCCGATTCTACACAGTCTTTTGTGTGCTTGTGTCGGTCCAACCCCCCCTCGCCCAGCGATAAATGCAAGAGTGTAATCAAGTTTGTTCGATATATTGCATGTATGTCTGTGTATATGTATCGATAAATTGTATGCTGTCCATTTTGCAGGCACGCACAACACAACACAACACAACACAAAAAGAGACAAATGGTGGGTGGGGGGAGAGTGAATGAAATTGGAGGAAATACGAGTGTTTGCAAGCAAGAAAACAAATTAACTAATATTCGTCCTTTGTAAGAGCTTTTGAATACCCTTTCAAAGGAAATGATTGCTCAAATGTATACTATAAGAAAGATTAGCAAATACATTTTGGAGAGGCTCATATAATAATCGATTCCGTGCAGTGAATAATCAGGGAAGCTGCTTCCAAAATTCATATAAATCTTGTCTAGGAATTGGACATGTCCCTCTGGTGCAAGGGTATTGCAAAACATTCAGAAGAATCAGTTTCGGAAGGGGCCTGGTGATGGTAGTGTTGTTCGTAGTGCTGTTGCTGTCAGACGGAAGGATTGGGGGGGGGGGGGGGGGATTGGGGGGATAGGGAAGTGGTAAATGGTAAATGGCAAACGGCAAATGGCAAATGGAGGAGGAAGTGGAAGTGCGGAAAAAACAAGCGAACTCGAATGCCAAATGTAAATAAATTGAAACGCATGCAAGCATTATCCATTTCGTTTGGTCGCTACGTGACACTGACAATTGCATTTCGATATTGTATTGTATATGTATGTATACCGTTACAACAGATGCTACAGAGTTGCATTCGGTTTCGCATTCGAACTCGGTTCTTCGGGGGGGGTAAACTGTGTGTATATGTTTGTGTGTGTGTGTGTGTGTGTGTAGCTATATCTGAATCATGTATGAAACAAGCAAAACACATTTTTGGGGGTATACACTCGTGTACTGTTTGTGTGTTGCAAGCTGTGGCCCCCAAATCCCCCCAACCCCCCTTACCCCACTGAACACTGAACACTGAACAATGGGAGTTAATATTTCACTGATTCGATTCGAATAGTTCAACGTTCAACGAATAGTTCTTGCTTCAACTTTAAGGTTTTAACTTTAAACACATTTCTGTACAGTAAAAAACAAACTTGTGAGAAAGATTTGAGTTTGAGTTTGGAGTTTTGAGAGTTTTGGAGTTGTTTTCTTTTGTTTTGGAGAAGACATTACGTAATGCTTAGCACATACATTTATGTACATACATACATCGATATTAAATACATACGTCTAATAGTATAATGTCAAAGTATTAGTGGCAAAACACATTGAATCAGAACGTTTAACGGAAAGGGTATTCAGAGTAACACAAAAACGGAGAACAGATAATGGATAACGGATTACGGATTACGGATTGCGGATAACGTTTAATAGGAAAATGAATAGGAAAATGCAAAAACTTAGAAAACATAAAACCGAAAACAGAAAACTGAAAACCAATCAACCATTAAGATCACAAAACGAAACGAAAGTTCAACTCAAAAATTGAGAGACAATCCAACCAAAAATAAAATTACAACAAAAATTAAAAAAGAATTCAAAAATTCAAAATTCAGAACAAGTAAATATATATATCATATCATGTATAAAGAATATATGTATATATATTACTGATGTAGATAAAGTATAGAATATGACCATTACCTTTCGCATTGACGTAGCGTCCACGAAGCGATGATCCACAGGGAGACCATGAAGACCAATAGAACCGTTCCCGGGCATATTGTCATTAGAGTTTTTAAAACGAATCTACAAGAGTCGAGAGATCAACAATAAAAGGCTTTTAATTGATATAATTGATTTAATTGGTGTAATTCAAACTTTTCCCAACTTGTTTTCCCCGTGAGCTTTTAAGGACATTGCAAGAGATGCAGTCGTTTATTGTGATGGACAGACAGGCAGATGGGCAGATGGGCAGATGGACACACAGATAGAAAAAAAGACAGACTGGCGCACAACAGGCTAGAGCCGGAGACCTAATTTCGAAACAGACAAAGCCGTAAAGATGGATGGACAGGTAGACCCCAGAGCACACACCCAAGGCGAGATGGGCGGCCAGAGCAGGGGGCAGGCAGATAAATGAACAGGTGGATGGAACTGTCGGACGAATGGACGGAGACAAACACACACACTGAAGGTCAGACCAGCCAACGGACGGAAAGGCTAACGGACAGTTGGATAGACGGAGGCTGGAGATAATTGAACAGACAAATAGAATACCAACTGAGAGACAGGTGCTTAACGAGTCGGAAAGCGGACATGGAATATAGTTCTAGACAAATAACAAGTACTCAGTACTCAGTGCATGTATCCTCATATGTATGCCTGTGGTACGGATATTGATCATTTTCTGTGACTATAAGCAACAAAGATTAAGTTTGGATAAACCATACTTAAAAAATACTTAGTTAATCCCTTCTTTGACCTCGACCTTTGATTCCGCAGTGTCACACTTAAGAGTATTTTCCATTAGCCACAAGAGAGTATATTATGTACTCGACAAGAGTCAATAGAATAATTGAATGTACATATTTACTTACTGTGTGAGGTTGTGGGGGGTGGGTGGAAGGGGGAAGGGGTGGTTTTTGGGTGTGGGGTGTCTGTCACATACCTTGTGTTAAAGTTAATCCTATTGAGAGCGCCGATGCTCCGTGATGATGCGTCTGTGAATAGCTTTGAATGCAGCAGCATTACGCGGCATATTAAATATAATCGAAGGAACATAGGTAATGATAAAGCTACGTCATATGGCACCATTTCGGTGCCAATTGTTTTATTCTTATTGGCCAATTTCGTCGTCCACTGGAAATAGTATTCGCCAGGAATTGGATGTATAGCGCATATAAAAAGTTCTAACCCTATTTGACTAATTCGTTGCCATGTCATTGCGATCCTCCAATCGTCGGCGCAGTTATCTATCATGAATAACTGTTATCGATTGCAAATTTTATTCGCGATTCATTAGCGATTTCGATTTCGATATAATTCGATTCGGTTTTATATGTAATTCGATTTAATTGGTTTGCATTATGAATTGCATCGCATCGCATATATATAGTCATTTTTATTAGCCGATGGCAACAAAGTAAAGTTATGGAGAAAAAGAGAGAGAGAGAGAGAGACAAGAAGGAAGAGAAAGAAAAGAGAACAAGTATATGATTTATTAATTATAATTGGAGATTTATTGATTGGGTTCGATAGGTTTTTTGCGACTAAACAAAATGAATTACACTCAAATATACGAGCATGAATTATTTGACAAGTACAACGTCCATGATGTGTGTGTGTGTGTGGGTGTGTATGTTTGTATGTGTGTAAGAGTGGTGTGTGGGTCAATGGTTGGTGTCCTGGTGGTGGTGGTGTCAGTGGTGTCAGTGGTGTTACTGGTGCAGTGGTGGTTGTAGGTGGGAAGCAAACCTCTGAGTCAAGTTCAAGTTTTGTGAGCGATTGTAAGATTGTAAGCTTCTTCGAAATTCCGTGATTCCGTGTCTCTCATGTGTGCGGCATATCCAGGCATTGCTTATATCCATGTGTGTGTTTGTGTGTGTAGTTGTATGTCTGTGTGTGTGTACGTGTGTGTGTGTGAATGTGTGTGTAAGATGCAAGTACTTACTAGAAAGCAGCGTGCGTGTTCACGTGTAATTAGCACATTTCACTCGATTTCATTCTTGATTTTCTCTTTATTTATTTTTAGGTTTTTTCTTTTGTTTTTGTTTTTGTTCTGTTTTACCTTTTCATTTTCATTACGATTTCGATTACGATTGGGATTTGGATTCGTATATTTCTGTTTTGGTTTCCGCTATCAAATCAAATTGGTATCGGAACCCAATCATTTCCTAAAGACTCAAACCACAGGGGGGCCGGGACGCTGCCTGATTGCCATGTACGGGGCGTAGTTACTCCTTCAAGGACTCACTCTCATTATTGGTATTATTGGTAAGCAATCGAGACACGACCAGGAGCAGGAGCAGGAGCAGGAGCAGTGCAGATGGGACAACACACAGCTCAATTACACACACAGCTATACAATATATATATGTATGCATATAGTACTATACAGACATACATACATACATATATACGTGTATAGCAGATTACAATCGAATGTACAACATCTATGTTTGTATATCAGGGGGTACTGTAGGGGGGGCATAATCAGTGGCACAACAGTCAGTAGTCAGTGCATTTTGATTTTGATTTTGATTTTGAGTTATAATTGGTGTGTGGTTGGTTGTATTCTGGGTTGCATATGAAGCATTCGCACGTTAAGCCGACTGATTGGATACTCGGAAATACGGATACGTATGTGGATGCGGATACGGATACGGATGCGGATACGGATACACGGTAATTGATACAATAGTTTCAACAATTAATCAAATTGCATCGAATCGAGAATCGAGTTCATGGACATCGCCCATCGATCTGCTGCCACTAGGTCCAAACAACACTTCAACACGCCAAAATAATTAGTCCAATAGTCACAAAGTCCTGTGTTGAATTCTTCTTCCGAAACTCAAATTTTGGGTTGATGAATGGATTTGGGTATTGATGCTTGATAGATACACATATCGATTGGTTTGGTTTGAATTGGATTGGATTGGATTGATTGCAAAATTCAGTATCGACTTAGCAATGGGAATGCTCATATGTATGTTATGTATGTATGTATGTTACATATGTATGTATTTTGTATGCTGGTATGTTGTCGTATGTTGTATGCATTGTGGGATTATGTATGCAAGCCGATTGGTAAATTATCAATTATCTTCAATTCTTTGTGAAACCCGAATTAAGAATTCTTTCTATCGCTTGAAATCTGCCAAAGCTTCTCCTAGGATTTGGTGGCTAATTGTTCAGAGTCAGCCTCAAAGATAGACTCTAAAGAGGATAGTTCTAAGATACAGAAATGATTTTGAAAAAATGTACGAAATATTCAATAAAAATAAACCAAAATTGATAAATTCCTTTGCCAATATTTCTGGAAAATTTCCATTCATTAAGACTCCTTTTTGGGGAGGCTTACCAATCGGTCTGCATGGGACTTCGCACAATGCCAAAAGTAGGAGAGGTTATTGTGAGAGACGGTGGTTCAGTGGTTGAGTGAGTTTCGGGTGGTGCAATTTAAGCCACAGTTTGTTCGAATCAGCCAAGCAGTTGCCTTGAACAGCGTGTTTCTTATACTATCTGTAGCTGTAACTGTAACTGTAACTGTAACTGTATCTGTATCTGTAACTGTTTCGGTAGCTGTAGCTGTGGCTGTTTCTGTAGCTGTTGTGGCTTTGTAGTAACATAAAAATTGAAATCAAAAATTGAGTAGAGTCTTGGGTAAGTATGTATTTTATATACACTGTACACTGTACACGAAACAAACGACTATGTATGTATTTTGTAACGCGATTTCAACTAAACATCGATTTTGCAGCAGCTTGCTTTTGTCTTCCATTTGGCACTACTCGTACGTACACGTACACGTACACAGATAAAGAGATAGAGATAGAGATAGAGATACATATATAGAGATTGATATACATATAGTATTATTATGGTATACGAGTATGTCGGCTCTAAGTACGATCTATGGTTGTTTTTGTTGTTGCTGTAGCTACTCTAGGCATATATGGTATGTTCTGTTGGTATTCTTTTTTTGGTTGGTCGGTATTTGGTTGCTTCCGTATCCGTATATGGTACATGGTACATTACACTATGCATGGTATTTGTTTTTTTGTTGGTTGGTTGGTTTTTTTGTTGGTATTTTGTTGGTATTTTTTGTTTGTTTTGGATTTACTCACAAATATTGAAGTATGTATGGTAGATATTATAATAAGTATTACTTACTGAATTCTGCAAAGCATAATGGAAGGTAATTACATATTAAATTTTTACTTGTAAACATCAACATTAATTTTTTAGGGGGGTTTATAATAGATATATAAACATTTAATCGCAATTATATTATTTGTTTTTTTTTTTTGGTAGAGAGAGAAAACAAATTGTGTGAAGAATACGAATTATGAGATTTGGGGGGAAGGGGGCGGGGGTTTTGTTTGTATTTTTCTTTTAAAGGGAGAGTATCATCTGACTGACTGACTGGTTGGTTGGTTGGTTGGTTGGTTGATTGGTTGATTGACTGACAAACTGATCGCTGATCGATGATTGAAAAATTGATTCGAAAATGACCTGACTTTTGATTGAATTGATTGAATCATGGACATGGAAATGGTTGGATGCGTTGTGAGAGTTGTTGTTGAGGTTGTTGTTGAGATTGTTGTTGAGATTGTTGTTGTTGAGTTTTATTGTTTGGATTTTTGCTGATTCGATTTCGATTCGATTGCGAGATTGATTTTCGGACTACCCATAGCGATATACACTTGTGGAGATATCGATATCGACATCAATTACCAATCCAATTCAATAACTGAACACAGGACTTTGCCCCCACAGAGAGTCACAGTTATTCCGATTTCATTTTTCATTTTGCATTTCTCATTTTTCATTTCTCATTTTTCATTTGAGATTTTCACATACATGTATGTATGTATATTTCGATTTTTTAGAATTCGATTCCAACACAAGCTAACAAATGCTCAGAGGGTTATCTTCTTCCACTTCTCTTCGGCTCTCATTGAGATCTCGAGTCTTTATCGGTACTGTAGGTACTGTATGTATGCTAGTAGATAATAATTGTTGTAGTTGTAGTAAGTAAGTATATAAGTAGATATAAGTAGATATATATATTTATATATTTATTATGTTTCGGTTCATGTTCAGAGATAGTCAATAGAGTTACGTACTAGCCAAATTTTTGTATATGCTCCCATGCTTTCTACGAAAAAATTTCAACTAGAATTCAACAAGGAAGAACAAAGAATTCCCCCACCGATTTCTACAATATTCATGTGTAGATTACATTGAGATTGAGGACAAATCGGTGGGGGAACTATAAATATATATTTATAAGGAGAATATATGCATATGTTGATAATTATGTAACTCATGCTACGCTAGATATTTTTAATATTTTTAACACATTTCTAGAATACAATTTATTGGTTTTTTATTTGTTTTTTGGTTTTTTTTTGCGGTTAGTTAGTTTTTAAAACGAAACGAGAAAAATGTAACACAAAACCAATAAGTAATTAATTAATTAATTAGAACAAGAGGAAGTAGAAGTGGAAATTGTTTATATTTATGAGTATATATATTTATATATATATATATCATATATATATATATATGATCATATTTCATCATTGGTTATCATAGTTTTAAGTTTTAAGAGCAAAAATGAAACAAATTTTGGTGCTGTACATGCAACTGGTACTGGAAGCGCATATTGGAGGTAAACGAGTACGAGAACGAACGATTCTTTGGAATGGAATGCTGGAATATGCTGGGACTGGACTGGACTGGACTGGGGCTGGGACTGGGGCTAGAAGTTTTCTCTATTGATCGCAAAACGAAACGAATGAAATGGAACGCAATTGCAACAGAACGGAGCTGAACGGAGCGGAACGGAACGGAACGGTGCGGACAATAATCGCAATCAAGTAGCAATTCGATTGACGCTTTGGATTCAAGATCAGAAATATTTCTCAATTGAAAGGAAATATTCCCGAGATTTCCCCCCAAAAGCCTCTAGATCGGACCACAGGACTCGTAAAAACTCGATTTCGCTGGTACTCGATAATCGATGGATTAAATATTAAAGATTAAAGATTAAAGCGCAGGGGTGGACCAAAAAAGAAGAAGGAAATTGTGGAACTGTGGTGAATAGAGTGGTGTGGTGGTAAAGGTGAGTTCTTTTATTTTTTTTTCTTTGGGGTGAATGAATAATGGTTTAGGCTGTATGTACAATGTTTCTGCTTCCTGCGCGGATCTTTCTGGTTTCTGGCATTTGGAATGGGTGGGTACCGGTTGGGTGGTTGTGAAACAATGGAACGGGCAGCAGGGAGTTGGTAGAGGGGTTTCTTTGTAGGTAGTTAGTAGTTATGAGGTTTCTCGAAAAAAAAGGAAGTACAAGGAGTATGATTGAAAAATGGCCTGCAAAATGATGTAATGAAGCGAGAGATAAACAAAATTTTGAGAGGGAAGGGAGTGGGTTGAAGGAGGGGAAGTGAAGGAAAGAGTGTGGGGTAATAGGGGGTGGTGGTGGTGGTGGTGAGAGGATATGGGTTGTGGGCAGGTTGTGTGTGTGTGTGTGTGTGTGTGTGTGTGGAAGATGTTACAAAATGGGGAAACGGAAAAGGAAACGGAAACGCAGCTTTCTTTCTCACTCTTCTCTCACTCTCGCACTCGCACTCGCACTAGCGCTCTCTCTCACTCGCACTCGCACTCCACTTCTCTTCTGGATGTTCTCTAACGGTACATGCATGCAGGAGTAAATATCTCTCTCTCGCTCTCGCCCATTCACTTGCTCAAAATATGCGGGAAGGGGGAAAGGTGGCACACAAACGGGAAACGGAAACAGGGCGGAAACGGGGGGAAGCGTGGGCAAACAGGGGAAACGGAAATCAAAAACTAGAGACAAAGAAATGTTTGAAAACAGCAAACAAACAAACAAACAATCGAACAAACAAACAAACAAACAAACGAAACCAAGATGAGATGGTGTGACACTGGGTACGGGCAGCAGGATTGGGGGGGGGGCTATAGCATGGTATGGGGGAGGGGGGTTGGGGTTCTGGGTATCGGTTAATCATATATAGAGATGACAGTAGTGACAGTGAGAGCGAGAGTGACGGCACGGCAACGTTAAAAACAGTTAACGATGACGACGACCATCAGCAAGAACACATCAAATAACATCTGGAAAAGAGAATACAATGTTTCACTCACTCTCACCTGCACTTCCAAAGCATGGTAAGCTACTATAAGTCCTAAAAGAATCACAGTCGAAACAGATATTAAGGTTTTTAACGCTGTCGAGTAGAACGATGCCTGCAAGAACAAAGCAAAACAAACCAAAAATATTATATATGTACATATGTCTGTATGTCTGGGTTAGTTAGGAATGATAAATCAGATTGATGTGATATTTACCTTTGTGTAGACACCGGCACTGCTCAGCTCGTTCTCAATCACCATCACGATGATGCCGAACATGCCCATCACCAGGGCATAGTCACTGATGCGCTTGCGCTTCTCAAAGAGGGCTTTCCTCTTGCCCAGGCGATAGCCCACATTGGGTTTGTGTTTGGCCGAGTTTGTCGAGGGCTTCCTGGACGTATTGCCGCCAGTAAGAGCACGTTCTTCCATATACCTAAGAATTAAAAACGGTTGCATGAGTTCTGGACTGCAGTCTCCAATATATAAGCGCACACTCGCCAACCCCAACTCCAACCACAACTCCCATCCATTCGACTCATTCATTCGACTATCAATTGATCGATTCCTACTTCTATTACGGGGCTTTGGATGTTTCTATTAAGAACTAATGATATTAGGCCTTCCCTTTCGTCTGTGGGTGTATCGATTGATGGGTTTCCAGGGCTACCTATGGAAAGTGTTCTCTACTTTACTCTACTCCACGACTACTTGAATTTGTAGTGGTAGTACTTGGCATACCATGGCATACCAGCTTTATCTCTTCGTTAGACTTCATTGCCAGCTCACTTCTCACTCTTCAAAAATGGAAGAAGTCCCTCATGCTATTCCATTCGGTTCTCCACACTTTAATTGCTCCATTGCCACATCAGCCGCCTTTATCTTGTTCCATTTCGCCATTCCAATCGGTTACCAAGGCTACATCTTCGCATCCTAATGAATCCCTACTTCACTTCTCCTTCGCTGAATCTATGTTCGATTTGCAATTGCATTTGCATATGCCTGACCCCCACAGATCGCTGACTAATGCTGAAGTGGCTGGCTCCAAGGACCACATCGTTGGAGATATCCCCTTAGATGGGAGGTGGGAGCTATGACCGGGTGACAGGCTGGAGTCCTGGAGTGCTGGGGTGCTGGAGTGCTGGGGTGCTGGGGTGCTGGGGGGTTAAGTCAACCCAACTCAATCGACATCCGCACCGCTCGAACTCTGGTCTGCACCTTAATAAATCCTGAATGCCATCCTGAATGACAGATTTGTGTGTTTTCGCTGTGGCTTTGGCTCCAACTGTGGCTCGGGCTATGCCTGAGGCTCTCTGGCACTCTTCTAAATGTGTCATTTCAATTTGTATCTTATGGATACACTGACACATACACACGCACACGGGCAAAGGGGCTCACGGAAGCACATACTCGTAATCATACTCGTTCTCGTACATATGGATGAGCAAAAGATGGCCAATAAAAATTTTGCTGACAAATGAAAACACACACACACGTAGACACACAGTGGCCCAGAGAATGAGATGGGACAGGGGGCTGGACAGTGATGGCTGTCCTCGTTCTCGAAGCCCATAGTCATTGCCATAGTCCATAGTCGGCATCCTGCTGGCCATCCTCCCTCCCCTGCCACCATTTGTCTCTCTATAAACTGCTGAACTGTGCCAAATTGCCAACGTGATTGCTTGGGAAAATATCTTTCCGTCCACGACATTCATAGAGATTTATGGGAAACAGTGGACGCCGAGACACCGGGACACCGGGACTTTGGAACAGTGGAGGGGGAATTTGAAAGATAAATTGACTTTAGAGTGTTCAAAATTGAAACGAGATTCTCCTGCTAAAGCTTCTCCCTTCCCTTCCTTTCCTTTCCTGTCCGCTTTTTCTTTTTAATAACCTTGCCAAGGGGACCATTATTATTATTATTATTATTATTATTTCGCCCGAAAGCGGGAACGTTCCATCGAGACCCTGCCAAAGTACTTATGGACTTTGCAAAGTATACAAAAGGGAAAGCCTAAGCCAATGTGTGTGTAGCCGACGTGTAGCTGCGACGAGTAGTTGCAAAGAGTAGCTGCAAAGAGTGGCTGCAAAGAGTAGCTGCAGCGAGTAGCTACAACAAGTAACTGCAACGAGTAGCTACAACGAGTAACTGCAAGGACTTCTTGCAAAGAGTAGCTGCGAAGAGAAGCTGCAAAGAGTAGCTGGAAAGAGTAGCTGCAACGACTAGCATCAGCGTGTAGCTTCAACACTCGTTGAATCAGTGTTCGGATAATTTTTCATACGTAAAACAGTTCGAAGATAGCTCGATCGAAACGAGTGCGCAATACTTGAATCACGGAATGGTTGAACGTGTCGGTTCAGACAGAATTCATCCCGAAATCTACGATTCGTTCTAACAACTCGAACACGTTTCTGCTGGAACGGCAAAGATATATGTAGAAGGCGTAGGGATATTGAAATTTCGTGTGAGTTTTATTCTAGATCCGTGTCGGTGCTTTATAGCTGCTTTAGCACCGCATCTGTATGACCCACATTCAATACAAAATATTTTGGATTTCCCTCCATCAAGGGTCAAGCATTCATTCTCTATGGGGAGTCGCGGGATTCATTGTTTCGGCATGGAGGTCTGCTTGAATGTATTCATCATAATGGCATACAAAGCCTCCAAACGAATGTGAATGAATGAGTGAATGTGTGTGCTCATTCAGCTTGTAGCCATGCAGACCTCGATAGTGTCGATAGGTACGTCGTGGAAGGCGGGCAATGGTTGGGATGGGTGAGTGATGAATGCAGGCTCATACGTGTATACATACTCTAGGTTGTCTAGGACCTGCGATGGGGTTTCTGGATCGGGCTATACATACATTTCATACCTAGGGTAGTCTGAGTGGATACCCACTAGTGCCTCGGCCGCTTCTTCGTTGCATCCAGATGAGATCTGTTCCCGGTTCGCAATGGAAGGTGTTTTCATCGAGCCAGGAATTGAGAGTGTCGACGCCGGTTTGCGGAGCTAAAAGATTTGTTCAATTTTTGTTTAATAATTAAATGCATCATATGTGAGTATTACTATAATTATTTTGTTTTGTGTGCTGGTTTCTGGGTATAGCGTTATCTGTGGGTGCAACTAGCATCGGTGTGAGGGATCTAAATAGATAACAAATTCTATATATACATAGATATACATACATTACCATTTCGGGGGTGAGGGGACTAGATCCTATGGGTATTACATAGGTATTACTTGGAGTACTTTCCCAAGGACTCTTCTCAAAAGCTTCAACGCAAATCCCACAAAGGATAACTCTTAAGAGTACAAATACAACTTCCATTCAATTCCAAATACAAACATATGAATTATTTATTTTATTTTGCGCCCATCCTCTCGAATACCTTTTCCCGCTTTTCATTTTCCTCAATTATCCAGTTGAAATACAAAATTTCACTTATGAATATCATCCATTTTGTGGTGCCTGCCTTTTCCCTGCTGAGTTTTTCCGCATTCTTTCAACCGAATGACGACATCTCCCTCTCTATCGCCCTCTCCCACACCCACACCCACACCCTCACCCTCTCACTCCTTCTCTGTGCTCGTGTGTGAATTTTCTCTGGTTTCATCTTGATTCTTGGTTTTGGGTGTAAATCCAATTATTTTTGTCTAACCAAAACAGCGAACAAAAATGTAAGGAAGAAAAAAAATGGTAAACGGAACAGAAAATAAAAACAAATCCACTAGCCATCTGTCTCTTCCGCTCTCTCACTCTTTCTCTCTGTCTCTCTGCCTCTATCTCTTTCTAAAGTGAATAAAAAGGAAAGAAGTTTTGCGTACAAATAAAACTAGTAACCCACTACCCAAACCCGCTTTCTCTTTGATGGCAGGCCAAAGTAAAAGCTAAATAAAATCTGTGAAAAAAGCCAGTGCTAGAGACAGAGACAGAGAGAGAGAGCCAGTGAAAGGGTGTGAGAGAGAAGGCAAGACATAGAACTGCGTGTGTGTACAATTTTGGTCTTCATATTTAAATGAAAACTAAAAGATAAGTAATCCCCGTTTCCACTTTTCCACTTTCCCACTTTTCCACATTTCTACTTTTCCCCACTTTTGCCTCCCAATATGGGTGCGGTTTTGCATAAGCTGTAAGAATGGGTGCCAAGAGCCAGAGAGAGAGAGCGAGAGAGAGAGAGAGAGAGAGAGGTAGAGAGTGGGAGGATGAAAGTAGTAAAAGTCGTAAACTAGAGAGAAGAGAGACATAGAGACTGCCTAAAATTCCGCTTGGAAATACCATTTTTTTTCTTTCTTTTGGTTGCTTTCCTCACTTTTTCATTGCTTTTCATACGCGCCCCACCCAGGACTCGTCCTCGCAGTGCTGCCTCCCACCAGGACCCGTTGCTAAATCCAAATATTTGTTTATAAAGAGCAGCTCAATCCTCCAGCACCTACCGCCGCTTTCGGAGGAGACTCCACCACTCGGCACATCATAGAAGGAGCACCGACTACTACTACGTGACTGGGCGCCCGGGCATGGGCTTAACTTTTTTACTTCCATTCGACCGAGGGGAGGGCGAGTGGGGGGGGGGCATCCCCCCAGTCGTATTTCCTGTTGGTGGGATGCTACTACTGTTTTTGTATTTTAATTTTCATTGTTGTTCTTTCCAGCAATTTCTCTATTTTGTTCTTTACAAATTAAACTTTATTTCTCATTTTTGTTGCGGGAGCAAATTTACTTTGGCTGCTGCTGCTGCTGGCTGGGCAATGGACTTCAACAAAAAGATACACAGATGAAATTGGAATATTTCCAGTTTGTTTTAAGAGCGAGAGAGAGAGAGCTGAAAGCCCACCTTCAGCTGCTAAGCCTCACTGGGAGAGGATAGGAATATAATCAGAATTTTTAGCAATTTTGCCAAGTGGTAGATGAGATAATTCTCGGAGATTATCCCACAGATGGAAAGGTAGGTGGAAAATGGACACCCCAATGTTTCGATCAGTATATGTGATATTTCTTCGAGTGTACGCACACACACATGTGTGTGTCTTTATGTCCATTTCCAAGTGCAGAATGTGTTGTCTGTCGTTCTGTCTCGAAGGGGAAGCCATAATCAGTTTTGGCTTTCGCTGTTTGTCAGTTGACATTTCCTTGGGACACCGTTGGTCTGTGCCACTCCCCCCTGTAATGAATGCTTCCCAACCGTCCCTCCCCCCCCAGCTCTTCTCTGTCTGTCTATTTGTCTCTCTCTCTCTCTCTCTGTATCTTTCTCTGTGTCTGTGTATCTGTTTGCGTGCCTGTGTGCCTGCGTGTGTGTGTATGTATGGGTGAATTGGTTTATGCTAAGTAGATTTGCTCGAACGTGACTCCTGCTCCACTCCTTCGCTCCTCGGCTTCTCTGCTGCTGTCTGTAGTTTGTAACTGTTTGTAAGCCCGATGAGTGGGGATGATGCTGATGCCGACTGACGACTTGACAGGGGATTTCCGGCGGTTTGTTAGCTCAACACCGAGGCGATCATGTGCATAAATTGACAAATTCATTAAGCTTCGGGTGCGCTGGAGGAGGGGATAAGTGTGGATAAGCCCTCCCTTGGGTGCATTTCTCCGACCATTTTCGAACCATTGAAATGCAATCAGACACATGGAATGAAAACACGAAATGATGAGAGCTCCCAAAAGTATTGCATACTTTTTTGGGCGAATAGATTCACAGATTAGGCAAGAGATTCCTTTAAAGCTGCCAAGGAAGAGTGTCTTGAACGATTTCATGGCTTCATGGGAGCCGGAGCCAGGGCCAGACATTAAACGAAAACTAAAGACTATTTTTCAGGACGAGAGAGAGAGAGAGAGAGAGAGAGATAGAGAGATAAAAAGAAAATATGCATGTGGAGAGGGAGAGTAGAAGGAGTCTGTGCAAGTACTGAGGCCGAAAAGAGGAAAACCATATTCCCAAAACATATAGGAAAACCAGATTCCCCTTCAAGTGCTATCAATAATCATTAAGAAGAATTACTGCTAAGCCACGCTGGGAGAGTGTCTCAAGAGACTGAAAAACAAGCAATAAAACAGTAGAATCGCCGACAAAAGCCAAGCTTCCTTGTGGCAGGGCTGTGTAAATTATTTCTTATTGATTTGCAATCAAAAAAAATGAGTGAAAACATTATCTAAGAGCGCAGCGACGCAAGAAAGAAAAAAAGCAACAGTAATGATGAGAAGCACAAAAATTATAGCATACTTTTCAGGGCCACAAATCAGTGAAGAACCGAAAGAGCCAGAACGGAAGAGAGAATCGCTGGGGAGAGACGGTGTGCGCGAGAGGGAGTCCCAATTGTTTGTTATTGTTTGCTCGTTGCGTGCCCCTCCACACTCCCCTGCTCTCACCATTCCCCCGGAGTCCACACACGCACAATTTTTGGGGCCACACGCAACGCAGGAAAGTGGGGAGTGGAAGGGAGGCGAATGTGCGGGAAGGGCGCGCACACACGAGACCAACGTCAACAGCAACATCAACGCCTACTTGTCAGCAGTAAAGGGTGTGGAGTGGTGGGTGTGGGTGGGTGTGGGTGTGTGTGCCAGTGGACGGTGTGGATGGGGCGGCATGCCCCCAGAGAGAATGGGGGTGAGGGAAGGGGAGGGGGTGGTTTGCGAGGTTCGTCCTGTCTACATATGCAAAAAGGAAAATCTATTTTTCGGCAGATGCGTGTCGGCTGTGTCGGCTGTGCTGGCGGCGGTCTCCGCCTGTGTCGCGGGCCATGTGGCTGCATGCCACAATGGAGCGGCAGACCGAAGCGAAATGAAACAAAACAAATTGCGCGTATTTCTAGGACATCTAATGTCAATGATGCTAATTGGATTTCTTAATTAAGTTGGAAGGCGGCATAAGCGGGGGAGCGGAAAATGGAAAACCAAAAACAGTTACAAAAACAGTTACATAAAACCGAGAAAAAAGCGAAGAGCGGATAGTAAAGTGAGAGTGGGAGATAATGGAGGCGTTTGACGGAAATCTTGTTTGTCTTTTAGGCTACTTTTGGAGCGGAAGAATCCTGCAAGCAAGAATGAATAGTTTCTTTTCTTAATTAAAATGTCATCAAGGATTCAACAGGAGTTCCATGTTTCCCCTTTCTCCCACCTCCATTAAAAGTTGAAATATGTAAAGCTCATGGAACTATCATACATTCAAATAAATGTGAAAGCATTTGAAGTATCACAACTTTATGGAAGTTTAATTAAAAGTTTACCTATTGAATATTTGAATTTGCAAATTAAATGTACAGCAAAGAAATGGACGGAAATAATATTTTCTGCAGGAAAATAGAAGGAAATAAATCCTAAAAGTGCCCCAGCTTGAATGGCAATGAAAAGGAAAGAAAATCCCTGCAGAAATGCAGTGCAAGTGAAAAGAAAAACTTAGAAAGCAATAAATGCCATCAGGGCAGTGAAGAATGCAATAAATATGTGAATGCAATCGATGTAATGTCAAAAAATGCAATCAAAATTCATCAAGAATTTTCCTTTGCAAATCATTCTTAGGTCAATGATGATTGCAGACATTTCCCAAAAAATGTCAGAGGAAAATTGAAGGGAATTGTGAGGAAATGAAATGCTCTTGCAGAGCAAATTAAGTGCAAAAGCTGCCAGAATTCCAATAACTCAAATGTCGAATGTAATCCATGGAAAGAGGAAGGGTTAACTCAACTCTTATGTCCTCTCTTCTAAAATAGTTCTGAAATAATATAATATATCTGCAGAGTCCTTCCTCACTTTCCAAACTCGGACTGTAGTTGAAAAGACTTCAGTAGATTTTCCAAGTGATTTCCTCAGAAGGCTTTTCACTCACCGTTAACACAATGATTTTCGATGCCAAAATAGGCAACCTACGACCCACTAAACCTACAACCTGTTTGAATACATCTATCTATGGAATCTATTGAATGTCAGCTTCCAAAGAGAAGTGCATCTTAGAGAAACGTCACATCCCTATGTTAAAGAGAGTTCCTTTCCATCCACCCCTTTACGACAAGAGTCTCCGCCCAAAGGACTTGCCAAAAATGTTATATTTTATACACATATTCCACCATTGAAAATATATGTTAAGTGGATACAAAAACTATAATTGTCGAGTGTTTAAAGCTCACGTTTAGCCCCTTGTAGTTATTCAAATCCATGCCACTCACACACGCACACATAAGCTAGCTAGACCATGTGTGTGTGTGTGCCACGCCCCAAAATTATTTCTCACCTGCGTTCTCACCTTTAAGCGAAAATTAACATACTCATTGCCCCTCCTGCCCGTCCCGACACACACACACACACACACGGAGAGTTTTATGAGCTTCGCATCGACACGCATACTCCACTCACAGGCACACATACACACGTACGTGTAGTATAGAAAAACACACACGCAGATACACACACGTGCACACGTACACACGCACGCACACACGTACACACGAGTGTACCCATAAAGTGGTAAAGTGAAAGGAAATTGGTGGAAATTATCGAGTTTCCTATACAAAACGCGGCCAGCACGCAAAAACGAAGCAAATAATGAAACGAATCAAATGAAGAAACACACAAAAACTAGACGACGCGACGCGACGCAAAAAGGAAACTTGGAAAATTGCTTTGAAATGGAAATGGAAATGGGTGGGTGGGAAAAGGGAACGGTATAAACGCAATGGGAGTAGGAAAAATGCCTAACGAAACCGATTAGGCACCACCCACACCCTTTCCGTATTGCTCTGCATATCTTGACAGGGTATCTCACAAATACTGGGCAGGACTTCAGATATTAGTATATTAGATACACTTGTATCTTTTAGTGTTAAAGTTACAACTGCTATTTAAAGATTTGTAATTGAGAAAATTGAGATTCCTAATGAAATGATGAGAGTTTCAGTGTCCAAAATGTGCTAACATTTTACGATAATCAAATGTATCTGTCATATAACTAGAAAAAGTACGAGTATTAGTTAGAATAAAGCCAGTATGACATACTTTGAGGCAACTTTGGCAAACCGTAAGCATAGGCCAAAAGATGATCTACAGTTAATCTTAAACATCTCTGATATCTATATGTTCTTCTTCTTGTATTACAGCTTGATGCATATTTTGATGCAACTGTACTACAGTTTGATTGTACTCCTTTCTGTCAAAGAGTATATTAAGCTTCGGCTTCTGTCTTTCTTAATTTTTTTTGTTTGGTTTTGGTTTCCTTTTCCGTTGTGTGGTTGCCTAATAAATTTAACCTAATTCACATTACATTAAGGTTACTTTTGGTTTACTTCAACCCCATACACTCTGTTACTTTCTCTCCCTCTCTCTCCTTCTCTCTTTCTCCCCCTTTCTCTTCTGGGTGGCTGTCGGTGGCTGTCTGCGCCTGCGACTGTTGTGTGTCGAGTGCAGGAAATATATAATGAAGTGTTCGCTTTGTTGGAGCTTAATTAGGCGGATAAGTAATATTTTTGCTTTTACCTCACGAAAACCTCCAAGCGAGGTTTTCCATGTGTGTGTGTGTATGTGTGTGTGTGTGTGTGTGTTTGTAGGAGGGCGGAGGCTTGGGTGAGGGGGTGGAACTTTGTGAATCTTTGGAATTACGCAATTAGTTCACCCTGAGTGCACAATTCGGTCACAATTTTACTAGTAGCTTCATCGTTAAGGGGGGTTGACAGGCGTTCGTCCTGCTTCATCCTGCTTCGTCCTGCTTTTCATCACTAATCAAATCGGATCCATTCTTTCGGTTTCGTTTGCGGTTACGGTTACGGTTTCGTTTCGTTTCGTTTCTTTTCGCTATTTTCTTTGAATAAAAATGTGAGATCCGCTGGAAAAGATTGATTGCCGGAACAGGCCTTACACATCTATAACAAGCCACCCCCCCCTCTTCCTGCCCCTACGCGTACAGAACGAGTGGCACGTGGCATGGAGGGGCCTATAGTGGATGTGACATAGTGGCTTGGGACGTTTGGAGCGCTTGGAGCGTGCCAAAGCGGCGCATTCATTTAATATAATAATGATAAGGCCCCCAACGACAGGGGGACATTCTTCAAGCAACCCTCCAGAGTCCAAAGTCGTATCTATGTATGTGGCGGCTATATGGCCATAATTTCAATGGGCGGGGCGTGTCACACTGCCGTTGCCCCCTGCCCCTAGCCTTTGCCTAGGGGGCAGACGATGTGCGGTGCGGTGCGGTGAGGTGCCACCATTGAGGGCCGAGTGTTGTGGTGTTTGGTTGGGCTTTGCATGTTGCAGGTTCTTATGATCGAAAATCAATATATATCTAACCCCATTGTAGCGTTAACCTCCGCTCCGCACAGACACTACAATAATCGTGCATTGCAAAAAGACATTGCCACAAGACAAGCGCCCCCCCAAGAAGGTGACTCAGTGAACGGCAAGCGGTAAGCGCACCAAAAACAACAATTGGGAATGATATGCCGTGATATTCAGGCTACCAAAATACCCTCTAAACTGATTGTAAAGGTTCAAATGAACAAAAAACCGTATTGAATATAGTGGTTGTATTTCCCCCCCCCCATAATATTGGGAGATATATCCCATCTGAATATGTTTATATGTACATATATTCCAATATAAAATCGAAAATTTGAAATTTTTCTCCAAATTGCAGTACATTTTTTTTTTTAATATTTCTTTAATATGTTTAGCATTTAATTAGTATTTTTAAATACTTTTCTTTTATATTTTTAGTATTTAATTCGTATTTTTTAATGTTTCTTTAGTATTTTTAGAATTTTTAAATATTTATTTAGTATTTTAAGTATTTAATTAGTATTTTAATGATTTCTTTAGTATTTGTAGTATTTAATTAGTATTCTTGTAGCTACCGAAATGGAGACCAATGTATCTGGAATTTTATAGGTAAAACTGAACTGTCATCGTGTTTTATGGAAGTATAAATAAACACAAATATCGAATCCGCAAGACAACTCGTCACATTAAAAATGACTTTTCCAACTAATTTTCATGTTTATCTGTGCACCGGAGGGGTGGGGGTGGCATTGGAATATGGGACATATGTATATCGTATTAAAAAGTACAACCACACAAAGAACCAAAGAGCCAAATGCCAAAAAGTCAAATATTTGCCATAGCAAAAGGTAAACAACGCTGGCAACAAGGATCCAAGAGAAAGAGCTAAAGAGCGAAAGAGAGAAAGAGAGAGGTGGGGTGGGGTGGGGTGGGGTGGTGTGGGGTGGTGACTTCAACAAGAATTGGGGGGTGGTGGTGGTGGTTTGGGTGGTTTGAGCCTAACCAAATAATTAATAAACAAACGATACCAAATAGACAGAGCCACAGGCAGCGGGCGGCGAGCGGATGGCAAATGACCTTGACTCAAATGCTTGCCACCAGAGTTTTTGGATGAGCCACCACTGCCACCACGTGGCAGGTGCCCCCATTAAGGGTGCCCCCCTTCCCCGTCCCCTCCTGAAGGTTAGACATCTAGTCGCAATGGCCTGTTAGGGTCGCATGCCTGCTCAATTATCCAGCGAGGAATACCAGAGTGCCAACAATCAGACAGACAGACAGACACACGGACGGGCGGACAGACAAACAGTCATCGGGAGACAGACAGCGTATACACACCCGGTGGCGGCGGCAGGTGCACAAAATGGGGAATGGGAATGGCAACGGGAACTGGGACTGAAACTGGGACTGAAACTGGGTCTGGGTCTGGGTCTATGGGACTATGACTATCCACCGAATAGAGTTAATGCCAGCGCGTAGCAAATTGGTTTAATTTGGAATGATTTGCTTCCGTAATAATCACGAATGACCTACGAACTGCGAGTGTGCGAGCATGCGACTATTTGAGGGATAATAACATCGGCAAATTTTCTGCGATTCGATTTGATTCGAATTGAACTTCGATTTCCCCGCTGATGCTCTCGATGGTATCGAGTTTTGTTTCTCCTTGTTTCTCTTGTTGCCACGATTTGTAGGCTAATAGGAAATATAGTAGGACAAGACGTAACGGAATAGCAAACAGGAAGGGACGCAGCAGAACAAAACAGAACAGAACAATGCGGCTGTCATGGCCACGTGCTTTGGGAGAACTTCTGCTAAGGCTGCTGCTTCCTTCCTGCCTTTCTTCTTTGCTTTGGGTTCTTTTTCGCTTTCTCCCTCCCACTCCCACTCCCACTCGCTTTCTAGTCTTTCCCCTTTTCTTTTCAGCAATGGCGAAGCTTTAGACGCATTTTTTTCCCCCAACACACACACACACACACACATCCTCGTGCACTGAGAGAAAAACCATGGTTAAAAGCCCAGAAAATGGTGCACAAACACGATTTGGGCAGAGATTCTATATCAAAAGGGTTCTGTAGCCTAGATATGTATCGAAAATCTTTTAGTAGGCGGAGGCAACACCACATTGTAGTTCTCTCAGTGTAGCACACACTTGGGGAGAACGTGTGCGTTCGTATGCATATGAGTGCGTCCCATAAGGTAAAGGATATCAAAAAACATTTAACAGCCAAAAAGGGGCAGCGATTGGTGGGTTGGTGGGTTGGTGGAGAAAGCACTGGCATTCCTGTGGGGCACATGTCGTGCTCAACGCTTTGTTTGTGTGTGTGTGTGTGTCCTGGAAATGTAATCCCTTGAAGGAATTCCCTTCAAAAGCGAGAGGGAGAGAGGGTGAGAGCGAGAGGCGAGAGACGAGGCTGAACTTTCGTTTGAGGCTGATTTTTTTATCGCAAAACTTCCACAGAAAATAGAAACTTTATATCCGAAAGAAACAGGCAAAAACCTCTGCCACAAAGCGAATTTGTTAATTGAAAATTTCCTCCGCTGCACGCGGACCAACACACACACACACACACACCCGCACCCACACACATACACCTTTCGAAGAGTAAAATCGACCTCCCGCCTTGCTCTGTTCACAATAAAATACAAAAATAAAGTAAGGAACAGGAGAAAGAGAATGAAACAAATATAAGCACAGAAGAGATAAACAAAGTTCTCCCTCGGACCAAATCCCCATCTCAAAAGCGAGTTTAAGGTCTTAAGGCGGGCCTGATTGAGCAACTTAATAATTCAGAATTATTCTGGGTAACGTAACCCCGCCTCCTCCTCCGCCCCCTGCCCCGTCGAACACACTGCTCACAAAACACAGAGGAGCTCAGAGGAGCACAGAGGAACACACACCCCCCACCATTGAGCGCCATAGGAGATCTTTCTTCCTCCCTGTTTGGGGATTTGCATCTTTAAAGCTGGAAAAAATATTCATCTGGTGGGGCATTTCTCAATGCCCCATCCCATGCGAGATGCGAGTCTCCGCCGCTCCGGTCGGTGCAAAAAAAAATAAAATACAAAAATATAAAGGCAACAACAGACAGATTTTCTGTGTGTCTGCCACGCCCACTCCTCTAATGTAGCCTTCAACACAACAATAAAAAGACGCAATGTAATGGTGGGGCCAGAGTGGAATCTGTAAGGCGCATACATGACGTATACGCAATGTGCGACTCAGATTTTATTGTATTTTGTTGTTGTTGTTTGTTTTTCACCCGTTTCTTCTGCCTAAGTCACTCTTTTCGTTTCTTCCACTCACTTTTGCGTTCACTCTTCCCCGGTCTCTGCCTTTTGGTTTTTTGCTTTGCTCTAGTTCTGATTCGACTTTTTGCTTTCTTCTTCTCTAACTCTGAGTCTCTCTTTGGCGTCTCCTTTTGGTTTCTTCATCGAATTCTACCTTTTCCTTCTGTTTTCTCTTCCTCATTACTCTTTTTTCTTTTTAGCTTCCTTTCCAAGTTCTCTATATTCATAGGATTTTTTCCTTTCATCGCCCCACCTGAAGATTTCTTCCATTCATTTGCTTATTCTTAAGATTTCTTCTTCCGTTTCTTCACTCACTGTCTCACTGCCTTTCCGTTCTTTCATTGCTTTCTTCTTTCTTTTGTTTTCTCTGCTTTATTGTGGACGATTTTTTGTGTGGAGTTTTTCACGCTTCGCTGCTCATTTTTTTTCTGCTTTTTTGTCGATGCTCTTATCTCGGCGCCTGCCTCGTGCCTGGTGCTGCCTCGTGCTGCCTCGTGCTGCTTCAGTTTCATTCTTGTTTCTGTCGCTTGTTGTTACATCCAAAGCCTTACATAACGTAACACCACCACACCACCACCCATCTACCCACCCAGCAGCGCCCATCGCCACTTACCCACCCACCCAGCCACCACTCCAGCTCCCAAACCATTTTGCGGTTTATCAAACGAAGCGAAAGTTGCATAAGATTGCCAGAGTTTTTCTTTATTTGGTTTTGCCGACACACAACAAAAAAATGTGCTACACGTTTCGTTTCGTTTCGTTTCTTTTCGTTTGGCCAAAAACTGTCAGCCGGCTAAAGGATAAGGCTGGCTAGCACAGGGACACACGAGCGCAACACACAGGACGAAACACGGGACAGCGACATGTGACAACTGTAAAAAGCCAGGACGCAGCCAGGACGAAAGGGGGCGAAGGAATCACAGAATGGAAGAGGCAGAGGAAATGTCAATCAACAAGCCGGAACTGAAACTTAATGCAACCGGCTTGGAATTTCTCACAAAAACAAGAGACAAACATAGAGAGAGAGAGATAGAGAGAGAGAGACAGAGAGGGAGAAATGGCAGTGAAATGGCAGAGAAACATGAGAGACAGATTTGAACGAAATAAAAGAAAGACTGTGCTGTGGTGTGGCTGTGGCTGTGGGTGTGAATGTTGGTGGGAGTGACAATGGGTGACAAACACACAAAATGTGGCCATGTTCTGCCGGTTAAATGGGTTGACTTGAGGCTTGAGCTTTGGGCTCCAGGCTCGAGAGTCTCCCCAAAGGCTATTCCTAGGCCTCGACTCGACTCGAGTCGACTCCTAATTCTGGCGGCCCCCAAAACAACAGCAAAGGCTGCAAAGGGGGGTGGAAGGATGGTGGGAGAGGGAATGTGGCCGAATGTGTCGTAACTTGAGGGCCGTGTTGACAGAGGCGCCGACGTCCCCAACTTGAGACAATGTCTAATTATATTATTATTATCTTTTGTTACTTTTACTTTTCGTTGCTCACTTGCTGAAAGTTAATGCCGCAATTTCCATTCTCTCTCTCTCTCTCTCTCTCTCCCAGTGTGGCCTAGCAGTAAATTTCACTGGGTGTAGATGTACTATATAGAATATTGGGAATAATGACAGTGCCCCTGGAGTAAATGGTCCTTTGGCCCGTCATGAAATATTTAAGCCGTCAGAAAAATTTCGAATCGTTCGTTCGTTCGGCAAAAGTTTTCCTCCATTATTATTTTCCTTTATATTATTCACGTGTGGGATAATCATAAATTTGTCTCGCTTCCTCATCAACTTTTTCAAGGATCTACCTAAAGTGGGTGGCATGCCACACGAACTTTGTATACCATCAATCGAAAGGAAACCAAAGACAGCTAGATTTTAAACGATTTAAAAGTTGTTTCAAAGTTTTTGCTATTTTTTTCTTGTTGGAAATTCCTCTTTTACTTCCGTCTATAGGAGAAAACTCAATATATGAATTTTTGCCTAGAAACATTTTCGTTTTTATTTCGAATCATTAAAAATGGTCTAATGGATGGAGGATCTTGTAAGATGATTTATTTCAAGAGTTACATCTCTCAATTATTAATTGAATTGAGAAAAGAAGCCAATACAATTTGTTCGGACTATATTTATGGGGTTTCAAGGTTAAGGTTAATGTAAGAACGGTCTGGCAAAGATATTGTCTTCCTCCTTATACAAAGAAACTATCATATGTGGTTCTGTAGTTCAGTTCCCTTGAACGGAGATTGTCGCGTGGAGCGGACTGCTGGAGATGCTGCGAAACCTTGAGTTATCCTCCCATAAATTCTAGCAAATATATTGCCCCAAAAGTTTCCCATCGACTTTCTCTTCCTTTACCCAAAAAAGTTTTCCCACGCACTTTGGTGCGGCAACTTCACATCGGTTACAGTTTCATCTACATCTTCATCGTAAGATTGGTTTATAGTAAGATATATGGGTAAAAGATATACTACACACTTACTATATATGTATGTACGTGTTGATGTATGTATGGTATGGTATGTGTATATGTATGGATAATATTAAAATATCGTACTTCTTCCGTTTTGGTCGGTTATTCTGGTTATTGTGGTTGTTCGGTTAATTCGGTTTCTCTTGGACTGTGG
Source organism: Drosophila algonquin (assembly GCA_035041765.1). Classification (NCBI taxonomy): domain Eukaryota; kingdom Metazoa; phylum Arthropoda; class Insecta; order Diptera; family Drosophilidae; genus Drosophila; species Drosophila algonquin. The sequence goes on along the minus strand of JAWNKY010000339.1, from coordinate 363,449 downwards.
TTTGATGTTTGGTTTGCTCTACGGCGGAGTATCTGTATCTTTTTTCTGTATGCCTTGGATACTTGACGGCTGCTTCTGCTTCTGCTGCTGCTGCTGCTGCTGCCGCCGGAGGCGAAGGCGGAAACGGAGACGGAGACGAATGCTGTAGGCTGAACGGTACTGGCGGATGCTGGCGGAGCAGAGGCGTAGTGAAGGCGGCGGTGGCGTTGGCAGCTCCTCACTTGCTCCTCTAACCGTTTTGTTTGGCTCTTCTTTTCCTCTGACTTTTGTTCTTCTTTAACGTTTACTTCTGGCTTTCTTCTTGCTGCTGTTCTTCTAGTTTTACTCCAATTCTTGGCTTTCTTCTTTCTGCTGTTCTGTTTCTGTTTTTGCACCGCTATTCTATTTGAGCTGTTTTCGGTTTGTTTTTTGCTGTTTCTTCTACTACTTCTTCTGTTTCTTTGGCTCTTTTCTTTGTTGACAGTTTCTCTTCGCTTTCTTTTGTTGATTCTTCTATTTTTCTTTTGCTACTACTTTTCCTTATGTGTCTTCTACAGTTTGTTGTTTTGGTTTGTCTGTTTTCTAGCTGTTTTTGATGAGAGATTTTGTTGTTTGTTTGTTGTTTTGTTTTGTTGTTTGTTTGCTGTTTGTTGGAGTTCGTTCCGTTTAGCTATTGTTGTTCGTTCTTTTCTGCTGTTGTTCGTTTGGTTTTTTGCTATTATTGTTGTTGCTGTTTTATTGTTCGTTCACAACATTGAAATGTTGTGTTGTATTGTGTATTTATGTGTGTGTTTTTAGTTGCTATTTACTTTGCTGTTCCTTGATTTTATTTTCTGTTGTTGTTGTTGTTGTTGTTGGTCGGTTTGATGTTGATTTTTTTGCCGTTATCGCATTGTTGTTGCAGCTTTCATTTTGTTCAATGCTTTGCTGCCTGCCACCACTAGAATGTTTGTGTGTGTTTGTGTAGGTGTGTTGTCTGGATGTGTGTGTGTGTGTGTGTGTGTGATTTTACCGGTTTGACGTTTGACGAACGCACAACGTGGTTGAAATTCGGTTCGTAGATTCGAAGGCTGATGGATGTTCAATTTGTTTTTGTTGGTGCTGTTGTTGTTATTGTTGCGTTTACGCACACATAAACATACAAATGACACCACATACAGATTGATGATACGCACGCACACATACACGCACGCACTTAAAAAAAAAATTAGTACTTGTTTTTTGTTAATTTTTGTAATTGCTATTAATGTCAGGTTTGTTGTTGGCTGGTTGGTTGGTTGCTTGGTTGGTTGTTGCTGATGTTGTTGTCTTAGTGGTTGTAGTTGTCGCTGTGGTTGTAATTGTGGTTGTTGCGTTTCTTTTGGTGTTGTTGCTGCAGTTGTTGTTGTTTATGTATATAGGGTATTTGATGGTTGAGCTTTTCTCCGCTCTCTACGTCAGCCATGGGTGTAAACACAATACAGACTGAACGGAACGGAATCTTCAAATGCCGACGATGGCGATGGCGACGACGACGACGCCAGGCGATAGCAATGGCGGCAGCGGCAAAATGGCAGCAGCAGAAGCAGCGACGGCAGCGGCATCGGCAACGGCATCGGAAAACGAGCAACGACCGACGAAGAGGTTCGAATTAACTCAACCACAAACCGAGTGGTGAGCAGCAGTAGGGCAGAGCAGCTGAGCAGCGGAGGCGGCAAAAGCCGGCAGAAGAGCAACCAGGAGCAAAAGCAGTGGAATACTCGTCGAAGAAGAGCAGAGCAGTAGAAGCATAGCAGAGGAGTACGTACAAGCAGTAGAAGCAGTGACAGCAGCAGCAGAGGAGTACCAAGCAGTACAAGCAGTACCGAAACCAGCAACAGCAAACACACAGCGGAGGCAGAGACAGCAGCAGCAGCAGCAGAGGCCAACAACAACAGCCGCCCAAGCGCCCGACCGACCACGAACGAAACAGAGAGCCGAATCACCCGATCTCTGCTTCTGTTCTGTTCTGTTCTGTTCTGCTCTGCTCCTGCTCTGCCACAGCCACTGCTGCTGCCGCGATACAACACATGCAAAAAAGGTCCCTAAAGCAGTACCCGGATACGGTACCAGGCAGACGGACGGACTCCACGGCCCCGGATCCCATAACCAAAGCCATAGTTGGATAAATAACTGTAAAAACGAAACGAAATGATACGAACAAGTGAGCAACGGCAATGGCAGTCGGGCGGGTGGCATCTGCTGGCAGACCCAGATTTAGCCCTTCCTGTCAAGCTGTCTTTATCAGCTGCTGCTGCTGCTGCTGCCGCGGCTTGCCCTCTGCTGCGTCTGCCTGCCAGCGGGATTCTTCTGCTGCTGCCACAGCCGCTGTCGCTGTCGCTGTCGCTGCCGTTTCTGCATTTTCCAATTGCAATTTTCGGTGGGCACATAATGAATTGGCATTGTCATGTGTGTTTAATTTGGCGGCATAACTATGTAGAAAGAACGTAGTGGCGGGGGCGGAGGCGGAGGCGAGGGCACAGAGAGAGAGAGAGAGCAAAAGAGAGCGCAAGTCGGTCGTCGGCGGCGCTGTTCGACTCTCTCTTATGACTGATTTCCAATCCACTCAACTTTGTTTTGCGCGCGCTCGCTCTTGCTCTTGCTCTCTCTCTCACTCTTATTCTCTTTGAGCCCCGCTCAGCGTGTGTGTTGGTATGGCCATCTCGCTTACTCACACCTACACTCCCATGGTAGGGTACACGCACAAAGCAGCGACAGCGACAGCGGCAGCAGCAGTAGCAGAGGAGAACCGTTGTTCTTCGGCTTGCGTTCGGTTTTTTTTTAAATTTTTTTTTTGGCTGCTTGGATGGAAGTTTCTTCTGGATGAACTTTGAGCTTTAGTTGGGGCTTTGGCTTGTGATAACGGAAGGAAAAGAAAAAGCATAATGTCCACTTGGCACGCGATATGAAAATCAAAATTGAACTTTTATAAGTTAATCCTTTTGTGGTTGCACACAGACACAGCCAGAGATATTTATACAAATATGAATATATTTAGAGAATATATAGGGGTATTTAGAGGCGTATATAGTGGGCGTATATAAAGACAATGCTTTAGAATTCGAAAATTCCCTTTTTGGAAATCAGAAAACTTTTTTTTGGCCAAAACCCAAAGACGGACAGCAAGAGAGAGAGAGAGCGCGGCTTTTGTCCATGGCCTTCGGATGGTCCTGCGCATTGCGGAACTCCACTCCGATTTGCGTAAGGTGATGGTTCCCGTTGTGCCCACGCTTCTTGCAGCAGTAGCAGCAGCAGCAGCAGCAGGGGTCTGGGGACGGGGGATGTTGCCCCAAATAGATGCTCAATTCGAACTTCTCCACTTCTACGCGATTTTCATTGTCATCGGCAATTGTCGTTATGCCAGTCGTTCCCCTTCCTCGTTGTCTTAGTCACGTTGTTCAGCCATATTTTGTGCATACAGGAATATACTCCCACACACACTCGTACACTCGTACACTCGTACATCCGCACATTCGCACATCCGCCCACGCAAACAAAAGACTCACACACAGCCAGACACACACACAGCCATGATGCATTCTTGTGCGCTGATGAACTGACAAATGGATTGCCCGCCTACCACCCAGAAGAAGAAGTTGATGGTCCCCCTCCCTCAACCCCATCTCACCCCATCCTTGTTACGCTTTCTTCCGCTTCCCAAACCTCTCTTGCCTGACATCCTCACATGGCAACCAGGTTGGTTAGCAACTTCTTTCAGGTATCATCTTCTTTGGGGGGAGGGTCTAAGGACACACGTTCCGGACCGCTAATCTGTATGAGAAAAAAAAAAGATCGGTCTTTCTAACATGTAACTCCATTTGGCTAAGCTCTAACTAAACGGCCTTTTATCTAATGGTATCTGTGAAACACATTATATACATATATGTAGAAGTTATCCGTCTTTGTCGCTTATCAATAGCTTCGCAGGATTCTGCATTTCGAAACTGAAGGAGTATATAGTTTCATGCTGCATATAAACGGGTCGTATACTCGATAAATGCATTAAAATGTATGTATGTATGTATATTCCTCTTGGTCCTTGTACTTGTTCCTGCCGAGATGCTCTCAAGCTACTATAAACTGAACTTTAAATATCTGTAGAAGTGCTGGGCAGAAGGACATTGCTCCTTTTTTGCAATAAAATTGTTGAATCGCCAATCAATCAATGCACTTATTCAGAGATGGAGGACGTCTCCTGGCAATTAAAGAGAACAGAGCCATTCCATCAGTGGTTTTGTGCCAGGACCCCTAAATAACAGTCTACGAGTGTATGGGCATGGGCATGGGCAGGCACATGCCACAAACACGAGTTTACGGAGTGCACATGCCGCAAACACGAGTGTGTGGCGTCGTCTCCCCCAATTGTCTCAAGCGCCCATCACTCTCGCGACAGTGACATTAACGTGCGCGTATGAGACATCGCACCTAAGCACCCGCTTACCCTTACACAAGTCTCCCATCCCATCCCATCCCATCCCGTACGTGTCCCTGCCACTGCCACTGCTACTGCCACTGCCACTGCCACTTCACGTTGCACAATCGTGTTGCGTCAGTGGCAGGGACCGGGGGCCCCCCAACGGCGACCCAGATATCAAATGGAAATGGAAATGTCAACGCAAACGACAGATAGTCAAAATGTTGTCATGTCGGATTTTGAATAATTCATTGAAATGAAAACTTTATGCATTTGTCAGCCATTTGCCATTCCCCCGGCAACCTCTCCTCCCCAAAAAACCCCTAAAAAAAACTCTAAACCCCTACCATATTTTCTCTCCCTTTTAGGTAAGTTTTCAATATTGGTTTTCGATTGAGTGGGTGGCTGGGGGGCTGTGCGAAATATGACGGTGCATTTTCCATCTTGGGTTTTTTTTTTAGGAGTGGGTGGGGTTTTTGGGGGCGGCATGGAATGACGTGCGAAGGCTTGACGAAAGACGCAAAAGACAGTGACTTGACGTCTATAAAACGAAACCAAAGATAGCCTGAAAATCCAGGAATAGCATCATTGATATAAGAGTACGAGGCTCACAGGACGAGAGCTGTGGGTGAACCGAGACAAAGGCTAAGACAGAGAGAAAGAGAAGAAGGGGTGATAGGTTAGGGATAACTAGAGAACCCATGAACTACTCACTGGGGTACAACTGAGAGAATACATCTCTCCTTGAGCAGATTCTAAGTACAAGATCCATCATGGCATGTGAGAATGCCCAGAGCTACAAGATCAAATGATCTTGTAAAGCGGGAATAAATACAGCCAAAAATACAATCAAAATATCTTCAATAAAGAAATGACAGACAGACACTCACAAAACATATTAACGATGAGACGTTCAACTTGGATCAAAGCAATATTACATTCGAGTATACAGTGCCACAAAAACCACATTTATGGAATCCTAAAAAGTACCACAAAATGGCACGAACACACACACAGACGGACAGACGGACAGACAGACAGACAGACAAACAGACAGTCTACGTATACGTAATAATAGCCACAAAGATCGGACATGTGTTGAATAGAGAAAGTGTCCCCCGAATCGGAACCCGTATATGAATCCAAATCCAAATCCGAAACCCATTCCGATTATATAGCCCCTTGTGGCATGGCCAGTGACTCAGAATTCCGTTGTGGCGCGCCGCGACCTTTCGGTTTTGTGTCTGGGGGACAGTGCCTCTTGTCATATTTTATTGATAGACACTTGGAGGCAAACAACAACCAGGCACTTGCACAGATACACATATAGATACAGATACTCGCTTATAATACGAGATATATATGTACGTATACTACATATATATACATATGTATGTATGTGTGTATGCATGTATATCCATGTGGCACATCCGTCTTAACAGGCCGACATTGTAAATGCAGAGAAAACTGCAGTCGCCGTCCATTATCATTAAATTTTAAAAACATACTCGAGTTTTTCATGCCGCATAATGCCTGCCGACCGCCGACCGCCAAGTGCCGAGTGCGGACCACCGCCAGCCGCCTGCCGTCCGTCCGGTGGCCATAACTTATTGGAGGACTATTGAGGCCACACCACCTGGCAGACACTTTTCACACACAGGTGACCCAACCCCCCCCTGATTGTTCTCGCCTCACCCAATGGCTGGTTAGTGGTGGTCTTCACATTTAAAAGTCCTTCCTCGAAATGCAGACATATGGAAGTAGAGTCGCGCTACTCCCTTAGGGTGGTTGGTGGCTCGTGTAAGCAAACGCCTTAAATATTTTAGATGACACCCCGTAATACCCACTGGGGGAGCGGACCCATAGACAAACAACACGGACACAAGTGCATACGTTTGCGAGTATATATAGTATAATTAAATATTAATCATCATCTAAATATGTTATGCCACAAACTGGCAACGGGCAACAGCCAACGGCAAAGGCACACGTCGTGGATGGATGCATCGATAATTTATGCCATTGTGCCGTTGTCTCCGATCTCAGCCGAACCGAAACACAAGAGTATCCGTAGACGAAGAGCAGAGGTCACTGGTCACTGGTTGCTGGTGCTCTCAGTGCAGTTCCCTGTTCCTTTCTTTCCATAGTGCCATTAATTACGTGTCGATGGGTTTCGATTCACTTCGATTCGATTCGAATCGGTTCGATTGTTTAAATTATTGTTTTAACCAACGGAATTGGCTTCTCAATCTATAAGACCATTTATTATGGCTGATGTAACTAGCAATTTAAGCTGAATAGCCGATGAAGTGCCATGAGTTATTTGCCACTGATTGCTTTGGGGGCAGAACAAAAAATTATAGACTTGCTATCGCACCATCGGTAGGTAACTCGAGCGGAACTATCTGTCTCTTTCTCGATTCTGACCCTGAATACGTTTTATCTCTAGATCTCTGGATCTCTAGATCTCTGGATCTCTTGGTCTTTGAGGCTCTGGCGGTGTAAACAATATCGGAAAACACTTTTCTGCAAGAGTTTTTTCCATCTTGATTTTCCCATTTCATTTGCCATTTAACCATTTGATGATGATGATCATCCCCCGATCGTAATCGAAATCGAAATCGTTTTCCGCGTATAAACAATTTATCAAAGAACGTATCTGTGTTGGCCACATGTACCACAACGGATGGATACGCTCCTTCGAACACTCGAACAAACTTTTGTGTTTATGGGCATTTCTATTATTCCCAGGTACCCGGTACCCGGTACCCGGTACCCAATACACGGTACACCGATATACCGATATACCGATTCAAATTCAAATTCAAATTCAGATGCTGATGGAATAGGTGATCTCTCTCGCTCGCTCTGCTCCCTGCCTCTCACTCCAACCTTCTTTGTCGTCGTCGCCTTCTTTGTGTCTACGTCTGTGCTTGGGGGTCGCCGCCTCTGCCTCTACCTCTGCCCCTGCCCCTGCCTCTGGCTATGGCTATGGCACTGCTGCGTGATGTGTATATTTCCCACATTTGTTTTGTGTTATGGCTTTCATAGCCGCTCCCTCCCGCCTGCCCACCCTCTACTCTCCCTAGTATTGTTTGTATCCCCAATATTCCAGGGTATTTCTTCCACTTGTTCTCGCTCATTAGGGAATGTTTATGAATCACTGCAGACTCACTGTCTTCATGAAATGGATTTCACCTGAGAAAGATGATTTTTTTGTTTGTTATGATTTATCTTCATAGTTTTTCCCATTTCCATAATATTTACAAATATGTTCGTATATTACAAATACATTCGATCGAGTTCTGTGGATGCATTTCTTGTCGATTACTTTTCAGAAAAAAAGATTTACAACGGAACTTTTCTTGATCTTATGACTATATTTATGGTTTTCTGTCCATTACTTCGGAGCAGTATTTCTTTTTTAGTATTATCTGAATATCTAGCATATTCTTTAGTATGAAATAGGATTAGTGTAAGAGTGGATTTGGATGAACCCACAAACAGGGGAAAGCGGAAGAAAAAGAAGGTGCAATTCGGAAGCCCAGAGTTTATTCAATGGCATATTCCTCCACTCAATATCAATGCCAATATAATCCTAAATATTCCTAACCAGTATTTTTCTACCAACTTCTTGAGGCTCCTACTTTTTATATCCAATTTCGTGTTCCAGAACATCGTTTATCAATTTCGCACTCGTCTGTCCAAGCAGGGTATCAATAGTTCGCTGCTCCCCGTTCATCAGTCGCCTTCGATCACTATCGCTGGGCACTGGCACTGGCGCTGGCGCTGGTGTCCATGCCTATTCGTGTTTTCCTGTGTTTTTGTGTTCTGCAGATGCTTTTTGGTTGAAAATAACTTCGAATGGCTCATAAGAGAGATAGCCAGAGAGCGAGCGAAAGAGAGAGCGAGAGCATGGTCGCGCGATTTATTTATTTTTATAGTTTGGACGAACGACGGACCTCTGGCTAGGCGGCAGCGACGCCGAGTGGGCAAAGCGGCGGGCACGTGGAAGCCGCCAACGAAATGGCAAATGGAAATGGTCCAAAGTTATGGGAATCGGAATAGCCGGAATAGGGATAGGGATGGGGATGGGGTGGTGGAAGGTCGCGGACAAGGATGATACGTCACGACTTTTGGTCAGCCGCTGTGGTGGCACTTACCAGAATGGGTCGCTCATTGGCATAGGACAGTTTTCGCGTGTTCCGCAGGGTCTCCAGCCAGAGAGAATTTCGGCGTGCCGTGGATGTGGCGCCAGCGCCGCCGCCACCCCCAACGCTGCCCGTGCGCGTCATACCTACGGCTGCGGCTGCGTCTGCGATTGAGTTTGCGTCTGCTGTTGGCAGCGACGATGACAGTAACGGTAACGGCGCTGTGGCAGCGGGCACCAGTCGCTGCGATGGCGGCGGCGGCAGCGTCGACGTCAACGATAGCGATGGTGAGGGCGACGCTGACGCCGACGGCGAAGGCGAGTGCGAGGGCGAGGGCGAGTGCGATGGTGAGGGAGATGGCGTGGCCGTTGGCGTTAGCGATGGCATCAATTGGGTTGCTGCTGATGACGCTGGCAGCGTGGCCAGCGGCAGTGGCAGCGATGGTGGCGGCATGGCGGCAAGGGCGGTATTGCCGGCGGTCAGGCATTTCTGGTATAGAGTGCCCGGATTGCACTCGTTCTCCATGCAGGAGGCCGGCGACATACTCTGGGCCTGGTGGCCCCCGCACTCAATTGCACAATTCCCGTTATTTGCTTAATATCAAATATCCTTTGTGTGCCCACTCTCTCTCTCTCTCTCTCTCTCTCTCTCACTCACCACACTCTCTGACGCTCTCGCTCTGGACCGAAAGGCACACAAAAAAAATAGAGAAAGCAAATAAATGCTCTCATTGTCAGCAGTGGGAGAGAGAGGGAAGCCTGGAGCCAGGAGCCAGGAGCCAGCAGCCTGAAGAGAGGCCTCACTATTTCCACAGACAAAAAATAAGTGCAGTTTCCGTTTCACTCGCAGAAAATGCAGTCGCGACGAAAGCGCACGCGACCAGGAACCGCAGCAGCGCACTGTCCAATGGCCTTTCGATTGAGATTCGAATGGGGATTGTGATTGTGATTTTGATTTGGTATTCCAGCCAAATCGGTTTTTTGGCTGCGTAATTGTCCAGAATGTAAACAAGCAGATCAATCGGCATTTATTATAAACTTTTTGTACTTTCATTCGCGAGAGACAGCGAACGGGACCTGGGAACGGGCCTGTGGCGAAGCAGCAGTGAAACAGCGGAGCAGCGATCCCTTCCGACGCAGCGCAACGACGACGTACAAATGGTTGGGCCCCCAAAAAAAAATTATTTTTATATTCCCATCTTTTCTGCTTTCTGCTTCTCGGTCTGGTCTGCCTCTTCGTCTTCCATTTTGTTCCGCCAATATAACGAAACAGAACAGCCGATTCGGGCAGCACGCGTCGCTGCTGCGTGGATCGTAAATGAGGTGGATCACGATTGCAAAGGTGGATGCCGAGTGGTCGACGGAGAGGGCGGCACCAGCAGGTGGATGGAGAGAGCAAGGCCGCTAATTGTAGCATGGGCTTGGAGAAGAGAAGGACATCAGCAAGGTGCATATATGTACATATGTATGGTAAGAACTCTATTAATAAGGAGGAACTCCAAGGAAATGGATAAATTCCTTACCCTATATTAACACACCTTGATTAGCAGGAGAAGAGAGCGGTGCTGGAGGAAAAGACATCAGCAGCACGTGGAATGATCGGAAGAGGGCAGCAGCAGCAGCAGCAGGAGAAATCTCGGAAGAGGGAAACAAAATGACGAGAGAGAGAACAACTGAAGAACACAGGGGAAAACAGGAACACAGAGGAACAGAACACACCAACAGGTGGAGAGAGAGAGAGTCCAACAAGGCAGAAACGGCAGAGAGGAGGGGCAGCGCCAGAATCAGCCGATTAGTGCTGCGCTGAGAGAGACATCCGTGTAGTTGGTGCTCTCTATGGAACGGGGGAATGAATGGAACACCTGAACGACGTCGCGTCGACGTCATGAAAATGAATATTTTGCAGCACATAAAACGTTTCCGTAATCGTTCCGCTACCCCAAGCGATGATCGATCCTCTGAATACCCCTTACACGTACATGTATGTATATACCCCATTCGATTGCTGTGGATGGAGTTTATCGATAAGAATATGTATGTATATGTAGAATAAGTGCTGCCATCTCAAACGGAATTGGTGCAAATGAAAACATTTTTCAACTACGCCTTACCTGGTAGAGTCAATCAATATTACATAGTTATATGTAGGTAGAATATATTTTATATAGGATTTGGTAGTAGTTTGTGTGCGATCTACAGAACTACGGAACTACAGCAAAGCTTCGTTTTTGTGAAAGCTTTTGTTCGAACGAGTGCGATTGTGTGCGTCTGTGTGGATGAGGAAGTGGAAGCCAAAGCTCAATGGATGCTGAGATTGATATGAAAGTGGAGGGTGAATGTGAATGAAATGGTGCGATGCAGAAAGGGAATGGAAATAGGGAATGCCAAAAGTGGAATCTAAAGTTCGAATATGGGATGAGAAAGCTGGATGGATGGATGGAATGTGACAAATACAGGCTGCGGAAGTGGATACCAAAATGGAATGAAGGCTGTGGATTGCAACTAGGAGATGCGGAGGTTCAAGCAGCAAAAAAATGCTCAACAATCATTGAAACGGTTCTCAAACGGTTTTTTTTTTGTTTTTTCCATTCTCATTTTATTTATTTATTTTCATTTTGTTTTGGTGAAATTTCTAGAGGATTGAATGGACATCGAGGCAGTGCAGACTAGGTAGAAACTAAAACCAAAACGCAAACCGGATTGGACAAAAGGCATTTAGCATTTAGCATTTAACATTTGGCATTTAGCAACAAACTACATGATGACCGGTGGGCGGTCGAGGCCGAGGGGGTGGTGCCATTGGAAATAACTTGGAACTTTTGGAACTACTCGTACGAACTGGTTCACATAGTTTTTGGATTTTGTTTTTGTTTTTTTCATGTCTCATTCTAAACATTAACATGGAGTATACATATGTACATACACATAAAACAAAATTGTTAGTTTTGGCAAATGGGTTTTTTTTTTCGGTGTGTATATAGTACTTTAGTAATTGGTTTTTGTTGTTGTTGTTGTTTTTTTTTTGGTTTTGTTTTCTTTACTGTTTGTTAAATACCATTTTGGAACTTTGGAGCGTTTCGTTAGTGGCCTCGGTGAAGGCCCTTCGAAGTCTCAACTTTCGGCTTTCGGACAAGGTGCGAGGCATTAGAAGAACGCCCTGAAGAGAATTGTGAGAGTGGTTGCGATAGGCAGATTAGTACAGATTAGTTAGTTAGTTGCTAAGTTAGTTTTAGTTACTGGAACGAGAGCAGATGGGGTGGGGGCAGGGTCTGGGAGCGGGAAACAGACGTGGGGATCGATTTAAGCAGTTTCCATAAATATCATAGATAGTATAGTACTATAGAGACATAAATCAGTTGCGATTCCTACGGATACACGGACGTTTCGGAGCTGATTTGAAAAATTATCGATTTTTTATCGATAAGTTTTACTGTATGGAATTTCTTTAGTTTTTACTTTGTATTTACCGAAAATTCATCAATTTTGTGTTACCGATAAGGGAAAATTTCATTCATGGAATATATTTGATTACCATAATTATCGAATTCCATCGGACTACAGCTCTGAAACGTACTGTAGTATGCATATACATATATAAGTAATAGAAAAGATGGATTAGATAATATTTCTATCGCTACTACATAGATAATAAATACATTATATACCAACTTATACGATATTCGATAACTATAGCTATTAGAATGAAATTTCAGGAAGGATCATATATATTAATATACATATATGTATATAGGTATCTAAGGTATTGACATGAAAAGATACTTATGTAAGTGAATGGGGGGGAAGAAAAGAGTTAATGTCCTGCGGGACTCCCGGGTGGAACATAACATATTTGTACATATTTATGTGGGGATGAGTGGAAAAGTTCATGGCATGTTATGTTGCATAATTAAGTGGGGAAAAGCTTTGCAAAAAACAAGAAAAAATAAAACAGGAACCAGACACAAAAAATAGAGAGAGAAAACATAAGACAATCGAAAACTTGAAATACGTTAGAGCTTTCACCAGAGGCGCAGCATGAAAGGGGTGGTGATGTTGATGGTGTTGGGGTTCCAAAAGCTCATTTTAGCTTGAGGAAGAAATGCCAAAGCTTCGGGCAGTCAAGTCAGTCGGCGGCGTGGCTTGGCGTGGCGGGGCGGGGCGGGGCGATTGACGACGGATATACTATAGAAGCATATACAATTTTTATTGTCTTTTTTATTCATGTTAAATGTGCCTTGAAAGCTTTTAGCCGGCGAAATGTTAAGTGGCGGTCCCTACCCTCTTCTCGCTGTATATTACTCGATGGCTTTACCGTTAGTTTAAAAAATAAAAAATAAAGCTCAAACAAAAAGCTCCCCGCGCGACACTAGCGGGAGTCTACTCCTCCCAAACGCAATTATCTCTAAAGGATGGGCGGGACAGATAGGGGAATGGGCGCGTCAGATGGGGAGGGTCACAAAAAATAGGAAAAACGCGACAGCAAATGTCAAAGAGTAAAAACATTCATCAATCATGGCCGTAAGGTCACTTCCAGCATGAAGAAAGCGATATTTTTTGTGTTCCTTACACCCCAGATCTCTATCTGTCCATACACATACATACATACATATATACTCGTATTTCATTTTTTTTGGATATTTTTGGGGAGCACCGAAAGAAAAGTTCAGACGTCGCCGTATATTAATATTAATTATAATTATATCTGCCTTTCGTGGGAGACAGCAAAGATATTGATATATGTATGAGAGGGGTGGGGAGGGGAGGAGGGGGCAACCGTTTGGCATTTCGTGTGAGAATTAGGCACGCCTCCAATCCTCTTTTTTTGGGCACTTAACACAATCCCACAATCAATTTCCCCAGCAGCAGCAGCAGCAGATACTGGTGGAAATGTTTCAATTAAAATTTCTCCTTGTTTTTCTTTTGCTTCTTGATTAAGTTTTTCTGCTGTTTCTTGGTGCTTCGGTGGGAAATCCACTTGAGTGCCCACCTACCAAAAGCAAATGGCACATCTCCTGCCCCATCGCATGCTCCATATACTGCCACATCTCCCTCCCCTGGCCCATCTCCTGCCACATCTCCACTATTCTGCTCATTCCTCACTTCTCGATCTCGATAGCGTGTAAACAAAATTTTTAATTATGCCCCAAAAAATGCCAGAGAGAGAGAAAGAGCAAGAGAGAGGGGAGCATAGAAAAAAGCACGAAAAAACGAGAGGTGCCACATTTGGGGGGAAAATGGAAAATGCACAAATGAACAAAATAATTGTTCAGCCAACGCCGCGTATGAGCAATATTGATTTTCACTAATTGGATTTCCGCGCGGAAGAGCGTTAGACCGTGGCATGAGGTAGTCACAGAGGGGAACGGGGGACTACAACAAAAACCAAAAAGACCGAAAAAACCAGAGAGAAAATCAAGAAACAACAAAGTAAGCAAATCGCTTTATGAATATTTGAAAACGGTAGTGAAATGAAATAAAGAAATATTTGAGAGGGGAAATTCTTCATGAAAATGTGTGAGTGATACTACGAGTACTACAATAGACAGAGAGAGAGAAAGAGAAGGAGATTGATCTACAGGAGGGAATATTCAGAATATAGTTTGATTAATATTAGATTACGGACTACATTTACTGAGTAAAAGTTAGTAAAATGTTGAATTTTGATCATGTTCTCTGGGTCGCAAGATGATTGGGTGTTTGCGACCAGTGTGACCAGGGTCATCCAGGCTATGCGATGGTCACCCTAAGTGCAAGATCATCTACGGACACATGTACCAAACAAATTTTGACTAACAGTGAGCATAGTTTTAGATACATTTTGATAACTGTAACTCTATTACAAAATTCTAAGTGATGTGTCCACACTGTAATATTTGTAAACTCTGTAAAGAAGTTCAAATAGATCATTCGATCATTGGACGATCACTTATTTTCAACCTAGTAGCTCTGTCCTACTGGCATCTGTGGTCGTTCTTAATCATTAGTCTCTTAATAACAATATTCAAGGTAATAGATCACTGATCCCCTATTGTCGGAATGGTATGAATGAAACGCATCTGGTCACACTTAACCACTGGTTGATAAGCACCAGTCTGGCCACACTGTTGATATACCATGGACTCTGTACAGAATTGCAACCAATTTAGAACATAAAACATCGAGTGCGTACAGTGTCTACATCGAACATCGAATATATACACTTATACTTTATAATATATATAAACCGATATGATACATACATAGAGTTATGGGGACCCTATACATATATGGAATATGGATGGGATTGCCAAAATGGGCTCTCACCTGCTTGAAGGGTCGCATTCCGCCGTTGATCCGCAGAGAGTCGGCAGCAATGCCGGCAATGCCATCTTGTGTGCTTTCGCGCAACTGTTTCAGCGACACATTGGGCACCGTGTGCGAGTGGGCATGCCCCACGCAAGTGGCGTGCGTGCCACAGCATATGGCCGTGGTGCTGGACTCCGGCTGTGAGCTCTGCCTGATGATGCGCGACCCGTTCGTCGGTGACGATGTAATCAGCACCGGTGGCACCTGCTGCTGGTGATGCTGATACAACTGTAGCTGTTGCTGCTGCTGATGCTGGATCTGGAGCTGTTGGTGCAGCTGAAAGTGTGGCTGCTGGTGCGACAGATGCTGCTGCGACTGTAGGTATTGCTGCTGCTGGAGGGCAGAGTTTGATATGCAAATGGCCATCGAGCTGGTCAGATTTCCGCCGCTCTTCACGCTGTCCCGCGATGCGGAGCGGTCGATCATTTGTCCGGTGGACATGGGCGTTGTGGAAGCACGGCGACTGCAGTTGCGACATGCTCGACAACGACTCGGCGCACTCGGCGGTATGCTGGACGCCAGATTTTGATATGATGAGGTCCCCAGATTGGGATGGCTCCCAGGACTGGGGCTTGGACCCAGACTACTGCCAGCTTCGTTGGGCTTTAGGCTTAAATTCATAATTGATATGGTCGGTTGTTGCTGCTGCTGCTGCTCCAGCTTGGTCGTCGATGTATTATTGGTCTGTTTGGTTTGCTTTGGATCTTGGTCCTCTTCTTCGTACACCTCAATGTCGGGCACCATGGTGGTGATTGCAGACGCCGAGGCAGCACCACTGCCACTGCCACTGCCACTGGCCCTTAGTCCCTGTTCAATGTCCTCGTCATGCTGCATCATCCCACCGCGCATACTCTCCTCAGAGCCCATGCGCGACTGCTGCTGCTGCGACTGTTGCGGACTTGTCAGATATGTGGAGGTGCGATCCTGCCGCATCAGAGTCGGCTTGCCTCCCGATCCCCCGGACGCCATATTGCTGGCCGTTCCCGCTCCCGTTCCCGATCCCGAGGCGGCTGGCAATGTGGTAACCACTGTGGTGGCGACTGTTGGTCCATTGGTTGAGGTGCTGTTCTTCACCTGCCGCAGCAGGGCGGTTCGACCGCCGCCGCCCCCGCCCTTGGGGGTGCCGCTGCTCACCAGCAGAGAGTCCGTCTCCTCGGAGCTCACGTATCCCGAGTTTGCGTTGTCGTTAAGCTTTTGAATTGACATCTGGAAGGAGGCAAGCAATATTCAGAGATATAGCAAATATTTAGATGCATAGAGCCAGAGGCTAGAGGCTAGAGAGAGATGCTCATCGCTTGGGATTAAAAACATTCCGGAATCAAGGACCCTGTACTGTGTACACCCAGACATATCCATCCCCTGATCCATCTACACAAATTACTAGCAGAACTGAGAGCCTAGAACTCTTGGGAGAGGTATACCATATAGAGCTTTTGAAGCTGCCAAAGGTCACAGCTTCTTCTAGGTCACTGAGACTTCGCATACAGGAGCATGTGATCACAAAGAGCTTTTCCTGAGTCTATCTGCCATGAAGAAAGCCTGATGACCATGTGGCAGAGGTATAGCCTTAGCTTGAACTTCCACAAGGAAATATACAAAAAGTACGGAAAGAAAAGACAGTATATGTACATATGTCCACGTGTACTAAACCCCAAAAGCTGTACAGTGCCTGAAGGAAGTAAGTTGACACAGAGAAGGCCGGCATATAATCTGCACAAGAGTTAGAGAAAGTAGAGAACCAAAAAAAGAGTCAACAAAAAGTAAAAAAGCTACCGCAAAGCTCTGTAGAAGAAGACCTATTTCGAATGAAGTTGGTAGCCCTGGGGCACACATCCTGCTGGGACAGCAGGAAAAGCAGATGCCATCCGTGAGCTGATAAGCCGGTAAAAGCTTCAAAGCCATGCCACACATGCCACACAAAAGCTCAATGACCGCAAGAAGGAGTGTAGTGTGTGTCCCGAAAAGAAGCAGCAACACAACAAAACAAAAAACAAAAAAAAAAACTAATTTGAAACTGGACTCGAAAATGTTGGTAATGAAAATCAATAATTCAACTATAAATACTGCCAGGAAAAAGTGTAAATTATGCAGGACAGAAAGTTATGCAGGAGGACCCGCAGATGAAGAAGGATTGTGTGCTTTGTCTTTTTGGGGGACCTCCCCCTCCCACTCGCCTCACACTCCTGCCCGCAAGGGAAAGGACAGCCCAGAGACAGAGACAGAGACTGCGACTGAGAATGTGAAATGCTGAAACACCTGCAGAGTAATGAGTTCTCCTCGAGTATATACTATGCGTGTGTGTGTTTGTATGTATACGAAATAATATATATGTATAAAGCCATTATACGTTTGCATGTCGAGCGTGCCGCTAATAATAGTATGGGGGCCCCCAGAACTCAGACCAGACCCCAGACCAGAGACCCATTGGGGGCGCTACCCATAGACTAGAGTCGACGTCGACGTCCACGTCCACTTCCACGTCTATGCCACAGAGACTATATGTACATATGTACGACTGTTTATATATGTATGTATTTATGCCTCCGCCTAAAATGGTAGTGGAGATGGAGAGATGGGAACGTGTTCATTTCTCTTTCTGGCTGCAAAATTGGGTTAAAAACATTTTCTGGTGGCGGAATGCAATCGCATTGTTGTCTAGGCCGAAAATGAAATTCAATTGTTTATGGGCCAGCCCTTGATGGGATTTTCTATAAATATCGTTCGCTTATTGATTGATTTCTCAGTCAGTCCGACAGTAATTTCTCCAAACAAAAATATGGAAAAAAAACACAAAAGAAAACCAGAAAATAACAGGGAGAAAAACCCGCTGAATCACCTTTGGGGCGATAGAAAAAAAAATGATTGCCAAAGTCCATTCATGGATTGAAACTGGAATAATTGATAAACAACTTGTTCTTTTCATTTTCATTTTCTTTTTTCTCTTTCTCCATTTCGATTTGCCGCGATTTCGCGGCGATGATTGGGCATGATGAAATATTTATCGCTCCATTAAGATGATTGCTTTATCGTGGGTGCTGCAGTGCGATTCGGTCGGTAGTATGGCAATAATTGGATCGGGGATCGATCGTTTGTATAAAGATCATTACATAAACTATCGCAGATCCATCAGTTTGTATTCTATGAACCCTCAAATTGTTCATAAAAACTGAGTGATTTTTATCGACACCTCGATAAATGATTGAAATTTTGAATATATTTCTTTACTCTCGCTGTAACCTTCTCCCTATACCTATCCTCCTTACCTTTATCTTTTGATATTTTGGTGAACAGATTGATAATTATCGATACCATATCGATAAGCAACAAAGTGATAACAAAGTGATTTTCACAAGCCCACAGACAACATCCTGTTAACGACAACGTGCACAATATCGACAGCGATTCAAATCACTAATATTATGGGACAACAGTTCGCACATCTTTCATTCGATAAATCACCACAAGCCCGTATAACCCGGCAATATTGAAGCCAATCAATCACTGCCGTAATGCTGTCCGTAACCGCACTGTTCACACCTTCTCAGAAATGCAACTCGGAGAATAATGTGGAAAGGGGATGGGAGAGGGAGGGGGGCTACGTACAGAGGACATTCTTTGTGCCCGGAGCCGAGAGCGGGACCTAAAACGTAACAAAATGGGGAATAAGTTATATGCACCAGCCGGCACCAGGTGACCCAGATGTCATTCAGGCACTCAGGCGCTAAAACATGGCCCTCAACACACAGAACACAGTATGGCCAATAACAATAAAGGCAACACCATAGCCAGAGCCAGTGGCAGTGGCAGAGCCCAGTGGCAGTGGTAGTTCCAGTTCCAGTGCCAGTGCCAGTGGCAGTGCCATTCGGCGGCTCGTGCCCGTGCCCGTGTCCATGTCCGTGTCCGCACACAGAAGCTGAAGAAAATTCTATTGTGTAATGGTCGTCGTCGTCGTCGCTTCAGGTTCTGGCCATTCAAACCTGACAGCGTTGTTTAATGGGCAGTTCCTCAGTTCCCTCAGAACCCAGAGAACCCAGAGAACCCCTTCCTTCAATGCTACGGACTAAGGACTACGGACAGGTCGCAACCGTTCGCATGTACAGATAAAAATTTATTGCACAACTCAAAATCAGAGGCCAGGCGGAGGGGACACTGGTCGGGAGTCCTGTGCCTTTGTGCGGGAAGACCCTCTACATAAATTTCATTCCAAAAAAAAATAAAAAGAGGAGGAGAAAGAGAAAGAGAAAGGAAAGGAAAAAGGAAGGTGGAAGAGGTGGAAGGGAAAAACAACAACTGAGGGACAGAGAGAGGCAAAAGAAAATCGTTAACTTGGGGCCACCCAGAAGTGCCCCCAGAGCCACAGTTTTATCCTGTACACAATGCTCGGGCACAAAACATTATTCCGCTTCCCGACTCCCAACTGAATCCCAGAGTCCACACCTCCACCTCCACCCCAGTCCCCTTCCCTACCTCCACCTCCACTCGACGTCGAGTCGACTCGACGACTCACCTCAATGACGACCTCGTTGCATTCGTCAGAAGCGCTGTTAGCACATTTTCTAAAAAGGATGCGATAACACGGCCCTCGGCCAAAGGCTGGCAGAAAGTTGAGGGGTCACACAGTCTAATTGTACGGAAGCCCCAACCCAACGACCCGACAATTGCCAGCGGCACAAAAAGGGCAAACAGGGCCCGGCCCGGCCCGGCCGGTCCGCACACAGAAAAGCTGGCAAAATGAGAAGCTAATGCTCCAACAGTTTCCTAAGAAAACTGACCTTTCAATAAAGGCAAATCTGAATGGAAAATACAACATCTTATAGATTAGCGTATTTCATTCGCAGATTGCCAGATTCGCAAATTCGCAAATTCGCATTACGCGGCCACTTTTGCGGGTCATCCCAGGGAAATGAAGGGGGAAAACTGGGGAAAAATATATACATAAGCGTACAGTCTGTCTTTGTCTGTCTCAGATGCTGCTAGAGGAAGAAAAGATTCACTGGAAAAGAGCAAGCGGTGGACAGAGAGAGAGAGAGGGAGAAAGATAGTGGGGGGGGTGCGCTCTCTACAAAGCCGCACTGGGAGGGGGAGACAGAGCTTAAGCCACATATTCCATTTAATTTCATTTTGACTACAATAATGATCCGATCGACCCAATATTAGAAAGGAAAACCTTCAGGATATTTATCTCTCAATGGAAGAGGTAGTAAGGACCATTCCTTACTTCGTTATAGATATCTAGTCCAATGGGGCAACATATTCGGTAATTATTTTCCCCGGTCCTAGGAATAAGAGTGATTCGATCCCCTTGGATATGGAAGATTGCCTGGCAAACACATTTCGAAAGCAGACATTGTTTAAGGACATTTTTGGACATTTCAAGTGATTGAATGGTAATTTAAGAATCTGTCAACCGAACTACCTTTGCTTTCGGAGCATTCGGAGCTCCAATTCCAAACCTCAGACAACCCCTCAACACACACGATTTCTAAGCACAGGAGTCCTGCCCGAAACTCCTGTCTATCTGTCCTTTGGATTGACGAAGTGAGGGCTCAAAAGCATTTTGGCAAATAAAAGAACTACAACTGAAACAGTCCTGACACTTTCGATATGGGTCTGACTTATCCACGAAGCCGAAGCCGAAGCTGAAGCCGAAACCCTCCTTCATCCTGGCGGAACTGTCCAAAGGAACATGCAAAAGCAACAATAGATGATGGACAGGCCGAAAGTTGTGGCGAACAAAGTTAATGAAGCCATCATAAGGGGAACGGAACGGAACCGAACGGAACCCTACTTAGAGTCCGTCCGTACAGGTAGTAGCGGTACTACTCTATATAATACAATACTCGTATACTCGCCCTCTAATGTTAGGGGGAAAGTTTTGCGTAATTCATTTGTCCCACCTGAAGCCCAGTGGCAAGAAAATTTGTTTTGACAAGAATTGACATTTGCCAGTGTGTGCGATGTGTGCGATGTGTGCGGTGTGTGGTGTGCGGTGTGTGGTGTGCGATGCCAGTGGCAGTGGCAGTGCCGTGCCATGCCGTGCCGTGTGTTGTCGGCACCTGTCAAGATACTGATGGCCACAATCGTGTGATATACATACGATTTGTACCGCATATGCCACGTGTCCCTCCTGAACAATACAAATATATACTATATAGTCATCAAGTACACACAGAGAAATGTACTTAAATTTAGTTCCAAAATTTCCCTAATTTTGATGCAAATTTCGGCATTGTTATGCCACACTGGGAGAGGGCAGAGATACATATGTCTCTCTAGAAAGAATCAGTCTAACTTCAAAGCCCCAAATGGAATGAGAAAAAAGTATTTTACCTGAAAATCCATTGAAATAATATTTTGGGATTTTTGATTAGTTTACAGAATAATTTTCCACCCAATTTGTTTGTCACAAATTCCGTTTTTTGGGCGTAGGTATATTTAGTTATTACATTATAAATGTTGCCTACATTTTGGTAAATACCTGGTATTAGTATTTTTGCAAGTGCACACGCATAAATACCCCCAGGGGTGGCCGGGGGCAAGTATCTTTGGGGCATCTTGTGTAAAAAGCAATTACACATGCATGAAACATTTTTAATGGCCTGGCCAGAGTAGAGTAGAGTCGTGCAGGCAGGAGGGCTGGCCTGGCCTGGCCTGGCCGGGGCTGGGCTCCCCCGAAAATACTATGCTGAGTCACAAAACGATTCCCCACATTCCTTCTCTTTTTCTAATTGAGTGAGCCAGTGTATGCTTATTTCTTATGTCTATATAGAGGAGTACGGGCACGAGTCGTAAGTATATAGACACATTAACAATATGTTGTGCAAACAGTGAAATGCTGCTTTCCTCTGCGCTCGAGTCGAAGCTGTTAATACCCTGAGCTCTTGCCAACAGTCAGACCCCACCCCCACCCCTAAGCTGCCAGCTTTTGAAAGGGTATTAGCCGGAAAAGAAGGGGACAGAGACAGAGGGGGAGTATGGTGGCGAGGCCCCATGGACAGATGGGGAAATTGAATAAGCCTTGCGGAGTGTGGGGGAGGTGGAAAGGAGAGGCGCGTGGAATGGAGTGAAGTGAAGCGTTGGCAATATGGATATTCAGGTTCATTGCTTTGACATTGATGAGACAGGACAAGGCTACCCCCACAACCCAATGTCACACTGCCACAGCCCAGAGAGAGGCACGCGGCAAGCGGACAGGCCGGTGTGTGGGGCACACACGTAGCAGTCACGGACAGTTGGGGACAGACAGGCTACGGACAGACGGACAGACGGGGGCGGTGGGGGGCGGGGGAAGGGATAGCCACGGATAGAGGGGACAGCCGTTGATGGACTTATGTAAATTGACTATGCAAACTGTGTAAATATTTGAACAATTTCCATGTCGCTTCGCGTATTGTGAGCCGCAAAAATGAATGTATTTTTAAGTAGATGCAACCGCCGCACACACACACACCCCATGTGCCCCACGCTCCACGCCCCACGCCACATGCTACATGCCCCGTACCTCCTCACACAAAGATACAAACAAAATCAATCAACAGTAAATGGACGCGTCAAAAATCAGCAAATGTGAAATATTCCACCCCATCATCAGCCTCGAGCCCCGGCGCAAACCCAAGTCAAGTCCCCTCTGCCCCATCCCGAAATGAAAGGTTATGCGGGTCCTCGGGGCTCCTCCACTCGACATCGCCCTGCCCCCCCCTCACGCCCTGCCTCCTTCCCAGCCGCCATTCGACGACGAGAGAGTGAGAGTCAATGAAGCGAAAAGCAGAAGGAAGCCCCTACGGCAATCGATGAATACATCTTGGTTATTCACAGAAATCGCTCCAAACGATTATCGATATGAATACGAGGCAACTCGAGTGTTCGTTCAAGTGATATTCTGTCCAGGGCCATATTTTACTTATGGCAACGAATGCTCTGAATGAAATCTTTTATGCAAAAACGTATCAAAATAAATAATAACACAAATCCAAGGTGTGTTTAGTTTTTTATCGATATATATATTTTTTATATCATCGACATCATATTTATCGATAAGTCATAAAAGAAAAAATGGCAATCGTAAATATAGCCATTATAATAAAGTCGTGACATTTTTGAATGTTTTTCTTTTTATTGGCACACGACAAAGTCATCCAAAAATTTACTGCCTAAATATAATACGAGTCATCGTTTTTATCTAAAGGATTCTTGTACTTTCCCCCGCAAGTGATTTAAGGAAATTAAATCGAAGCTTTGGAATACACCTATCTGAACTTTGCAAACGTTAGTCGATTGATATGTATGTCGATTATCAAATGTATCTTTTTAAGGATAAATCTCTCCTTAAGATGGTACTTTGAGATACTCGAAAATGGGCTCCATCTAACTATCAATTAGAATTGATCGATTTTTATCGATCAGTAAACATATTTTATATTCATCGATAATTGTGGATACTTTGGTTCTAATTCATCGAGAGTTTTTCAACGCTTACGAGTTCCCACAATAAATTCTGTTCGTATATGTAGATATAGAGATGTCCTATGCATATATGTATGTATGAAAAAGATAGAACGAGTAGTAATTGGAGAAATCAAAGGGGACGATGATGATGCGTCAGCATTGGCCCTAGAGAAAGAGCGAAGCAGGGAGGGAGGGAGAGAGAGAGAGAGAGAGACACACACATGGACACACTCCCACTCAAGCATCTGCAGAGTGAGCGAGTGAGTGAATCGTAATGAGTTTTGAAATGCACACCGTCCGAGTGCCGTCGGTCATTACTGGATGACTGGAATGGTGGACGCATCGAACCAAGGACTATATGTACTATATATTTCATGCCCCATCTCTTTCCCCGCCCCGCGCGTGTCCCCGTTTTTCCCCCCGTCGCTATGTCTGCTCCTATGTTTATCATTATCTCAGAGTCGGAGATGGAGATGGAGAGGAATATTGAACGAAGGAGATGGTTCGGTTAATTGGAGCGCATGATTGATTACAGTTTCCATTAATTACGCTCACTTTGCTCGCTTTTCTGGTCATTAACCATTCACCAAAGGAGACGCAGCCCCAGGGCGTGGCGTTAGGAGCAGGGGGTCTGGGTCTGGGTGTGGGCTGGAGCTTGGGCTTTGGCCTGATGACATTTAAAATTCAAAAGATTAACCAAATAAATCAAGATTCGATCGGGGCCACGACCGAAATTAATTCAGTCTTAAGAGCGACCCTCCATTAGCGGAAAAACGAGAAACTACTTAAGAATTCAGGCCCGAAATACAAAGAAAAAACAAGAAAGAAACAAAAAAAATATATCAAGGGACGACAGATATGGGGATGTTCCTGAAAATAAAGATATTTCTGGGAAGTGAGACTGAGACTGGGACTGGGAGTGCAACTGGGACTGGGACTGGGTTCTATTTATGGCAAATTCCTGCGCCGCAGACATATTTCACATTGAACAAACGATCGCTCTCTCTCGCAGACAAGTGCATTTCTGGGGATGGGTTATATCTGGGGGATTTTGAATGGGTTATGCGGATGGTGCGCAACAAAATGGAACATTGCGGAGCACTACGGAACAGGAGGGAACGGAACGGAACGGAAAGGAACGCAACGAGACGCTGTCGTGAACGAAAGCGAAAGCACAAAATAAAGGCGACACCGTTTTTGGACCGCAAAAACCGACAAACAAAACAAAAAAACAAATTTTCGTTCAGCAAAAAGTGTGTGAAAATTCAGTTGAAAAGTTTTTCTTTTGCATTTTCTTTTGCCTCATTGAATTTTCGCTTTCGTTTATTTGATGTACATATTTTGGGGTAATAGGTTTTTTCGGGGAAATATACCTGATTGACATTCTATTTACAACAGTAGCAATTAGTCAGTGGAAATACTGTATGTATTATATATAATTATGCCTCCATTTTGCAATAAAATGTCTGGCGGAATGGAAGACTTTGCCAAGTTTTTAAAACTGACTTTTGATGGGTTTTTAACGGTGATTTCAACAGCAGAAGAATAATTGCACTTATACTCAGAGGAATGTATGGTATGATGGATTGTGGAAACTTATAGAAGAAGAGGCCAGACCACTGACCTTGATGACAAGGCCAAGAAAACTAGATAGATGGTCTTCAGAAGTGTATTCTATTCTTATAGCAATTAAAATATGCCTCTCATTTCAATATTCAATTCCAAACAAAAGCATTTCCATAACGCATTTTGTTTTGTATAACTAACTAACCATTCCACACCCCACAAGTAAATCAATTACTAAAACATGTTTTATACAATTAATGGCCACAACTTTGTTTCGCTTAACTAATAGAATCAGGTGTAATTACAGCCCCCAATCGATGGTTGACTCCGTTGCGTATACGTAATGTTCATTCGATTACCCATACGAAAAACGAACAACGAATAATGCATTCAATAAGCAATTTCCGTTCTCGGAACGGTCGTTATTGAAGAGTCGTGCTTGGGGCAGGGGAGGGGGGGAAAAGTTTTAGAAGTCTTCGCCATTGCAGGTTTAAAGTTTTGTGAAGCTGTCTTAAAGCCGTGCAACCCACTCAATCATTGGCAATCTCTGTGGCATGCTTCCTGTGCTTCGACCACAAACTCAATTTGACTGTTCATGAATTTTCCATGAAGCAAGCATTCCAGCAGTAAGAGCAGCAGCAGGAGGAGCAATCACTCATTGTTTCACTGTGGTCTGAGGGCTGGGGCTGGCACTGGGATTGCTGCTTGTCGGAATCTCGAATTCCATTTTCGAGCATACCCCAATCCGTTGTGTGAATTTGCATGACCGCAAGAGCAAGGCACAGGCCGGAACATGCCACATGCCCCATGCCCCATGCCCTACACTGAGGCAGCTTGCCAAACATGTCACTCCATGGCTGGGCATGCCACAGGGCCTTTTCGCCGGGCGCTCTACGCATTGCTCTGCCTCTCTGATTGCACAGCACTCGAAAGCTCCTGTTACTGCGCCACCGCTGGAGGACCGCTCTTGTTCGTTGCAGCCAGCGTCGGCGGCGGCGACTGCCTGCGGTTTGTCCCTAATCTGCATATCGCCCTCCTAGCAGCTAGCAGCTAACAGCTTTGTACTGCGCCGGACTGGAGGAATGTTCGCCGCACACATAACTCATTTGAAATTCACCATCGCTGCGATTGCAGCGATTGCAACGATAGCAACGCCCGCCGCCTCTTGCTCTTGGACTCTACCGCTTGGACAATTCATCCACTCTACCATCTCCATCTCTCGCTGTGATTCTCCCTGCTTGGACATTCGTCTCCTGTTTGCAGCTGCTTCTCCCCATGGATGGACCTACTCTCTCCCGCTGTGCTCTGTGTCTGCACTTGGCTTACAATTATTGCTGCTTGAGTCAGTGTGGCATGGTGTTGGCGAAAAGGGGTATATGCATACATACATGCATATATATATACATACATGGTGTAGGTGTGTGTGTGTGCATACAGTGTGTGCTTTTTAGTATACCCACTGTGATAGTTTGCGCCGCCTTTTTGCAATATTCGTTGTTTCTGTGGGAGGTTCTGGGGCTGCAGCTGCTCCTCCTGCTCCTTCTACTGCTCCCGCTCCCGCTCCCGTTTTGGCTCCTTCAATTAATGGCTTCCACTGCTGCTGCCACTGGTGGTGGTGGTGGTGCTGCTGCTGCTGCTGCCGCTGCTGCTGCTTTTCTCTTGATAAAATCGGCAAAATTTTTGGCACGCGCGTGTCACTGTGCAAGGAGTACAAGGAGTAGTATATGGATACAACACAAATGCTGCTGCTGTCCGTCCATATTGCCATTTATGCATATGTGTATATGTATATCTGTATATGTGTGTGGGTGTTTGTATATGTGCGAGTGTGAGATAACGTCAAAGAGCGATCCAGCTGACGTCGTGAAGTGGCTTATGTTGGTGGATTGGAGAGCTTCATTCGCTGTTGTTGAACTTTCTGCAACTGTTGTTGTTGGAGTTTTTCTTCTGTTCCAGCAATTGCTCTTGTTCGTGGAGGACTGCCTGCTGGGTTTTCAATGCTTCCGTCTGTCTTCCCAGATATTCCTGTTGGTCTTCAAGTTCTTTCTCTTTCTTTAGAAGCTTTTCCTGCTGTTGCTGTAGTTTTTCCTCCAGTTGTTGTAGAGTTGTTACCTCTGGTTGTTGCTGTTGTTGGTTCTGTTGCTGCTGTTGCTGTTGCTGCTGTGGCTGTTGTTGACTTTCCTGTTGCCGAGTGGACATTTTCATACGAGTTTCCATTTGCGGCCGCAATGGGCCGCTACTTTTCTTGCACTTGTTTTTTTTTTGTTTTTCAAACAAGAATTTACATATCTGAACTATAGAATAACAGCAAAAAAAAATATATTTATATAGATATATGCATACGAGTATATATGTATATTTATATATGTACGTATACGCGACACCCACGACGAGGCGCATTCAACTCCGTGTTGCAAGTAGCCGCTGTATCTCCTCCTCCTCCTCTTCCTCCTCCTCCTCTGCCTGTGTCTGCCTCTTCTACCCACAGTTTTATTTTGTTGGTTTTTATTATAATTTCTCTGTTTCTTTCTATTTTTACGGGCTGCTGCCACTGCGGCCACTGACTGCACCACTTGCAACAATATTGTCGCCTGCGATTCGATTTCGAATTCGAGTGCGAATTTCGAATCTCGAATACCGCGTGGAATGCCACACAGTACGCTATCCGGGATGCTATCCGGAATAGGGAGTCAGAGGGAGGGAGGGAGGTAGGTTGGAGGGACTGACTGACTTGCACTCTCAATGGGCCCTCAGGCAGAGCCATGTAATGGCTAAGTGCTGATTCGAATTACCCATCCCATCCCATCCCGTCCCGTCCAGTCCCGTTCGTCGTCGCTCATTGACCCTTTCTCTTTGTCGTATTCCCTCTGGCACTCCCCAGCTATCCCTGTCTTTGTTGTACACTATCTCTCTTTGTTGTACTCTCCTCTCTTGTACTCCCTACGGCTACGGGGGCCTCTCACGGACTAACTGTAAATGCACTTGGTGTCTGTCAAGATATCCAACTGTAAATTAACTCGTGAAGTCGACCAGTAACAGTAAATGCACTCTTGCACTCCCACTGACTCCCACTGGCACACATATATCGATGTCCTAAGCCTCACGATCAATGTACTCCGTGGATGCAAGGTGCATTGAAGAAAGGGTAAGACACTCCCGCACAAACTTCACTTTCTTTCTCTCTCTCTCTCTCTCTAAATGGCTCCCTTTCACTTGAATTGAAATATGCAGCTTTGACGGAGAGCGCTCTCTGCGAAGGCCCTGGAACCTCCCTCTTCTCCGATCCTACATAATTCTATCTCCCTCTGTCAACTGTGACTCCTGTATGATGCTGCATTTCATGCAAGTCCCGTTATTATTATTATTATTGCACCTTACACGCTTATACGCTGCTCCTATGCATGGCTCTGTGTCTATGGCTGTGTCTCTGTCTGTGTGGGTGTGTGGGTGTATGCTTGTGTGCTTGCGACTCTTTTGCGTGTGTGTGTGTGTGTGTGCGGGTGTCGAATTGTTTGTCTGTGTTTGTGACTGAAACAAAGTTCGAGTGCGACTGCTGCGCGACGACGGGGGCCGCGTTGAACTTTTGAACACACAGACACGGACAGAGGGCGTCCGTCCGTCTTGATTTCACGTTGATGTTTCCGTTAGTGTTGTTTGTGCGATACTGACTCAATTTGTTGCTCGGCACCGTGTATATACGACATCGACGTCGACGCTGACGCTGCTGCTCGCGCGGTCGGTCGGTGGGTCGTCGTCGTCGTTGCGGCGTTCGGTCTGTCGGCTGTTGGTCGTTCCCGGTCTCGGTCCCTCTCTCTCTCTCTCGTCCCGTTTAGTGCGGACAGATGCGTCGGCCTCACGGGCGGGACAGGGACAGGGCCAAGAGTCGTCGGTCGAGTTGGAAATGGGGTTCGGGTTCGGGCTCGGGTGGGGATTCTTGGTCGAGTATCGTTCTTGGGCCAACGTTTATGCTGCTTCCTTTGGAGCCTCATCCCTTTTTCCAGTGGTGTGGCCGAGAGGGAGTTCTCCTCCCTCAACGAATCCGTTGACAGCATACCTTTACCCCCTCCAGCATAGACCACTACGCCTCTGTCACACTTTCCATAGAGTTCTGAAAAAAGCATATATATGCAGGCAAAGTGCTGGCATTCGGTAGTCGGGAATCGGAATCGGAGTTGGAATCGGAAATCGGAGCTTGGGAGTGCAAATCGGAGTTGGGAATCGCAAATCGTTGGCAAAAATCGGAGTCCGGAAGGGAAATCGAATGCTGGAATTCTCTATTATTGCTGTATTACTTCTAAATTGACGACCGTTGTACATCCAAAATGGGAATCACTATTCCGGATAGTACTCGCAATCGGAATCGTTTATCGCAGGTGGTAATCGTTACAGTCTGGAACTGGGAAACACAATCAAGGCCCTTCTCCAGGAATAGAACTTGAGAGTTTTAAAGTTGATTGGATTGAAAATACATAAAAGTTTTCACGATCAGTTTCTCATCTTAGGGAACCAAAGGCAGGACAGCACCCACTCACGAATTTGTTGAACTATTTGGAATTTATTTGAATTCCATCAAGAAACCCTGGCCTTAAGGGCAAATTTATGAATTTCTGGAAAACGGTTAGTGATACATAGATATACTGACCACCGGATGGATCCTGCTCAGGACTTGAGAGTCTTGATTATTCATATCGTTTAATTACTCAAGAAAACGGTTCTATTTATGCTTTTTTTTTATCGGGAGAATTATTTGCAAATTTTCGAATTTTTGAACATTTTCAATGTTCTTTTCCCTGTTTAAGCAGTGGACCTATGCTTGGGTTTTAGGTTTTACAACAAATGTTTAAATGGAGAACCCCTGAAAAGCTTTCATTCAATTCTAGAATTGAGCATCCCCTTTTGAAGAATTCTTTCCACATCAAAATTAAGGAGTTTCTGAACCTTTTTTGAAAGGGCCAAAGTGCTTTGACTTTGGGGGCTCCCGCAGTTCCGTTGCGTCACCGATGTGGCCGATGTTCGTTTCTTGCCACCTTTTATATATGGAGTGTGCGAAGAGCGATGGTTCAGGGGGCAGGGGGCGGCAGGGTGGTGCAGTGTTGAGGTAGCCGCTCGGTGGTAATGGTAAATTTATGGTTCTGTGGGCGGGAACAGATGGCGGAATGGCGGAATGGTTGGGTGCGCGGGGTGGAGGGGTGAGGAGCGAAGGGGGCAGTATGCTCCTGGCGCTTGACGCTAACGTTGGTTGTTGATGCTTGTTTTTGTAATTCCCATTCACTTTGTATTTCCCTCGTTTTTATGTCCATTCAGAGGGTATTATGGCCTTTTGAGGCAGATGGTGGCATTAGAGATCTGCTGACTCTGTATAAATATGTCGCCAGTCCTCACAGAACATTCCCAGCGATACAGAAACCAAATCGAAGGACAATATCATACCCATATCTTTTAGGGAAACAAAGCCTTTGGGAGGGAAAGATTTTATTGTTTTTTGAAGGTAATTCAATCAAACCCAGAGAAAATCATATAAAGAACGATTTTCCACGGTATTAACATCTTCGACACCTCTACCAAGAACAGAAGTTCTTTCAGAGTTTCTTTTTTTGCTGTTTTGTTTCTTTTTTCTTTTGTTGTTGTATGCGTTTTTGGTTACAGCTCGAAACTGGCACGAGTCTCGACTTTTATCGCACAATACACACATGCCACTCACGCAGACGGACAGACAGAGACAAAAAGCGAGCGAGAGAAAGGAAGAGAGAGCTGTAGAAAGAGACAGACAGATGGAACATTGATTTGGCATTTGTTTTTGCAGCTCCCGTTTTTGACTTAATGGCTCCCGTCCCGTACTACATATACCTCCGATTATTATTATTGCAGAAAAACCAACATAAACTAAAAAGCTTTCCCACCACTGACGATTGGAATGGGAGTGGAGGTGGCCGTGAGACTAGGGCTCTAGTGGGGCTCTGGTAGCTATATCCCTGGGTTTACCATGGATTCCGACCGACCGAACCAGAGAGAAAGAGAGAGAGAGAGAAAGGAATAAAAAGCTGACAGTATTTTCCCAAAAAATTCATTTCATTTTGAGGTTATATCATACATACATACATATGTATGTATATTCCCTTACCTGTCCAAAAAAAACACACACACACACGCACATGAGGCGGTATTGATTTGTGTGTGAGGACAACAGGGATTTTCCCCAACTACTAACCTGTCGCTGCTAAGCAGCCCTCCCCTGTTCTCTGCCCCTGCCCCATCACGCCATTAAAATGGGAAAATTGCTGTACATAACTTATGAAAAACATTTTCACTAAATAGTTTGTTTCCCTTTGCTTCACCCCAAAAACAACAGAAAAAGCAACAACAACAAAAGTAACTAAACAAAGTTATTCAGGCGAAATAACTTTCTCCCTTAACGAAAAAACACCAGAGAATATATTTCCAAAAATATCCCAAAATCCCTGGAAACAGGAGATGGAATCGATAGGGCTTATGGGAGGAACAAAAACACACACACAAGCACACACACATAAAAAGTATTTATAAATCGGGCAGAAACATCTCGAAACATCCTCAAAAACTGTCCAAAAAGGTTCGAAAAATCATTAAATGTATCTCTTATTTAAACATATTTCATATCCATTTTACCTTCAAGAAAAGAAGATGTATAGTTCCTTATTATCCAGCTTCCATATCTAATAGCTTTAGAACGAATCATGAAACATCTTCCATATTTTCCTTAACTCGGGAATAAGTGGGTATATGTTTATCAAAAGAATACTTGAAGCATATCTATATTCTATCAAAACAAATTTCATATCTGTTGTATATATGTATGTATCTTTAAGGAAATTGTGGAACCAAAGAATTTCCCGCTCTTGCTTTATTGAGGGTAAGTTCTTAATCGAAGGAATGCTGGATCCATATCTTATCGTTTTTTTAATGGAACATCTGGCGTATTTTCCGTCTTTGTCTTAACAAAGGCATGCTTGAAAAAATAAAGATAAAATACAGGTCTAGAGACTCTTTTGCCTGGGATCCTGATCCTATATACATATGTATGTATGTTCATATATCACATGTATGTATGTACATATATTGATCGATCATGTGGATTACTTCTAATGACAATACTTCGAATGCTAATATTTCCTCCTAAGGAAATAATATATATTTTTTGAAATCAAAACATATATATTCGTGATTCGTATTCGTGACAGAAAACCGATCCCAGGCCCAAGGTAACTTGTATATTTTCCCACCAAAACAAAGGAAAAACATAAAATGATAGACGACGCGTCAGGTGGCCAAAAAGAGAAGCTCGATTATTGGGGCCAGGCGCGGTTACGTACAATCCGAAAATTGGAGCACATTAATCAAGCCAATTAATACCCGAAACAACCAAACCTGAAAACAAAAAAAACTTGAAAACCCCCGAAAAAAAAGGTCAACCCAAGAATCGTGAGGCCCCCAGAAACAGCAGCAGCAGGAGCGGGAGGAGGAGGAGGAGGATGGGTGGAATTGGTGTGAGATAGGTAGGTAACCCCCTTGGCTTTAACCCTACTAATTTTCAAAATGGAAATGCTTACGAGTTGGGGAGGCGGTAACCTGGGCGAAAATGATTAACGAACGAAGCTTGCGACAGACAGGATATAATAATTTATTGATACCAAGCACACACATACACACACACACACACACACACATACATACGATACAGGGATACATTCACGGCATAAACCCACGCGTTTCGTATCCTCATCTACACCTTGGACATTCGCTGGTTCATTCTCCTGGTCAAGGCTCTGGACTCTCGGCTCTCGGTTTCACCTTACAAGTTCCTACCCATGGACTTGACAACTAGTTTGCTGGCTTCCTGTTTTGTTCGACCTCCACACGAGGACCCCTCTGGAGCAAACACACACACCTACAGAGATACATACATACAGACATACCTGCACAAGCAAGCAACCAACCACCAACCAATCCACCCACATAGTTGGAAAATCGGTGACCTACAAAACAGCTAATCGTTGCTAACGGCCAACAAAAATGTTGTTCCTGTTTCTTTTTGTTGGCTCGGGATTTGGGGAGTACCCTGAGAGGCCTGAGAGACACGCACGTATTATGGAGATACGTAGCCAAGGACTACGACTACGACAACGGCGAGGACTAGAGCTAGAACTAGGAATGGGAATGGGGATGGAGATCCCATTCCATTCCACTCCATTCACCGCAATGAACAAACGCCTCTTTTGTGTTTTGCTTTTTCAATAAACATTGTTTAATTTTAGTTTGCAGTTTCGTATGCACATTTTTATACACAACATGTAGTAGTAGTAGTATTAGTATTAGTATTAGTAGTATTAGTATTAGTATTAGTCGAAGGATGAACTTAATTATTAGGCTTGAATCTTGAACATAGAGTTAGGTTACAGTACAATCTAGTTTTGAGACTTTATCGATCTTAAGTCAATTAAGGGTTGATCTCTACTTCGCCGCCACCATAGGGCCTTTGCATAGGGCCATAGCATACTTTCCAGAGCAATGCGTTACAAGCGATCTCCTTGGAGGTTTCAGCTTCAATGAGGTCCCGGTTAGTGCATAAACTTATACTTATTTTTTCTAAGTAAACTTAAAAGCAGAAGATTAGAATTCTTATTGGAAAAGGAAATGAAGGAAACACTTCAATATATATATATATGAAAATATATGTATGAAAATCAAATGAAAGAGATTCGGATTAAAGTTAAAGAACAACCGAATGGAAAAGTACATTGGAAACATATTTTAGGAGTCTTCATATTTCAGTATATTTTACAAAAAGTTATTTTGGGTATTGAATATTTAATTCATAAGGTGGAAATGGAATTGAAAAGTGTTTGTGGAAAAATATGGAATAAACAATTGCATAGGTATAACCGAATACTCTGAAGTTGTATGGTAAAAGTTTTGAAATATATTTGAAATAGAATAGGGATTCAACATTATCCTCTATGAAGATAATGGAAGCGAATAATTTTAAGTATACTTTCGAATGGAAATAACGTATTGAAACTAACAGTTTAAAGATCCTTTTTTGGGAACATTTTGCATCATACTTTCTAAAGATAGTTTCACCGAATATAGTATATGTAGAACGACGATAGTGAAACAGTTTTATGTGCAATATACATATCGTATGTTTCAATCAATTCGAGTGAACAAGTGTGTTTTTAGGGAACATGTTTCATTATAGTACGTGTACGAGTACGATTATAAAGATGAAGATTCATAGTGGTCCGTTGCCGGTGGTTTTCGTATGAGTATAAGACACAATTCATTGCATTCTGAGGATGAGAGATCGTTCAGAGATAAGGTATAGAGAGACATGGATAGATTACAATACGAGTTTAGTTTCCATTATCTGTTTGTTGTTTTTTTTGTTTTTGGCACGCCACAAGGCCCTCGTTTTGGATCTCGTACAATCTGTCCAGATGGGAACTACAGACCGACCGGCCAACAGACAGACATACAGACAGAAAGATAGTTCCATTCCATTATAAAGTTGAACAACAGGTGGAGCGGAAGGTACACACACACACAGATGCACACGCACATACACCCACACACACACATGGAACTGTATTGGCTAAACGATAGTCGTATGTCTCTATATATGTATGAGGGATAGATCCCGCTGGGGTCCAGCTCCCTGGTTTTTGTTTTCTTAGACATCAACGACCATTTTCTTATGGATATCGGTGTTGCCCACCACCGAGCAGAACTCATCGAACGATATCTTGCCGTCCTCGTCCTTGTCGGCAAAGCAGATGGTCTTGTCGACGATCTGCTGCAGCTGTGTATCCTTCAGATTGTTGCCGACCATCATCTTGAGCACCTGGAAGAGCTCACCATTGGAGATGTACCCGTCGTTGTCCATGTCATAGATACGAAAGGCGAAACGCAGTTTGGAGAGCTTGTCGCCGCGCACGCTGAACTGGGATACGCCCTGGATGAACTCCTTGAAGTCCACCTCACCGTTGCCATCCGCATCGAAGATGTCGATCACGCGCTGCACCAGCGGATTCTGCTGTAACTCCGGCAGTGACATGAACTCGTCGATGCTCAAGGCGCCCGAGTTGTCCAGATCCAGCTTCCGGAAACGCTTGCCCAAACGTCGGATCTCGTCCGCATCAAAGTTGGAGCACATGTCCATCGGCAGGGAGGTCTCGTTACCCATGTTTGGCCTTGGTTCTAATCCTTACACCGATTCCGTTTGATCTAATAAAGACTGCGCACTGTACTTCATTTTTGTTTGCGGAAATGATATACCACAGATTTTGGGTGTGGGTGGCACGTGGGACGTAGGACATACCTGTGGGTTTCTGTATTTCTGTGAGTCCTTCCTCTCGCTCTCTCGTTCTCGCTCTGACTCTGACTCTAGCTCTCTCTGTCAATCGCTTGTATTCCTCAGGTGGAGGTCCTGCTCTCTGCATGAAATGAAAAGAGATGAGAATGGGTAGCAACACTTTTATTTTGGGGCCTTAATCATATCGATTTTCCAATGGGAAAATGTCATCTTGACGCCTACACTTTTTCACTTTCTTTGATTTCAGGCCGTGTTTTCCGCTGAGGTAAAAGCTAATCAGTTGTTGAGGATTCACCCAAGCTGTCATCCATGTCTCGAGTTGGAATAATTTTGGCATTTACCAATAAGAAAATTACCATAAACCAACAGTCCAGCGATTTGTAAACTCTAAATCTCTCTACAGCAAAAACACGACTGATTCCGGGAGGGTTTTTCCTCCATTCGTGGTGTGACCATGGCATAAAATTATTGGGTACGGCTAACAACTCTGGGAGCTGTACGTGGGAACGTAACTAAATGCTTCTTTGGCCTTTGCGAACGTATGTAAATACAATATATTCTATTGTTCTATATTTATTTTTTTGCTAAGAAACTAGTAATAGTCGATATGTACTTTTAAAGGATTACCAATAAATCTCTAACTATTATAGTAATGCATAAGAATAGATTTTATATAACTTATCTCAAAAACGCTATAATAGCCTCTTGAAGAGTGTAAACAAACAACAATTCGGTGATTCAATACGATTTTATGGAGTAGGGAATATTTGAATGTCTTGATATCTTATTTTATTTTCAATTGAAGGTCATATGTTTCTGTCACGTCATCGAAGCGAACTGTACCTGTGCGGAGAGAGTAATAGGTAGCTTCGCCCTACCTTAAAATGGATATACCCTAGCAATGATAAACGGTACAGACAGGCGCAAGAACTCTCATTGGTCTCAATGCAACTGCAGTGTGCTAGAGCGAGATGGCGGGGGCATGAGTCTGGGAGAGAGAGCACAGGAATGTCGGGCAGCAGCAGCAGCACACTGTTGCTTCTCGCACCTGAAATGCATTAATTTTGTGGCATACTTTTCACAGTCTAGATCAATCTACGCATCGCAATAAAATTTTCTGCATACTTTTGGTAAGCGTTTGTAAAACTTTTCTATAAGGTATTTTTATACGCGTTAGGTAATTTTATCCGATACATATGTTATCGATCTCAGAGCGCGCTGGATTGTATATTCAAAACAAAAAAAAACACAAAAATGTTTGGAAGGCGTATTATCTTGTATGACTTTAATGAATACACAACATATAAGTACTTTAAACGTACAATGTAAACATCAAGTGGAAACTAAATACGACGGTTCAATTTAGACCCAGGCATAGCGAAACTATCATCGATTCGATAAACAAACTTACACAAAATGTACATTAAAAAAAAAGTGACTATAGAGAATTAACCTGCTTCTTTTTCGCTTCCAGGTAATCCTCCTCATCCGTGCTTATTTCGTACACGTCTTGTGACTTGGGTTTAACCTGCTGCTTGGCTTGTTTGGCCTTTTTTAGAGTATTTTCTGCAAAAGGAAAGAGTTGGAAATCGTTTCTCAAGAACCAGGCAGAGACACACACTCACCATGTACAACGCGCTCCAGTTCATCTTCAGTGTCGATACCGGAGGAGATATCGTGCTTGACGTTGGTATTCTTCTCCTGGTTCTGATCTGCATTATCTATTTCCACCACATCCACATTGGTTGGAACGTGAACGGGATCAGAAATTTTAACATCGGCAGACACGTGCGGTTCTGGCCGGGCTTTTGGCTTCAGTGATTCGTCGTGCAGCTCCTCGTCGCTCTCCGGCCGGCCCACCTCGTCAGTGTCCAAGGCATATCGACGCCAGGGCAAGTACTTTTTGTGTGAATGACACTTCTCGATCCAGCTGCGGGTCACGATCTTGCCCTTGCCTTTAACCTCCCTGTATTTGGGAGTGTTCTTAAAGGCGCAGCTGCAAGGAATGAAAGCATCAATTAATGGCGGAACGGCGAAGGATATGGAAGATGAGATTTACATCAGATGAGTGCAGCCGGACTCCCAGTCTGCCTTGTACCTGGCCCCCATGGCCGTTGCCTTTGAGCGAAGGTCCGCGCGATCGGGATTCTGTGCGTGGAAATAGGGTCTTAGTTATACGATTAATTGTATACTTCTATGTATGACTGTGTCTTGCCTGTATACCACTGATGACCAGGACCACGCCGCGCAGCAGCTGATTAAAGGGACGATACTGGATGGTGTTTTCTTTTATCTTTAACTTTTTGGCTGGCGTGGCAGCGACTCGAGTTGGCGATGAGTGGCGCTTGTGAGCAGACGGTCTGGGACTCTCATTTGATCTGTCGCTATCCCTATCCCTTGACTTGTGGCTCTCCCTTGGATTGCCGCTCTCTCTTGGCTTGTGGCTCTCCTTGGGTTTGTGGCTCTCCTTGGATTTGTGGCTCTCCTTTGAAATGTCCCTGGCACTCTCCTTGGGCTTGGAACTGTCCATTTTTGGTGGTACAATGTCTAAGGAATGACGCTTGGACTTGTCTTTCTTCCTTTCCTGCTCCTGCTTCTCCTGCTCCACGCGGCGCCTGTCTTTGTCGGCCTCAAGATGCTTGCTTAAGCGCTGCTTCCTCGGATTCTTTTCACCAGCATCATCGTCATCGTCCCCGAATAAAAGTGAAGCTCGATTCCGATCCAGTGGCTTTGCATCCGTCTTACAATCGCCAGCGGGAGAGGCAGAACGTACAGCTGAAGCAGGCGGTGGCGTTGCGGCTGGCGAGGGAGACGGCGACACTGAAATACTCGATGGTTTCGTGTTGCTCAGTCGTCGCATCACTGCAGGGGCGTCTCGAATGGCGGCCGCTGTGCTGGCCGGAGCAGCAGACCCCTGAGACTCCTTCCAGCGCTTGAAGCGCATCAGTGGTGTGTCCGTATCGGAGTCTGGAGATTCCTCGCGCAGCTTGAATGCCCCGAATTGCATCATCCGCTCGGGTATCAGCGATTTGGCTTTGGATGCAGCTGTTGTAGTAGTTGTGGCAGCCGTTTGGGCAGTCACATGAACCTTGACGAAGGACAGACCGTACTGGACGTGCTTGTTGAATGGCTGGGTGCACACGATTTTAAGTAGCTTCCATTTTTCGGGCAGTACGGTAGAGTCCAAGGCTGAGCTGCTGAAGCAGCGCACACGGTTCTGGTTGCTGGAGTTCTTGCTCTCGATGGGTGTCATGAAGGAGCTGGAGAGAAGCAGTTCCTTGAAGTCGTCCGCCTGGCAGCCCGTCCTACTGACCAGCACCTCAATGAAGGCGGAGTGCTCATTGCCAATGTCGATGCCGGTGACTTGCTGTGGATCGGCAAACTCCAGTATCACATAGGCGGATTTCTCGCCGACCGATTTCGTCTTCCATTTCTTTCCGGCTGATTCAGCTTTTAACAGATTCTCGGCCACATGAACCTATAGGATATGGATAAGATTTTGCGTGCGAAGAACGGCGTTGGCTATGACATCTTACCGGATCCTCGCTGCTGACTTCTCGCACGGATTTCAAAACCGCGATCGGCATTTCGCAAGGTTTTGTCAATAATACGCGCAAAAACGAGACGCCGCTTATTAGCGCCAATCGATTGATTTTCGATAGGTACTGATTCAATTAATGGTGTAATAAGCCAGAACAGCCAGGTGGATGGCTCAACACCCATAGATAGAACCAAACTCGATTAAATGAAATATGACATGTGATAGTTTTACTTATTGTTTCCAGAAAGAAGTAAATAAACTTTTTTATGAATATCGAAAGTACCCCACTTATGCCTATCGAACAGTTGCAAGCAGATGTTTTTCGTTGTTTTACGATGTTCTTGCACCGAAGTGGCAACGCCTGGAGAAAGTGGCAATTAATAACAAATAAATAACAAGTGAAAGTGCGTGCACTTTTTGATTAATATAAAAAAAAGATTTAAGTCCAGCATTCAACTATTATCATCCTGAGATAATGAATATGTTGGGCTAAGCCGAACTCATTCAGTTCCGTTCACTGCAGTTCATTTTGTTCGTTCATGTTCATGAACGAGCCAACAACAATCGCCTATAAACAAAATAATGGACATTAATGCCAGGGCGAAAGAGAAGCCACTGTCTGGTGGCGCTGCTCCAGCTCTACTGCCAAGTAGGGTGGCTACAATGCCGCCAAGACAACCGAACGAGACGCTGGCCGAAGCGGAGGCGGAAGCGGAGACAGAGGCCTCAAACAGCTCCAATGCCAATGCCAGCGACTGGATACACTTCTCGCAGTGGATGCACTGCTTCTGCGTGGTCACCTTCGACCTGAACCTAGGCCAGGCCCTCGAGTATGTCTATCCGCCAGAGTTCATGCCCAGCGACCAGGAGGTGAGCAACATTTGCTACATGGCTTTCCCCGACTCCAACTCGGGCTGCATGGGCGACACCAAGTTCCACATGCGTCTGCGGGCCATCTCCAAGCAGCAGCACCAGCAGAAGCCCCTGCCCATCTACAATGGCGACTGCGCCCCGGCCCTGCGCCAGGATAGTTCCCACTACTGGGGCTTCGTCTACTTCCGCCAAAAGCGGGATGCGAACCTGCCGCGCGGCTATTTTCAAAAGAGCTTCATCATCATCACCCGCCTGCCCTTCTTTAATCTCTACTACGACATACTGGCTCAACTGGCGCCCAAATACTTTGACGAGGGCACCGACATCCTACGGCAGGCCTGCGAGCAGATCAACAACCACTGGCCCGCACTGCGCGTGGGCCAGACCCTCCACCTGCCGCTGCTCGAGTGCAACTATCAGATCTGCATTCCCCGTGCGACCAGCAGTCGCAAATCACCCACCGAATCCTCCTCATCCTCATCCAACGAGCTGTCTGCCACGCAGACACTGGCCAGCAGCAAGGTGCTGGCGTCGGTCAACGAAATTGAACTCTTCCGCTCCCTCAGCTTTGTGATGGAGCAGTTGTACACGCTCTGGGAACTAGTCATCACCGCCGAGCCTATTGTGGTGGTGGCCACCTCTCCCGCCGACTGCTCGCACATGGTCCAAGCACTGGTGGCGCTCATCGCACCGCTGGAATACTGCGCCGAGGCGCGACCATACTTCACCATTCACGACAGCGAATTTCGGGAGTTCACCCAGGAGTGTTCCAGCAAAACGGGTCTGCCCGCCTGCATTCTGGGCGTCACGAATCCGTTCTTTGTCAAACTACTCAAGGATTGGCCGCACATGCTAAGACTGGTGGACAATCAGGTAAACTATGGGCGCTATAGCTATCGCTATATACCTGTATATACATACATATATTTATCTGCCTCTCTTTCGCTTTCATGTTTCACAGAAGAACATGCAGCAGCAACAGCAACTGCTGATGGGCCAGAAGAGCTCACACCGCAATGCCACCTCCTTCTCCAGTGGCTCCTCAGCTGACCACCTGGCCAGCAGATCATCAATGAAGACCACTCCGGCACTGAATGGCGGCGGCAGCTCAAATGGAACGGACGGCAGCTCGGCGTCGGGTCTGCACACCAAGTACAAGCCGTATCTGAAAAAGGACAAGGCGCTGATCAAGAAGGTGCTGCTGGGTATGAAGACCAAGCGGCCGGAGCATGTGCAGACGGCCCTGATTCGGCGACATTTGCTGGAGCTGACGCAGAGCTTTATGATACCGCTGGAGCGATACATGGCCTCGCTAATGCCGCTGCAGAAGGACATCAGTCCGTTCAAGTCGGCGCCCATTGCAAGCAGCTTCAAGCTGGACGACTTCCTGGCCACTTTGGAGACGGCTGGGCCGCAGCTTACGTCACCCCTCAAAGGCGACTGGAAGGGCCTGTACAGGCGCTTCTTTCGCTCGCCCAACTTTCGCGGATGGTACGAGTCGCGGCATCGCGAACTACAGCTCACCCTCCAGGATCTACAGCTGCAGGCCCTCTCCGAGGCGAATCTGGAGCACTGGGCCCACGACAAGCAGGAGGTGGAGATCATAGATATGATACTCAAGCTCAAGCAGAAACTGAATCTCTACAGCGACAAGTCGCTAGGCCTGGAAGGTCTCGCCTGGCTCAGTGCCCACAACAGCAGCAGTGCCAGCCATCGGATGAGCACACAGCAGCAGATCCAGGCGCAGATCGAGTGCATGAAGGGTCTGCTGCCGCCCGATCTCAAGAATGTGGTGAATCTTTGATCGTTTCTGCACAGATCCTTAGCTAAATCAACGGCTCTTCCTAGTATACATTACCCCTCCATCCCTCTTCTTTAATTTGATGCGAGTGAGAGTGCCTGCATGTGGCGTATGTATGATGTTGTGTGTTGTAATCCATTAGATT
Source organism: Drosophila algonquin (assembly GCA_035041765.1). NCBI lineage: Eukaryota > Metazoa > Arthropoda > Insecta > Diptera > Drosophilidae > Drosophila > Drosophila algonquin. The sequence goes on along the minus strand of JAWNKY010000339.1, from coordinate 321,824 downwards.
GGAGTCTATTTGGCAGGGGCTTGGGGTAGGTACTGAGGGAGGCCTCATCATAGTTGTATATACGTTTTAACTGTCTAAAATCGGATCTGATTTATTCGCTATATCCGATCTGTTAAGTGTAAAATAAACCTCAAACTGAATCCACAAAGAGCATTAAGAATCGACAGCAGGATTTACCCAGCTATAACCAGATATTGACGGATCCTACGATCCATTTCTAATCCTTAACTATCATTAAAGGGACAGAGTACGAACTCCTCCCAGACTAAGGATGGCCAATGAGTGGTAGCAAGATTTTATTATCATATAAATTACACAGAAAACAAAAAATATAACTTAACCAATATTCGTGAGGATTATGTGTGATTTGAATAGAAACGAGAAAACGGCAATGGATGAGTGGGGGGCGGGGGTATTTGGGGGCGATGGAATGTTTGCTTTAGATAAGAAAGACAATTTCGTCGGCCACCATTATCTGGTTATCCTCGGTCATACGGTGGACAGCGGCCTCGATCTCGCCGCTTGCAAATGGCTCCGCGTTGTTCTCATTGATGGCCGTTGTGATGCGGCCAAGGGGCAGGCTCTGCTCGCGTGCATCGCGGAACAGACGCTGCAGACCGTTCTTGAAGGCCCCCAGACGGGCATCGCTTATAGTGGCCGGCGTGGGCGTGGCACTGACCGACTGCTCCTCACTACTGGCCAACTGGCTGGCGCTAGTGGTGCTGCTGCGGGCAGCTGGTAGAGAGCGACGGGTCTCACGACGCGTAAGATCGCCGGCATCCGGTTGTGGTGTCTCGATATCCTCCTCGTCGCTATCGACCACAGCATGCGGGTCGGCCTCGGTGCGTGTGCGCTTGCTGCGACGCGTGGGCGAACGTTCCGTGGCGCCATCATCATCCCGGGCGACGGCATCGTCCTCATCATCGGAGGCACCGCTATTGCGGCGACGCTTACTACCGCGCTCCTTCTCCAGGACCTTTTTGAAGTAGGCAAACTGCACCAGCTCAATGGCCGACAGGGCATCGTCAATGCTCACAGTCTTGGACATACGAGCGCGTGCATGGGCCGTGGACAGACGAATCAGCGTCTCCAAAGTACGGGCCGTGATCGGTTGGGTGCGTGCCACATGGCTGTCGACGGCCTCCTGGGAGCGGAGGCGCGAGTACTCATTGGCAATGGCCTCGCATGCCTGCTCGCTCAGCTTCGGCTTCATACACTTGGCCACATGGATGTACTTGCGCATGAACTCCACGGAGAGGATCTTTTCCTGGCGCTGGCGCGACTTGCCATGCAGCAGAGCATCGTATTTCTCATAGACCTCGGTGTCCTTTTTCTCCTCGTTGCTGGAGACAAAGGAGAGCGAGTCCGCATAGGAGCTGCCCATGGATAGGGGTTCTCCGTCGGCCTCTTTGGGATTGCGATAGCGATGCATGCGCACCACATGGTCGGAGATCATTTGATCCACATCGCTATCGATCACGTCCAGCATCACGAAGAGTAGATCGAAACGGGACAGCAGCGAATCCTGCAGCCCAATATTCTCCATGGGCGTCTTGTACTGATCGTACTGAAAAAACAGAGTGCGAGGGATCGGTTATAACAAATGGTATGTGTTTGGTCTGGTCTGAATATTCTTACCCTTCCGTAGACGGGATTGGCAGCTGCCAGGACAGAGCAGCGGGCATTGAGGGAGGCGTGTATGCCCGCCTTGGAGATTGTGACACGACCCTGTTCCATCACCTCGTGTATGGCCGTGCGATCGATGTCGCTCATCTTGTCGAACTCGTCGATGCAGACGACACCGCGATCGGCCAGGACCATGGCGCCAGCCTCTAGGCGACGCTCGCCCGTCTCCTGATCCGTGGTAACGGCCGCCGTCAGACCCACGCCACTGGAGCCACGTCCAGTGGTGGGTATGGCACGCGGTGCCGTATTGAGCACATAGCGCAGCAGCTGAGACTTGGCCACCGAGGGATCGCCGATGAGCAGCACATTGATGTCGCCACGCAGCCGGGTGCCGTTGGGCAGTAGCTTCTCCACGCCTCCGAGCAGGAGGCAGAGAATGGCCTTCTTCACAAAGGTATGACCATGGATCGAGGGGGCCAGACTCTTGCTAAGCAGCTCGAATATGTCATTGTTCTTGGCCAGCTTCTTGCAGACCATAATGTCCTCGCGCGAGATGTCCAGGTTATTCTCCTTGCTCAGCAGCGATATGTTGTTGGCCAGCAGCACCGTGCGGAAGGTGCCCGATGTGTAGCCGCCACGCTTGCTTGGTAGACAGCGATAGCTGCCCACGATCTGGACGCGGTCGCCGGGCTTGCAGCGATCGACGAGATCATCGTCGCAGACAATGTCAACGGAGCGGGGCAGCTGGCCGGCCGGGGCCTTCTCGGGCATCTCCTGTATGGTGAGCGTCTGGTGGTCTTTGTAGACGGACAGTCCGAACTCTGTCTCAAGCAGATTGCCATCGTCGTCCTTGGTGGGGTAGGCGGCGCCCGAGGGCACGGCCTCGAAGGATGTGAGGTCTGTGTACTTGCGCTCCAGCACTTTGCGCGTGGTGGGACAGTAGTGGACACTGCGCACCACCTTGGGTCTGATGAGCGAAACCTTTGTGACGATGCCCTCTACGCAGACCATGTTACCCAGGTAAGTGGAGGTGAGGGAACGAGGCGTCACATGCCGATTGCCAAAGCAGCCCTCGAAGCCCACAAAGAAGTCTTCGTGCAGCTTGGCATAGCTGGGGTCCACCGTGGAGGCGTACTCCTTGAGGGCGCGACCGAAGGCCAGCTGCTCGTCGGATGCATTGCTTAGCAGGCCGACAGCGCGCTGCGGATTCTTGCGCTTCAGATCGTTGATGTTCACCACAAGACGCTTGCTATTTTCGGCAATCATGTCTTTCACATGGCCGGAGTAGATTCCCTGGTCCTCTTCATCGTCCAGAAAGTCCAAATACTCGCGCTGTATGTCCCTAATGAACTGCTCGCTATCGTGGGACATTGTTCTGTTTCAATGTTCTTCAACTCTCGATCAATCTGCTAACTGCTATAAACACAAAATTCTTCTTCCTCTCGGCGAGACGCTTGAAAACAAACACACAAAATTTTCGACCGTATGCAAACTTTTTGGCGGGAAGTAGTTCGAGGTGGCAAAACATCGATGCTACCATTGATGCATTGATGTTTTTTCCATGTTTTTAAACATCGATTGTTTATGGCGAAACATCGATGTTTAGTCTTTAGTCCAAACTTTATACCCTTTTTTATTTGATTAATGTTAAATTTCTTTTTTCCCAGCTTCTTTTAAACGTAATTATTATTGTATTTCGCACATATTTACATTTTTGTACCTATTAATGCATTTGATTCATATATTAATATTAACATATCGATCCCGATACTCATTTTCAGTCTTTATAAAAAGACCAAAAACCGTAAAATATTCTGAGCCAGAGACTGACTAGTTTCTGCAATAATTGGTGCCTAGTAAAACAAACTTTTCCTAAACTCTATAGTATCCAGGTCCTAATGGGTATGAAAATGTTGCTAATTCCCTGCAAATGTTGTGGAAAAATGTCGCTCATTTCGCGGCACATGTTGCTGGCCCATACAAATTAATGTTGGCAACGGTAAGAAACGTAAGTGAGCATGGAATGTAAGCGAAATTGTTGCGATGAAAAAGGAAATTATTAGGATGGTGCTGCCTCCACAAAATCCCTCAAAAAGTCCCAATAAAATATACGGTTTGACCTCATAATATACCGTAAATATAATAAATTTCTCGATTTTGATATTCCGTCTAACATTAATAGCTGAATAGGATGGTCAGCACGGAACTTATAATTTTATTTGATACACAAATAAATTTCCTACAAGACTGGCTTATATTTAGTTCTGCTTTTTATCGGATTGTTTATAAAATATGCTTTACAAAAAGGTCAACAATAACTTCCACAAAATTACGTTTCTTACATGATACCTACTCGGTAACTACACTTTTGCTACAAGAAAACTACATATGTAGTTATAGATGTAAGTATAACCAGAGACACCTGACGAGAAAATCATTATTATGTGAATTAGTGGCAGCTCTGGCATTATGGCAAAATTTGAATATTTGCGCGGTACCACAGATTCCTACTCTTTTGGAACATCTCTTGTGCTTTTGTTTTTGTAAATACCATGCGTTTCAATTGAGATGGAAATCGTTATGTGTCTGATGGAAGCGTAGCCCCATTTCGTGGATGTTTTGAAACAGCGGGCAGCTCAAATTCAAATAAATAAAGGCAAACGTGCAGGGCATTCGGGATTTGGCACATCTGCTCGGCCATAAATGATTGTAAATACGAGGCGGCTGTGATAAGCAGTGGTCTTCCCATCTGCCCCCCCTCGTCCATCTCCGGGACGACAGCACGCTTAGCGGCTTTCTGGGTCACAGCAGAATCGATTAACACTTTTACTTTATGGATTACACTACACTCTCCTCAAATCGAATCCCTGGCATGACTCCACCCATACTCGTGGCAGTGCTTGTGCCACCATTTTGCTGCAACTGCAACAGAGTGCAGCATCCCAAGACACACAAACACACATAGGCATAGGCAAACGCACAGCGCCCTGGGATTGGTCGGCTGATTGGCTGTGATTTGCTGCTGCCCTGTCTCGTGGGAAAAACTCGTTTTGTGGCGACTCAAGGCTTTGGCACTTGTTTTTCCAATGAAAAGATGAAAAATTGGGTACGCAATCATATTTGAAATGAATTTGCATATTTGTGCCGCATTATTCGTTTTTTTTTTTTGGGTAATTTTTTGATTGGTTTTCGGCATTCCTCAAGCTGCAAATAAAAAACAAAAATCATGAATATCATTAACAGAAACTCTCACATATAACTTATTGATTTGTGCGGCAGAAAGGAAAATAAAAAATAATATGCTCACAAATTTAATGCACGAATTAATTATAAATTCCGTTGGGCACCCGGCAACTGACCGACCGACCGAGCGACCGACCGACCGACCACTCCACTCGGTCACAGCTCGGTGCCGGCGATGCCGCGAAAGCGAACTGAACAGCATAAGCTGTTGATAAAACATCAGCAAATTCATGATAGATACTTGTGTTATATCGTTTTTTCTTCTTTTGATTTGCATTTAATTTGAAACGAAAGTTCTTTATTTACGCGCCACAGGCGTTAGCCTGCACTGGCCAGCAGAGATGCTGTTACAAATGCAGTTATCGGGCGAAAGAAAGTGCGTAGCGGCATGCAAATGAGAAGAAATTAACTACATATTTGCTGTTCGGTGTACGGTGTTGTGTTCGGTGTCTTGTGCCGCATTCTGCGTGGCTGCCACAACACATAATTGAATTCTAATTGCGTACCCCACACTGATGGACTTTCTTGGTGCGTGTGTCAATTTCCATAGAGATTGCAGGTAACCGATCCGATCCGAACCCATCTGTGTGCACATGTGTGTGTGTGTCTCTTTGGGATGTTCATACAATCGTGTCCGCTACTAAATGACTGTATGTATGTATGTCTGTACCTACACTATAGGCTGGCCTCACGTTTCGTATCGCCTCTGGAAAATGGACAATTCTTGAGCAAGCACCGCGATACGATCGCGAGATTGTGTGTTTTTCGGTAGGGGGAGGAGAGGGTGGTGTTCGTCCGTGTGCAGTGCAGCAGCACCTGCCGTAGCCAATGCTGGGCTTCAAATGTGAAACTGATAATCGATAAAACGACTCTGGGGATACGCATATATCGGATATGAATTTAAATTTAAATTTGGTCAGACTTCTTTTTGCTTAGATAGATACATAGATAGGTAGATAGTTCAAATCCAACAGATATGATTGCCTCACCGTGTGCTCTATGATTCGAGACCGTTTCGTTTCCCATCTAATATCGTTTTGGGGGAACTCCAGATGATGTCTATCGTGTCGAAGTCTGTGTGGTGTGCAATCAGCACTTGATATCAGGTCTCTCTCTGCCAAGAACAAGGTGTGTTCTTGTTACTGCCGTTGTTACGGCTACTGTTACGGTTTGCTTTGGTTTGCTTTTCAGATACTATTATATGTAGTCGTCGAACTGCTGCTGCTGCTGACACTGAAACTGGGGCTGGTGCTGGGGCTGATTCTTCTGGCTTTTCGATCAACGTGCGACAGACGCGACAGCTTCTACATACAAATGGAAATGGACTCCGAATAGAGGCTGGGTCCCGTGGACTCCTCCGACTGCGACTCCAGCTCTGAGATGTTTTGTGATTTAATGGCCTCTTTTTTCCCTGCCCTGCGATTATTATTCAGGTGTGCAATACCATCTCTCCGCCATACCCTTACAACAAATATACATAAGTATACTATATCTCTTTGGCATCATTATAGGGGATACGATCTTTGAGAGAGTATCAGTAACCAGCACTCCACCCAGTAGATGGGAATGGGACTGCCTGCCTGGCTGCCTGGCTGCCACTGGTAATGGTCAGTACCTACTATGGAGATACCTCTTCTGGGGCCTCGAAATTTATGATATTTCATTAGCATGCAAAAAGAGTGGAGGGGAGTGGAGTGGTGGGTCTGGGCCACAGCATGGACAGTCCGTGGTCCGTCTCAGTCCGAAGCTGTCAAAGAAAAGTCCGTTTAGGTCTAACCAGCTCTGGCTCTGACTTTGAGTCGGACTCTGACTAAGTTAAGTTAGTCACTCAGTTCGGGTCAAGATTTGATTTGGAATGCTTAGCGGCTTTCGTTGGCCTTTCATAATCTCCCCACAATCCACAATCAATAAAATAATTTAGTTTTCTGTAGAAACTTTTGTACCGCAAAAGAAATCTGCATATTCGTTTCTTTTTTTTGTTTGGGCAAAAGGTCAATTTCGCTTTTTTCGGTGTCTTTTTCGCCTGAACTTTCGCACCACGTGTGGCATTCCATCTCCGTCTCCATCTCCGTCTCCATCTGCGTCTCCATTTCCATCCTTTGTGCTCGAATAAATCACAGATAAATCATTCGAAAAGACACAGCTTTGAATGGGAATAAAGGAATATGAATCTTGGATTCTTGGGTATAAATTTAGATGGTATGCCACATGGGTATAGAATTTCTATTTTAGGATAATCTGGCCTGGCTCTGGCTCTGGGGATCTTCAACTTTCCACTCATGGCTATTACTGTGTCTGGCGTAGGGCTTAAGTGATTCATAAATGACCCACAAATGGCCCTTTGACATGGCTAAAACCCAAAAAAAAAAAACTTTCATCCGCCTTGTTTGGCAATCCCCTAGATCAGCATTTGGCGGGGTTATTAATGATGGTGTCGATCCATTGACCCCGCCAGAAAGCTGCTAACCAAAACAAGTTCTAGAAATCTCGCAGCTCGAAAGAAAGCCACTGCCACTGCCACTGCCAAAGCCAAGGCCTGATGCTGGCTGATGAATAATTCAGAGCCCTCCGGTTCGAGGAAACCGTTTTCGTATATTTCTCTATATCTATATTTTGTTGCCATTTCTTTTCTTTTCTTTTTGGCAATTAGCTGTGGGTCAATAGGTCCGCGGGCGAGCTAATATAAGTCGCTAGCGGAGCGTCGGACAGCTCAGTTTTAGACACGACTTCGATTCGAGATGAGGAATAGCTGCGTTTGGGCCCTGCTGGCCACCATCGTGCTGTGGCTGGCCTTGGCCACGGCCGAGACAATGATCGAGGTGGACGAGAACGGGGACGAGTACGAGCTGAAGCGCTTCTACATTCAGGGCCGCCAGTTGACCGGCGACGGGAGCAAGTCTCAGTGCGTGGTCACACGCCGCAAGCGCTCGAGTCGGGCGGTGGCCCTGCCACAGTCCGTCTCCGTCAGCTCGCAGCAGCTCAACGTGGAGCAGATGCCCGTGGTGGAGCATCGCGAGGGATCCGCCGCCATCGGGGCGGATCTGGAGAGCGGCACCAAGCGGCGGTATGTGGCCTTCACGGGGTGCATCTGGAGCCAGCCGATGAGGAGAACGACGACGAGGACGTGGACGACACTGATGACGATGAGGAGGATTTCAGCGAGGACGAGCAGGAGCAACAGCAGCAGCACTCCAAGGGACAGTCGCAATCGCAATCACAATCACAGTCGCAGTCACAGTCACAGTTTGTGCCCGCTGCCCTGGCCCTGCCTTTGGCCCAGTCCAGCGCCTCCCATCTGCCACATGGCGTCAGTGTGGTGGCCAATGCCGCCAGCCACGCCAACGTGGCCGGAGATGCTGGCATTGTGGTCGTACAGTCCCACCAGCCGCCCAAGGTCAATCCCGACACCCATGCCGTCTTCGAGCTGAAGCCCGTGCAATCGGATGTCGTCGTTCAGGCACCAATCCACTCCAGCGCTGTGACCAATGTCCAGGGCTACTATCCGTTTGTGGGCCCCAACTGGCAGGCGTATGGGCCAGAGGATGAAGAGGACGAAGACGAGGATGACTACGATGAGGATGAGGATGACTACGATGACTTCTACTTCGGCCCGGGCGGCTACTACAGGGAGCGCCCCGGCTACCATCCGCTGGGCGAGTACGACGAGGAGATCATCTCCGAGGACAGTCCGGTGACCACCTCGGCTGTGTGGAGCACCGGCACTGATGACGATGACATCCATCCCGTCATCAATCAGGCCAACACGAAGCCCAACAACAACAAGAACAAGAACAAGAAGAACAAGAACAAGAACAAGAAGAATCAGAATAAGAACAGGCGAAACAAGAACCAGAACAAGAAGCAGAAGAAGCAACAGGTGTCGGAGAAGGACCAGGATCTGGAGCAGGAGCAGGAGCAGGTTGTCGTCAAGGAGCAGAAGCAGAAGAAGAAGCCACAGCAGCAGCTGGACAGCTCCGTAGATGGCACCAATAGGCCAATGAAGAAGCCATCGTCCAGCGGCAGCGGCAGCAGCAGCAGCAGCTCCGTTTCCGTTTCGGCTTTATCCTCGGGAGGCAACACTGCCGCCGTCTCGGTGATCACCTCTAACGGGGATCTGGTGTCTAGCCAGCAGAACAAGAACAAGAAGAAGAAGAAGCGTCCCACTGTAGCCAGCAGCGTAAACAAGCGCAAGACCAGGCCCAGCAGCCAGAAGAAGAAGAAGCGTCCGAGCTCCAACAGCAGCAGCGGCAGCAGCATCTCCAACAGCAACAAGCGGAGGCGCCCCCGTCCGAGCGGTTCGGGCAGCTCGAGCAGCAGCACTGGCGGCTACCGCCGTCGTCGGCCCCAGCAGTCGTTCAGCGAGCAGGAGCAGCTCCAGTTGCAGAAGGAGCGCCGTCGCCGCCAGAAGCAGAAGCAGACCCGCAGGCGCCAGCAGCAGCAGCAGAAGCGTCGCCGCCAGCAGCAGCAGCAGCGCCGCCGCAGGAACCGCAACAAGAACCGCCAGTTCTACGGCGATGAGCCCATCATCAATTGCATCTACATCAACAAGGATCCACCCACGACCACCACACAGCGTCCGTTCTGGAATATCCTGGGCCGCGACACAGGCAGCAATGATCCCACACCAGCTCCTGTCGCAGGAACACCCGCTGGAGGAGCAGCTGATGCGGATGCGGATGCAGTGGATCCCGTGGCCAAGCAGGCCGTACTCCAGGCGGTCAGACGCAACTTTGGCGACTTTGGTGGACGCAAGCGCACCAATCTGAGATTCGTCTCCTAAATGGGAGAGCAGAGCTTCCGCAGGATGTTGGTTCTCCTTGGTGCTGTTTTTTTTTAGTCCTAGCCTTAGTTCTTTTTTTTGTCGTATTTATTTATTTATTGTAATTGGAAGAACTTTTTGTGTTCGATGTCGATGTCGATGAAAGTGCTTATACCGGACGTAGACACGTGGACAACTTTCATTCGGGTTCGGGTTGTGGTGGGGGTTCGGGCGGTGGAGGGTTCACTCTGGGGGATGCACTCTGGCATTCTGGCTGGCATTCATTATTGATTTCCCTGGGCCACATGGGACACGGGACACGGGGAACAGAACAGGTGTGTAACCTGAATCTGTCTCCTGATTCTTCCTCCCTCACCCTCGCCTTCGCCTCGCCTCGCGTGTCCTGGGTCCGAGGCGAACTCTCGAACCCTCCACCCGACAGAAGAGAGACGAGTCCGGTACGGTCCGGTCCGAGTACGAGTCCGGGTCCGTCCCGATATATGCCTCACTGCACACGGGATAGACACAGACACTTCTCCCGCACACACACACACACACACAAACACACACACAATGAATGCTGAAAGTTTGCATTCATGCTGCGCCAGCGGTGCGCATACTTGCCGTGAGTCACTGTTCCATGGATCGATAGAAGCAACCAGGCAGCCAGGCAGCTGCATTGACTGCAACTTGCGGTTGAAAAAAGTATCTAAAAGATACAAACACACGCACACACACAGAGACAGAGAGAGAGAGAGAGAGAGAGAGAGGGGTACACGGACACGTTGGGCGCACTTTTCTGGTCGTCTGGCTTCCCGCCCACTGCGAAACCTCCAGATGCCAAATGCCCTAACACGGTAAGGTACTCAGCCAAAGGAAGCAATAGTTTTGGAGTAGACATTGAAGGCTTACTGCTGGAAATATTACGTCAGATTGGAAGTTTACTAACGAAGTACTTTCTTCTGATATATGTATATATAGTACTCTTAAGGATATACATATCTGGGTACTCTTAGGGCCACAACATTTGTAGTTTTCAACGAAATCTTAAAACCACCTGGACCTCAACGAGTCTTCCTAATTCCCAAAATATTGACCAGCTTTGGTCTAGACTATCTCACAGCTTTCATATAAGAAAGGGCATCTAATGCTTCGGCTATGCTATCCTTCTCTTGCTGTCTCTCGATTTTTGTATAAATAAAAAAGCGTGTGCACACAGGACACACAGGACACGAGGGTGCAGAGCTGCGGCTCTCGCGTCACAGCCGATGCTGAAGGAGAAGGAGGAGGAGTGGGAGGAGAAAGTGGGTGCGGAAATGGAGCGATAGGTGGGCTTGGGTGTACTTGGGTGTCGCGTCCAACCGAATCCCGAGGCCAACATTCGGTAAAGCAAACGCTTTTAGCAACTCATTCTAGAAGGGGGGAGGGAGCTCTAGTGGGGATACGAAATGGACATGCAAGGGATGAAGCGAACTGTAATCTGTTGGTTTTCTCTATATGGCAACATACATGCAAAGATACATATTGTATGAAGTGGAGGGGGCGGGGGTAGGGTGTGTGTTGGTGTCCGGTCTTTGGGCAGAAAACCATAAAAAGTGCGACATTTTCAACGTAATATACCATCTATGAATAGTCGAAAAAAGTGCTGAATTTGTGCTGAATGTAAGTAACATTTTCTATTTTTTCAACTTTGGAAAATTTTTAGAAATTCGCAAACCAGACGCTCATCAATCCTTGCTCTGCCATCTACCAATTCTCTTCTAGAAATATTTAATTTCCATTTCCATCTCTGCTCCCTTTTTAATATCAGAATTGCTTTGCCTTTCTCACGCATCTTGTTTTCCTTCCGGTTGGGGTTGGGGTTGGGGTTGGGAATGGGGTCTAGGGGTTGCTTTTTACTAGTCCTTGTACCACTGATATCCTGCGAAGCTTGCAACTTTATTTCGGCTCATTTTTTGTATACCATTTTCCCTTTCTAAGAGCACGCTAATATTTGCATGAAACAAACATAATTTCGGAGGCGATGCCGATTAGGGGGTTGTCCTGGGAAATAATAATCGTACGCTCGCTAGAGGCGATTCACAGGATTTAGCTTGATATCCAGAACAGATCCACAGGATAAACCTTGATACCCAGAGCAGATCCACAGGGTAAACCTTGATATCTAGACAGCAGTCGGAGGTACTCCCAAACAGCTGTGGTCAAGCGGTATCAATCGTTGAGTCTGTTATCCTAACTGATTTATGGACACTTAAGGACACCCCCCCACTCCTTCAATACTTCATTCCATCCCATCCCCCGATCTGGCCTCACACCTTGGCCCTCAACAGCAGATTGGTCGCTCTGGACAGATGTTTTCCCTGCTGATCCCTTTTTTATGAGCGTGGGTTTGGGGTTGGGGTCGAGGCTGCTCTCGATCTCGACCTAGTTACGCAATGATTTGTCCGATTGTGGGCGTGTTTCGGGCCTTTTGAAATGCTCATAAAAGACACGGAAAAGGTGCGTCTCTTTAGTCATAATTGGCTGCCTAATTGGTCCATTGACCAGGGACGATGCTGGTGGATGAGGTGGAGAAGTGAGTAGGTGTCGATCTATAACTGGGGAACTTTCATTCGAATTAGAAGCTAACGTCAAGAGATTACAATTCTCTCCACCTCTCTCTCTGTCTCTCTGATATTTTCAGCTGTCGTCTGAGGGATGCTGCAAGGACAGAAGATACAGCCCGAGTCCGAGAGACAGCGTCAGATCAGAACCGATCATCAAGTTAATTATAAAGCGGCTGCGAGGCCTCAGCTGTCCGGGAGTGGCCCAGTGGCAGTGGCAGTGGCAGAGGGCTCGGGCTCCCTAAGTCGCGCTAAATTGGAGCCAAAACTGAGGCATCGGCATCGGGCTGGACAATGTGTCTGGGGCACGGCATGGCATGGCACGAGCCACAAGAAACCGCAGAAATGCAGCTTGCAGTCAGAGCCAGACACAGAGCCAGAGACAGAGCCAGAGCCATATGAGTGGGAAAAGGGTCCTAAAGAAAGGGAGTGAGTACCAGGAACAGGTACCGCATCATCATCATCGTGATCATCGTGTACGGGAATGGAAATGGGAATTGGAACATTCATCCTGCCAGAGGACAATGACGCTGTGGACTGTGATGATGTTGCAGTTGCAGATCGTAGGGCCCTCCCCCTCTCACTACTCACGGCTGCACTGTGCAAGGGGCACGCGCCCCTTTGGTTCTCTTATTTACGATGCCTCGGATGTTGTCTGATGATGTTGCAAGGATGCAAGAATGCCTGCAACATGCGCGTGCCGAGGGATTCTCAATGCACCTGTTGGGCCCATTATTTAGGGTCGCGCTCCTTCGAAACAGGAACAGGTTCATCGCCCGTCGCCACCGCCACCGCCGCTCTACCTGTGCCTACAACCCCCTCTCTCTCGCTCTCTCTCTCTCTCTCGTTGGCTGTCGCTTTAGATGATGCAGCATCAGGATCGGTTTTATTTCGGTTTTATTGACCCCAGCGGCGGCAGGGAACAGTTGCCAACTGCCAAGGACATGCAGCAGCAGCAGCCACTGAAGCAGCAGTTGCAAGTGCAATCGTTATTATCCGATGCAATACCAAGGATACCAGTCAATGGAAGCAGCTTATGGGGGGAATCCATCCTTAACACACAGATCACAGATCAAACTGTTGGGAAATAAAGTGAAAGAAAGTCTTAAGATATCTTTTATATCGGAATGACTCATATTCAGAGAGGAACAAGCGATCTCGGTCTACCGAAGGCCATCGAAGATTCTTCTAAGATATAAGCGCATATACCCCACAACACTTGGAATACATAAACAAAAACTTAAGGCACGTTTAACTACTTTTTTGGCACAGGCTTGGAGTATAATTTGAAATGTTAAAATCAATTTAGAGCCACGGTTGTTTGGATCGCCCCATCCTTTGAAAAGGACTTACCACAACTCATGTTTTGTACTCACAATCAGGACACCTTGGTGGAATTTTTTCGATGTCCGCTGGCAGCCCATTAAAAAGAAAAACTAATGTATAATGTTTCGAATTAATTTGAATATCAAAAATTGCAAGAGTGTACATTATGGAGAGGATATTACAGATGAAGATAACATGGTATGAGAAATTATACGGATGTAGCAAGTTCAGATCAATCTTGAATCTATCGTATATCCCAAAGGTCTAAATACAGCAATGGCTTTTAGGGGAATACTCTTGAAAATACTGCTGATTTGTTTTCGAATGAAACGCTCTTCCATTTGAATTCTGATCTCGATTCCATCAGAGCAATGCAGAGATTGTTTGTTCCTCCTCCATTGAGGAACCGGTTAATCTTTAGAGGTATTCCTTCATTCTGCCACATATGCCACATGTGCCCCGTCTAATCTTTAAGCTATTGGGATAAGGATATTGCTGAGGGCCCATATACTCGTAGAGCAAAAGGTTTTCCACCTTAACCCTCAGCAGAACCTTCTGTCTGTAGCCAGCAACTGACGCCCGGCCAGAAGGGAAGTCCAGAGGGAGAGGGAGAGGGAAAGACATGTGCATGACTGCTTAATCTAATTTAACTGCAATGTCCGGGGACGTTTTAATAGGAGAAAAAGACAAAAACAACAACAACAACAGAAAATATAATAAAAAGAGAGAGAGAAAGAGAATGCAGTAGTAGCAGTAGAAAGAGAAAAAGAAACAGAAACAGAGTAGAAGAGGAAGAGCCAACCCCATTGTCGTAAAGAAGAGGGCTGAGAAAAATAAAGGAAAACCTGCGGGAATGCCAGGACAGCGACAGCGACAGCAGAAAGCCAAAGCCAAAGGCAAACGTAGAGGCGCAGTCCAGAGAGCAATTAAAGAAAACGAAACGATGACTGCCATCATGATGATGATGATGATGACGATGATCACCACGATGATGATCAAGGTGAGGGAGAGGTAGAGGTAGGGCTGGTGCTGTAGCTGTAGCTGTAGCTGGAGATACTCGTTGAGATGGAGTAGGAGATGTGTATGGGGCATGGGTATGGGTTTTTGGGTAGGGGGAGAGGCGAGCACAGTCAACCGCAGCGCCGGAAGTGCACACAAAGAGATAGAGATAGATAGATACAAAGATGAAGAGCAGGCCAGACCCCGACCAGGCCATCACCGATTTGGGCAAGACCCGGGACAGACAGGGGCGTCCCGAGATCTCAAGACCAAAGTCGGGGGCATCTTCCTCATTTATACAGTCATTCATTTGTAGCTGTTGTTGTTGCTGCTGCCGCTGTTGCCGCTGTTGCCGCTGTTGCAGTTGCAGTTGCATTTCGCGCTTGAGAGGGCACGTGCCCCTGTGCAGTCGTCGGTGAACCCACATGACATTTTTATACCCCGCAGCAAGTATCCCTCCAAAAGGGTATATTGTGTTTGTGTGGGTCTATGCCATCTGATTGTCCGTAGAACTTTGAAGCATCTTGAGGAATTTTCGAGACAGACACCAGAAAGCATTAGGCATTGGTAGCCCCTGGACTTGGACTTCAGCGCGAACTCTTCGTTCCGCCATACAGATGTCTTCTGATGCGTTTTCTCTGCTGCCCCCACTCTCTCTCTCTCTCAGAACCCACTTCTTCTTTTGGTTTAAGAGATGAAAAGCCACTATTAGCCGACTTGGTAGCTGATTTTTGACTAGAAGATATTTTGAGTCGAGCTTTGGGTCTTTGGAATATTGAGGAAATATTAACTGGAAGTAGGTCATATGGAGATTGGTATTAAAGATGGAAATGATCTTCATTTCATCTGGAGTAGTATCTAGAAAATATTCAACAACAGAACATGCAATATTTGAGCGATTTTTTTTCCATAAACAATGATCAATGATTTTGAAGAGCTTCTCAGGATGGACCTTTTTGAGTGGGTTCTGGTTCAATAGAAGGCACCACACAGGTCACAGACCATCCATTCTGATTCATCCATCCATCCATTTATGAAGTCTTCCGTTCGGGTGCCTTTTTACGATTTCGGGGGACATTCGGGGGCTACATTTTTGGTTTAATCAGCTTAGGACCTTGAATTTAAAGTGCAGGAAGCCGGGAAAAGCGGCAGAGAAGCGGCCGAGGAGGAGAAGTTGCACAACTGCCAGGAATCGAAGAGTGGGGAAGCCCACACGACGCGTCGCTTCGAGGGCAACCCACATGCCATGACCATGCTGCCACACGTTGAAGTGGCACTATCAAGATGATGACGAATGTCGCCTTACCTTACCAGGAATGCTATTGAATCGGCGTGGAGTGGGGCGTGGAGTGGAGTGGTGTGGTGTGGGTTGGCCTTGCAGCTGGCTCTCTCCCTGTCTGTCTCTCTGTAATTTCCTTGGTCGCGGAGCGGAGCTCTTGTAGCGCTTCTTCCCTGCCACAGCTCCTGCCGCAGACAGCTCCTTCGTGGGCAACGCTTCGGCGACCCAGTTGATTTGGCATTTGTCCTTCTGCTGCTCGTACATAATCTGGACCGTGGCCCGTGGCCCGTGCCCGTGCCCCGTGATCCGTGGAAGGGGCACACGCTGTCGCGTCAGCTGGAAGAGTTGCTTAGTTCGGCGATCCTTCTTCGATCGACTTGACAATCGCTCTCTCCCTTCGAAGCCGTTGCACGTTACACCACACGGCACACGACAAACGACACATGCAACATATGTATGTATGTATGCCTACCGCCATCCCCATCCCCCTTCCCTGCCTTGCCGCCTTGAGGCCTCTCTCTCTCTCTCTCCCTTTAGCCTGCCTTATCAAGAGACCTTCTGTCTTGGCGGCTGTCTTCGGTTCGCTGAGCAAATGGCGGGAAACCAAATCCACACATAAACACATGTCCATCGCCTTATCGGCATTGCCTCCTCGCCTCGCCTGGGCCATGCTCGACTTGAGCCTCCTTTTGGGATCCCATGCGGGCTCCAACGATAAGCGGTGGCTTGCTGGGGCAGCTGGGGGCGTGGGAAAACGTGGAAAGCCAGCCAACTGTCTTTAACTGTCTGTAAAGGTGGGAAAATTTCGCACATTATCTGAAACATTGGGAAGGCGGAACAGAGCCAAAGAGAGGATGGAGTGCATTATGGATTTTGGATGAAGAAAGAGCCATATGAATGTATATTTGCTTAAAGAATATTTCAACACATTAACCAGTTATGGGGCTGCCTTCGATGCCCAAATTCTTCTTGGCTACAGTGCGCGCCATCAGCGCATTGCGCATGGTGCAGGCGTGCAGGACCTCGTTGTAGGAGCCCATGTTTAGGGAGGACTCGTTCAGGAGCTCGATGGCCTTTTCGGGGTTGTTCCGCTTAACCTCCAGCGTGACTAGGAAGGGATAGGCCATGGGGCATCTGGGATCCAGCTCGATGGCCTCATAGAGGACCGGGATAATCAGCTCGGCATCGCCGTGCCGCTTCAGCTCCATGATGGCACGGTTCACCATCAGCACGGGGTTCTTGGGCGCCAGCGCTGTGGCCTTCTCGAAGCACAGCAGGGCTTCGGCGAAATCCTTGCGGTTGGCCAGCAGGCTGCCGGTCATCATGTAGGCATCGATACTATCCGGATAGGATTGTGGAACCTCGCGCAGCTTCTTGAGGGCCATCTCCATGCGTTCAGTGTCGCCTTCGCGTTTCGCGAGATGGTACGCGGTGAAGTACCGGAGAACCACGGAAGTGACGTGGCTGGGGGCCAGACGGGATGCCGTTTCGAAGTCCACGAGAGCTGCCTCGAGCTGCTGCAGCTTGCTCCGGATCAAGCCACGTTGGTAATACAGATCGGCATTGTCGGGAACCAGCCGCTCAGCTTCCGCGAAAGCAGCCATGGCCCTGTATTGGCGACTCAGCTGGAAGCAGAGGGCACCACTCCGGATCAAGGCATATGCACGCAGTGCGCTATCCGCCTCGGCATCGCCGATCACAGCCTCCAGGTCCTGGTGGCACACGTCGAAGGCGCCACACAGCAGATGAAAGGTGCCGCGCATGAGCCGTGCCTCCGCCTTGTGCTGGGACCAGTCCTCCAGCGATTCGATTTCCTCGGTGCAGGCGGGGATGACTTCCTCGAAACGCTTCTCACGGAACGCCCAGTGGGCACGAGGGAATCCGCGCAGAACTTCGCTCTCGGCAAGCGGTCGAGGGAAGCTCATCTTCTGCAGGGGATCTCCGACAAAGGCTTGCATGTACGAAGTGATGCGGACCTTGGAGGGAAAGAGCGGAGCTCGTTTGCGCATTATCTCCTTGGCATCGGCACGTGCCCCCTGCAGGAGGACGCGTTTCCAGAATGTTTCGATGGTCTCGTTCTGGGGGCACCCATTGGCGATCGTTGAGGTGCGAATCAGGGCGCGAGCAGCCTCCAGATCGCTCAGGCACGCCTGCAGGTCCCCGGTGGCGTCGTGGGCACGGGCCCGGCTCAAGTAGGCCATGCCATTGCGACAATCGAACTCCAGCGCCTTGCTGGTGTCCTCCTTGACATTGGGCCACTTCTTGAGCACCACGTTCCAGACGGCACGGTTCTGATACAGCACGGACATACGCTTGCGATGCTTCTTGATCTCGTCCTCCATGGCCAGGCCATAGTCACCGATATCGGTGACAAGGCGTCGATACTCCTTGTTCACGCTATCGCCGGCCCCGACATTGTGCGCCTCCTTGCGTGTCTCCACAGATGCCTCCTCCAGTTGGTTGCCAGATCCAGATCCAGATCTAGCCTCAGCACTGGGCACCTCGTCTAGCGGCGACTGTTGCTCCTCCTCCCCTGCCACAGCTATAGCCATGGCCATAACCTTGGGGCGCGTTGTGGTCATCTTGGTGACCAAATATTTACCAATACCGAAGGCCACGGGCGTGCCAACGATGAGCCCCAGGTGCCATTTCTGTAGCGATAAATACATCGATGTTGCAACGTAAAATAACTATTTTAACAATTTCGAAAAACATAAAATCTTGTATGGGGCTTGTATTGGATTTGGGTTCGGGTTTGATACGACTGCTCGGTAATGGAGATCTTGTATATATTTTCGGGGTCAGTGCTAGACTTTAAAGGAAATCGTACAGCCGCCTGAGTAAGTTCTAAAACTGAAACTGAATCTAAAAATATATGTAGAGATGTTTGCTAGAAGTTTTCCAAATACTGAAGGGAGTTTTCTGTATGACTAGTTGCTGATTCTTTGGCTGTCGATCTCTGGATTTTCCAGAGATAACTCTTGCATAAATTACTAATTGCTTCATTGATGATTCTTGGATAAACTCATTGCGGAGATTCACGGTCGAATTGCCTTTCACTCTCCGCCCCCTGTACCCTGCCTTCCCCTGCCTTTGTAGCAGTTTCATGGCTTGCACGTGATAATTGCCGCCCACTTGCCTGGGATTTATATTCGGTTTCTGTTACTGTTTTTTGCTTCTGCTTCTGCCTCGGTTTCGGTTTCGTTTTCGTTTTCACTTTCGTTTGTTTTTGTTTTGTATTGCATTGATTATCTTGTTTTAATTTATTATATATATGTACATACATATATGTACTCGTACATATATACATATATTTCATCTGATTTGTAATACCAAAGTCTGTAATACTCTTGCTCAAGTGAGCTTAAAGAATGGATTTTTGGACTATTCCTTGGGCATTCCCTACCAGTCCTACCAGTCAAAGTTCCAAATGGTCTTTAAAGAGACACACTCGAATACGATGGGTACCATCCCTATCCCCATCCCATCGAAGACTCTGGGATCTACGTGTTTAAGTCTGTGTACCTCTGCATACATTGTACATATTAAATATATGGATTTTTATAGTGCTGACCGAAAGTCTGTCTAGCGTAAAGCACAAAGCACGAAATGCACGAAAAGTGGAAAAACTGTGGAAAAAGTGGAAAACGGTTTCCTGGTCATGCTGTGGGCGGAAGGAAGTGCATGGAATGCACCACTCCATGCTCCATACTCCATACTCCATTCGCCATTCGCTATCCTCCATCTATCTCTCTCCTGGCTGGCTGGCTGGCTGGCTGGCAAAAATGTCAGATGTCTGGCCAAAAAGAATCGGAGCGTTGAGTCGGCGTGCCGAATGCAATTATGTAGTGTCTGCTCTCCAAATGCCAGAGCCTTTGGGATTAGCCAACAGGAGAGAAACCACAAAATAAAAAACTAACAAAAAAAACGGAGCCCGAAACAGAGCCAAACCCATACACAGATGCTTCCCGCAGAGCGTGGGCGAGACGTGGGCCACACCCTGTCCCTGTCTCTGTTCCAGGCCCAACAGCCACCCTTAATGGCAGCCGTTTAGCTTCACCTTTGCTCTCCCCCTTGCGATCCCTGGCCCATCCTCAGGGGCGGAGTGTGCGTTAAAAGTCACGATTAAGCGCCGCATCAGCCCACTAAAGAACATCCCCCCCAACTCCAACTCCACTCCCCGGAGCACTCTCATTTCCCTGATGGTCTCGTTGTTGACTCTTCCGCTCTGACTCGAGGTTTCGTCTGTTGTTTTTTTTTTTGGGGGGTGGATGTGGTTGGCATGGGCTTGGCTTTCGGGGCATAAACTGCATGAAATGAAGTAATTAATTGGGAAAAGTTCACTCCACAGGTCACATCGTGCGGCAAAAGGTCAACGCCATCCCCATCCCCATCATCATCATCATCAGAAATGATGAATGTGCGCAGATTCATCAAACGAAAACTTATGCCCTGAATCGGAATGGGAATGGCAGGGGCAGGGAGTATTCGATATAGAAGGCAGGAGGCAGGGAGCTGCAGAATAGTTGGAAGTTGAAAGGTATTTAGTCACTAAGCCTCTAAGTATTTATGAAACTATTTCGAATGTATTGACTTGATTTCGAGGATGTTAGAGGATGCTAACAAGCCTTTTGGACATTCTCTTTGCCAGGAGGAGGCCTCCAACCTCCAGCCAGAGGTCTATAGTCTATTGCCAGATACATGAAAGCTGAACTGCATTTCTATTATTATGTATTATATTTTAATGTATTATTAATTGAAATACAAATCTTCGATTTTGCATGACCACAAAGCTTCTCTCCCTTGTTCCATCTCTTTTCGTTCCTTTAAAAAGGAGAGGAGACCCCATAATCGAAGCATATAATTACTTAGGGGAAAATGTCATGGCATAGGTTGAAGAGCAGCTCCGGCACACTGGAGCACAGCTGGTTCTTCCGGCTACTGCTGATTGCCGCGAAATATGTCTCACTTCAGGCGAAAAGCAAGAAACCAAACTAGTTTACGTCTTGAGAGCTTTGGATGTGGCCTGGACACAGGACACAGGACCCTGGGTCTAGTTCTAGTTCTTGTCCAACATGACATAAGAAAACAAAAGGCAACGCCCTGGACAATGGACCACTCACCGGAGGGACTGCAACTGGGACTGCGACTGCGAATGAGATGGAGAGAGACAAAGACAAAGAGATGGTCTCGAGGTCGAGGCATAAAAGCACAAAGAGTGACCAACGGTCAAGAAAAGTTCCCATCGGCAGCGCCATCGCCATCGCGACCCGATCTGGAAATGGGATAGGCACATATGTATGTATGATATGCACAGGGAGAGATCGGGAGCTAAATAAATAAATAAATAGACGAAGGCGCATCGCATCCCAATCGAGAGCGCGAAAAATGCAAATGAGTTCGAGCAGAGACCGGAATGGGATCGACATGGGACACGGGATGGGACACTAAGTAGCCCCGGACTGACCATTGTCCAGTGCGGCTCCTTCCAGGGGTTGGTTGCTCTTCAGCGTCTGTCTTAAAGTTTTAGGTCAATGCAATTTCCTTCTGCCTCTGCCTCACCCTCTCCCTGTGCCCTTTGCGTGCGCCCATTATAATGAGTTTCGCTCGTTATTCACCCCTTCTTGATGCCCTTGTGGCATGCACCCAAGGCCCTGCACCCGACCCGGTCGATCGAACCGAACCAGACCGACCCGATCCTCCTATCCGACCTCCGGTCGCAGTTGCATTTGGTCAGCGGTTGGCCGCCTTAATTTCGGCCCTCGGGCCCCGATCCAGGCGACCTCATTTGAATATTAGTTGGGTTGGGTTTGGGTTGGGGTTAGGTTGGTCAATGATCTTGATTTGCTCTATGAATGTATCTCTTTCTCTCTCTCTCTCTCCCTCTGTGGCAACTGTGAAATTGCCATTGCCAAGACATTCTCACATCCTTAAGCATTACACGCTTGACCAAGCGGTCCCCTATAGATGAGCCTGAACCCCTGCCATGCCCTGCCCTGTCCTGTCCTGTCCTGCCCTGAACTCATATTTCATGCCACTGACCAGAGAGAGTCCCGTCCTAGAGCGGTCATCCCGTTCTGAGACTGGGTCTGGTACATGTACTGGTCAACATGCGTATTACAATTTGATCCGGAATCTTTAGTTGATTAGGAATTTGTTTTATGACTGCGTAATTTTTGCGCCCCGCCCCGGCCCCCTCCCCTACCCCGTTCCCAAATTGCCTTAGCCGTTAAAATGATAATTTATGGATCCTTGGACGGTGGCCGGTCGGTCGGTCGGTCACATCTTCTTTGGGTTAATGAGAGTTTGATCTCGCTGCGATTTATCTCTGGTCCCGACCAGGACATCTGGGCGGAGTCGTTCCGTTCCGTTCTAGATGGGATTAAATTGTGTTAGGTTGTGGCTGTCTGTCGGCTATCTGCAGATTTCTGTAAATATCAAATATACATCGTCTATTAGGAGGATCTTCACAAAGTTCAGCAAAGCGAAAGAGAGAGCTTTACTATCCAAAGAAGTCCCCATTGAGCGGACTCCTCTCCATATTCTCCTCTTAATTACACTAGATTTCGGGATTTAAATTTTTCTAATGAATTATGGTTCAGTTTTTTTTTTATGAATTTTAAAAATCTGTTATTGTTTTTTTCACAGGTAGTGCTTCTACTTTTCACATAATTCAAGTTTCTTTTATCTAGTTTTATTGAATTTGGCAGTTCTAAAATCTGATAAGTACAGCTATAAATCGCACTCAAACATTTTGTAGTTTCAGCTTACCGTCTGCAAGATATTGGGCTTTCAAATTCAAATTTAATTATTTCCTGCGGTTTTTTTTTCCCGAAATGTTGACTTTAAAAACTCAGGAAAAGTCGAACAAAATAATTATTTGGCCTGAATTTACAATTTTAGATAGGCAGATTAATTAGGCGTCGTTAAAGGTATAGTTTGTGAGAATAAATGGATTAACGGCAAAGTTAAAATGACTTAAAAAAGACGAAAAAAATTACATTTTGTCAACTAGTTTTATTTGTGCTCTTAAACGATTAAAATATTAACAATAAAAGTAAATATAGAAATTTTGATTTACAAATTTAATATTTCCTGATGATGGCAAATACTATATGCTATAATATTGAAGGATATCGACGACTCTATCCGAAGCTATAGTCTGAAGTACATATATGTACATATTTTCATATATACAAATGAAAAGTTGTGACTCGCAACTGCCGGGCCCCAAGTCAACTCCACCATCGATCAAAGATCCGTTTTTAGATCCATATTCCCATATGCCTTGGTCATTTAGGAGCCTCTCGAAGGAGCAATTCTTTCCTGTTCCTGTTTCTGTTTCAGTCGAAATTCGGAACTCAGATCGGGCTCAGCCGAAGGGCGAGGCGAACCCGATCGAAATGAGGTCAGTGACTGGTGCGTTGCAGGCGCGCCAAGAACGAGAAAAAAAATAATAAAAATGGAAAAGGACAAGCTGGCAGGACCCTTGGGCATTGTGCTAAGACGTAACGGTTTTTCGCTGGCTGTTTATGTTTTTTTTTATGCATACTTTTGTTTTTTAGTCCAGAGTCCGAGTCCGAGTCCAAGGAGGAGGAGGAGGAGAACAACGAGAATGAGAATGAGAACGGGACGTGTCCGATGAATAGAATCCCAAATTAGAGCAGGACAAGTTTACCCAAGGATTAGGCGGAGGGACATCTAACGGTCAGTTTCTAAGTTGAGAGAGAAGGGAGAGAGAGAGAGAGACTTTGGAGAGGCCAAACTTCAAGGAGATATCTCTGAAATCGAAGATGAAACCGCTCATCTTCAGAGCTTTGTCATTGGCTCGTGTACGGACTTTCTGGAGACGGATATCCGATTGGTCCAGACCCCACGAGCGACCCTTGTCCAGCCTCAATAATGGATGCGGAAAACAGACATTTTCTAACCCAAAATGTGCCTCTTAACTTTGGCGTAACCTCAACCCAAGAACCCAAGAACCCAAGAGCCAAAGAGCTCAAGAGACAACCCTTGGCATTGGGCATCGTTTGGGTTGAAAGTTCAAAGGACTTTGTCGGACATTTTTAATGGAATTGTCGCTGGTTCAGCGGCAGCAGCAACAAATTCAATTAATTTTTAGCCAGAAAGTTCAACATTTTCCCCCCCGGACGTTGGTCATCATCATCATCCACATCCACATCCAGGGGGCAGGGGGCAGGGGACAGGGGCAGGGGTGTTCAGGGTTAGAGAAGCGTAACGAAACTGGATCTCTTCTGGTCAGTCGCGATGCAGATGACGATGCAGATGATTGAGTCACCCTCTTTGGTTCGCTAAGAAAAAGGTTAAGTCGCTAAACTGGTTTCGCGTCCCATCTTGGTCCGTTGTTGATTTATGGGTTCGCAACCCCTTGAGTGACCCTCTCCAACCCCTCTCTGTGCTCTGTGCTTGTGGAAGGTGACAGGACCCCTTGGGCGAAAGTAGAGCAGCAGCAGCAGCAGCATCATCTAAAGACGGTAATGGGAATTGGAATGGGAATGGGGATGGATGCTATTTAGATGATCTTTGGCCTGGCCACTCGTCTGCGTGTCAAAATCCCTCTCGTCGGGTGGTGACTGAGGCCAGATTTACCCTTCGATCTATTGTCCTACTCCGATCGGGGATCCCCAGATCCTCTGATCGCCGATCAGCTGCCTAACCAATTAGTCAAATGTCCTGTCATGGCATCTCATCATCTCGTCATCATCATCATCGACGGAACATTTCTCAGGCTCGAAATGGGAACGGTCCTCGTTTTAGTTTTTTTGGGAGTGGAAAGTGGAAACTGGAAACTGGGGGGAGGGGAGTGCAGTGCAGTGCCTCTACGAGTATGATTATTTCAACATAAATCCGCTTAAATGCCAAATGCTGTATGGGGGACATTTGGGGGACACCGACAATGACATGGTGAGAGGTGAAACAAGTTTCGGATTTCCACAATTTCAGCATCATTTGGTTCGCTCCGTTCTCAGCACCTTTTGACCCACGCCGAGTGTCGTTTTAACTGCGCCCCAAACCGAGACAATCCGAGACAGACAGACACAACAACAACTACCCGTAATATGTTTTATAGCCATAAAAGATATTGTACTCTGCTCTAGATGAAAGCTGACCGAACTGGGAACTGGCTGAGGCACTGCTGGTCACTGGTAGTCACTGGTCAGTGGTCTGTCGGCTGTCGGTTGTCGCTTGACGGTTGTCTGTGGCTAAACAGTTTCCGTTAGCACTCTTTCCCAGCTCTCTCAAGTTGGCCAGAGAATCCCACACCCCATCCAAGACCCGAAATAGCTTGTAGCTCGTCTCGTTCCCCATAGGTCGCCCGACCACACAACAGCAACAGCAAAAACTGACAAGCAAAAAGTGACCAACTTAATAATCTCCCAAAAAGCCAGATTTAAGATCTTCTTCTCAATGATTTCGTAAACTTAGGAATACTGAAAGGCAGGATTTCAGTAGATCCATGGAGATAGAGATCGAGGGGGAAAAGTAATAGGTGGAATGATTGTTGATGCTATTAGGATGGGATTAAGTTCAATCATAGAGCTCCTAGAATCCTCCTAGAATGACTCTTTAGCGGCGGCAATGGTTAACAGGAAGCTGTAGCCTCATCTGCAGTGGGTTTTCGGATGGATTACTCCCTCTCTCTCTCTCTCTATCTCTATCTCTTTCTCTGTGTGTGTGTGTGGGCAAACCCGGCAGTGATTTGATCGCATTTCCAGGCAATTGATATTCGAATACTTCCTCTTTCTGGAGCGGAGATATGGATACATCTATGTATTTTATAAATACTTATATATATACATATATACATATGTGCATATGTATGTATGTTTGTTTTTTGTTAATTACAACAGCAACAAGATGCCGCATTGCATTAACAGAAATCAAACATGCAACGCAGCAAGAGGCAGCCGAGCAGACAGATGGATGGCTGGCTGGATGGATGGATGGATGGAAGAGCGCGCTGCCAAATAGTTGCAACATTTTCAATTATGAAATGTTTCTGCTGCTGCTGCTCTGCTGCTGCTGCCTACTTCTTTCAGTTTTTGAACAATTTTTCATTGGGTTGTGCAGTTTTTGGGTTGTTCGTTTTTGGTTTTTTGTTTTTTGATTATATAAAGCGAGCGCAAATCATAAAAGGCACCTGAAAAGCTGCTCCAACAGTTTCTGTATCTTGCAGATACGAAAATTGCATCGCAGCGCGTGCCGCCAGTTAAAATGTTGGCTCATCGCTGTGCCACGGCAGAGGAACTGGAAGGTGTTGTTGTTGTTGTTGTTGTTGCTGGGAGCTGGGACTGGGTCTAAGAGTGGGCTTGGGCAGGGGCCGAACGGGGGCTGGCTGTTGTTTTTATTAATTGCACGGCAGCCGCTGCCACATTCGGAGGAGCAGCAACAGCAGCCACCACCTTGCTGCTCTGGAGGCGATGGAGAGTGGAGAGTGGCGGCTGGCGGCTGGCGGCTGGCGCTGGTGCTGCCTCGTCGTCGTCGCTTCTGTTGGTTGCGCATGCGCCACAAATTTGTTGCATTTACGCGAGATATTTATTATGATTTCGCTCGGTTTTGGCTTTTGTTTTTGTTTTTGCTTTTGCTTTTTGTGTTTGTTTTATGAATAGTACGTACGGCAAATGGAAATGAAAATGAAAATGGAAATTAAAGAGGAAAATTGCAAGATGCATTTGTTAACCGACACTTGCGGGTATTGTGTGGGCTTCTGGGTAGAAGAGAGTTTCGATGCCGTGTCTAAGGGCCGTTCCGGACTGCTCATCCTTGGGTTTTCCAATCAATTCCAGCTGAAGGCCTTTTCGTACACTCCCGGTGATCCAATTTGAGATCAGAACTTTTCCCAGATGACGTCCAAAACGAAGAATACATTGTATGAACGATTTCCGACTCGTATTCAGATAGGACATCCTACCTATGGGAATGTTGGGGTCACCCAACCCCAGGAAAGCTGACCAAAGCGTTAATCTCGAGTTTCCAATGGTCCGCATCGGCGCCACTTCTTCGACTTTGCTCCATTCTGTCTGTCCTCGATGTCCAGAGTTCCCAGAGGTGTTCCATGGCCCATGGCTATCGCATGTCTAGTGGACGATGGGCGATGGCCTGGCAATATATTTTCGGCGCACGCGCAACCCATCGTCGCGGGTCGTTAACACCCAATGGATTGTCACTTCCAGATCCACAAATACACATACATACATACACACATACATATGTATATGTGTACATGTTGTACATATATGTATCTGCATATCCGCTTGATCATATTGTATATCCATTATCCACATGTGCGGCAGACTGGCACCAGACCCCGTCGCGTTATCCGAGTCCTCTTGCCGGGTCTTACGTCAGGAGGCTGTACAATAGCCGCAAAAGCAGAGGAAAAGCAAAAGCAAAAGCAAAAGCTCACTGATCAGCTGAAATTTTGTTCCCGCTAGCATTCTCTCATACTCAGCTTTCTCCTCTCGTTTTGAAAATAAACATTGTATACCCTTCCGGAGGATATGGCTCCATTTTGGTCCTGCCTGCCTGCGGGAGAAATCGGTCTTTTGCTTTACACTGGAAAAAGCGAGATAGCAAGAGCCAAAGTCGCATTGCCGAAGCCAATAAAAAGTGACACACTGGAGTTTCTGTATAGTCGATTAATTTGTTTGTTAGTGTATCCGAAAGATCGGCATCCAGAGTTTTTCTTTCCTTCTCGTTCTTTTTTGAGGGCTTCGTTTTGGGTTTTTTTTGCTGAGCTTTGTGAAATGGAATGGACTATCCCCCGGTGTCGTGTCTATCGAGAGTGTAAGGTAAAGGCAGAAGAGGCTCGTGGAAAGCAGAGAAAAATGGGGTGGGGGGGATTTACAGCTATCAACTATCGTCATAATCGTGATGATCTCTCTCTTTCTCTGCCCCCTCTCTTCCTCTCTGTCCATTGTATAGCTGCGACAATCGATAAACGATTGCTGCAGCGGATGGGTGATTCTGTTTTCTGTCGATTTCCTGCTTCACACATTAACAGTCTTGGGGCGTCCATTGCCCCAAAGGGAGCCTCCCAAAGAGAGTTCTTCGCGGCCACTACCACTACCACTAGCACGCCTCGAGATTGGGATTGGGATTGGGCCAGAGCTGGGGCCAGCTGCTTTTTTTTCGACGGTCACGTTCCGTACATAAATATCCATAAAAAGTAATGCTCACATCCGTCCGGATCAAATCCGTTCGTGTTTGGCGCGAGAGCAAGAGCAGCAAACACACAGAGAGAGAGAAAGAGAGACAACAGAGCGGTTGTGATTGTGGTTGGGGATGGGGTTGGGGTTGGGGATGGGAATGGGGAAGAGGAGTGAGGGTTAGAAGAGGAGTAGATTCTGAATCTTGCAACACTTTCGTTCCTTTAGCCGTTCTCAAGCCATCAGTCATCCCACCGCGCTCTATCATAAATAATATGCGATAAGATAAAGACTCATAAAAATAAGTCAAAACCTTCACACGATCAGAGCGAAATCAAATAACGATATAGACACAGAGTGGCACCACACACGCGCACACACACACACACACATATGTACATATGTACCTGAGAGATGCCCAGATATCAACCACCGTGGCATCCAAACTCCTCTCTCCTCTCACGAAAAACCCAACCGAAACGAAACGAAACCGAAATTCGATCGAGTTGCGGCGCTGAAAAAGTTTATCAGCCAGCACGCAGGTGTCCACATCAGCACAATCCATCCATCCATCCAATCCATTCCATCCATCCATCCATCCATCCATCCAGAGGGTCCAGAAAACACACACACACACACATGGAGAGCTGAACAGAACAGAACAGAATGTGTCCCAGGGTGTTGTGATTTCGGTTTATTGCGGTTAAGTTGATTCAATATTTACCCTGCTTATCGAGCACCCACAATTCCAGGGGGAGAATTCACCAGGAACCAAGAGATTCAGAGATTCCCAGAGAGAGAGAGAGAGAGTGGGATCCGTGGGACAAATGGGTCAGAGTATTGCGGGGGAGTGAATGGAGGTAGAGGTGGGTGGAGGTGAATGGGGTAGTCCTTGGAAGAGTTCTCTCTTTCCCTCTTCTAGCCCAGACCTTAGAACGGTTCAATTGGCCCCAATGCTACACAGAGGCTTCTTGTTCAATTAACGGTGGGCCGACAAGGTTAACGGACTCTTTGATTCGCCAAACGCCTTGAACGCAATTCGAGCCGCATGCAAGTCCAACAAACAGCGGGCACGGCACATCCGCCCACATGGAATAGCGGACCATCAGTGTAGCGCCAAGAAGCCACCAAGAAGATGGCACCTTGAGAAGAGCCAGCGAAGCAATCAGCGGCGAGTCAAGGCAGTCAATGTCGTGCTGAGCGGACCCACATCCTCCCGGCCAATTATTAATATTGTTATTCTAAACTTGTGTACATATGTATGTATAAATAATTCAATTAGCCAATTATCGGAAGTCAGGCGACACAGCAGAGTCGATTGGCCGATACCCTAAAATCATCATTGCTGATATCCCCCATTCATTGTTCCAGTCGAGGATCGAGCAGATCGAGCAGAGGAGGATCAAGGAGAACATCCTTGATCATCGAGGCGAGGGGCGCTCGGGGGATATCTACGAATCATTTGGTAGAACAAATCAAACGATCCATAAAGCACAGATGCCCAGAGTCACTCATCTATTGGTGGCCAATCTAATGGTAGCCCTCAAGGTGCTAAAATCAATGTTGCGGTTATTAGAGCGCTCACGCAAAGGAGAGGAGAGGAGAGGAGAGGAGGGCGAATGCAATAGTAAAACGAAGCCAAGCCAAAGACGATGGCGATGACGATTCAATTAACCGATTCGATCACACAAGCCAATCGTGTACGTATGTACGTATCTGTGTATCTACTCGTACGAGTATCTATCTATCTATCTATTACACCTATGCAGATGGGCATAGTCATTCGACTATGGCTATGCGAGTGTTTGTGTGTGGACCTGGAACCTGGAACCTGGGGGAACGTTTAATGAAATGCCTAATGGTGTGGTGTGGTGTGATGTGGTGTGGTGTGGGGCCAACAAACCCATTTAACCCACAACAGTGGCCTGGCCAATGTCTTGGGAGTGCGTCCGTTTAATTATGGAAAATGATCATGACAGAGAGCATTTCCTGTCCCTGTCTCTCTCTCTCTCTCTTTCTCTTTTCCAAAGTCCAGAAGCAGAGACAGAGGCAGGGGCATGGGCCAGACCCGTTTCCATATGCGACGAGTAGTATCTGTGCAATGTCTTTCTTCAATATATATGTACCTGGGCTGTCTCCTCCTTTGCTGGTCTTTCTTTCACTTTGATAATTTCTCCGCACTTTGGCGGCGACATCGGACATCGTACAATGGCCATGCCCACTCCCCCACTCCCATCCCCCCCTGCTCTTGTCTGGCTTTTACGAGCCCGAATAGTTGGGCCTCTGCCTCTGTGCTGCATCGATTTGCTCTCAGAATTTTAAGTACTTGCGAGTACCACACGCCGATCGATCAGTTAGTCGATGCCAGAGTCCCTCGATCTGGCCGCCTGCCCAGAACCAGAACCAAAACCCAAACCAAAATCCCAGAGATCCCCTGGGGCAGGGTTTCTTGAACTTAACTGTTGCTCGTGCTCGAATAGATCACAGCAGATCCATCCGTAGATCGTAGATCGAAGGCAGTCAGGATTTCTACACACACACACACACACACACACAGACCTCTTGAGATCCTCAAGGCACGTGATCGCACTGCTGAACAGAATGCTGACTGACTGAATTGAACTGAACTGAACTGAAGAGACGCTTCTTGTGGTCAGTGATCCTAGACAATATGATATAGAAATAAAAGCGAAATAAGTTATAGAATGTCCTAAGACCTTGATTAATGATTTTATTAAGATAAAAGAATAGCACAGGATAGCTTTGGATTTTAGAGTTGCCAGAACCAGAAAGAACCATAACGTAGTCGCACAGGAAGCACAGGAGATGGAGATAATACCAACAGTAGTTTCATATTTTGCATAAAGGAAAAATAAATTCTATTTTCCCATGCCAATTTCAAGGCCTACTTTATTGGATCGATTTGCAGCCGAAAAGGTGGGAAATAGCAGGCTGTTTAGATCATTTGACAGCATATTTTTGAGCCCAAAAAATGTGCTAGAAATATATTGTGTCCAATTTGTCAGTACACATTTATAGCTCATCGGGTCGAGAACAGCAAATGAAAAATACACAAAGAACACATCCTTTGTTTTCTTTCTTTTCAACACGGGTAAGTGAAAGAATTCCAATTAAATAATATGTAATAATAATTTTGTAATTTTTGTAAAGGCTTCTCAGTTTGCTCACCTGAGAATGTCACTGCCACAACAGCAACAACAATGACAAGAAATATTATAAAGCTCGGTTTATAATAATGGAAAATAAAACACCGTCTTCACACGCATGACACACATACATATATACAAATTGTTTGTGTAAGTGCAAATATTCCAGGAAATAAATGTAATAATAATTATTTTCCAATATGCAGGTCGCACAACGGAGCTGGAGATTGGCACATTCCAGCAAGATATTTTGGTAATAAGTCTCCGCAGCCTTAAAAATTGTTTCGACATCCCATTTCCCATTAGCCGTTTCTGCCGTTTCGTAGCTGGGACTGGCCTGGATAGAGGCAGGCAATCGGCCATCCCCTCCTCAGCTTCGGGCTGTTCACCTCAGAATGCCAGTGACACTTCAATAATAACAAATATTATAAAGTTAGTTTTCCTAATTGGAGAATACTACATCTCCCACTTATGGCCTATGTTTTGTTTAACTTTCTTTCAATATGGGTAAGTGAAAATGCATACATATACATATGTACATATATGTATATCCGAATAATAATTGTAAAATCTCCCCGCCAGTCTTCTTGCGTTGAAACACACAACAACAACAACAACTGCTGAAATCTATAGCAAACCATCGACACCAATAGACAGTGATACCTCTATTGGTGGCATGTGTCTGGTATGTCCGTTACTCCCACACAGAGGACTACTTCCGGCGCTACATATGCGGCTGGCCCGCAATGTTAGAGGACCACTAAATAAATGTGATTAAATGCGCGCCGCCTCCATTTTTATAAAGTAATAATAAATACAATAAAATAAAATAATAATAAAAATAATGCAGTCAAGCTTAAAATATAACTTCTGTGCTTTGTTTCCCGTTACTCGAAAATGCAAGATGCAATGAGAGATAAGAACATCAGTTTCTGTTCATAACTCTTTCTGCTATCAAGCTGCTTACTTTGTTTTGTCTCTTTATGCTTTTCACTTTTCCTACGAGGGTCGAAACTGAAATTATTGAGGTGTCGTATAGTTTTGGACGGAAGTGTACCTACAAACATTCTCGAGAAGTTTTCTTTGCGGTTGGGAGCTTTACACGAGGCGCTTAATGCATAAATAGTAATTCTTTGGTCATAATATCCAATTTTTTACTATCAATTGAATGTGTAAGATGGCCAGCGAAGTGTACACTTTCAAAGGTTCGATTACGATTACGATTTCCATGGGTTTTACGACCTGCAAACTTGGATAGTGAATTGGCATCCCAAGACCACAAGAGTCCACTATATAATACAGCGTAGCAGAGAGGCAGACGTGTCAGACATCAGACTCGTAAAACTTCAGCCTGGTTCTTTGAGGAGCATCATTCATCCGGAGACGGAGACAGAGACAGAGACGGAGCTGGAGCTGGGATTCAAAGTCGGAGTCAGAGTCAGAAGCATTTCCTTTGCCTGGAGTTGTCAATGGCAGGCAGCACTCTTCGAATACTAATTTCGAGAGGGAGGCGGACCGACCCGGCCCGGCCCCATGGCTGCTTCCAGAGAGCTGCCATTAAATTGGTACTTGATGGGGATGAGAGGTTGCTGTTCATGTTGATGTCGTCTCCGTCTCTGTCTCTGGCTGGAATGTCTCTCTGGTCTCTCTCCAGTTCTCTTCAGTTCCATCTCCACATCCATCCATCCATCTCCACATCCACATCCATCTCCATCTCCAGCATTTGCCATTTTTGAGGTCGCTGCTGCGTCTCTCGCTTATTTAATGGCTTTCCAGGCAGCAATGCGATGCGATGCATACTAATTGAGCTGTAGATGGATGATCTGGGCATCCGATGATCATGATGCGTTAGGTTAGTTAGGTAAGGCCCCAACCCAAGAAGAAGATGATTTCGTTGTCGTCAGTGCGTCCGCCCACGCTCGTCCGACGGTTGACGCTCCGTGGGAATCGTTTAAACGGCAGCTACCAAAAAAACAAACAGAAAAAACGGAAAAAAAACCACAACAAATTTCGGTCGAAAATGTATTTTATGGGGAAAACGTGAGGATGCCTGGGGCTGGAGAGGGAAGTGCTGCTGCTGCTGCTGCTGTTGCTGCTGCTGGGCTTATTTATATGCCAGCCGGATCATCATCAATGGCCCTCAGAAATGTGCGCACTCGGACTTGGACTGGGACTTGGTATCAGAGTCGGAATTGGATTTGGATTTGGATTCGCCATCGGAATCGGACTTGGACACTTGGACATTCACTCGTGCTGTGTGACATAATCCACCAGACAGCAGCAGCAGCAGCAGCAGCCGGAGACGCACTTGAACCTCTTCATTGTCCATTAACCACCACAAGCCACTACCCAATCCCCAATCCAATCCAATCCCACGACAGCAACAACAACATCCTGAAAGAGGTCAAGTGATTGCCCAATGCTGCTGCACAGTATCTCATTGTGTTTTCTCCTCAGGTGCGAGCTCCGACTCTTGACTCTTTGTCCCTGTCCCCTGTGCCCCGCCCTCCTCCCTGCCTGCCCCGTTGAAATATGAGACGAGTGCATACATATTGTGTATGCATGATCGTCCACACCAGACTCAGACTCAGTCTCAGTCTCTGGACTAGACCTCCGATTAACATACGACGTACGGATGCCCCCCGCCCCCCTCCACATGCTAAGGGCTGGAGCCTGGAGACCCACCTGAACGTGATCGGTTACAGTTTGCATCCCGTTCATCGGCATCGGCATCCTGAGGAAGTGAGGTGCCTAATTGTTTCCGTTTCTCTCTCTCGCTCACTCCCCCTCTCTCTCTCCCTCTCTTTTTCTGTCTGTCTGTCCTTTATTGATTTCTTCTTCATTGTGTGGTTAATTTTTGTCACCTGATCCCATCGATAAGCCGCTGCTGATCTGATGATCTGCCTCTCCTCCTCCATCTCCTCCTCCTCCTCCTTCTTTTGTTCTTTTTTTCCGTAGTCAAGTGTCCGCCGAGTGTTGCCCTGAGAATCAGCGTCCATAGGGTTTCCCTTTGCTCCTGTTTTTTCTCTCTGGTGTGTGGTGTGTGGGATCGATCGTTGTATAATTGGAGATAACTGATGGATTCTTAGGAAACTCGAACTTAGATTGAAAAGAGATACTCCTGGAATGGGTGGGTCATTGGAATATTATGAAATGAAATATAGAAGCAGTCCTAGTGGCTACTTTGGGCATTAAGAATTATTGATTAACGTTGGTTAAAGTTATGTGAAACAGATCAATTATTTTTAAAGATATTCTCGAATAAAAGAGCTGATAATTCTACCCGATAAAAGTCCGGTACTCTTAATACCTTGCGAATCGTTAGGAGCTAATTAAGAGTTCGTTAAGAGCATCTTAGAACCCAAAGCCAAGGGCTGCTGAAGACGGCAGACGTACCCGTACCCGTACCCGCACAGCTTTCCCGAGTATCGCATATCGTATCGAGTATTGTCCAAGTAGTTGATATTCAAAAGCTGGTCCCATCGAGTGCATACCAAGTGGAGTGCACAGTGGATGATGATATGTATCTTTGGGCAATTGGAGCACAACCGAGTGACAAGGCGAGGGGCAGAGGGGCGGGACGGGACGGGCTACGCGACCCCGGTGATAAGGTGCCAGGTGGGATTGGATTGGATTGAATTGGAGTTCGAGTTGGAGTTGGAGTGGCACATGGAAGGCGACGACGACGACTCAGGCCCAGCTCTGCCGCACGGCATGCTAATTGAATAAATGTAAACGCATTTCCACTTAATGAACTCGCTCGCTTGCTCGCCTCGCCCCGCCTCGCCGTTATGTCTCCATGTCTTCTAATTTCCATAAAATTAACTTAATAATCTTTGTGCCAATTGCGAGCCACCACCCTCTCCCCCCATCCCGCAGCACTCGGGAGCTGTGGAGGCTCGAGGGATCGTGGGAAATGCTTAGATTAAATACATTTTCAATTATTTTATCAGAGGCAAACGTTTTGCGGCTGTGGTTTTTATTACATGACATATTTGTTTTCGTTTCTCTCTCTATCTTTTCTCTGGGTTTATCAAAAACACAAACCCAAAGGGTTTACGGATCAGAGAGGGGTATACGTAAACGTATACGTCTACGTAGACGCTCCGCTTCTTGTCACATAATGTGGCGCAGCAATTAAACGAAACGGCCTCAAGCTGAAATTAAGCCAGTCTCCGCACTTTGCATACCAATTGCTCCGATTTGCCACAGCCACAGACACAGAGTGGAGTCTCAAATGGAGGCAGAGATCGGAGTGGGAATGGGAATGGGATTGGGATTTGGATTTAGGGCGAAAACGAGAGTGGAAAGGGAGGTCACTGTGCGCGCGGAGACCACCACTGAGAACAGAGCTCTGAGACCCTGAAACCCTGATACCCTGAGACGACTCTAAGGCCCAGAGCAAGTTCCGCAGAGCTGACCTCGGGAATGGGGTAGGTCATAACATTTAATGATGCGCGGATTTGTCTCTTGATCATGTTGGTCGTTGGCCATAAAACCCAAGGATCTGAAGCAGAGGGGCAGGGGCCATGACATGCCATGCAGCAAAACGGGGTAAGGTCAGACGGCCAGGCGGCCCGGGTGGGCCCGGCGACGCGTCGGTTGCTTCTTTGGTGTGTGACTAAGATCCGGAGGAGATCACCGCTTCGCTCTCTTTAGTATCTTTGTTACTTTGTTATCACATCTCGTCTGGTGTCTGATGTCTGGTGTTTTTGTTTTTAGGTTTTTTTTTTTTTTTTGAGCAAATATTAAACATCTTGGGCGGATAGCTTTAACGCCGTTTATATGTCGCTTGTTTGTCTTTGTCGGCATTTTGATGTTCTTTATCTGTTCCGCGGTGATGCTCCACATACAGCACAAACGCCCTGCCCTCACCTCATCATGGAGATCTCCAGCGATCGTAATCGCTAACCGGGCCGGAACTGGTCGCATGCCAAGCCACGACTGACCCAAAGAGGGAGGGAGAGGAAGAGGAAAAGGGAGAGGGAGGCTCTTCCAAAGAAGCTTAATTTGTGAGAAGATCCATCCAGCCACCCAGCCACCCTTACTCATCTTTTGCCTACTTATCATCGGGTAAGCAATTGTCGCAATCACAATTCATGGACTACAGCCGCAGACACAGCCCAGAGCTCAGAGCCTCAGACTGGAGTCAACTGGGTCAAAATCAGCATAAAAATCCGCAACTGATGTCGCGGATTTGATCGTATCGCACCCGTACCCATACCCGTACCCGTAATGTATCGCCATGGATTGGATTGGATTGGATGGATCGGATCCGATTGAAAACGCGCGATCGGATCAAGTAAGTGCCGGGAACTTATTGCAATTGTAATGCGTTGAATATTGATGAGATTTCGGTTTACGGCTTGCTCTTGGGGTTGAGATTCGACGGGGGATTCGATTGGATGTTCGATGTTCGGTTCGACACGTGGAAGAACCCAAAGCGAAGCTGAAACTGAAACTGAAACTGGAACCCAACCAAACCAAACAAAAGTCCCATTTAAATTGTTAAACACTCGAGTATTCCATTGAACTGTTTTGTGCTGGAACGTACGAGTATGTATAAATTTCCCCCCTTTGTAACGAAACGAAACGAACGATCTTCGGTTGATTAAAGATGGATGATCATGGGTTAGGGTTTGAACCTTATATACAAAGCAATCTTTTAGCTGATGGCCAAACAGCTACTAGAACTACTTTACATATATCCTCACGAATACCACAAATACTTCCGCTCTAAGTGGGAAGCGGACACGGGATACGATGGCCATGGGATGTGGCTTGGGAGATAGCTGCATGGCGAGCGCTTACTCACTGCTTCCTGTGCCTGTGGTGCCACATTTGAATGCCACTGCAACTGTGCTGACCTTTGCCACAGATAAAGACTGGAAGTTAAGAGAAAATACGCGTAAAACTGTCACAACAGAAGCAGCAGCAATAGCAGCAGCAGATCCTGGACTACGACTACCTGGTCCGCTCCTCATTAGGCAATCCACTTCCATTTCCGTTTTACCGGCTGATAACTACTGCTACGAGATACTTGTATAACTCTCAGATACATTTCCATTAAGGTGAATCGCTGTGGTGCTTATCTGCCACACGAAAACAAGCAAACAACCAAACAACAAAACCAACCAAAGCAAAGAAAATTAAGTATTCAATGAGCAATTAAAACCAACCGAGAAGATCAATCTCTATCTCTCCGTCCCTCTGTGCCCCTTTATGGGTGTACCTGAAAGATTTTGAAGAAGAAATCCAAGTGGCAGGCCGGCCAATGCCTGACAATGGCGAGGCATGGCAAAGCATTTTAATATAGAAATTTTCTTATGATTTTAGGCCAACGGCCTACAACGGCCTCTGGCTCTGTCTCTCTGTCTCTGGCTCTGACTTCTTCTCTGTCGCTGGCTCAAGACAACAGCAGCAGCACCAGCAGCAGCACCAGCAGAAGACTGAATGGTAGACTGAAGAAGACCCAAAGAGTAGAGGGAGAGGGTGAGGGTGATCCAAAGCCCAAAGTCTGCAGAGAGCTCGAGCCATTGAACAGCCATCGATGGGGCCACGATTCATTGTCCATAGAAGGGCTCATGCTCATGCTCATGAGGCTCTACATAATCCCCATACCCCCCTTTCCGACTGGATTGGCTGACAGCGGTTTTTTTGGTGGCTGGTCAAAAAGAAAGTCTGACTGCCTGCCTGCCTGCCTGCCTGCCTGTCTTTGGCTTTAGCCTCAGCTTTGGCTTCCATTGAAGATTGGCGCAGCATTGAGGCAGCAGGGCTCTGGCTCTGTCTCTCATGTTGCTGCCACACAGGGCCGCCGATGCAGTTGGCCATCGACACAGCTACAGCAACAGCCACATCGACAAAGAAAAACACACCATGAATCTTTAATGAAGAATCACCAAGTTGGGGGCCATAAACGCGCCAACCGCCAATCGCCGCCAGCGTCGCCATCGCCATCACCATCGCCATCGCCATCGTCGTCTTTGTCGTCGTACATTTTCTTTTATTGAGCCGTAAGATTCGAATTTGTTGTAGTATTTGTTTGCATGCCCAGTACTCGTAGAGTCCCAGGGGTATGCTCCATTTGTTTGGGCATATACAAGGTACTATATATGCTATAGGGAATGGGTGGTTAAAGCATCTTGGAGGAAGACAGAGAGAATGTCTGGGGTCACTACGATCCTAAGGACATAAAGATTCCTCTCGCTTTGCTGTTCGAAATCAATAATTTGTTAGTTATTCGAGGGAATGCCAGAGTTGAAAGATTGTCTATGGCTTTCTTACCTGTTTGTTTTTTTGTTTTCTGTTTTTTTTTGGATGTGATTTCGTATTTGGCGCGGCATTTGAAGAGTAGAGGAGGAACAGCAGCCATCATCGATGGCCATCGATGACATCGAGACAGTGTCGTGCCCAAAGCCCCAGCACCACCACCACCACCACCATCGTGCACCCATCGCAATGTTAATGTATTTGGAAATCGTGCCCGGCTATGCTCCTCCTCCTCCTCCTGCCCCCCTACCTTTCCCCGTCCCCGTTCCCGTCCCCGTCTCCATCTCTCTTCTGCTATCTCTGTCTCTGTGGGACTTGAGAAAAGAAGAATGGAAAGCTTTGTCTTTTCCAGATCTGAACGAATTGAAAATGCTCTTTGGATTCGATATTCACACCCAAATACTGATGGTAGGGATATGTACATATCAGTAAACATACTGTATCAGTATACATACATGGCTTTAAAAGATTAAAAGCCAAAAATTGTTAAGATATCATCAAGTGATCAAACTAACTATTTAGAAGATTGAGCATCCTGTGGGCGGGCATTACAAATGCCCCATCAAAAGTCAATGTAAGTCTTTGTAGAGTATGACGGAGAATGAAAGAAATTTATGGACAAACTATGCATTATTAAAAAATGATGTGTACATGCGGTGCGTGGCTCGTTTGAGATTTGTTTAATAATCAAAATTCATTATGCGAGTGGACAAATGGAGAGGGCTGGGCTGTGCCCGTGCCCGTGCCCCGGCCCCTGGCCCCCGGTGAAATTTAAGCACATAGATAGATGTACATTCAATCGAAGGGAGCCAGAGCCAGGCGGCATAAAGATGGACAGTGGACAGTCAACGAACCGAACCGTGAAAGTTTTCATACACGATTCTGACCCAAAAAAAAACATTACACATTACTGAGGATGGATCATCATAATTCAACGATTAATTATCGAAAATGAATAGAAAAAAAATACGTATCGGAGAGCAGTAACTCCCTGGCAGTGGAAGATTCTCAGAAGTCCATCTCCGTCTCCATCTCCACATAAATGACAGTATCTACGGCTTGTTCTCTTAGTCCTTATGCTGCTGTTATGCGATATGCTCCTTGTAAAGCTTCCTTTTCATTGGAGGCCAGAAAAAGGAAACAAGGACGAAAGTCCAGTCGAGCATTACAACGTTTCCGACTTCCGATTCGGTTCTCGAATTACGCCTGAAATGTGATCAATGCTCTGGCCTGGCGTAAGGGATTACTACAAGGATGGTGGAATGGTGGGATGGGATGGGATGGGGTTGCAGATGTGAGGGGGACATGCCAGTCAGTCGGTTTAACAGCGCTGCCTTTCACTTGATTAAACACTTTTAGCCAAAGCAGCCAATATGACGACGACGACGACGGTGACGACGACGCCGGTTACCCTCCTCTGAGCTAGAGTCCAAGTTCGAGTCGGAGTCAGAGTCAGAGTCGGTGTTGGAGGCTCGAGTCCCAGTCCCAGTCCAAGTCCCTGGCGATTCTGTGAAATGTGGCAAGGGTTGAGAACTTGTTCCCCGGTAATTTGATGCCAGTCAACGATCCGTTGACGCTCTTGATCTTCGCTCTGGCCAAGCTCCGAGCGCGAACGCCAACAAACTGTTTAGGAAAGGGAAGAGAAGGGAAGGGAAAGGAGAAGAGAGGAAAGGAAAGGTATGAAACGGAACGGAGCGGTTACCGCAATGACAGGTGCACCGCCAGCAGCAGCAGCAGCGCCGTTGAGGATGATGATGATGATGATGCAAGGATGCACCTTTGTGCAACTGCAGGGGTTGCTCCTGCTCCTTCTGCTGCTGCTCCTCCTATTGCTGCTGCTGCTGCTGCTGTTCTGCTCCGGCTGCTGCTGAACGGTGCGCTCAGGTGTAATGCAAGACGTGTGTCGACCATTTAAGCGAACCAAACACCGCAACAGAAAACCGAAAACAGAAACTGTGGCAGGAACGGGCCCAGGCCCAGGCCCAGAAGGACAGACGGACAGACAGGTTTATGGTAGTACAGGTCAGGGCAGAGCAGAGGAAGCTGACTGCTGCTGCTGCTGCTGGCAAACGTTCATTCAACTGCTGTCAGGATATGCAGGACACAGGACACCTGACCAGTTGCCGCCATCCCACTAGGCCAGGATCAACGCTCTCCTTGGCCAGTTTATTGAACTATACCTCAACCAGCTGGCCAGCTATGCTGGCAGCAGGTCAAACGTAGAGGTAGAGCTCCCTCAGAAGGGGGGAAAATGGTAACATTGAGTAACCTTCGGGAGTGGTACATCCTGGATTCTGTAACTAGCTGAATCCCCACTGAATCCCATTCCAGAACCAACCAATCCACCCATCCATACATCTGGTTTTGCAAACAGAGGAGCGTTACAGCAAAATATCGATTACCAGAAATGACGGAGGGAGAGAAGGTTCCGGGGACCGAAGATGCAAATACCCTTCCCTCGGATGCCCTCGGATTTGATTCTGACATCTTCAGAATTGAGGCATTAGTTTCGATATATACATATATGGAGCTGCTGAAGCTGATGGCAGTACTGGGTATATCCCACAATATTCGGTAAACCCATAGTACCCACCCTCTATCAGAGTATAACCAAGGTGTGTCTGCTCTGCTCTGCTCTTTCGTGGTCTGGTCTGCTGTCATCATCATCCTCATCAGTGTCGTCGTCATCGTTGTCACCATCGCTGTCGTCGTCGTCGTCGTTGCTGTGTCAACAAATTAATCAGTTCAAATATAAGATACAGATACATGGCGAACGTTTACGGTTACATTTGAATATGCAGCCGTCAGCCTCTACCACCGCCTGCCTCTACCGCCGACACACATAAACCACTTCCACTTCCATCTCGTGCTGCAACTTCCTGGACTACGAGTATCGTGTTGGTGCCACTTATAGGGTTGTCTCTCTCGCCGTCTCGCTGAGTCAATATTTTCGTTGGCTTTTTGGTGCTGCTGCTGCTGCTGCTGATAAAAAAAACGAAATCGAAATCGAAATGAGAGCATAGCCGGGCTCGTTATCGTTCTCGTCCTCGTCCTCGAGCTCTGGCTCTGGCTGTGACTCTGGGGACGCCGAGCAGGAGGAGAGCTCGGCGATATCCAATACTTAACCCCGAATGCAGATGCATTTTGCGCGCGCACGCTCCCGTGTTTGCCCAGCGATGGATGGCAAGGCAAGGAAGGGGTATGCACTCGCACTCGCACTCCTACAGATACAGATACTCGCGGAGAGATAGTTGCCATGGCTATCGGAACCCATTGGGTGGGTGGGGTCGGATCCCACATTCGTGAATGTGTGCGTGTGTGTGTGTGTTTGGGCAATCAGTTGGGTCGGATGGAAGGGTAGTTCGCCTTCGATAGAATCTATGTGGCCAGGACCAGAGCACAGGCCACAAAATGGGGCGCGACTGAGCAAACTTTGCTGAAGCAGGAATAGTTTTTTTTTTTTTTTATTGAGCAGCTGAAAGTGGCCAAAGGTGGCAGGCGGCAGGCAGCAGGAACAGGAACAGGGAAAGGATACGAAGCAAGCATGAAATTATGATTTGATTAGGATACTAAAAGGGGAAAGGATCATAATGGTCTCTAATGAGCCCTTTTGCTCCTTTTAGTTCTTTTCACTTTTCTGTTATTCCGTATCTGTATCTGTATCTTTTCTCTTCACAGTTTCTTCGTCTATAGCCTGTGGTGGAAGCTCGTTTCTTAGTCCTTTCAGAGGAGTCTTCTTCCCTTTTTGGTGTGGATCTCATTCCCCTGCCATCTTCGGTGATGCGTAATACATTCTGAACTCTCATCAATTGATTCATCCAGCTATTGATCCGTTCATGTCTTGACTAATGCAATAACAAATCAAAATCAAACATCAGCAATGGTACAAAGTCTGAATACATATATAAACATCTGTGTATGTGTGTATATGCATATGCCATGGGTATTGGTATTGGTGTGCAGGCATTATCAGGAGAACAGATAACGGATAACAAAAACGGGTGAACGGGTGGAACGGATGGAACGGGGTTGAGCAACCGATTCAGACTCTCAAAGAAAACCACACATAAGAAGCGTATCATACAAATCGTATTCCAGGTAAACAATTCTCAGGAGAAACACCACACAGCCACACACAAATAGAAACGGAGAATCGAGGAAACACAGCTCGAGAGAACCAGAGAGAGAGAGAGAAATTCGGAGAACCTTCCCCTCCATCCCTCCACCCCCCCGTAACATGCTATTTCAACACCTTCTCCAGTTTTGGGGCGGCATTTCCGGGGGCTCCGCTTATCGCTGGGCAAATCATCGATCATCTCAAATTCACGATCCATCATCATTAGGCAACGCATTTCGGTTCGCTTTGGTTTACTTTTCGTTCGGCGAGCGATAAGACCTATAGGGTTCTCTTTTTCGAATCGCAGTCTATTCGAAATACTCTTGAAGTTGTCCCCATTCGCCGCCCACCCCCACCGAGGTCAGCTTTGTCTGAGATCACTCTTGATTAAACCCCTCTCTCTCCCTCTCTATGGGATACACCTGGTATCGACGTTGTCCAGGGCCATCGAATTGAATGCATTTTGATCGCGACTTCTGGTTGGACTATTGCTTGGATCGCTTGGATTGCGTTTTATCTTTATGAGCCAGCCGCCTGCCTCGAGGCCCCGAACTGAACACGCAGAAGAAGTCGAAGAGTTGGCCAGCTGCTGCTGCTGCTGCTGCTTTCGTTAGTTGGAAAACCATGTCACGTGCCCGATTATACATACCGGCACACTAGCACTAGATATATGTCCATGTATTGGGACGCTGTATAAACGATTTCTAATGCCCAACACCACCAACAGCAGCAGCACCAGCAGCAGCGCCAACGCCACCTTCCTTCACCTTCTCCCTCTACCCGCCCCCCAGCTGATCTGGGGATCGATTGCATTGGCGTCGTACCTTTATGGAGCCTTCTAGTGGTGTAATGGTGTCTGTGTGTGGAGAACGATTATCTCTGCGTCTGCGACTGAGACTGCGACTGGGCCGGAGAGTGGGCCGAAGAGTGGGACGGACGGACGGGCAGCTGTGTGTTGTAAGAGGCCCCGCGCACTGATAGTAAGGAGACTCATAAACCAATCGATCTATAGCCCTATAGATAAGGCCGACTCAACCACAGATAGGCCAAAAAAAAAAGAAGAAAGAATTTTCAGTCATCGTCTTCCATTTCTCCCATTTCAGTTGCATTGCACTCTATCCGAAAAGCCCAAAGAAAAAGAAGAAAACCCCCACTAGGGACACACAACCACAACAGAAATTATAATCAGAAATGGGTATCAGAATAGTATCTGTGGGGGTGGCAGGCACCTCTCTCGGTGTTGTCTCGCTGTTTCTCGGTGTTGTCTCTGGGCTTTGTCCCCAAAGACGCTGTAAGCGATTTTTAAGCCCCCTCTACAGAGGCGCGTGATAATGGCTAAGACTCATTTCATTTCATTCCCTGCGATTCGATTCGATTCGATTTGGGCGATATGATATTGCATCAGTGATCGCTATCACGAATCGAAGTCTTTCTTCTCCAGCTGACTCAGCCGATTCGCCAGCTACGAGTATTCCATCAGTGGTTGAGTCATCCGCCGTCATGCCGCCTTCCCTCTAGTTTTGGCCATATCTATCTCCCTGCCGAAAATCTATTCATCCTGCCGTGGGGGTTGCGTCATCGTTTTCGTTTGGGGATTTTGCCAGATACGAAACGGGAGATCAACAAAGTTGTGGGGGCCCACTTCTGGGAAAGGCGATAAGAAACCAGTGGATGCCAACTGGGAATCAATGTCTTTACTATGTATACATATCTCTGGATCGTATAAGTCTTACACATCATGGATGCCTAATGCTTTGGGGTTATTCAAAATATATATTCTTATTATTATTTCCTGCGATATCTGTAGTATAAGATATTCTATTAAGGATATTTCTTGTTTGTTTTTTTTTTTTTTCTTGATGGAATGCGTTTCCGAGTGAATGACTGCGTAAAGGGCTAAAACTTAAATCGTTTCCGGTTAACCAATTAGATGAATGCAATCATTGTCTATTAGTCGCAAATCGAAATTGCAGCCATCTTCGACTCTGACACGGGGTCTTAGAACCCTATGCCACATGGCACATGCCACAGGCCTGAGACTCTGTGGACACGGGGTCATCCCGGATG
Organism: Drosophila algonquin; assembly: GCA_035041765.1. Taxonomy (NCBI): domain Eukaryota; kingdom Metazoa; phylum Arthropoda; class Insecta; order Diptera; family Drosophilidae; genus Drosophila; species Drosophila algonquin. The sequence goes on along the minus strand of JAWNKY010000339.1, from coordinate 277,199 downwards.
GACTGGACAGCGCGTCGGATGTTCAAATGGGGTGAATCAATAAAGGTCTCACGCATAATTTATGAGGCTAAAATGGCTTTGGAAATTGAACTGTCGGGAATCGAGGAATATTGGAACATAGGGGGAAGTACAGGTGGTGGAGCGGTGCAGCGGTGGAGGGGAAGAGGAAGACCAAATGAATGGTTGAGACCTGTAACTATTGTCAGAGTATTGATTGCCTGGCCACCTCTCAACCTACCTCTTCTGCTTTGATCCACCCCATCCTAAACCATCCCATCCCATCCACTAGTTGGAAACACTCTGAACCACTCTCGACGACCTGACCAACCTGAAGAAGAGCAATGTCGGGGGATAACATCGCTAAGGGTGGATAGGATGGAATGAGGTGGATGAGGTGGATTGAGTGGGCGGGTGTCGGCTGTCGACTGACGGCTGGGTTAGGGTTAGGGTGGTTGTTGCCGCCTTGCGGCCAGATACACAGATACACGGCTACAGATACACCGCCACAGACACAGATACAGATACACAATTGTTGCTTGGTTACCAACAACAACAAAAAGCCATGAGAATTTGTACATAACAAACCAAAACAGTTCGCTGTTCTCTGGTATAGGGGTTGGCCCGGACTTTGGGATGGCACTGGAATGGGATCGAGTGGGATCTAATGGGATGGCTTGGGATGGTATGGGATGGGATGGGCACGGGATGGTACGAGCATGGGATGAAGTAATGAAGTGGAGTGTGCTGAGTTGTGTTGTGCTGTGTGGAGTCTCAATGGGATGGGTTGGGATGGTACCACCCTGCGGGTGCGGATGTTGCGACCATGTTGTATGTCATTGGCCAGGCCCAAGCCAGAAGCAGGGGGACAGGCCTCGCTGAGGCACCCGCATGATTTCATCACCTTATGTAATCATTACCTGCTGGAATTGGATGCACAGACCCCCGGCCAAATCAATAAAATGTGTTTGTATCTGTATCTGGTGCTCTGGCTCTGTGGCTGTGGCTGCAGCTGCCGCTCAGGCAGCAAATGTATCTGCAGCTGTGGCTGCGAATGGTTTTTTTGTGGTTCGTTGACTAAATGCGGGCGCGTGCGTTGATGGCGAGAGAGCAAAGGCAAAGGTACAGGTACAGGTATATACATTATATACTCCCTCATATGTATATGTACATGTATGTACATATATGTACATATGTAAATAGTACATATAGATGAAAGTGTAGCCTACAGTGCGAACAGCCTGGATGGACCAAAACTGAGTCATTGTCCAACTGGAAAATGTTGTCAGATCATTCAACACCTTGACCCTCATACTATCTGTTCAACCTATCGAGTTTTTCTGCAGATGCGATCAAAATTATTGTGATTAAAGGACCCTCAAGGAAATTGAGTTATCAAGCCCAAGATTTATTCAAATTTTCACGCCATTTTCAGAGATGGAAAATCGAATGAAATCCATGCAGGAACCAGGGAACGGCTCCACTGTAATCTACAGCAAAAGACCATTATGCTGTGTATCCGCAGAGAAAAATCAATGAGCAGAGGAGAGCAGAGCAGAGCAAAGTAGAGAGGAGAAGAGAAGAGCAAAGGAGAGCAGAGGAGAGCAAACGAATCAGAAGAAGGCAAGTCAACGGCAGTACATAAGGGAAGATGTATGTACACACACACACATAAATACACATGTGTGAGTGTATATGTGTGTGTGTGTGTGAAAATGGACAGTCCTGCGCAGCAGCAGATACACAGGCAGAGACAGAGATAGCAAGCATCAGACGAGAGCAGGCTGCTGTGGTTGGTTTACACACATATACTCCCGCATTCTCTCGCACACACACAGACACTCTCTCTCAAGCTGCTGCCACTCCTACGAGAACAAATCTCAACGGGCCAAAGGAAGAGCACACCCGACCCAACCTTCCCTCCTCCCCCTCCACAATATACCATGCAGCAGCTTAGCCCAAATGAAGCAGCAGCAGAAGCAGAAGCATGAAGAGCAGCCGAAAAAACTGTGAAAACGAAAGCACACGCAACAGCAACGTGAGCGAGGAAGCGAGCGAGAGGGAGACAGTGAGAGAGCACAGAGAGAGCGCAACGCAACAACATCATCCACAGACACGAGCACGAGAGCGAATACGAACACGAAACGAAACGAAGCTTAAGCCAATGCTGCTGACGCTGACGCTGAAGCTGACGTCGAGCGCAGACGCTGACAGCGACTTTGCCCAATTGCCAGGCGGCAATTTATCAGCTAGGAGATGTTTTTCTGCTGCTTCTGCTGCTGCTGCTGAGACGCCACTGCAGCGCTGCTTCGACTGCTCTCTCTCCCTCTCTCTCTCTCTCTAGCTCTCTCTCATCCAGTGGCGTATCTATGTGAGAGGCGAGTATCTGTGTGAACTGTTCTGTCACTGTGTGCGTGTGTGCTGCTGCGGCTTTTATTACACCTGAGCTGCTGCTGGCGTTGCCGCTGCTGCTGCTGCGGCTGTTTGGTCTTTCTTCTTCAGTGATGTCGTTGAACGCTGCTGTCGGCATCGCCATCGACATCGGCGTCGCAGCCGCTACTTCAATTGAATTGTAATGAGCGGAGTGGCAGGGGCAGCGGCAATGTCGCGTCGCGTCGCGTCTTGGCGGCAGCGGCTGCGGCTGCGGTGGGTGGCGTCGGCTACTTCTTCTCCTGCGTCTCTACCACTTAATTTTCTCCTACTTTACCACGACTTCTTGTTCTCCCGTTTTGCTCCCTTTTCTCTTCGACTTTTTGGCACTCACATCTGACCACGAGAGTCACTTTCCACCTTTTTGCTTCTCCAACTTTTACTTCGGTCCGTCGTATTTCTCTCCTGCTTATCGTTGCTTCTGCTTCTCCCTCTCCAATACAACTTTTATATCCTTACCTAATTTTCTCCTACTTTCCTCTTAATTAAATTTTTCCTACTTCGTTTTCTCCTGCTCCATTTATCCATTTAATCGACTGATTGCCTCCCTTTATATCCTCTCCTGCGATTATTATTCTCTTCTTTCTATACTCCCAACTTCGTCGTCTCCCATTTTTCTATTGTTCCTACTTGTTCTCCTTCTTTATCCCCTACTTTTTTTCCAACTTCTCTCCTACTTTACTCTTCGCTCCCCATTTCTCTCCACTTCAACTTTTGTCCGCTGGTTTTTCCACCTCACGCCTTAAACTTCTCTTCTTGTTTTTCTTTCCTCTTATACTTCTTTATTTCTTCGCAGAAGTTGTATTTGTTTTGGGGGAAATTGGACAAATTTTCGTCGCCATCTTTGACGGTTTTTCACATTTTGTCTTCTCCTCCTTCTCGCTCTGGCTCTGGCTCTGCCTCTCCCTCTCCTTACTTACTCCTCCTACTCTCCATCTTCTGCTTGCTGTTAATGCGTTTCACGTTTTATTTCCATCTCCATCTTCCACTCTAATTTGTTTAAATTGTTTTTTAATTAACTGTCAGTGACATTTTCTTTTCATTGTTTTGTGCGCTCTTTGTACGAGCATACGCCTACCCTTTCGGAGGAGACGCCTGTGACGGTTCATGGCAGCTTTTTGTAACGTGGAAACCAAATCAGATTTCCATATGCACCAATCATATGGCTTCCATAGATCGCACAAATATATTAACTACATATATTAAACTGCTGGCCCATGAATCTACATCGGGGGTCGGCAAAGCTCTGATGTGCCCTGACGTGTATAACAGTGGCTGAGCACCAATACATACATACATATGTCCACGTATACAAACGCATCAGAAAACATATGTTTGTCAGCAGCGCACTTTCTTTGGCACATAAGATAGGATATAGGGCCCTGCCTCACATGGAGCATATTTATGGTTTCTATTATGGTTTTCCGATGATATACAAACTTATAAAAATGAAACTAAAATCGAATGGAAAATGTGATATTTTCATGATTGTGTAGGGTATGTAAGGCTTCGGGGTTTTAAAGCATTATTTTCGTAATTGTTTTGTCGGGGGTTTTGCTTTTGCTTTTTACCTTTGCTTTTGGCTGTTTTGTTTGCTTGGGTTCTGGCCATAATAAAGCTGTTAAGGGAAAGTCGTGTTGTTGATGCTGAAAATTGCTTTTGGCTGGAGAGAAAATCTGTGACGGAAAATGTTGCTAGTCAATTATCAAATCGTGTAAGAGAAGAGGAGATTGTTTTACTCCTTGGACTCCTCAAGGGAGGGGCCCCCACCCGCTAGAGCATCCCCTTGACCTACTAGCAGTGGGTGGGTTTGGTTACGATTCGTGGGCCTCACTTTGGTGTGAGATTCTATTTTTGGGTTACCCGGAATATGGGGCAATCATAATCGTAAATAGCTGAAGATATTTTCGTATACTTTCGGTGAACGGAATCGAATCTATCTTGAAAGTACATACGTGATGGCCAGTACCCCTCTTCCGCCCAGGCAGCTCTCCGTCTCATCCATTCCCCCTCCCTGTGTTATCAGGTGGGCATGATTGAACGGCTCCGACGAATGCGACGGCGGCTGCTGTTGATTTTGCGCCTTTGATGGCCGCCTATCTAATCGCAGCCCCAGTCGGAGTTTCCCACCTTCCTCCAGTCTTCGTCTTCGTCTCTGTCTCCCGTCTCCGTCTCCGCTGTCCATTGTCCGCTCCATGTCTCCGGACAGTCGCAAGATTAGCGAGGCTGGAGGAGGCGGACAGGCGGGGCGGTGCGGGGAGGAGTGAACACTTTCTGCGTCTCGGGAGTAATTCCTAGAAAGTCAGCTGCCTGTAGGGTATTACACATGTCTATCAGATTGCAGTCTCAGTCCAGGTGTGCGGCCATCAAGAGATTCATTGGAAACCAGACGCAACTGTACTTGAACAGTTTTCCAAGCAGGCGGCCAACGGAGTGAAGTACAGTGAATATTGTATTGGATGGAAAAAAAAGTATCCGATTACTGAATACATATATCGTAAGAGATCTCCTTAAGGTATATAAAGGTATGATAATCCGATGATAATCGAATAGAAACAATTTGAATGACAATACAAGAGTTCTTATCGGCTTTTGAACAGCATCTTATGATCGGTTCATGTATTATCCATATATTAAGGGAGTAATTGAGAGATTGAATATGCTTATGTGAATGTGGATAAAAGTGAGAAGCTACCGAAAGCTGCTTCAACGATTAAAAACCAATAAGTTATCGAAAGAGGTGATATCAGTTATCGAAACTAGTTTGTCTGCAAATAATTGACGGTGATTCAATGATGATTCCATCGACTAAAATTGCGACCACTGTGGCTAATCGATGGAGAGCACTGGAGAGCTGGAGCTTTCGGGTCTTTCAAACTGATAGCCGATATCAGTCTGCATTAGCATAACTACCACTAATCTTGGCTGGCTCTTTACTCGCATTGGCTAGCTGCCCAGCAATCTGAGTTGACTTTCTGGAATTTGCCGATGCCCGGATGATTGTAACGCCCTCCTCCCCACCCCCACCACCACCAGCCAATTCCAGAGGTTCCAGCTCGGACTTGGCACGTCCGTGCACGGTCGTACGCCCCGCTCTGTCCCGTCCAGTGGACGTTATGTAACTGGGGGAGTGGGTGTACGCGGAGGACGTGTTTAAATTCAAATTGCGATGACGAAATCCACTAGCCACCATAGCCACCCATACCCACCCATAGCCACCCACAGCCACTCAGATGCGATCCGATCGGATCCAATGGCATGCTGCATGACTTCTTTATCGTTGATTGAATGCGAGTGCAAATATTCTCAGACCCAGACAATGGTAATCCCTGTGTATTGCACGCGTTGCCGCCGATAAGCGATCGAATTGTAAACTCACTCAATGCAATCAGGCCATCAAATTGTATCTGCAACTGTATGCGTATGGGTATCTGTATCTGTAGCTATATATGTATCTATAGCTCATGGCATGTGCAAAATGTATACACATGTACATGTATGTAGGTGCCACAGTTTGCACCTTCGTCTTCTGTCTCTGGTTACGCGGATTGCAGTCCAGCCTCATGGCGCCAGTGGTAATTAGAACACCCTCCCCTCCCGACCATCTCTATCGCTCTGTCTCTGTCTCTCTCTCTCCCTCTTGCGTTGCGTTGACCCATTCACCGTTCACCCATTCAGTAATTACCCAATTTTTCCACTTCTATTCCGCTCTATCATCGTCTACGTGCCCAGCGATTTATCGAATATGCTCGCATAATAGCGCTCGTTCTACCCATTGCCAATACCCCCTACCCCCCACCCCTTTCGTGCTGCTCACATAAGAGCATTTCTGGCAAGAATTTTACTTTATGGCAATTCATTTGCACTCCACTCATTGGGGGGTGGGAATCTGGCTTGCATAATGCCAAAATGTGTTGTGTCTGGGTTGGGGGGGGGGGGGGGGGTTGTACCTGTGACTCAGGTGGAACAAAGAAACCAGAGATGCACATGGATCTGTGTGTCAGAGCAGCGAAAGGCCACAAGGAAGACATCTCTTTGGAGGTACTTGGATTTCCAAGATATACTTAGATATACATATGTATGCACATATGCCCTTGAAATGGACTCCCTTGGGGAATAAAGACATCTCCAATGTAGTTTATGACGGTGGGGATATGTAGCCTGGAGAGAGATTTCCCTTAGATCGAACTGAAAAGTTCTGCCAGAGAATCTTCTCTGCCCTTTGAGGGCTCTCTCTCCCTGTCTCTCTCGTTGGGTCTCTTGCCTTTGCCATTTTCCACTGGCTCTGGCTCTGGCTTTGTCATTGCCTTTTGTCTTTTAGTCGTTTATCGTCTGGCTTTTCCTCTCGTATTCATTCTCGTTCTCGTTTCTGTTTTCATTTTCATTTTCCTGCTGCTTGTTGCCTAATTTCCATCAAGAAGTAATTACGTTGCTGCTCATTAATTTCGTGATCGCATGCCATGTGAAATTGGACGTGAGGAAGAGGCTACAGAAAGCCAGAGCGAAAGACAAGACGACGGCGACGGCGACATGCAGGAGCCGGGGCTAGGGAATGGGTATAGCTAGAGGGTGAGTCAGGGGCTGGGACTGGGACTGCGACTGTGGCTCTGGCTGGGGCTGAGGCATCGTGCATGCCGCACACCTTGGCAACCGCACGTCTCGCATTCACCGGACAACACCTGCTCCGACTCCGACTCGGACTCGGAGCGACCTGCCGCTTGTATCTCTAGAGGGGATAGATAGATCAAGAGAGGGAGAGCAGAGCAGCAAAGCAGTAAAGCAGCTGGCAGCTCCGCTCGTGGCATGTGTCCCGCTCTTGGACTTGCAGTTGCAGTTGCACTTACAGGAGTGGCCATGGCCGTGACAGTTTCAGCTCCAATTCCAGTTGAGCGACAATGTAGTTCAAGCCACCTCTGGCCACCCACAAATCAAATCAAGCTCAATCTGAGTCAATCAGTGGCCATAACCGATTGATGGGCGGTCACGGCAACGCCCTTGGGGCTTGGAGGGGGCGTGGCAGGGCCAAGCGTTGAACGTTTAGCACGGTTCAGCGTTCAGCGTTCAGAATGCATGAAACTTTCCCCAAACTCCTCAAACACATAAAGAAAGTTGTGTTCGCATCCCAGGAATTCAGGGTGACCATGGCCATGGCAACGCTCCACCCACTAACCACCACCCACCATCCACCATCCACCACCCACCATCCTCCGCGGGGTAGCAAATCATTATGGTTAGCACTACGTAACAAAACTGCACTCCAGTTGCAGATCCACATCCAGATACAGACGCAGATGCAGATACAGATTCAGATACCGAGATGGTGATGGAACGACTACGAGGCAGAGGGTGAGAGAGAGAGAGAGAGAGAGAGAGAACACAAGACAATGGCAAAAGGCAGACGGCAGACCTTGAAACAGTTCAAAAACGTAAACGGTTCAGTGATCATTGATGTAAAAGCTGAAAACGGAGCAAGCTGTGGCCAAGAGAAGTGAACAGAAACACAAACACAGACACACAAACAGAAACAGAAGCAGAACCAGCAGCAGCAGCACAAACGGCAGTGGCAACAGCGACAACAACAACAACAGCAACGAAAACAAAGTCAAAGTTGAAGTTGAAGCTAATGTTGGAGTGAAGGCAGAAGATACAATAATGACTGCCAGAGAAGAAAGAACGCGGCCGCACAACATCCGTCATCTGGGCAAGTCAGAGTCAGAGTCGGAGTCAGAGTGGAAGTCTGAGAGTGGAGGATGAGGGGTGGTCTCCTCTCTTGCGTTCTCCGGGGTCTCCGAGTCTGAGTCTAAGACTGAATCTGGAGCTGGTGCTGGTGCTGGCGTGCGCTCTGATCTGCCTGACTGCTTCGCATGGCATCGCTTGGTCTTGGTCTTGGTCAAAAAAATCGTTGAGCCGTTGAGCGGAGCGGAGTTTGGGTACATATCTGTATCTGTATCTGTCAGATGGAGAACATTGCTCATGGGCTACCAATGGATGGATATGTTGGGATTAACAGAAGAAGAAATACTTTCTATAGCACCCAGGGGGAACGCATACTCAAGTTATCTATTTGAGAAAAAACTCGATTCTTTTGTGATCGGTTTCACCTTTATTCCAGACCTAATGGTCATTTGGTAGTCGACCCTCGGGAGGAAAGCAATGGCTGCTCTTGTGGTTGGCCAATGGCCATGCCCCCTAACTGAACTTTGCCTTGGGGATGCAGCAGTCCCTGCCAGATCAAAACCGCCATTTAAACGGGCTTTGGTAAGACGTCGTCTATAGCTGTAGCTGTAGCTCTGGGTCTGGTTCTGCGTCTGGGTCTGCGTCTGGTTCTGGGTCTCTTTCTCCCTCTCCGCATGCGAGTATCTCGTTGTGTGTCTCCCTCGGCGAGTGCTGACGTTGCCCCCTTCAGATTGTCGTCTTCGTTGTTGCCGGTAATGATCTTTAACCAAGCGTAACGTTCGCTTTCAGTGCGTCTACATCTGCGCCGTCACCATCATCATCATCATCATCATACTCCCCCCCAGCTACCACCATCATTATCATCTTCTTGCAGCCATTTCTCCTCTGCTCTCCTCTGTTCTCTCTTCTCTTCTCTTCTCCCGTCGAGACAGACAGACAGACAGACATTCAGGTTGGGTTGAGTGGCGTAGCTCCACCCGCCGCCTCGCTTCCGCCCGCCTGGCCTGGCCTGGACGTGGCGGCGGTCGTGGCTCGTATTTAAATGGCTGCAGAGCTTCTGCACAGCACACAAACATAGATACAGATACAAATGCAAAGAGAGAGAGAGAGATATTCAGATGGAGATGCAGATGCAGATACAGATACAAATACTAAAACAGAAAGATGCATACAGGGGTATGCTGTGTGTGTGTGTGTGTGTGCACTCTGAATGCACCATTAAAGATCAGTGAAGCAGTGACTGCTCAGACCTTGATTCCCTTAATGGCCAAAAGCCTTGACCAAAAGTTGGTTTGGACCAAGTTTGAATGGGAGCTGGGAACTGTGAAGATCACTCATTCAGAGAACTGAGAATCCTTGAAGATGTTCTTTCCTTAATGCGACTAAAATTGCATAGTCTTTGTAGCAATGGAAATCAATCAAAAAAATTGAGGTGTACTTATTATTGACTAGGGATCGATCGGTGTACTTATTATCGACTAGGGATCGATCAGTGAAGTCCTCTTTCGGTATTGAAGTAATCAGAACTTCTTTTAGTTCTAATTTCAGTTAATTATACTATTCTATCGATGTTCTGAGAGATCTTTTGATATTCGACAAAGTTCAACTGAATTCACAGACCCAAAATGATTTAGTAAGAACATAGCCTTGTCTTGATCCCATCCCATGTTCGGGCCATGGCCAAAAGCCGGCTGGAGATAAGCTGCCCTCCCCACCCTTGACAGAGGGGCAGGGGCAGGGGAGGTTTGGGTTGGCGGGAGTAAGAAGAAACCGAAAGGCATAGCAAGTGGCTCAAAGATCGGAGGAAGCGAGTCAGACAGGCAGACAATTTCGCAGAAATTTTCAACAAACACAAAAGCAAACGAAAACGAAGATACACTCATCTCACATGTGCATACATACATACTCGTTGATACATATATGTACATACATGTATGTATGTATATACGTATGTAGATACTCGTACGGCAGCAGAAACAAGTATATGTTCACGGATACAGATGCGGATACAAAAATGCTAATGCGCCTGGTCTGCTTTTTATACCCTAGCCAAAGGGTATTTAACAGTATTCAAACAGACGTTTTCCATGCCGAAAAAAAGACATATGTATATGTATATATATATACATATATATTCTCGATAATCATGCATAGATTAATGGATATGGTCCTTACCTTCTGTCTGGAATATCTACGTTTGCATAAAGCCTCCAAGCTATCGAATGCTGATCAGCAGATCACAGATCTCGGATCGCAGATATGTACTACATATAGTATGTATCTTCGGTTTTGCAAGGGTATCTTAGGGTGCGGCTATGAAGGGTAGCTTTGGTGTCTCGGTTAGATGGTAATTTTGCCTTCACCTTCAATGAGAGATGACCATAAAACTTTGGGCCCATGCATCGTTGGCTGGACGCGGGATCGAGCATGGACTTGGACTTGGACTCGGACTCGGACGCTGTGCCACGCCAAGGGGCAGGGGCAGGGGCGGGGGCGGGTCGGTAATGGGGCGTCCGAGTGCCGTGTGAAAAATGCCAAGTGATTTTGCTGCTGCTGCTGCTGTTGCGAAATTGATTTTCCTTTTCTTGGATGCCATAGGCAAAAGATACATATTTCTGTATCTCAACGCCATAGCGGGGAATGAAAAAAGATAAATACGAGGAGAGAGAGCGGGAGAGTGGAAGAGAGACAGCGACAGCCCTGATATAAATAGCTACCAGACTTGTCTTGATCTTTACTCAGTCTGCGCTGTGTATCTGCAAGCAACGTCGGCCATAGCCATAGCCATGGACACAGACACAGAGCAAGATACAGATACAAAAGTATCTATACATAGATGTAGGCGTTGAAATCTCAGCAACAGCAACAGCAGCAGCAACAGCAAACCAGAAGCGGGATCATCATCATCATCAGCGTGATCAGCGCACGCAGCCACCGCCACAGCCACACACACACACAGATACAGATACAAGCAAGCACCCAAAGCTGTATGTAGATGTGTCTGTGCATCAGTGTATCTGTGCATCTGTGTACGGGCGCGCGTCTCGTTCACCCATAAGTGCTTCATTAATCTCTGTCAGCGAGGTTGCTCCCCCTAGACCCCAACCCATGCCCCTGCCCCAGCCCCAGCCCCAGCCACCACTCGTCTGAATGATTTTCGTTTCTTTTCGCTTCTTTTCTCGCTTTGTATCTGTATCTGTGTCTGTGGAGGGGCCTGGCGTATCTCTCTGCATCTGTAGCTGTATCTGTATCTGTGGCTGGCACTGATGGCTGCCCAGTTCAGCATTGATTTAGCCTCTCTCTCTCTCTCTCTCTCTCACTGCCTCTGTATCTCTTTCTGTCTCTCTGCATGTGGTGGGGTGGAGTGGGGTTCAGTCTGGGGGCAGACTTCATCTTGTTGTCTTTGATTTGTTTCGTTGAACTGCGATTGGTGGACTCCGGCGATCGATAATCTAGGGGGATATTTACAGTTGGTATACAGTGGAGATGGACAGAAGATTGTAGGATTGTAGGAATGGAATTCATTCTATATTCATTTCAGCGGATTCCTCCCCCCCAACTATCGATGAAAGAGAGGCAGACAAAGAAGTGTAAGTGGAATGCTAGTAGAAATCTTCCCAAAAGTAAGCCAAGTTCTTCTCCTCTGTCTCTATTTGGATCTGACCATACCCCCTGCACCCACTCCCCCCCCCTTTAACCACGGGGCAGACACATTCGTCACGTTCGAGTGGTCAGAAGACAACCAAGACGACTACGCTACATGCGTGTACCTCGCAGATCGCGTGTCCGGATCCAGCGTGCAACGGAACAAACACACACACACACAGCCACACACAACCACACACACATACAGAACAAATCAATAGCCAAAAAAGTACCAGTACGAGAATAAGTGGTGCGGTGGTGGTGGCGGCGGCAGATGCTGGCCACCGCGCACCATCAACCCATCCCATCCCATCCCATCCCTGCAGCCCGGACGGGACACACCCAAGAGGGCGATGAGGTGAGGGCGAAGGCGAGGGCAAAGGCCAGTCCCAGTCCCAGTGTCAATGACACACCTTTGGCAAACAAACGGCAAGGAAGCGTCTTTCGCTCTGGGGCTCTGACTGACTGACTGACTGACTCCAGCGACCATGAATAATCCCCAAAAAAGTGCTCTTGCTGCTGTCGTTCCGTTACTCTCCGTCTCAACTGACACCTGACTGGCGAATACCCTGCCGTAGGTGTACTATCCCCAGTTTCTAGAATCAAGCATTTCAGTCGTATTCCTAGCTTTAATCCCAAGGAATAAATCAGTAAGGAATAGATATAAGATGCATGTACTTCCACACGAATATCAGGCAATAATAATAATAAACAGATACAATATACATACAAACATGTACATATGTACATTACATATACATATATATATGTATAGCTACAACTATGGCCAGCGCTTGTGCCTGGATGCCGGGTACACAAACAAAGTTGTCAGTTCTCACGCGAGATGCCATCGTTGTGGCAGTGGCAGTGGCTGTGGCTGTGCCAGTGGCAGTGGCAGTTGTTGTCGCACTTACACCTGGGCCTGTTTGCCAGTGCTGAGGTGGTGGCTATACAGATCCCAGTCAGTAGTCAGTTCATTCCAACTCCAACTCCTTCTCCATGTACTGGCCACCCTTTCTGATGTGGTGGCAGCTCTGCATCGGGTTTCATGTCCAGGCAACGTCAACTAATGACGAAGCCAGCGACGAGTCGACATCATCAGTGGGGTAATTACCATCAAAGCTGGACTCCGGCTCGGAACACCAGCTCGGACTTGGGCTTCGGGCTACGGGTCAGGTGGGGTATGGACATGGGACATCGGACATGGGACATGGACATGGCATGCTCATTAGGCAAATCCTTGGAGAGAGCTTTGGACTCTGTACACAATCGTTTCGCCCGCTGATGGGGTTGGGATATTGTCACTGTCATTGCCAGCCAGCCAGCCAGCGGATGAGTAATGTTTGACCGCACTATAAAGCATGAGGCATGGGGCATGGGGTATGGTGCATGGGCGGGGGGCGGAGCAGTAGGAGTATCAAGGAGGTCCGACAAATCTCAATATGGAAAAACCCATCGGAAAGCAACCCATCAGAGCTCTAAGGCAGACCAATCCGAATCCATGGCTGACATGATTTACATCCTTCGACTGGCCCAAGTGGCATTCGAGCGATGTCAACCGACCCTGGCAGCAGCAGCAGCAGTATGGACTGGGCGGTGCTGGGGGGGTGGGGGGTGGGGTGGGCTCTGGGTGGTGTTGCCGCCTAACATGACCCAAAAATGTAAGCGTCATTGGAAATTTATTACGCGGCACGAGAATAATTTGTGCTTGACCTACCGTGCCACCCGCCCACCTGCCATCCTCCATGGGGGAAAATGCCAAGAATGTGCGCTGCTAGAAAAACCTGGAGGCCCTGGCAATGCACTTTGGCACGAGAAAGCTGTAAACGGCTATATATTCAGTCGGAGATACTGTAGGTCTGGCAAGATCTTGGAAAAACCATGGACATACATGGGGAATTGAATGCCTCAATTGCCAGGTTAGGCACCCCATTTGGCGGGCATTTCGCTGCTCCGACAAAAGCCATTGGACACATCAATGTGACCGCTGGGAAGAGGCGGCAAACTCTCCAGGGTAGCCACAAACCCCAACCCCAACCCCAACCCCAATCCCAACTCCAACCCCAATCCTAGGACAAGGCCCAGTCCCCATGTCCACCCCCTCCAGAATGTACACGTACGTTCGTGTGTGCTTGTGTGTGTGTGGGGTGGTCTCTATGCGACAATTTCCTGTTTTTCAAAGTTTCCACTCGACGGGGGAAAAAAAGAACCGCCGAACAGGCGAAGGATACGGAACAGCAGCAGCAGCAGCAGCAGCAAAGTTACAGCAGCGATAAATTCGAGCGAAATGTATCTGACGATTGGGCCCCCCTTTCACCCCCTTGTACCCCCTTTTTTCAGTTGGAACCGACCCCTGTGGGGTGGTGGTGGGTTGGGTGATTGGGGGGTGTCCCCCTGCGGTTGGCGTGCGGCAAAAAAGTTTCGTTGTTGCTGTTGCTTTTTGTTGGCAGGTTTTTGCATACGAAATGCGAGCTGTAAATTGTATCTGTGCGCTACTTAGATACACCAATGCGAAGCGCACGGGGGTGGCACATTCAACCACCGCACCATCTATTTTCATGTGTGTGTGACAGTGTGTGTGTGTGTGTGTGTAGTTTTTCGGTGGTTTCGTTTGCCCGCAATTGGTTGCCGCAGCAACGTTGATTTAATAGATTTTTCCGTTTTAGCTGGAAATGTATTTTGCAGATACGACGACGACGATGGCGATGGCGATGGCGACAACGGGGACAGAGAGACATCGCAGGGGGAGAGTGGGATGGAGAGGCAGTGCCACTGGCACTGGCAAAGGAGTAAAACGCGTGGTGGTTGCTTTGGCTGCCACCCTGCATCCCAGGCCCACCGACACACAAACCACCCACAGCCATCCAACCTTCTGGTCGGCTGTGATTTGCCAGCCATCCCGCGTCATCCCCTCACTCCTCATCGGAGGAGGGTTGTTGATTACCCAAAGCTCATCCTCTTCAAAGCAGACATCGCAATGAGATGGCTCTCATTCAAGCACAAAATGGCGCCAGAGAGGGTGGAATCAAAAGCCCAGCGAACGGCGCCATTTTAGCACATCCTTGAGATACAGTTCAGGACCTGCTGCAACACCCTATAGGATAATCGATCCTATAGCTTTCGAAATACACATACACATATTTAATCTCGGATCCTGCTTGATTACTGGACGATTACTCCTTCATCTTTTCCTGCAAAGTTCTTTGCCAGAATATGGACTTACTGCCAAAATCAGTGGGAAAACAAAAGAACAACCAACTTAGGAGCGTGAATCAGAGGGCCAAAAGCCAGGTGGCAGGTGCAACACCCAAAAGCAGACCAGCACTGTCCCGCAGCTATTGGAAGCGCTGGCAGCCGCTGACACTCCATGACTGACTTTGAGAAACACAATTTTTGATACCCCAACAGATTCAACGTTCCTGTTTCAAATAGCCGGATCTTAAAGAAAGATCTTAGCCAGTTTAATACCATTTTACCATTGGCATGGTATAAAAAGTCACAGAAACAGAACAAAGACACACAGATTCATGACTTTGCCTGTGTGTTTTCTGTTGGTTCATTTACGTTCTTCACACACTCCATACATCCATATCTGTATCCCTCTATATTATATGGGTATAGTAGTATATATGAACATATATCGTTTCGGGGGTGAGGAGAAGTACCATTCGACATCCCCAGAAGTTAAGCGGAAAGTCTCCGAAAAAAAAAAACAAAAAAAAACTGCGACGTTGCTTTCATCCCCCATATCATACATTTTAGCCTGGCCCACCCTCGCGACTCACCTGTGCCCAGGTCCTCTTCTCATCACTCCACTCCCCTCCCCTCTCCTCCCCTCCGCTCCACTGCTCTGCTCTCCTCTTTTTACTCTCTGCATGCGGGGGCAGCACGCAGCAGCGGGGCCTTCAGTTAGTCAGAAAGCCTTGTCAGCTCGTCAGTTTCAGGTTCCATCCACATCCACATCACAACAACGTAGCACCCATCCCCATTCAACCCCCCCCCCTCCCCCCCCTGCCTGCCCAACCTCCCTGCTGTTTGTGTGTGTGGCACCCTGACAGGTGAATTATTTCCCTCTGCGGGCATTTCTAATTGGATTTTCCCTCAGTTCTAAGAAAAAATCTATGGAACAAGAATTTTTTGTTCGTTTCTGTGGACTGTGGCTGTGGCTGTGGCGGCGACCTTCTCTGACAAAGCCACCCCCTCAGGCAGAGAAACACACAGAGAGAGAGAGAGAGAAAGAGACCAAGAGCAAGAGACAGAGAGCGAGCGAGCGAGCGAGCGAGAGAGAGTGCCAACCTCTGGGGGAAGCAAAGGAAGCCACCCCACGCAGCAGCTCGACACAGCCACTACCCTCTATGTGACCTCTGCCCACCAGAGCAACCTGCATATACATACAACCTACCCACCACCACCCAATACCCTCCTCCAGCTTTTTCATCCCTGCCACCATCACCATCATCACACCCTGCCTCCTGCCTCCTGCCACCCACCTCAGGGATGATGACGTCGTCGGTCTTCGTTTATTGTCGTCGTCGTCGTCAGTCGTCGTCGCTCTTGTAGTTGCGGCTCTCGTTTGCTCGTGCTCGTGTTTCACTGTAGCATTTTGCCTTGGCCGATTCTCTGGCCCCACCCCCTCCTCCCCATCCCTCCAGCACTTATGTACTAAGGTATATATGTAGAATACATAGCATATACATACATTTGTATCTGTATATGTGGTATATGGCCCGCGTAGTCAGAGCTGCCTCACGGCAAAGTTCCTCTGAATTTCTGATGTTGCTCTGATAAATACTTCACTGCGCCATTCTCACATTCACATTCTCCTTCTGTTTCATTCTTTCTTCCTCTCTGTCTCTCTCTCTCTCTCTCTCTCTCTCTCTCTCTCTCTCTCTCTTTTCTCTCATACTCTGTCCATGTATGGGTATATCCTCTGGATCTGAGAGGTAGAGCCAATGATGGGGGCAGAGCTTAGCCCGCGAGACGTATGTAGCTTCGCTTTGGCCCCCATCCCCCCGGCCCAATGCCAGGCACTTTGCAGCATTATGTGGCAACAATAGCAGTAGCAGCAGCAGCACCAGCAGAAAATCAATATGGATGGACAAAGAATACTCGTATACACACAGAGGTGGTCGGACATTTGCGGCAAGAGTATAAAGAAGGTGGATTTGAGGCAGAGTCATACATATATGTACATATGTACATTTCGAATACATATGTACATATGTATATAGTAAGTTCTGGGTAATATGCATCTCTGCACTTTTTTGAGGTTACCCACCAGCGTGCCAGTGCCATGCCACTAACTAACATTAAATCCTCAGTGAGCATCCAATATAATTAAAGCTCCAACTCAAAAATGATTAAAGATAACAAAATGCTACCCGAACGAATCTAAGATTATATTTCAGATGCTGGCGTATTTCAGATGCTTGTTGTTTTGTAAGCGCTTCCCATGGGGCTGAGGAGAAGAAACCAGAAGTGAGGTTAAATTAAGAATGAAATCTGCGATTCAAGGGTTCTGAATGGAGACTGTGACTCACATTTGGACTCCTCTCATTTAAGAATGTGTCAGCAATGCGTATATATATGTACACACATGATAAATGAAGAATTTAACTATAAATATAGCGAAAGAGAGAGAACCACAGAGTAGTGGCCGTATCAGCAGAGCGATAAGCGGGAACATCTGTTAAGCAAGTCGCACACCGAATCAGCAACAGCAACAGCAACAGAAACAGTCAATTGATCTATCTATATAGCCCTCGGGGAACTATATCTAGAGCAGAGCCCAAGACACACTAGTGAACAACAGATCTGAGGAGGGAATCAGGTAGAGTGCTATTTGATGAGGTGAGGTGAGGTGAGGAGCGGTAGTGGTTTGGCTTTTTTTTTATGGGACACACGATTCCCATGTTGATTTTTGATAATCGAAGCGTTGAGCGTTCAGTTAGAGAGCCTTGGGCTCTGAACATCGATGACGATGACTGCCACTCTGCGAGACACGCGGCTGCTAAGCTCATCCGACTGATTGGCGACACCACACCGCACCACCATACCACCCCCTCCCCACCACACCACACCCTTCCATTCCATTCGATTCCATTCCATTCAAGTCGAGTCGATAGCGTTTCGTTTGCTGCAATTTCCAGTTAATTGCATTTCGTCGCCGGGTAGTTGTAAAAAATATTTGTGCAAAGATTTAGGCGACAGACCACGACCATAGAGCGAAATATGTATGCACGGGTTTCTTCGCATGTGTGCGTGAGTGTGTGTGTGTGTGTGCGTGTGTGCGGCAGATTATGGGCCTCATAAGGAAGAGCCTTGTGTGTGAGGTGTGCGCTCTTATGTAAGCATTGCAAATCAATCGAACTATCTGCCACTTGTGCTTTACCCCCTCTCTACCCCCACCCTCTCTCTCTCTCTATCTCTCTCTCACTCTCTGTGCAATCAGCTCCCAGATATTCTCGGACTTTGCGGTCACCGGGAACATATGATGGATGGACGGATGGATGGATGGATGAATAGATGGAAAGTTTTTTCTCCTCCTTCTCTCTTGAGTAGGGACTTCTTTTTTTTCTTGTTTTCTTCCCTTTTTAGGGACAGAAGCTGTACAAGACTCCTCCTAATAAGACAGCATCGTAATCATCGTTGCGGAAGGGCGAGCCGCCTCTCTCAAATTAAAATGGATCCACAAATTTGCGGTTTGCCCTTCTTATAGATGTGACCCATCTGGCCACCAAAAATCTGGGGACAAAAACAAAAGTGCCGGAGTGAGTTCAGACTTGCCTCGTTCAAGGCGTTGTGGATGCCACAAAAGTAATTGCGATAGCAAATCGTGCACTCTACACTCTGAATGGGGGGCTATTTCGGGCCTGGCATCTGGAATAAAAGATACGAAATCGAAATATATAGAATGGATTAGCAAATGTTTGGGAATTCACTGAGAATATAATGGGAAGTTATGTATTACGATATAAGTGGTATAGCATGAGGTTGATGGAGATGTTAGAGGATCGTGCAGGGCCTTTATGGAACTATCTTTCTGGTATCTTTCTTTGGGTAGCCACAGTCGAACCCCGACCCTGAGCCCGAGCCTGAGCGAGTCCCTGGATTGCGGTTGACCATTTGCATGGGACATGTTAACGAGCCAGCAAAAATATTATAATTATGATAACGCCGTATCACTCGAGAGCCGCCCAAATTGTCCAGATAAGATTGAAAATTTGCGGTCATCTTTGGCCTGAGAACCGGAAAACGGGAACCGAGAACGGAGAACCGAAACCCGGGACAACGATTACGCTCAAAGCTGCTCGCAGCTCGGAGCTTGGAGCGGCCCAAGGTAAACCGAGGCACTTCCAGGAATTTTCTGTTGGCAGAAAAGAAAAAAAAACATATTTTCCATATTCCATGAGTGGACAGAAAAGCGAACAGCCGGGGATTGGATGGCGATCATTGATCTGCGAGTATGAGTGCTACTATATACTATGTACATACATATATACATATGTATATGTATAATACTTATGGAAAATGCGAACGATCAGCGAAAACCAAACACGAAACCGTAAACCAAGACGCAGTACCGATACGAGTATCTGTGCATGGAACAGGTAGATGGGGCAGATGGGGCGGGATCTTGGGACAACGACAGTAGTATGTCATTCACCCGATCGAGACTCAACTCCGCTCCCAACTCCCCAGAGAGAGAGCGTCACAGAAAATCAGCTCTGTCTTTGTATCTGTCTCTGTCTCTGTCTCTATCTCTCTCTGGGTCTCTCGCTCTCACTCTCTAGTTCTGTTTGGAGCACGTGTCTGGTAAGTGGAACGCGGTATCTTGTTGCCCACTGCCTCCCTCCGCTGATCAGACAGTCTCTGCACTGCTTTGCTCTGCTCTGCTCTGTTATTAATCATCATCCCGTCCACGAGTGCAAACTGCAACTGAATCGATCTCTAGTCTCCCCCCTCCCCTCCCCTCTCCAGCTCCAGCTCTCACTTGGATCCGATTTCATGCCGACGTGCATGTGCATGTCGCAATACAGTGATTCTGATGTCATTGACTAGAAGACCAGTGCCCAAATACATCTCCCCTCATTACATTCTTATACATATCAGTATATACATATACATATATGTATATATATAATATAAAGCATTAACATAATTGTTGTTTTTGGCCTGAATTTTATATTGGCAATGCAGTTTTTTCGATCACATCCATTCGATGTTGGATGGAGTAATGGAAGGGGCCAAAGAATCGTATTACCGAGTGCATCGAAACGGACTGAGATATTTTGATGGTTTTTGGTGGTTTTCAGTCTTTTTTTTTAAAGCAAAAATAAAAAAAAAGATTAATAAAAATATGCTGATTCTATGCGAAATCGAGTAGATCGGTGGGCCATTGGCAAATCTTTCGGGCTTACGTACTGTACATACTATATGGATATATGTACATTTTGTATTAAATTTTGTAAATGGATCTATTTAATAATCTAACATTATCCTACACTATATTACAATTTATTTTTTGAAAACAAATACTAAAAGAATAACTGAGAACAAATTTCAGGTTTAAAATATTGAATACAAAAATGTTCTGTCAAGTTAAACTTTAGGTAGATGGGTGGACCTATTAATGTGATCAGATGTGTGTATCCCAAGAGATTGTTGAAGTTTCTCTTCAAGATAAATAGATTTTCCAGAAGTCTGTACTATATATACATACATACATATATGTACATCTTAAGATATAAATTTTTGGTAGTCTATAAGCTCTATATTTCTTAGGATATTCCAAATGATTTCTTTGGTATTTTTTCAAGAATAAATGTATTGATTTAAAGTTTAAACTACGTATCGAAACTCCTCCATGGCCCATAGTTTTTGGCCCAAAAGAGCAGCATGAGTTTCGGTTTCGGTTATGGCTCTATCTGTAGGTTTGCTTACTCATATCGGGTATACATATTGGTTGAACTTCGAACGCCTTTTGCCATATATTTATCACATGAGACGGCCGTAAAAGCCGTGAGGCAAATGATAAAAAAAGTGCTCAATACTTTTACTCTCTCTCTCTCACACTCCCTCTCTCTCCTTCTCTCGGTGTTTCTCTATTTATTTCTTATATGTATGTATATATTGTGTGCACTTTTCTGTACATTTCTGACGTTCCACGAGCTTGGGATCTGTATGGTTTTTGGTGTGTGTGCCTGGGGAGCGGGTGCTTGCTGCTTGGTGTTGGGTGGCATTATTCATGGCGCCTAAACAGCTTTGGGCAAACACCTTGAGCGAACCCCAGTGCCGAGACCAGACCAGACCCCGTACTTCTTCGATTCCCTACATTCTAATGAGCCACTTGAGCTTCCACAGAACCACAAGAGGCGACTGAGGACAGACGATAGGACAGGAAGGTGCCCCCTCAATGGCAGCGTTTGTTCCCCAGACCCAGACCCATGGACAGAGACAGAGAAAAAGATACATATACATATAGATATAGATACATACATATGTACATACATAAGGCGACCCACATTGCTTGGCCATTTTCTTATTTACTCTTATCGAAGCCGACGCCAGATTTTCAACATTTGATAAATGGGGGCGCGTACATTATGGATTTGGTTGGTTGGAAAGGGGGGATAGGGCGGGAAAAACATGACCGCCATAGACACAGCCCTGACATAGACATAGACATAGACATAGGCATGTACACACATACAGGTCCAAGTAGATCCACAGATACACACATGTGGGGCCCAAAGCAGCATCGGAATGGATCCCGGAATGGAGGGAAAATCGAAAAGCGATCCAATGACATCAGGTATTTCTTTTTTGGGAGCAAAATTCGTTCGCAAATATTTAACTTAATTAAAGTTAAAGACGACGACGACGAAGACGAAGACGAACTGCGCGTTACGCAGTTGGCAAACCAGAGGCCTTCCCCCACTCCCCTCCCCTCCCCTCCCAACTGGCTCGCCTCGAATGCAGATATTATCTAATGCCTTGACAAATCCCCCCCAAAAGCTTCAGTAGAGGGAACCGAACCGAGTGACAACAGCACATCATCATTCAAAATACGAGGTATCTTATCAGGCAGAGTGGGGAGTGCAGAGGGCGGGGAGTGCGGGGAGTGTGGGGAGGGCTGGCTGCAAAGAATCCGAATCGATTTTGGATCTGAATTCGAATTGAGGGTCTCTCTTGGGAAGACTTTCAGACATGTGACGGAGGAGCAAGAGGAGCGAGCTAAGACTACGATGAAGACTATGACTATAAGTACAAGTATCTGTATCTGTATCTGTAGCCTCGCTATATCTCTGTGTGTGTGTGTGGTTTCAATGGGAATTGCCGTTTCGGCAAGCCCTGGCAAGCTATTTGCCAATAGCCGCCATGAGGTGGGGAGGCGTTTACCCACCGAGCGGGTCTCTAACTTGCACCGATAACTTGTAATGCGTTTTGCTCTATATATTGTACGAGTATCTCCCCAACCCCTCCCCACCCACTCACCGTCACCCACTCTTCCAGTATTTGCCCATGCCCAGAGGTTGTCAAACGAGCACTTTGGTCTGCCATAAAGCCAAACGGGCTGGCGGCTTTCGGGCTTAGAAGTTTCACACAGTCTTACGTTTTCCATTTTCTGTTTGCCAAGTGGCAGGCGATGACAGCGATGCCCAGTCATGAATGTAAACCGAATGGATCGTGGGTTCGGTGGTGATGACGCGCTGCCCCCCACCCCACCCCATTCAGCTATCGACGGAAGGTCGTTGGTGCATCCCCGCGAGATCGATCAGCGATCAATCTGAGCGATGCCAGGTGCCATTGGATCCGTTTCAAAGTCTTCTCTTAAGAATATTCAAATTTTTTATCAATTAAAGCAAGGCCTTCATTTTGAAGTTTCAAAATTATTTTAAAACAGGGCAACACAATTTTTGGTCGATGAAGTAGGCCGAGAACTGGGATATAATATCCAATGTATTGCAATATAGTCAGTCCCAGCTCGCAGCTGCTCGGAGCAACATCTAAAAATATTGTGAAAGTGATATTTTCGGAAAAAACCTTTGAAAAATTAAAAATTTTTATACGAAATGGATCGTCCTTCCATCTCTCGAATGTGCACCATCGACTATATCCATCCCCTCCTTCGGTCCACGGCGGCAAACAGTACTGCGTCGAGGACGAGTGGGGGAGCTGGCTGTTCAGGAGTTCCTCGGCGTTCTGTCCGTGGAGAACTATCCCTCTGCTGTTACCACCAAAACGATTCTGTGCCCGAATTGGTGGGGCAATGCCTGTGTCTGCTGAATGGCATTCGCTGAAGCTTCTCCATCGAACCAGTGTTCGGACCAGTGTTTAAACGGTGAGAGCCTGCAGGAAATTGGTCCACAAACGTCCCCATCACCAATGTTGAATATTCTCCAGGGCGGCGCCTAGTCTGGGATCCCGAACATCCTGGACTATATTCTGAGTAAGTGACCGACCCATCGGATCGGCCACCTTTACGGCCTCGGCATTAATCTCGTATCCTGTAATCTTTCACCCAACACAGGCATGCGGCACATCCATGTAGATGCAAAAGGAGTGGCCGCAGGGCAGCAGATCACTCCTAATCTTCTCTCGATCACTCTTTCTGAACTACTCTTGATATCTCTACATGCGGCCACACCCCACAACACACCAACACACCTACCCACCCCAACACTAGATACTACAAGGATACGCTGAATAATGCAACTGGTTTTCTCTGCTGTTCCAGTCCACTTTTTCCGATTACCAATTGGTTAATACGTGTTCAGTTTTCTTAAATCTATTTGCACTTTGTTCATATGTTTAGGCGAAATTTGTTAGAATTCTAGCCGAAATTAAATATTAAATTTTTATTATTATTAAATATTAACATTAAATATTGTGTGACTGGTGGAGTGGCGCACAGTGTGACTCCTCCTCGTAGAAGCGGCCTATCTTCCGCAGGTGGCAGAACGCCGGGGGACCTACTCGAGGACCATTTAGAGGTCTGAGTTCTCCTTGACGTGGTAGCGCAGCGAGATGCGCTTTTCAACTCTGCCCCATGGTCTCATTGTTATGGAGCTTACCACCCACTTAGTGCTGCACTATCCAGCAATGCGACTCTTTGGAAACATCATCTGGTAGTCACAACCCTTATACGGGCCTGGGACACTATGGGGCCTGGGACTCTATGGGTAAATGGCCCATGAAGAACTTAAGAAGGACTTAAATCCTCCTCACGGCAGGAGGACTCTTGCTCCAGCGGGATTCGTATTTATAGCTCCCAAAATTAGAAGTTCGTTGAATACATTTTTCGAAAGATGCTCCATAGCTTACTTTTCAGGTTTTCTCATTGTTATATTGCCCATTCCATGGGATGGGGGAAGGGGGTTAGAAATGAATCCTATATACGGGATAGATACGAGCCACTAGAAGTCCCCCCCCACCCCTCCCTTTTTTTGGGCGGCCTATCGGGTGGCGACCTCCGATGGAAATGATTTTTCTCATTAATACCCAGAACAGAAATTCAATTAAAGCACCTGCGATGATGGACATGGCTTATCAGAGGAACGCCAGAGGGGTGGCGGGGGGGAGTGGGATGGAGCAACTATCAACTGACGGACAGAGAGCTCTTTCATTTTTTTTTCTGTGTGTGGCACCTTTACCGCGTCGCGTCGCGTCGACTCTATCTCGGGCCAGTGGGTGCACGGCCCGGCCCGGCCGTACATCCCCGACGATTGGGCCAGATGATTGATATAGAAATGTCTGGTGATTAACTTCCATTTGGCAATTCTCAAACGGAATCAGGCCAACGGAGTGCCAAAAACCATTGACGATAAAAACTGGAAGAGAGAGAGAGAGAGAGTAGAGAGCGGAGAACGGAAAGCAGAGCCCCTGTCTGCTCTTCCTGTCATTCCGGGGGCTTTATCTCGTATCTGCTAATGAGTTGTGGAGCTAATGACACACACACACACACACACACATACATACAGAGGGAAGGCACAAATCATCATCTGTAGCCAACACCCAAACGCACACCCACCCGAAGTTATGAAAATAAATTCACGATAGGGCACAGTGTCTGTCTGTGTGATTGTTTGTGTGTGTGTGTGTGTGTGTGGGTGTGTGTTGGAGGTGTGCAAATACCTAGTCTGCTCAACCCTCATCCGCATCAACATCCGCGCTATCAGCGGCCCCTTTGATGCCAGTGGATGGGTGGGTGGGTTGCTTTGGTTTGGGTTGTCCCCCAGTCCCATAGAGGAGCGACACTGATGTTGCACAAACCATCTCCAGAGTCCAGAGAACAGCTACAGCTACAGCTACAGATCTCCAGTTGCCAGAGCTGTTCCAGAGATGATGATGATGACGATGAGAAAGGTAAGGGTAAAGGTAAGGGTATTTATTGTTTGTTTTGGTTATTAGCAAACAATCTTATCAGTCAGTTGGTGGGTTGCACATCGATGACGACGACGATGATCATTGCGATGAGGATGCGGCGATTGAGGAGATGTCCGATGTCTGTGTTGGCGCTTGGAAAACACAACTGAAAACTATAGAGGAAGAGAGAGAGAGAGAGATGCAATAATCGATAATAGAAAAGGGAACAAAGCAAAGAGCAAGGAAATCCAAGGCGTCCAAAGAAAACAGTATCCGAGAGATGAACAGATACAGGCATAGGCATAGGCATAGGCATAGAGACAGGCAGAGATACAGGCACAGGCACAGATGCAGATACAGATACAGATACAACATGTGAAGCTAAACACGATTATTTGCTTAAGTGTATCTCGATGCGGCTGAAATCGAAAACTCCACTCAGTCAGCCAGATACAGATACAGCAACAGCAACAGCAACAGACCACAGCTAGAGATACAAAGATACACGGGAGACGGAAGACGGGAGACGGGAGAGGAGACGCTTACCATGAGTAGCAAGTGAATGGAGTGGCCAGAGACGAGGCGCTCGGATGGCGGTAAACACCGATCAGTTGACAATCAACGTTCAAACAATAAAGTCGAAAAAGAAAAACAACAGAAAGGCAACAAAACTTCGAACGTTTATTTTCACAGATAAAAGATACAAATAGCGCAAGGCAAGCGGCCAGAAATACAGATACAGATACACACATTGACTGAGACGGAAACGGAGATGGGATGGAGATGAAGACATCACATCACTCATCAACATCCAAGCCATCATCAGGCTTCAGGCTCCACTTCGAGCTCCGAGATCCGAGATCCGAGTCACAGCTCCATTTGGCGATCAAAGACAAAGCTCACGTTGATCTTACCTCAGAAGCTGAAGCTGCTTGTTCCAAGACCATCGCATTTCGATCCCATCACCATCATCATCATCATCATCATCATCATATCATCATCGCAATCACAATTACGAGAGCATCTGTGTTGTCGCATTTACAATTCGCAATTACACTTGAGTAAATATCAACACCGAAGCAAACCGAAGCGGAGCGAAGCAGTCTCCAGATCTCCGATCTCCGGCAACAGAAACAGCAACAACAACAGCAACAACCCCACCGAAAACCTAATGAGCAATGTCTCTTTTGGCCCACCAAGCAATACGAGTCGCAAAGAGGGGGTCTGGGTATGGGTCTGGGTGTGGAACAGACTCCCAGATGCCATGCGATCGTTGCTCTTGCTCTTGCTCCTATGATAAATCTTGCAATTGACGCCGCCGTCGCTCGGAGTTTTATTATACACCTGATAAGGTCCGTGTCCATGTATCCCATCTCATTTTATTTCACTCAGCCGAAACTGTGGGAAACATCTAATAGCCAACAGCCAAGGCCAAGGCCTCAATGAAAGTGCCATAGTAGAAGACCGGTAGACAAGGACGACGTCGACGACGACGGATCGTTCTGTGACTCATATAACCCAGGAGCTGGCCGGCTGGCTGGCTGGCTGGCTTTCTTTTTCCACAGAGAGATAGTGGCCAAAGATGGTAAAGATAACTTGTTCCAGGAAAATTAACGAATATGGAATATGGCTTTGATTATTATTATGGATATTTCCCAAGAAGCCAAGTGCTCTGATAAAACATTTCATGTTAAATGATCTGTGATCAGATCTGTTGGTAAAGCTTTCAGCCAAGAGTGATCAAGATCAAGATATACATATGTACATACATACATATATAGTGATATTCCTCGAAATCTTGTAACCATTTTAAGAGATAAATAATCTCCTATGCTCCATCTTTGAGCTTGCAATAAATCTTCAAGGAATACGCCAAAGGATCTGCATTGCTCTGTTGGGCAGAACCTGCTGGTTGCCCCTACCGAATGCCCTTCAACCCCTGACAACCCAAGACAAAAAACACCCTCGCCTCGCTCTGGTTATCTTTGGCCCATGGCGCACACCTTTGCTTGCCCGCTGACTAAGTGCTGACAGATCTTACAAAGCGCTTTTTTTGGGACATCCCCCCAGCCCTACGGCATGGCACCACCCCCCCCATCTCAGCGCACACCCCACCAGCCACAGACTACACACTACAGAGTACAGACTACAGTCACAACACAACCGATACTTTTCACGAAATTCCAAAGATCCGAGATAATGTGAAACCACAATCGAGTTAGCAGAACTTGGTAGTGAGTGTGTTCGACAATGATTTCGAGCGAAGCAGCTCCATGGCTCCTATCTTGCCCCCCCTCCCCCTCCTCTCTCTCTACGACTACTATATGTACATATGTACATATATGGGGGCTTATACTCACTCTTCTACGACTGTAGTGTGTGTGTGTGTTTGTGGGGTTGCAGAGTCCCAGTTCCAGTTCCAGCTGCTTATCGTTTACGAGCGCTGGGTGGATGGCTGGCTGGATGGATGGATGGATCGATGGGCTGGGTTCGGTTCGGTTCGGTACGGTACGGTCGATACTCAATGAACGTTACTGATGGCGATGACGCCGCAGAAGAGGCGGCACTGTTAGGTGGCTCCCAAGTCGCGATGGTCGATGGTCGCTTGTACTTGTTGTACGTTCTGTCTGATTCATGCCCAGATACGAGACATACGACACATACGACACGACAAATGTAGCGCACAGCCCCCGAAACCCACTGACCATGATGATGTCGCACAACCCGAATCGATAGATTCGCCTATACTATACCTATAATATTCCATAGATCGAGTGGAGTGGCAATGAGAGAGGCGTAAATTTAGAGCGGATTTGTGATTGGGCAGATTGGATTCGGTATGCTGCTGCACGAGGTCTTTCACACGCTGGAAAACCCCCAAAATAAACGCAGATACGGTGGTCGATGGACGGGGCCGTCACCTTACCCACCTTATCGAGACCCCACCGCCATCGCCATCGCCACCGCCATCACCACCGCCGCCATCGCCATCGCAGTTTACCTAGAAATCGTTTTTGGTGGAAAGGGGGCTACTAGAAGTGAGTTATTCATCACGGAGTAATCAATTCTTGTACGGGGGTATGATTTAGTGATATAACCCCGACGTTGCATCAATCCATTCCCTTTCATTTCATTCGATTCTATTCCATTCCATTCCATCGATTGCCGCCGTCACAAGTCCCGACGGTTGACGGTCGACGGTCGACGCGTCGTGTCGTTCATAAAACCCTTGACGATGATGATGTTAGTTCTAGTACCTGCTGCTGCGGCGCGTGCGCTAATCGCTGATGAAAGATCGGGAGGGCAGTCAGTGACTACACACACACACACACACACACACACACACAGGGTACCAGGGTTCGCAATGAACAATGGACAAATGAGGCAATGGCCAGACTCTGGTCTGGGTGTCGATGATCCTGCAAAGTCAATTGGTTTCTAATGAGCTTAGCTCCTGCTCCTGCACGAGACCTGCTCTGCCCAGGAGTCGGTCGTTGGGTCGTTCGGTCATGATGAATGAATGAATTGAGGGGATACGATATGAAGTAATATTTTTTCCATCTTCTCTGGAATTTCCCTTCCTCCGATTACCAAGAACTCCAAGTATCGAGCAAGCATCGAGAGCCATACTTTAAGCGGAAAATGGGATATCCGAGACCAGATATTTCTCTTCTGCATCCACTCCCAAGTGTTCTCAGGTGGGGAGGCCCGTCCAGGCTGGGTATCATATTTTTCCACGGCAATACATTACACCACCCAAAAGCGATTCAGGACGGGGAATTTCACCAAAATAACAAACCGTAAAGTGACGCATTCGACAAGCTAACGGCGGCATTTGCTTGGCCACAACTGTGCTGGGTGATACCCCCTCCCCTTGTGGGGGGAGGGGTATGATCGTTTCTTATTGACAGAAAATAATCCATAATCAGCATTAGCAGATGATCTGTAGAGGGAGTGCGCTAGAGACCCTTAAAGCTTGCTTTCAAACAGGAGTTTTCTATTTCGAATTGGCTTGGGAGGGGGTCTGCACTTCCCGTTCCAGGGTATGCCCAAAGCCCAAGCGCCTGGCACTGACGGCACTCTTGTACCCTTACGGTATTCTTTTTAAACTCTTTTTTTATTGTTATTATTAAACGGGGCCGTTTGCCTGGTCATAGTTATTGCTCTCTTGCCCGTTCGCTCGCTGGAACTAAAAATAACAAAAAATCATAAAAAAAATAGTAACAAAAATGCGACGCGCGCGCCTTTTCAATAATAATTATCAGCTGGGCAGCGCTGTGTGTGTGTGTATGTGTGGGGGGGAGTGCGTGCCTAGTCACCTTGACATGTCGCCACACACACACCACACACACACCACACACACACACGCACACAAATAGCAAATCACATTAACAATAACACCTATTAAATACATTAACCAAAGCAACGACAGCAGAAAGGAGTGCGAATTAAAACAATTATTGTTTCACTCTTTTGGTTGGATTTTTTTCTTTATATTTTTGTTTGTTTAACTTAAACGAAAAGGCTGCAATCCGAAGCATTTGATACACTGGCAGAAATCTGAGCAAATCAAAGGGGGACGGTTGCTTCGGTTTTGGTGCCAGCTTTTGGCTATAATATGTATATAGCATATCCGATGTATCTGAAACTCGAATATCTTGCGCTTGATTGGGGCTCATGCATACGCTCTAGATTCTGCTCTCCAGCAGAAACCAAACTTCCGGACGGAATCGCGGTGCCCGGATGCGCCCCGAAAGGGTATCAAAACGAAAGTGAATTTCAAGCATTGCTTAAGGCTTAAGCGCAAGAAAATCGTCAACGCCATGCGACAAGAGCCATAGACAAAGTCAGATACAAAGAGAGAGAGAGAGAGAAAGAGAGAGAAAAGAGCGGACAAAGTTGAAGAGCAAAAAGCAGAAAAGCAAAGCGTGGGAGCATTTGTGTTGGCCATTTGTTTTATGCTAAATGAAATGTTAACTAAATGTTGGGCAATTAAATGTTAATGTTGCGTCTGCCCCACACCCGCACCCATCTCACCCCCTCCCCGCCAATTGCCTCACCCTCAGTCTGTCTCTGTCTCTGTCTGTATCCCTCTTTGAAGCTCTTTAACACTTTCGGTCTCCATTGAACGGCCGCCATTGAAAAGGGAAATTGAAATTGAAACAGAAACAGTGACTTAGACAGGGAGAAAGAGAGGGTAGGGGAAATGGGTGAAATAGCTGAGGGGGGAGGGGGTAGGAAAATTAGCAAGGGATAGAAAAATGGCTGAGGGCGAGGAAAATTGGCAAGCGAGGAAGACGGCAGCGAGGCAACAGAAATGGCAACGGCGACAGAAATTGAAACGGTTTCCCAGCTGTTTGCATATGGCAAAAATGCAATTGTTGCTCTTTGCCTTTTGTTGCTGTTGCTTTTGTTGCTGTTGCTGTTGCTTTTGTTGCTGCTGTTGGCTTTAATGTTTATTTAACACGCATTGCCAACACGTTTACAGTTACCATTTAGCGCCGTTGCCACTGCCACTACCGCTGTCGCTGTCGCCGATGCCACCCACGCAAATGCTCAGACAAAGCCCTCAGGCACAGTGCCCTGAGGCACCTGCCTCATTGGCCAATTTTAGCTCACACAGATCCACAGATCCACAGTTCCAAGGATCCAAGGATAGAACCTTGACGCCTTGAGCCTTCTCCATTGATGTACATATATGTATGTATGTATATATTTTTACCAGCTGACAAAGGACTTGCTATATGAAATATACATACATACATATGTAGATGATTCAGTGGTATTTTTTATCATAAAAAAAGTATAAATACAAATCGAATAATATAAGAAAATAAATTGTACAAAAGGCCCCCTGGCAAAAGCAATATCTACTTTTTTGGTTAGAATTAATGCTATCATGATAACTTTTCTCGCTTTATTCTAAGGTCAGGTTTTATGCAAAACCTTTTCGAATTCGACTCGCTTGGAAAATGGGCGCTGGCACCACTGTGCCACCACCACTGTGCCATGAGTATTTCAAGTTCATTATAAATAAAACGTAAATATTATTAAATTGTATACAAACGGCACGTTGCCCGTGTCTGTGTGTGTGGGAGAGTGTACACACATACAAACATACATATGTAGGTGTGTGCGTGGGGGCGCGTGTGTCCACGTGTGTGTGTGTGTGCGTGTGTGCGGGTGTATTGAACTCTTGCTGCATTTTTTGCACAATATTTTTGATATTGCTGTTGTTGTACTTTTCTTATTTTCTTTTAATTTTCGTTTTCGTTTCATTTTGCTCCACTCTTTTTGTGGTGTTGTGACAATTGTTTTGCTTTTGATCACCGCTGACACATCGATTGTTATCGAGCGATATCGATTGTGCCACAGCGATCACAGTGATCGAAGGCGATGCTGCAGGCCCACCAATCGTTTTGCAAGAAGGAAAAGAAGAGCGGAGAGACAGAGGAAGAAGAAAAGGCATTGGTTAGGGGTATGGTGGGGCACACACACACACACACACAGAAGCAAAGGGTTGCTTCTTTTATACTCGTAATCCAATTTACATTTTACATTTTTCGGAGCAGCTGACACTGACCTCTCCGCGCGCACCTTTGAGGCGGTCAACTGTAACGACGACGACGACGACGCTGTCGACGACAACGACGATGATGTTCAAGATGATGATGATGATGACGCACCCAGAAAAGGGACTTCCGTTCTGTAGAAAGCTTGAGGTTAAGGTTGAGGAACTGGCACCAGGAAGTGACCAACGGAGAGGCCAGAGATCAATCTATCGGAATCGTGTCTATGGGGGGGTTTCTGTTCCATTAAGAGCGAACAGAGACGAGATAGGGAGAAGGGGAGAGGCAGACTGAGAGACAGAGAGAGAGAGCAACAAACATGGTAAATGTAGCCAATGGCAACGGGAGTTTACCCAAAATCCCAAAATGCATCCAGACAACAACAAAAGAAACTCGTATGTATGTATCTGTGTGCTATGTGCTTGCTCCTACTGGATGCAGCCCAAAAAGATATACAAAAGTATCTACATACATATGTACATATGTATATTCTGCCCCTCCTGCCATCCATCCCCTACCCCGTACCAGATGCCTCAGTAGCGGGGGGAGCATGAGAGGTGTGCTGCTCTCCTGCTCTAACACATCCGCACGCAATGTAGTATCTGTGTGTGTGCGTAATCCTATTTGCAGCCAAATAAATATACAAAACGAAAGAAAATCCGACAAAGAATTGATTCTGCTGCTGCTGATGTTCTGCTGCTGAGCTGCGTTGCTTGCTACTCTCTAAATCTTGGACGTCGCAGGAAGCAGCAGGCAGAGCAACAGCAGCAGCAGCAACAGCAGCGCAGTCTCTGCACTTTTATCTAACCAATACCAAGGCGCAAAAGAGCAGCCACCACCACCAGCACCAGCACGAGCAGCAGCAGCAGCAGAAGCAGCAGCCGCACGCACACGCATAAACAGCAGAAAGAGAGGAAAAAGACGAAGCAAAGAAGGCAGCCATTGTGTCCGCTCTCGCTCAGATAACTGACTGCCGAACCGAACGAACGCCGACGGCTGGCTGGCGGGCTGGCTGGCTGGCTCTCTTCTCTGGTGCTGGGTGCTGCTGCTCTGCTTTGACGCTGCTCTGCTCTGCTCTGCGCTGCTGCTGCTGCTGCTCCTGGACGTTCCTCTGCTCTGCTCTGCTCTCACGCTGCTCGTGCGCTTTTATAAATACAACTCCGTAGATACACCATCTATACAGTCGAGCTTCATCTGCCTCTGCCGAACGGTTGCGCTGCGGCTGCGCTCAGAACTCGTGTGCGCGTCAACGCGAAAGCATCTGCAGCGCCTCTAAAAAATAATACCAAAAAAAGATACAGATACAGAAGCAGAAGCAGCTAAAAGATACAACAACAAAATATAACGCAAGTGCCAGAGGAAACTGCAACACAAAAATACAACAAACACTTTTGGTGCATCACATTTTTTTTGCGTTCAACGAAAACCCTTTGGAATACCCCCCAAAAAAAAACAAAAAAAAAACAGTGATTTTTTTTGCTCCATCTACCAACGAACTGTGATTAGATCCATCAACGGATCGAAACCACACAGTGACACCCAAAAATAATACAAAACAAAAGTGCACACAAAACCAAAACCAAAACTAAATCGATATCGAAATCGAAGTCTAAAGATTAGTGTAAAAGATCTGAAAGAGTGGCGTGTCCCCGTTCCCGTTCCCGTCTAGGCCCAGAGTGGGAAATGCCGCCGCAACTACGAAAATAATCAGCAAAGGTAAACCGTTTGTTTCTTTTTTTATGTGAAACGAAACATGTATTTCCATTTTTTGTTGTTGTGTGAGAATGGAAATTAATGTTTGGATATATGTATAATATGGATGTGCCAAGCCCCAATGTGGATTATCGACAGGAAAAGCTTGTGCAGTGCATGGGACGGAAGGGGGGTCTAGAGCTTTGATCTAATCCGATTGATTTTTTCCCCTTGTGGTCTCTGATTTCATCTTCTCAAATTCTAAATTCCATTGAGATTCTCATTTCATTCCCCATTGGATTGAAAGTTTCCCTGAAATGAGAAAGTATAGAGCCGCTCCTTTTGTTGCATTGTTTAGCAATATTCATCAAGTTTCCACTTGGTAACTTCCACAGAATCCATGGCAATAATATACATCAGATATCATGGATATATTTAGATTTAAAGTAGCCAAAGAAATTTCAGATTGAGGATAAATAGATTTTGCTTAAAGAGTTCCCATAAAAGAAGCTAAACGATCTTGTCGAAATTATTCCGTCAAACACAAAAACATTACCTATGTATTTCCAACATTCTATTTCGCATAGAATCCCTGCAGATACCGGTCGAACATTCCCCTAAAAGCAGAGGTCAGATCTTCTCTAATTTTTGCCATTTCAACTCCCATTTCGGGTCAATTTATTTGGGTCAAGTTGTGCCTTTAATGACGTCCTCCCTGATCTCTCTCTCATGCCCAGAAAAACCCTTGAACTTTGACTCCTCTCTGACAGTGAGGGATGAGCCAGGAGTCGGAGCGGAGCGGAGTCGCGTCTAGGATAGGGGATAGGGTTAATGTAGATTGACGATCTCTGTAATGTGAGGTTGTTAGTGTCAGTATAAGTTCAGTTGGATTAAAAAGAGGGAGATCCATTTCATTGATAAATGTTAAAGCGTTATTATTACTGGCTCTCACCTCAAGGACAGAGGGAGTGATTAGGGAGAGAGAGAGAGAGAGAGAGCTAACAAAAACGGGGCCCAGGGTAGTGGGGCTTTATCTTTATCTCAATGACTTTTCATATATGGGGCTGTGGGGAGGGGGAAAATTGATGACTCACGGGCGAAATTGAAATCAGCCAACCAAAATGAAAGGCCAAACCGAAAGCCAATGGACAGCAAACAACCCAGCGAAGCACTCGCAAAGCATTTGGCTCTCGGTTCGTTATCGCTCAACAAAAAAAAATGTGATATTCATTTCGGTCAACCAAGGATTTCCTTGGTTCCTCTCCTCCTCCAAGAGAGCGACTCTCACTAACTGTGGCAACATTGGCATGGAAAACAGGGGAAAAATTATATTCTAATGAGCCTGCCCCGCACATTTGCCAAATGTCTATGCAAAAATGCAAAATGCAGTACAGCAGCGGTAAAAGCCTAGATAAGCAATCGATTCACCTTGACAGCATTGCCAGATGTCTCTCTGCCTCTCTCGCTCTCCCGCTCCCGTTCTGACATGGGGCATGGGCTCAGGCCCGGCCACGCAGACGAGTAGGTTTACCGTTTCACCATTCCTTTCGACAAATGCACTGGCAGCTGATTGAAGTCTAACCAGAAATTTGCTTTGGAGTATCCATTACACAATTGCACGTCTTAATGGTATGAACAAATGCTGATTTATAGATCGATCAGCTGTTGTTGTGGCGATTCGCGAAGAAATCGAGATGGGTCTGGATGGAGTCTGTTTTGCAACAGTAACTGTTTTCTTGAGAATGGAATGTTGCCGCCCACTCATTCGCCAATGCAACGCTTACGTTTTTCACAGCAGTGTATTGACATTGTCTACTAGAATTGTTTTTAGGCCTGAGCCTGGCAATGCCCTTAGGCATTAGACTGGCAATGCTTTTGGGCTATCAATGCCTTTAGTGGAGCTGGCTTGGGGATAACAATGCCTTCAATTTTTCTTGGATTCACCTGGAGAAATGTGCCAGTACCTCTGTTCTTTTTGGGCTGGCAGAGCCCTTCCAGTGTTCAGTGCTCGGCGCTAACTTTCTCTGGCAAGTGTGACATTTGTCTAAGCCTTCATCTCGTTTTTCTCTGCTTTCAGCACCATTCAAAGTCGAAACCCCAATCGGCATCCACATCGATCTCAGTGCAGCAGAGTAAAAAGCAGCAAAATGCTAGCAGCGCAGCAACAGCAGCAGCAGCAGCCACCCCAGCCACACAGCAGTGCCACCGCCGCCTCCGTCACACAGGCTGCGATGGAGCGCCAGCGGCGCGAGTCCACCACATCGGAGTCCTCGCTGGAGCATCTCGACCTTGGCCGCACACCAAAGAAGCTTAGCAGCAGCAGCGGCCCACAGCCCACATCGACGCCGCACGACACGGTCACAGCGTCCGCGGTGGTGTCAGCGTCGCGCAAGCGGAAGCTGCGACAGCACCAACAACAGCAGCAGCAGCAGGATCTGCTCAGCGACGACGAGGAGGAGGAGGAGCTGCGTCCGCTGGAGGAGACGATGGCAGTGCAACGGCCGCGCCACAAGCAGCGACGCAACGGCCCCGCCTCCGCGGCGGCGGCCAGCGCTAGCATTGTGATGGACTACAGTGCCGGCGATGCCAGTTCGCTGCGCAAGAAGTTCCGGCTGAACCGCAGCGGCGCCAATGGAGATCTCTCGGAGTCCGGATTCGTCGATGCCAGCAGCTACAACAACAGCCATGCCGCAGCGGCCGCCGTCTCTGCTGCAGCGCAGCAGGCGTCGAATGCCTCCAGCAGCAGCAGTAGCAGCAGTGGCAGCGGCAGCTCGGGCGCCTCCTCGCCAGAGGGCCTGTGCCTGTCCAGCGGCGAGTCCGGCATCGGGGCTGGCGACGAGCACATGAAGTACCTTTGCCCCATCTGCGAGGTGGTCTCGGCCACGCCCCACGAGTTCACCAACCACATCAGGTGCCACAACTACGCCAACGGCGACACCGAGAACTACACCTGCCGCATCTGCTCCAAGGTAAGTCCACAACGGAATCCTCTACTCCCTATGCCCCCTCCCCCTTTTCTGATGCATTCCATTTCCATATGTATATGTACATATATACTATATCTGTAGCATATCCCCATCAACATTGCTTTGGCCAATTCTCACCGTCTCTCTTCCCCTTTCGCCCACCCCCAACTCGATCTCTCGTTGCAGGTGCTCTCCTCGGCCTCATCGCTAGACAGACACGTGCTGGTGCACACGGGCGAGCGTCCGTTCAACTGCCGCTACTGCCACCTGACCTTCACCACCAACGGCAACATGCACCGCCACATGCGCACCCACAAGCAGCACCAGTCGACGACGTCGGCAGCGCAGCAATCGGCTTCGCAGAGCGCCAGCGGCGGCGGCGGCGGCGGCGGCTCTCTGTCGCAGTCGCAGCAGCAGCGACGCCTCTCACAGCAGCAGCAGCAGCAACACCAGCAGCAGTTGTTGTCGCAGCAGCAGCACCAGGGTGGTGCAGCAGGTCATCCGGGACGTGCGGAGAGCTATGAGAGCGATGCCAGCTGTTCCACGGATGTTTCCAGTGCCCACAGCCACACCCATAGCCATGGGAGTAGTCACGCCCGCTCCCGCGCCCACGCCCACGCCCACTCCCACACCAACAACAACAACAATCCCCATAAAGCGAACAACAACCACAAGGAGATGCAGCAGCAGCAGATGCAGGAGCGGATCAAGCAGCGTCGCCCCAAGACCACCATCAACAACAACATCATCGACGATGGCTCCCACGCGGAGGAGGACGAAGAGGAGCGCGACGATCGGGAGGGGGAGGAGGAGCATCACGATCCGGACACCGAAGATGATGTGGCCATGCCCCTCTCCATTACGAGCACCCCGGATGTAGCCACCCTGCTGGCCGGAGTCAATGCATCCTCGCGGGCTGCCTCGCGCTCCCGCTCACCCTCGCCGGCCATGCCCCTGTTGAGTTGCCCTGCTTGTGGCGCCTCCGACTTTGATTCGCTGCCAGGGCTGTGCGCCCACCTGGACGCCCGACACTCGGACATACCCGCCAAGTGCCGCGACTGTGACGTGATCTTCGCCAGCCACCGCCAGCTGCAGGCGCACTGCTGCCGCGGCCTGGTGGGGGTGGATCTGCCGCCTCTCCTGGGGGCCAGCAGCTCACCGCTGCACCAGGGCGAGGATGAGGACGACGAGGATGCCGAGGACGAGGCCAGGACCGAGAGGGAGGCCGAACAGCACGGGGACTTCTTCCAGCAGCTGTACCTCAAGAGCAAGGCAGCCGCTTCCGCTGTCGCCGGGGCATCCACCTCCTCGCCCCCGTCCCCCATCAAGCACGAGCCGGCGGACAGCAAGGATCTGGCTGACATCCAGAGCATCCTCAACATGACCAGCTCCAGCTGCACCTCCAGCTTCCTGCGCAACTTCGAGCAGTCGGTGAACACGCCCTGCTCCAGCCAGTACAGCCTCGACGGCCGCGACCAGGAGGAGGAGGCCCAAGATGTCTTCACCTCGGAGTTCCGCCGCATGAAGCTGCGCGGCGAGTTCCCCTGCAAGCTCTGTGCGGCAGTGTTCCCCAATCTGCGCGCCCTCAAGGGCCACAACCGGGTGCACCTCGGCTCCGTTGGCCCCTCCGGCCCGTTCCGTTGCAACATGTGTCCGTATGCCGTCTGCGACAAGGCCGCCCTCGTCCGTCACATGCGCACCCACAACGGGGACCGACCGTACGAGTGCGCCGTCTGCAATTACGCCTTCACCACGAAGGCCAACTGCGAGCGGCATCTGCGCAACCGGCACGGCAAGACCAGTCGCGAGGACGTGAAGCGGGCCATCGTCTACCATCCGGCGGAGGACGCCAGCTGCGAGGACAGCAAGTCGCGCCTGGGACTCGGCGATGATCTGGCCGATCTGAGCTTCCGCTCGGTGTCGCCGCCCCCACCGCCGCCGCCGGCCCCAACCAGTGCTCCGATTACCGAGGGCTCACAACTGAAGCACATGCTCCTGGGAGAGCCGTCGCCACCATTGCATACTCCCACAGTGTCCGCTGCTGCTGCTGTTGCCGGACCCCCATCTAAGATCCAGGTGAAGAGCCTCGACCAGCTGGTGGACAAGAAACAGCCTGCCGCTGGCCCTGCCCTCGACTTTAGCATGGATGTGCTGGATCTCAGCAAGAAGCCCAACACTGGAGGATCAGCCTCGGCTTCTGCCTCCGCCTCTGCCTCGTCGGCCCCCTCAACGGTGCCAGAACTGGCTGCCGTTCTGGAGCAGCAGCAACAACAACAACAGCAGCAGCAACAGCTGCTCCTGGCCCAGCAGCAGCTCTTTGGTGGTGCAGCCGGAGCAGCGGGAGCAGCAGGCGATGCCGCCTCCCAGTACATGCAGCAGCTGTTCCGCAACCTGATGTTCCAGACACAGACGCCGGGCTTTCCCTTCTTCGGATTCATGGCCCCGCCTCCACCACAAGGCAGTGCCGAGAAGCCGCCGCAGCTGAGTCCGCCATCGCGGATGGGGGCCCTGCCCCTGCCGATGCCAGTGGGCGTGCCCGTTCCGTCTGGCGGCCCCGTCAAGATGGTCATCAAGAACGGAGTGCTGATGCCCAAACAGAAGCAGCGCCGCTACCGCACCGAACGGCCCTTCGCCTGCGAGCACTGCTCGGCCCGCTTCACCCTGCGCTCCAACATGGAGCGTCACGTGAAGCAGCAGCATCCCCAGTTCTATGCCCAGCGCCAGCGGAGCGGACACCACGTGATGCGCGGACGCGGTGCCTCCAACGCCGCAGCGGCCGTGGCCGCAGCCGCCGCCGCAGCGGCAGCCATGAGCCAGGGCGGATCCGGATCGGGCCATGTGCACGGCCATGCCCCCATCTCGGAGCAGGTGAAGTACGCCATCTTGGCGCAACAGCTGAAGTCGCACAAGAACACGGATCTGCTGCAGCAGGCTCTGGCCCACGGATCCAGCAACGTGGCCGGTGGCAATCCCCTCCTGCCCTTTGGCTATGGCCCACCCCAGACGCAGTCGCACTCCCAGTCACAGTCCCACAACCACACCGCATCCCAGTCCCACTCCCAGTCCCAGTCGAGTACCCATGGCCATGTTCAGTCCAGTTCTGGCTCCCATCTGCCGCATCTGGTGAATGGGATCCACAATGGGAGCAATGGAAACAACGGCCAGGCGAGTGCCATCGATGACGACGAGCCCAAGCTGATCATTGACGAGGATGAGGATGGCGAGGGCGATGTGGAGGAGTTCGACGAGGACGATGAG
The DNA here is from genome assembly GCA_035041765.1 of Drosophila algonquin. Taxonomy (NCBI): domain Eukaryota; kingdom Metazoa; phylum Arthropoda; class Insecta; order Diptera; family Drosophilidae; genus Drosophila; species Drosophila algonquin. The sequence goes on along the minus strand of JAWNKY010000339.1, from coordinate 237,598 downwards.
GAGGAGGAGGATGAGCCCGAGGACGAGGACCCGGAGCCCGAGCCAATGGAAGAGCCGGAACAGGTGCACGACGAGGAGCCAGAGGACGAGGATCAGGAGCTGCCCAAGCCCCTGGAGCACATCTCACAGCCCAGTGCTGCAGCGGCCAATGAGGCGGCCAAGAAGATGGCCGAGACAATTCTCGAGCAGGCCATCAAGGCGGGCAAGGCCACGCCCACTGCCACGCCCATAAGCACGCGCACGCCGTCACCCAGTCCGGAGTCGACGAACAACGCCATGCCGGAGCCGAGTCCCCCGAATCCCACCATGAAGTCGATGATCGCCCAAGCCGAGTCGGTGGCCAAGTCTCTGAAGGAGGTCGCCAGCTCTCCGTTCAAGGACGAGTCGCAGGACCTAGTGCCGGTGGCCAAGCTGGTGGACAACGCCACCAGCAGCCAGATGAGCTTCAACAGCTACTTCCGGCCCAGCGACGTGGCCAACCACATGGAGCAGAGCGATGAGGAGGGTCTCGTGGCCTCCGGCAGCGCCAGCGAGAGCAACAATTCAGGAACGGAAGACGTCACCAGCAGCAGTTCCGGCAGCGAACCGAAGAAGAAGTCCGCCTACAGCCTGGCCCCCAATCGCGTCTCGTGCCCCTACTGCCAGCGCATGTTCCCCTGGAGCAGCTCGCTGCGACGCCACATCCTCACCCACACCGGCCAGAAGCCCTTCAAGTGCTCCCACTGCCCACTGCTCTTCACCACCAAGAGCAACTGCGACCGCCATCTGCTGCGCAAGCACGGCAACGTCGAGTCCGCCATGTCCGTCTACGTGCCCACCGAGGACGTCAGCGAGCCGATACCCGTGCCCAAGTCCGTAGAGGAGATCGAGCTCGAGGAGCAGCGTCGTCGCCAGGAGGCGGAGAGGGAGCGCGAACGCGAGCGGGAGCTGGAACTGGAACGGGAGCGCGAGAAGGAGCTGGAGCGCGAACGAGAACTGGAGCGGGAGCGCGAGCGCGAGAAGGAGCGTCTGGTGCTCATCCAGAAGCTGGCGGCTCAGATGAATGCCGCCGCAGCGGCCGCTGCTGCTGCCTCGGCTACCGATGCCGGCGCTGGCGGAGATCTGCCGTACAAGTGCCACCTGTGCGAGGGCTCCTTTGCCGAGCGTCTGCACTGCCTCGAGCACATCAAGCAGACGCATGCCCACGAGTTTGCCCTGCTGCTGGCCAAGGGAGCCATCGAGCCGGAGTCCCGTGCCGGGGAGTCCAACCACCAGCAGCTCCTCCAACAGCAGCAGAGCACCCCGGGTGCCGGTTCCGACGATGAGGCGAGTGGCGGTGGCGGTGCACGCGGTGCCTCTGGCAAATATCCGGACTACAGCAACCGGAAGGTGATCTGCGCCTTCTGTCTGCGCCGTTTCTGGTCCACCGAGGACCTGCGCCGGCACATGCGCACCCATTCCGGGGAGCGGCCGTTCCAGTGCGAGATCTGCCTCCGCAAGTTCACCCTCAAGCACAGCATGCTGCGTCACATGAAGAAGCACAGCGGACGCGCCCACAACGGCGACAATCCCGGCTCCGACTGTTCCGACGATGAGCAGGTCGCCACTCCACCATCCACCCCAGGACCCACTCCGGCCACCCCCACCACCAACAACAACAACAGTTGCCAGAACAACAACAACAACAGCAGCAACACCAACGCCAATGCAAAGATGAGCCTGCGTCTGCCGAAGCTGCACGAGCTGCTGGACAAGTCGAGCGAGTGGCGGACCAGCCGGCTGGGCGAGCACAAGGAGAACATCGGCGAGGCGGCAACACCATCAGCAGCAGCGGTGGCCAGCTCCGATCTGATCGGAAATCTCCTGGGCATCAGCGACCAGGGCATACTCAACAAGCTGCTCTCATCCGCCGACGAGGCGGCCAAGTTCCTGGGCGTGGACAACAAGTAGGGCGACGATACCGACAGTAAGCAAAGTATAGCATACTTTATACAGCCGAGAGCCTCCTCCTCCCACACACCGGATCAAGAAGAAGAAACAGCAACAACCATTTACCGCCTTACGTATACCAAAGCTTAAATAGTTTCAAATAATAATAATAATGATAATAATATCTGTAATCTATAATCGATATACTCTTAAAGAAAGTCCGATTTTTTTTTTTTTTGCCTCATTATACATATATCTTTTCTGTCATTATTATTATTATTATTATAATTAATAATTTTATTACTAAATTTTTGTTTTCAAAATGTATGTGGCATTCCATTGTTTTAGCGGTCCAACCGGATGTGGTAGACAAAAACAAACAAAACAAACAAAATTTAATCAAAATTAGCAAGTGAAAAACCCCAAAGCAAAAGCTCGTATAAGACCAACATTTTTTTCTTTTCCCCCATGCCCCCCTCCCTTAGATATAGCAATTGATTCGATTGGAAAGATAGGATTAGATGATAGTTAAGTAGCTGCAATGAAACAACGAACATTTTTTTAAACATGACATGAAACAACAAACGAAAAGACTTGAAGGCGAAAACCAGAGGCGATACTAACAAATACAACCATATAGATTACATTAAAAAACATAATATCATACCATACCATACCATACTATAATATTATATACATATGTCATAAATACAACGTACGTACATACATATAAACAAAAAAGATTGTAAATTAAATTCGGGGGCCTTGAGAACCGCAGCGTGGCTTAAACTCTAGACTAAGGACGACATGATCAATGTTACAAGCAACTAAATTTTAGTCAATTAATTAAGGTTAGACATACATACATACATACATGTATGAGTGGTTCGTTCTTTTTTTTGTCTGTAGTACTTAGTGGTAGATGTAGTTTATTTAATGAAACTCATTCATTGCTGTAAACACCCACACACACACCACCAAACACATATACATACATACATACATGCACACAAACATACATACGATACGATACGATACGAAGGTATATAGACGGATAATTCATATACGTATAATTAAATTAGTCGACTTCTTACAGCAATAACCAAAGCATTTCACTTACGAGTATGTAGCGTTTGTTTAAGCTAAAACACACAGACACACACGACAACAAATATTAAGATTTATTTAAATCAATTGCATGCATATATAATACCGTATATGTATGCACATGTAGCATCAAATATACAACAACAACAAAAAGCAAATCTGCGCGAGTATATCAATTATTTATAATGCGAAGCAACAGCAGCATCAGCAGCAACAAACAAACAAACAAACTTAAAACATACATATATTATGGAACAAATAAATTATATATTTAGCCTTTTATGACGTACGAGTACTTAATTTTAACGAAAGTGTACTTAATTGTAAACTGTGAAAGACAGTTGTTGCACACACAACACAACAAAACACAACGAGAATGGATTACAAATTGAATTCAAATAAAATAAAGCGATGTCAAAATCGATTATACGATGCCTATATACATATATGTCTTATCTATGATTTATTTTCCTCGGGAAAGTGGAAAGTGGGATTCAATCAAGGCCTTGCCTCCCACAATCTACAGCTTCCATTTTGAAATTTCAAATTTCAATTTGAAATTGCGTTAAGCCTTTACAAGTGTTAATAGTGCTGTAAAACGCAACTAAGCCGTGCAGTTCCGCGCAAAGATTTCTCGCCGTGCTGTTATGCGCACCTGTCACCGATAAGTGCTTATTACTATTTCACAACTGACGGCGGATGTAAAGTTTACGTTGCAAACAAACCAGATTTTAAATTCAAATTAGCTCCGCGACAGAATGTCCGGCAAGGACGATCGGTTAAATGGGTGAGTAGCACAACTAAACATACAGTATATTTAGGTCTTTCATCTTTTCACGTGTTCCATTTTCCAGACGTAGATCTTCAGCAAAAGACGCCTCCGGCAATGTGCAGTTGAGCAAAAAACTCTCGTGGCTGCTGCGTCATGGAGCTGTTAAGGAAGGCATTGCTATCCAAGCCGATGGCTTCGTGAATATCTCAGACATACAATCGCACCCGCGTTACGCGCTCTTTAGTCTTCAAAAGTTAAAAGAAATTGTAGCTAGCGATGCCAAACAGCGCTATAGCCTGCGCTGGAATGAGAAGCGTAAATGCCATGAGATACGCGCCAACCAAGGACACTCGTTGGTGGCAGTGGAGGGCGAAGCGTGTCTCGAGCGCATTTCCAATGCCAAGCAGGTTCCTCTAGCTGTCCATGGCACATACTACAGGTGTTGGGAGGCAATCAAGGCCCAGGGCTTGGGTCGCATGCAACGGAATTATGTGCACTTTGCGGTCAGCGATGTGGGTGAGACTTTGAGTGGCTTCCGCAGCGATAGCCAATTGTTGGTCTACTTGGATGTGGAAAAAGTTTTGGCCAACCATCTACCGCTCTTCCGCTCCAGCAACAATGTGATACTCTGCGCTGGCGTCGATGGCTTCATAGACAAGACCTACTTCAGTCGTGCTGTGGACAGACGGACTGGGCAAGAATTGCCATACTGATAAAGTGCACTTAATAATTATTCTTAATAAGAACCTTAAATTTCTGTATTGTCCATGTCCGCGGATTCACCGATTCACTGTTATTAATACGATGGCAGTTATGTATGTAGTTGACATGTAACATCTGTGTATTTGCCGTGTAATTACGAAAAATAAATTTAGTGGAAATTATTGTTGGCCATTTATAGTTAAACCATATTTTATAAAAAATCCCATAAAAAGAAGTTAGTATATAACAGTTTTGTAGAAAATTTATTTATTGTGTTAAACTATAAGTTTTGTGCTGAGCTTTCTAGCTAGATAGTAATACCGAAACGAATATCAAAATCGACGAAATCCATATCTGATCAGGAATACAAACTATCGTTAACCCATTATGGACCAATGGGTATTTAAATAAGCGAGCGAAGAGTACGGAACTTGAAGAACATTATCGCTGTTCAGGTTAAAGGTAATTGTTTTTAAGGAAAGAGTGAAGATGGATCTACAAGAACTATTTACGAAAAGTATTACTTTCTGCGTTGCAACAGAAAATGTACACTGGTTTATATAGAGGTTTTTTTGATGGTGGGATAGTGCGTTAAGGCTCACAGCTGTGAAGAATTTGTTTTTGTTTGTTTTTCTAACAAAACAAACAAAGGTTTTGTTTGATAAGGAACCTCAATGTAAACAGCCACATCACAACAAGGAGAATATGGCGCACTACAGCAGAATCGAGGACAGCGTTCTTCCGGGAAAACCGATGGCCATGACTGCCAACTGGATCAGTGACCAGGGGAGCGGACACCCCGCGTCATCGAAAAGATTCCCGCGAACTTTGATCTGTTGCAGCGCCCTTATTTCGCTAATTATGATATTTTCCATCGCGGTGGTGGTGGTAGTGTGCATGGGACTGAAGCAGGGGACCGTGAGCTGGGAAGCAGAAGTGAAGCCAAGGGCGACGCCCTATCGATTAGTTTGCTATTACTCAACATCGGATGCGAATGCCCTAAGCTTGCTGGACGTGCCTGGCGACCTGTGCACTCACATCAACATCGGATTAGCAGGCCTGGACAATGCCACGCTGTGGCTGGACCCCAGACTTCGGCAGGTGCTGCAGAACGAGACGCTGGCCTTCCGGGCGGCCCATCCCCAGGTGAAGCTGCTCCTCTGGATTGGCGGCGCCGACAGCGCCACCCAGTTTGCCCGCATGGTAGCGAACCATGCGATGCGCAAGCAGTTCCTGCGCTCCCTTGAGGCCCTGTTTCGGCTGTACCCCGTCCTGGATGGCATCGATCTTGATTGGGAATTCCCCAGTGCATACAACAAGGAGCGGCAGCATCTCTGCCAGCTGCTCTACGAAATCCGGCAGGAGTGGCGACGCGAGCGACGCCCCAACGCTCTCCTCTCACTGGCCGTGGCTGCCCCCGAGGGCATTGCCTACTACGCCTACGACACGCGTCAAATCAATCTCTACGCGGACTATGTCAACCTGATGGCTTATGACTTTCACTTCTACCGCGAGGACACGCCCTTCACTGGCCTCAACGCCCCCCTCTATGCCCACGCCACCGATAGGTCCCTCATGGCCACGTTCAACATCAACTACACCGTCCACTGGTGGCTGCAGAACGGCTTGGAGCCGCACCGTCTGGTCGTCGGGCTGCCGACCTATGGCCACTCCTTCACGTAGGTCCTATGTCATCCTCATGATCTTCTCTGCTAAAACTGATTCTCTTTGTTTTGAAATAGTTTGGTCAGTCCCTTAAACCATCGCATTGGGGCACCAGCCTCTGGCTATGGACAGTGCGGACAATACGGCTTCACCACGCTCACGCAGACGTGCGAATGTGCCGCCAAATACCTGAAGCCGATCTACTCCTACGACACGGAGACGTGTTCGCCGTATTTCAGCGGCCTGCAGGAGTGGATATCATACGAGAACCAAACGAGCATCGCTTGCAAGACGAACTACATCAAGTCGCTCAATCTGGGGGGCGTCATGGTCTTCTCCCTGAACACGGATGATCTGAAGAACTCTTGCCGATTCCTGGCCACGTCGGAGGGGGACCATAAGCCTACTTTTCCTCTGATTCAAGCGGTGAAGGGTATCCTAGAGGCAGAAGGAACGCTGTGAGGAGTCCCATCACTTGCCGTTTAGCTGGTTCTCGGATTAGAGCGGGGACCGGGAATGGAAACAGCGTTGTGTACATAGTCATAGACACGATAACTTTTATGTTTAAGTATAAATTAAATTATCACAATCGATCGAATTCATAATATAACTAGACGGGGGAGGGGGTGTTGGTTTCAACCATATGCAAATAATATTCTATATACGATATATCGTGGATAAACAGTGAGGGGGGGAATATCATGATATAGTACATGGGCAGCAACTGGATCTAGATCTGGGATAAGAAGAAAAGGAATGAGAGTCACCAGCCGCACGGTCCGTCCGCCCACCCATTCCATTCCACCGACGAGAGCCACAAAGTACAGCATGATACAAAAAACTACCCATCGGGATGGGGAATGCGGAATGGCTCTAGGTTCGCGTCAGGCATGGCAAATTGGGCAACGAGTAGGCACAGTAGATCTTTCTTCGTTCCGGCGATCATGTCTGCTTTGCTGGCCTCTGCAGATTCGGGGGTGGATTGGCCAGCAGCTCGTCGATCTGCAGCTTGTAGGCCGACTTCAGTTCGACCAGATCTAGTTCCAGCTCCTCGGTGCGCTCCACCTTCTCGCCGTACATCTGGAGCAGGGCATCGTAGCGATGCTGCAGGTCCTCGTAGCACTTCTCCATGGTCTCGTACGACTGCATTTTCTCCTTCATCTGTGAATGGATACGTACACGTTTGTTGTTTATCCCGATCTCTGGGGGACGACTCTAGTCACTACTACTACTACTCACAGTCTCCAGTTCAATCGTCAAATGGGATATCTCTCCATCGAGGACTCCTCGCTCGGCTTGCAGGCGCGACAGCTCCCACTGGAGGTGCGTGAGTTCGCCGTCGCGCTGCTTTAGCAGCGACTGCAGGTGCTCCAGCGTAGTAGTGTTGCCCGCCATGAAGCTCAGGTGGACGCCCTGAATGATGCCAGACTGATTGCGACCCGAGTTGGAGGCACAGTCCAAGTCGTCCTGTGGATACGAAGACAATGAGTCATCGCACAGCTGTCCCAGGGTGTGGCCCAGGCTTACCGTCTGCCAGTCGATGATGCCGCCCATCATCGCCTCCTCCGTGGAGCCGCTGTCATCGGCCAGACTGAGCGGAGGCGAATGCTCAACCGAGACTTTCTGTGGCTGCATCTCGCTGCTGGCCTTCACGGCCTCCACGGTGAGCAGGCTGGGCACGGGCCGCTTCACTGCCTCTTTCTCGGCCTCGGCATCGGCGTTCCGTTGCTGCTGCTGCTGGCACTGCTGCTCTTCCAGGATCATAATCCTCTTCTGACACACCTGCAGCTCCTCCTGCAATGCGGCCAACTGCCTGTGAATTGGAATGGATCAAAAATGTGGATAAAATCTCTTTTTGGGAGATCTGCCAACTAATCAGACCAGTGCTCCTTCGTCATCTTCCCGCTCTACCTCCACCCGTCCAAAAAACTAACAAACTCTCTTTTAGTGACCTATCAGAATGTTAGAGGCTTGCGTAGTAAACTCAGCATTCTTTTCCTGGATAGTGTCGCATTTGCATCCCACGTTATTGTGTTTACCGAAACCTGGTTAAAGCCGGACATTCTTAGTTCCGAAGTTTTGGCAGGTCGGTACACAACTTATAGAAATGATCGTTCGTCTCGACGTGCAGGAGCGGTTCTGATTGCTGTGGACTCAAACTTCACGTCGGAACTTTTCACAGTCCAGATCCAGCAGGAACTGGAATTTCTGTGTGTAAAACTGATTCTTCCCGCTTTCTCAGTTTTCATAACATGTTCGTATATTCCACCTTCTTCGGATATCGCAATTTACGAGCAGCATTTGTCCGCCTTAACCGCTATCTCTTCCTCGCTATCTGACAAAGACCACATGATAGTTCTTGGTGACTTCAACTTGCCAGGAATTGTTTGGTCTTCGGCAAATGAGTCTAATAGCCTGGTACGCATGGCACGTCATGACTTTGTTGACGGCTTGATTGACCTGTCTCTGTCTCAAGTTAACCATGTTAAAAATTCCTTGGGTCGATTTCTTGATCTATGCTTTGTAACGGATCCGACCTTAGCGTTGTTAACGCGAGTCCCTCCTCTCACTATACCTGAAGATGCCTACCATCCTACTTTTGAAGTGTCGCTCGACCTAGGACGAACGGTACTGGATCGGTCGGGTAGACTACCCCAATGTGTCCGCTGCTTCCGTAAAGCCGAGCTTACGAAGCTTAATAATCTCATTAGGGATTTTGATTGGTCCGCTTTATATTTGTGCAGTGATGTTACGACAGGCACAAACATTTTCTATGATGCACTGGACTCACTTTTTGTCTCTTGTGTCCCACTTTCCTGTCCGATTAGATCAAGAAAACCTCCTTGGTTTACCAACGAGTTATCCCATCTAAAAAACTTAAAATCAAGACGATATAAAACATTTCAAGAAGTTGGCTCTCCATCTTCTCTTTTTCATTATGTAATAGCTCGGTCAAACTTTTCAGTTTTTAACGCTCAATGCTATCAGAATTACCTATCTCGATGCAGGATACGTTTTTCTAAGGACTCCAAACAGTTCTACAGCTTCGTAAACAGTAAGCGTAGATCGTCGTAATACGTAATAAGACGTAATACGTCGGCAGATAATGATCAGGCAATTGCTTTTTGATCTTTTTGCCCGTTTTTTTCAAACCACCAGTCGCAGGACGTTTACTCTGGTCAGCCGTATCCATACGGTTTACCGAGATCGAACGGCATTTTCAGTCCCTTGCTAAATGAAAGCTCGTTGCTTCATGATCTACGAACAGTAAAGCCGGTGTTCTCATCGGGTCCGGACGGAGTTCCCGGCTGTGTACTCAGGTACTGTGCCGAGTCTCTGTGTGGGCCGTTGCTTAAACTATTCAACCTATCCATAAATTCTTCATGCTTTCCCCCGATATGGAAGGAGTCCTTTATAATTCCTCTCCATAAGAAAGGTAGCAAGTCTGACGCAATGAACTATAGAGGTATATCTAAGTTATCCGCTATTCCTAAAGTGTTTGAGAAAATTTTAACTCCGCACCTGCAGCACCTATGCAGATCACTTATATCTCCATCTCAACATGGATTTATAAGGCGGAGATCAACCACTAAAAATTTATTGGAGTTTACCTCCTTTATAATAAAAGGCTTTCAAGGTAATTTACAGACGGATGTTGTTTACACCGATTTTAGTAAAGCGTTCGATTCTGTAAACCATTCCCTCCTAGCACAAAAGCTCGACCTTCTGGGGTTCCCGCCCAATCTCCTGAGATGGATCTCTAGCTACCTTTGTTCTAGGTCTCAAAGAATCCTTTTCAAAAACTCCTGTCCTCTCCAGTTATGGTGACTTCGGGTGTACCTCAAGGCAACCATCTAGGCCCCTTACTCTTTACACTCTTTATCAATGACCTACCTTCTGTATTAACATACTCTCGAGTACTTATGTATGCGGATGATGTTAAGCTCTGTGTCCAGTATAAGGACATTTCTTTTCAATCCACGTTGCAATCCGATCTCGATAGATTTCAGTCTTGGTGTTGTGCAAATTTATTAAACCTTAATGCTTCAAAATGTAAAGTAATGACTTTTCATCGCTCCAGCGCCTTTCTGGTTCCTTACACCCTTTGTGGTGGTTCTCTCGAGAGAATTACCCGGGTTGATGATTTTGGTGTTCTATTAGATCCCAAGTTAAAGTTTTCAGAACACATTTCTACCATGGTGAATAAGGCCATGGGCGTGCTTGGGTTTATAAAGAGGTGGTCAAAGGAATTTGACGACCCCTATATAACAAAGACTCTCTACACCTCCCTGGTTCGTCCGATTTTAAAATACGGCTCTTGTGTATGGTGCCCTCAGTACATCGTACACCAGGACCGTATATAATCACTTCAGAAATAATTTTTACTTTTTGCTCTTCGCGGCCTCAACTGGGATGCAAGTGTGAGACTGCCGTCTTACTCTAATAGATTGCTTTTAATAAACCTTCCAACCTTAGCTAATCGTAGGAAAATGCTTGGTGTGATTTTTGTGCACAACTTGATCAAGGGTGACGTAGATAGCCCTGACCTGTTGAGTCGCATAAACTTCACGATTCCTATTAGAAGCACTAGGAATTATACACCGTTGTTTCTTCCGCTTTGTAGATCGAATTACTCCTTGCATGAACCATTTAGGGTCCTATGCTCGGATTATAATTCCCTCTATCATATTATATCTACCACTAACTCCCTTCCTAGTCTTAAATCACTGATACTCTTATATCTTTCCCGTAATTAGTAATTACATTGTTCTTTAGTTAGATTAGTTCCATTTTTCCTCGAACACTAGTCTAACACCTATCTTTCCTGCATGTCCGCGATCGGTTCGGTTAACGAGTCGCGCGTTAAGCCGCTGCGCCCCTCGGTCGGTTGGGCGGGAGGTGGGCTGCTTTCTTGCCTGGGATCCGCGCGTAACAGCCATCGGCTGGTGTCGCTGGGGTCACTTGATGTTGCAGTCATTGCACATCAACGTCCTAAAGTAATAAAAAAAAAAAAAAATCTGGAAAATGCTGACTAACCTGCTGTGTGCGCTCTCCTTGAGGCTGGAATCGTGCTCCAGCTGGCGCAGGGACATTCTGGCACTCTCCGCCTCCGCCAGAGCCCCGGACAGCTTTGCCTCGAGTAATCCGCAGTGTGTACGCAGCAGCTCCTGCTTTTCGTTCTGTACGGACTCGAGTTGTTGCACCGAGCGCAGCTGTAACTGAGCATCGTCTGCTCTCTGGAGCAGCAGCTGCTCCTCCTTGTTCCACGAGGCCGTGCGCTGGTTGAGGGTCTTCTGCAACGACTCGATCTGGCGGATGAGCGGGGTGGTGGTGACGCTTAGCTCTTGCGTGGAGCTCTCCGCCCGAAGCTCTGCGGCCTCGAGACGCCGCAGCAGCTGGCGATTCTCCTCCCGTAGCTGCTGTTCCCGTTTGGCCAGGCTGTGCTCGGCGTTGCGCAGCTTCTCCCGCATGTCGCCCAGCTGCTGAACATACTCCTGATTCTCGGCCCTCAGGCTGTCCTGCTCCACGCGCGTCCGCTTCACCAAATCGCCCCTGACGCCGTCAAAACTTGACTGGAGGGCCGACAGTTTGGACTGCAGATCCTCGACACGGCTGCGGCATTCGGCGTTCTCTTCGTCGACGCGTCGCTTCTCGTTGGTCATCCGGCCCACCGCCTCGATCTGCGAGCGTTCCATCTCCTCCTTGGCGGCCAGGGACTTCTTCAGTCGTTCCGATTCGCTGGAAAGCAGCGAAATCTGTTCGCCGTTTTTCTTGAGAAGCGTGTCCGAGGTCTTCTCCTTGGCGCGCAGTTTCTTGATGATGATCGACTGCTGGAGGATTTCCTTGGAGAGCTTCTCGCCCTCCGACTGGAGCGCTGCGATCATCTCGTTACACTCAGCCAGCTCGTCCTTGGGTATCTTGTTGAGCAGCTCGTCTTTGAGGCTCTTGATCTGGATGCGCAGCGCGTCCCGCTCCCGGATGCTAGTCTGGAACTTTTTCTCCAGCGCCGACAGTCGTTGCACTGCCTCCGCGGCATCGGGACTGTTGGCGCTATTCGCCGCCGCCTCCACGGAGGCACGCAGCTCCTGATTGCGCTCCAATAGCTCGGCATTCTGGCGTTCCGACTGCAGCAGTCGCTGTTCCCGGGCCTCGATAACCTGATTCAGCTCACTGATGCGATTCACCAGTTTGTCCAACTCCGACTGCGAGTCCTCCGACAGCAGCGATATCTCCGAGGGCTCGCGATGATGCCCCTTGGGCTTGAGGACCTGTCCAGCTAGCCCTGACCCTGCCGCAGGCCCAGATCCAGCCCCAGACCGGGTGCTACCCAGCTCCTTAAACTTCTGCGGACTCGTGCGCGTCGTAGTGCTGTTGGTGCTGGAGTCTCCGTTCGGATTGGAAATTATCTCAATGTCTGAGGAAGTGGACGAATAGCTTTGGTCAACCACCTCTGCCTTGACCTCGCCCTCGGCCCCCTCTTGTCCTTGTCCACCGGTCTTGTCCTTGTGGCTCATCTGCATTTGGATGTCCTCGAAACTCTGCGTGGAGTCCGAATCGGCACCTCCCGTCACATTGGCGGCCGCCTGAGTGTCGCTAAAAACCAATGCCTTCATGGTCTTTGTGGAATCTAAGAGGATAATCGAATCCATAGGCAATGAATGATCTCTTCTATTTCTGCGCTACTCACCATTCAGATGGTCTTCCAGGTGCCGCTCCAGCTGGGTGCCATCATCGTCGTCTTCGTCTTCGCCATCGCCTTCGGCGTTGTCGGATGTCTCATTGCTGGCTATGATCACGATACTATCTGGCAGCGAGGGTTCCGTATCCGGCGACATCCCCATCTCGCTGGCTGTCGTCGCCGTGATGAGCTCCAGCGAGGATTCTGAGTTCTCCATGGCGGAGGCGGCGTCACCCTCGGGCGAAGTGGGTGATGGCGAAGACAGCAGATCGACAGAGTCCGATGTGGCCGACTGTCGCTTGGCGTACGGATTACCACCCATGCCCGTTGCAGCGGATGTGGATGTCGGTGTCGGTGTGGTTGTGGGCGTGGTTACGGTCGGATCGCTGGCCCTAGGTGCAATGGTTACCATCTCGTTCGCATGGGGATTGTCAAAAAATGTGGGTGTGTCCGAGGCTGGCGTCTGCGAGACGGATGCGGCGGTAGGGCCCTTAGCGACTGTGTCCGATGATCCTCCGCTTTTACCGCCCGACCCCGAAGTGGCGGCGTCCTTCTCGGCGGCCTTCTCCCTGTCGTCATCCTGGATGTCGAGGGCCTCGATGAGTACCGTCTTGGCCTTCTCGAACCAACTCATCTCGAGGCGTGCTTGATTCTAACTGCAAGTGCAATCAATTCAAATACCCCAAAATATCAATATTGTTTGCCCTTTTTTGACGACGTTGCAGGAGGCGCATACAATATTGTTTTTTCTGCTCTGCTCTGCTCTTGGGGACGGGACTAGGGCGCGGGGGCTCACAGGGATGCGTCTGACGGGCCCACTAACCAAGCTCATGCAAATCCCAATTGATTTCTGGCACAATTAGTTGATTTCAAAAACACATAATACAACAAAAAATTTATAATTCCAACTCATACGTGAGGACCCTTAACTATCGTTTGTTGCGGCTCCCAGCTGGCTGCCACCTATCGATAGATGGCAAATTGTCAGGGCAGAACGGCCGTTGGCCGGCATGCAAGCATGTTTAAATAAATAAATATTTTGTAGGTATATATCAGAGCTCGCAAATAACCGTCAACCATTTGTCCGAAAAAAACCGATCTTCTACGAACACTTTGAGAACGTGGAGCGAAAGAACACATTCAAAAGTGTTTTCGCTCAACAATTGTTCTTCTCAGACCAAAACACTTTTTTTTTGTGTTCTCTTTGGTTCGCTCTCTCAGGGACTATTTTGACCGGACACTTTCGGAAAACAGTCCTTTTTTATGTATGCGTGTGTTTTCCTACATAACATTTATGCACATGAATTGCTCAGGCATATTCTTTTCTCTTTCTCGCACACAGCAAGAAAAAACCCTTTTTGAAGACACTTATTGCGCAGTGGTCTTTCAAAGACCGTTTTGCAGTGACCGATCTCTCAAAAGTGTCCCTATCTGTGGTTATTGAGAGACCGAATCGTTTTTTCGGTTGAGACAAACAGTCGGACCGAAACACAAAAGCGAAACGAAAAAAGTGTTTTGCTCAGAGAGAGATCGTGAGTACCAAATTTTTTTATGTTTTGTCTGGGTGAAGACTGCGTTGTTTATAATGATATATTTAAATAATATTATTAATGTGATACATTTCATTCAAACTAAAAGCGAAATTTTTTACCTAAATTCAGGATAAATCGGGGTCTATCCAGAAAAAAAATTTCGTGAATTTTGGAGAGGTTGTCCACGTAGTTAACATTTACCGTTTTTTTTTGTAAAGTTTAGTAAAAAGGAAGGATAGGATTGATCTACCAGAAGAAGTTATAATCAGTATTATTTTTGACCTGTTTAAGTATAGGGGGTTTGAGTGGGCTAATTTATTTCTTTCATCGGTATACATATTTTGAAAAAGAAGACGATATATTCTGTATATTTCTATATATTCAGACGATAAGTCGATAAGTCCGTAGTCATCGATTGTCGGGCACCTCTATTTTATAAAATTAATACAAAGAGTACACATAAAACGACACGAAAAACATAGTGGAGGCGAAACGGTCATTTGAATTAAGAGTGTAATCAACGCGGATTAAGCGCAGTCACGTCGCGATTTTGGCATACGATCCGCAAGACACCGTCGACGGCAGCAGCAACAATAACAATCAACTACGCACCGAACCGAACCCCAGGCACCGACCGATTAACGCCCTCCCCGATCCCGACGCCTGCCCGCACTTTTGCACACACACACATATACCAGTGCACGCACACTCGCTAGCCAGCACCCGTCTCTAGCCCCCTCGCTCAGCCACCGCACACACACACACGCGCAAGAACCCACACACACATACAGATATCATCTATACGGACGGAGTGGACGGACCGACCAACCGACGGGCATTCATTATCATCGCAGCACACACACAGCGTTTGCTATTGTTGTCTGCTTCTCTCGGCGCGCCTCCCCCACCCATCTGTCCATCCAGCACCCAACTCCTTCTCCAGCGCGGTGCCCCGTCAAAGGAGTCAAAAGCAGACAAAGGAGAAGCGCAGCGCCCGCCGGCGGTAGGGGGGGGTGGCCGGAACTGGAACTGTCCGGCGCAAGTGCGTCACAAAGGAAACACCAGCACCAAAGGATCCTGGTAATAGTGCGACGCAATCGAAATCAGCATCGCAGAAGGAGGAGTAGTGGATTGTAGCTGTAGTGGCTAGAGGAGAGGAGGAGGAGAAGCAGCAGCAGTAGCAGGAGGGGTTCTCTATGGGTCAAAAGGCGAGCACACCGGCGACCAGTGGCCAGCAGAGCCCACGCTCCAGGACATTCTCAAGCAGCTCCACGGGAGCCGCTGACACATCGCCGCCCGGTGGGGATTCGGGCGCTGTCGGCAGCCGCCATGTCGTCGGCGGTGATGGCGGCCAGGGATTCAATTTGTTACGCACGCTGCCGGGATTGCAGGTGTACCACAACCAGAACTCCACTTCCATAGACAGGCAGAGGGCGCGCAGCCTCAGCTCGGTGCCAGACATCCAGCAGCAACAACAGCAGCAGCAGCAACAACAAGGCTCCATCACCTCGTCCGGCAGCAGCCCACATGCTCACACACATAACACACACCCACCACACACTGGCGTGGCCGTGTCCGTGTCGGCGAACCCGGCGAACAGCAACAGCAACAACAGCTTCTCCGTTGCCGTTGCCAATAACAATGGCACCACGACACAATCCTATATGCCCCAACGACGCACCCTAGGCGACTCCATACGGGTGAGTAATGTCGCACTTGCAGTCAATCCGCACGAATTCTTCATCAATCCTATATTCGGTCTATCGGTCCTATCCGTTCTTCAGGATATGGGACTCACTGGCGGTACCATCGCCGAGAGCATCGCCCTGGCCGCATCTGCCACTTCCGCTAATGGGATCGGACGCGTATACACAGCCACATCACTTCCATCGCACATCTGGTCCTTCAATGGTACGTCTTCCAGCAGCTAAGCTGCTCTCAAAATGCATCTCCTCGTACACCTGTGACTCATGTGTTCATCTGTGATCCTCTTACGCAGGTATCAAGTGCCCCGTTTGCAACAAGTTTGTGCTCCCCGACGATATTGAATGCCACCTGGTGATGTGTCTCACGAAACCACGTCTCTCATATAACGGTAGGTCACCACCTACCACCACCACCCCCACCCCTTTCTAAAGCCCCTTCTCTTCCATTCGTATTTTAATCTTTGATTCTCCTACTGCCCTTACAGAGGATCTATTGTCGGACGCCAAGGGCGAATGCGTCATCTGTTTGGAGGACTTGAGTCCAGGGGACACAATTGCACGGCTGCCGTGTCTCTGCATCTATCACAAAGGGTGAGGGAGAAATACCTGCTCAAATAGGGCATTGACATCAGTTTTATATCAATGAATATTTTTGTGTGTTTTCAGATGCATCGATCGTTGGTTTGAGGTGAATCGCTCCTGTCCCGAACATCCAGGAGATTAGTAATCCTCATAAGGTAAGAAAACATCGAAACAAATGTGGAATTAGTATCAGATAGTATCACCGAAATACATCCGGGAACTATCAGAGATTAATGCTCTTCGCACCTAAAGATCGATCGATTCAGATGAAATTATTGCAGAAGAACAAACAAGACTTGTGCTCCGTTTATTAGTTGCCAATATATCTATGAAATACAGTCCGATCAAATGGGAATAGAAACAGATAGATGGGGAAAACCTTCTCCCCCATAATCTATAGTTGTAAAATGAATGGTTTTTTTATTGTGTGACGTATAAATGAATAGTAGTTTTAGTACAATATCCGAACATGCAATTATCCGCCTTGACAAATGGTGGGGCAAACGGAGGGGAAACTGCATTTTAAACGGAGAATGTGGAACATTAATCAGAGCTAGTAGCAGCAGCTGCTTAATATACAATATAGTATAAGATCTCTCCGACATATGTCCATGATTTCTAATGCGAATATCTCTTGTTTCTATTGCAGTGTTTGCTGTTGATGTTTGCTCGTTGAGTTGTTCGTTATGCAAGAGATCGGGAAAGTACGTAGACGGAAGGGAGAGAGACGAGAATAAGAACGAGAACTACTGGCAGCAACAGCAGCAGCTGCAGCACCCCATCGGTGCCAGTTGCCAGATGCCAAAAGGTGCGTGGGCCAGGGGACCCAAGCTACACATTTGCGTAACGTATGTTTTAGAATTTTATAATGTTCTTGATAACTAGATAATATATAGATTAATTTGTTCTGTAGACAGTAGACAATGAAGAGGAGAGGAGAGGCTACCTATATCCATCTGCGTATATTCGATGATTACATCTACCACCCCCAGTCCGAGTAACCGTATCGACCCGATCGACTGCTGAAACACATACACACACGTACACACAGACCCCAGAACCCACAATCACACACAAATCAATTGAAAGAAATTAGTTTACAAAATGCTATACTGGCATTAGAAATACATATATTATGATGATTGAAACGATACCAACCAACCCACAAATACAACACCAACCACAAAAAGAACAAGAACAACCAGACAGGACAGAAGGCCAAGACGTCAATGGAGGTGCAAGGGCTCGAGAGATCGATGGATCGAAAGATAATGATAGAATGATGGAAATGTTAAGCGAAGCAACCAACCAACAAAAGAATGTCAACCAATGTGATGTTAAATTTTATATTTTGTAACTATAACGATAATGCTGTAATTGTAAGTGTAATTGTATGACTAATCTATGAATATGTATATGTATGTGTATGTATGTATTTATTATTTTAAAACCACTAAAAACTAGATTTAAACAACTCTAAAAACCAACAACAAACCAACAAAAATGAAACCAAGAACACCATAAAAAACCACAAGGAGAGGAGAACTACTCCCAAACACAACAACAACCCACACACATACATATAACAAACACAAAACCATTATAAATATTATGCAAAATTAGAGAAAATAAGGACGAAGAAGAGGAAAGGAAACGATAGATAAAAAAGCAAAGCAACCAAAAAAGAAAAGCCAGAAAAAATGAGCAAGAAAAAGCTAAAAAAAACTTCCACAGAGAACTTTTAAAAAAACAAAAAAAAAAGAAACTAAAAATGAAAACTTCCACACAGAACTTTTCGAAGAGATTCTAAAGATGTTTCAAGATTTGTTCAAAACAATTCCCAAAATTTTCATTTGTGGTTCAGCGTTTTTAAGATAAGAATTTCTCTAGTTTAAAAGATTTTGTTTTATAATTTTTTATTCTTGTACAATTCTGTTATCTATAGTATATGGCTTGTATTTTTGTTTTAAACAAAAGAAGAAATTCGAAAATTTGGATAAGAAAGATAGGCGCGAAAATATTTCAAATATTTCTCCCCACTTTGTTGTCCCCGTTTGTAAAATGTGAGAATTCTGGTCAAACAAGAGGTCGCAGTAGGGCTGAGAGGAGGCCACCGCCTCCAGCCATATCCGATATCCGCCGAAATCCGGTAGTAGTCGTAGGCGTTCAAGCTGTGCGTTTATTACGATTACAATTTACAATATACTGTTTTTTTTTTATGTATTTTGGAATGGATGTATTACCGACTACATGTTATACATATATATATATATATATATATATATACATACTTTTATTTTTGCTCATCGATACGGATCACGATGATCATGACGATGATTGATGATCCGCCAAAGTTTCCTTAGCAGCAAGCGGCGGCCGCTCTCGCTCGTAAGAACTATTTTGTAAATGATATACTTTAATGTATTGTACAGATACAGATGTAGATATACATATATCCATATATATGTGTATGTATATGTACATATAAATATAAATTGTAACTGTATAACTATAGCGTTGCATTGAACGATTGAGGATAGAGGATTGAGGAAGCCCGATCCTCTTCGAAAAGCTAAAAAGCATATATTTAAAAAAGAAAATAAAACCAAAAGAAATCGATAAATATTAGGTACGTACTATTGATTGACGATTGGCAAAATATTGATTTATATTTGATAATTTGATAATTGTTTGGAAAATACCGAATACGAGTAGTAATTGAATGCCAATCACATTCTGTCTTGATCCTAGAAAAACCAAATCACAAGGGAAGGGAATCTTTCAACTTTTTACACCCCAATCGAGCGCGTTGCGAGGTTAACTTGAATCTATGCTCGATTTATCGACTAACCAGAATCGATTACGCTCGCGATTACCATATAAAATGACAAAACAAAAACAAAGAACCGAGAGGAATTCTAGAAAATAAACGAGTGATTATATATACCATATACAAAAACAGTCTTCGTCTTTTCTTATTTCCTGAAACAGATCCCAAATAGAATACACACACACACATTACGACGCATACATCATATATCATATTTAATCTTTATTCAATAGTATAACTAAAACAAAATCGGAATCGGGAACGAGGCACACAATTCGAACCAAACCGATGACACCATATATCCGCCTTAAACAAGGGACCGTAAATGATCAGATCAAATAAAAATATACCATCGCATACGGGATTGTGTTTGTATACCCTTGCAGGTGAAGAAGTATTCTAATTTGGGCTTATCAGCTAAATAAACCCATACAACTCTATTTACTCTTACAAATAATGCAATGCTTTTGTTCAAGCGTTAATATCTTTCTACATAATTCAGTCAAATTTGATCAGAAACAAAACTAAAACTAAATGAAGCAATTAAAAAAATGTTGTATATATTGGCAACACTGATTTTAGACACAAGGTTTAACAGGTTGTGGAACTGCAAGGGTATATGAATAACAATATAAATAGAATCCTCAATTATCACGAGACAACAATTCCGACAACCATATGACACACGCTTTTCGGAAAATTGCACTGAGCAGATCTGTGAACTGTTGACAAAAACCATCTCCAAATTAGAGGCAACGGCATTCACTTGGGATTGAAACGAATTATATTATATCGCATACATATATAATCGAGCCGAAACATGTTTCCAATCAAGAACGGACGCAGAAACTCGGTTCTTCTAGCTAGTGGGCTTTTTGAAATACAGGATTCCCATAAAGACCAGCGCACACTAGTGCGTTCTTCTTGAGTCGAAAATCCACAACTTTGCCATGGCACGATTATATATTATAAAGATATTATTAACACATCTATAAACAAATAAAGTACTGCTATCCTTTTCTTTTTCGTTAGAAGAGGCACTTCAGATCAGATCTACTTTGGGGCCGTACGCAATCCCACATCCTAGATGTTCCGAATTTTTGGCTTACGGCTGCGGTCCCTGAATAAAACTATGGCTTACGTTGCCTCCGGGTAGAAGGACACACACAGACAGATGAGCACTGTCGGGTATAGAGCAAGGCAGATCTATAATTGGATTGGAGGTATATACATATGTGTATATATGTATTGCGGGTAGATTTACTATGGCCATGCGTAAATTGGTGGTTACACATTTGTTTGCATTAACACAGAAATTTTCAGAGCGGACAGGGGGAGACACAGTGTGGGGATGGCTTTAAATCAGCTTAACAGAAATATAAAACATAAAATGTATCCGGGTATTGATATCGGAATCTAGAAAAACGAATATAAAACGTGTGAAATTTGCGTAGATCCAGCAGCACAGATCGGATCGGATCGGGTGGTCCAGGAGTCTGTCTTTCTGCCCATCCATCGATTGGAGCAGATATGTCCAACACCACTTGGAGATGATTGAAGGTGTGGAGGAATCCTGGTCCTGGTCTCAAAGCTACCGCCGTATTCGCATTCGCATCCACATTCACAAATACAACACCAACCACAAAAAGAACAAGAACAACCAGACAGGACAGAAGGCCAAGACGTCAATGGAGGTGCAAGGGCTCGAGAGATCGATGGATCGAAAGATAATGATAGAATGATGGAAATGTTAAGCGAAGCAACCAACCAACAAAAGAATGTCAACCAATGTGATGTTAAATTTTATATTTTGTAACTATAACGATAATGCTGTAATTGTAAGTGTAATTGTATGACTAATCTATGAATATGTATATGTATGTGTATGTATGTATTTA
The DNA here is from genome assembly GCA_035041765.1 of Drosophila algonquin. NCBI lineage: Eukaryota > Metazoa > Arthropoda > Insecta > Diptera > Drosophilidae > Drosophila > Drosophila algonquin. The sequence continues at coordinate 216,217 of JAWNKY010000339.1, read as the reverse complement.
TTATTTTAAAACCACTAAAAACTAGATTTAAACAACTCTAAAAACCAACAACAAACCAATAAAAATGAAACCAAGAACACCATAAAAAACCACAAGGAGAGGAGAACTACTCCCAAACACAACAACAACCCACACACATACATATAACAAACACAAAACCATTATAAATATTATGCAAAATTAGAGAAAATAAGGACGAAGAAGAGGAAAGGAAACGATAGATAAAAAAGCAAAGCAACCAAAAAAGAAAAGCCAGAAAAAATGAGCAAGAAAAAGCTAAAAAAAACTTCCACAGAGAACTTTTAAAAAAACAAAAAAAAAAGAAACTAAAAATGAAAACTTCCACACAGAACTTTTCGAAGAGATTCTAAAGATGTTTCAAGATTTGTTCAAAACAATTCCCAAAATTTTCATTTGTGGTTCAGCGTTTTTAAGATAAGAATTTCTCTAGTTTAAAAGATTTTGTTTTATAATTTTTTATTCTTGTACAATTCTGTTATCTATAGTATATGGCTTGTGTTTTTGTTTTAAACAAAAGAAGAAATTCGAAAATTTGGATAAGAAAGATAGGCGCGAAAATATTTCAAATATTTCTCCCCACTTTGTTGTCCCCGTTTGTAAAATGTGAGAATTCTGGTCAAACAAGAGGTCGCAGTAGGGCTGAGAGGAGGCCACCGCCTCCAGCCATATCCGATATCCGCCGAAATCCGGTAGTAGTCGTAGGCGTTCAAGCTGTGCGTTTATTACGATTACAATTTACAATATACTGTTTTTTTTTTATGTATTTTGGAATGGATGTATTACCGACTACTTATTTATTTATTTATTTATTTATATTTATTTATTTTTGCTCATCGATACGGATCACGATGATCATGACGATGATTGATGATCCGCCAAAGTTTCCTTAGCAGCAAGCGGCGGCCGCTCTCGCTCGTAAGAACTATTTTGTAAATGATATACTTTAATGTATTGTACAGATACAGATGTAGATATACATATATCCATATATATGTGTATGTATATGTACATATAAATATAAATTGTAACTGTATAACTATAGCGTTGCATTGAACGATTGAGGATAGAGGATTGAGGAAGCCCGATCCTCTTCGAAAAGCTAAAAAGCATATATTTAAAAAAGAAAATAAAACCAAAAGAAATCGATAAATATTAGGTACGTACTATTGATTGACGATTGGCAAAATATTGATTTATATTTGATAATTTGATAATTGTTTGGAAAATACCGAATACGAGTAGTAATTGAATGCCAATCACATTCTGTCTTGATCCTAGAAAAACCAAATCACAAGGGAAGGGAATCTTTCAACTTTTTACACCCCAATCGAGCGCGTTGCGAGGTTAACTTGAATCTATGCTCGATTTATCGACTAACCAGAATCGATTACGCTCGCGATTACCATATAAAATGACAAAACAAAAACAAAGAACCGAGAGGTATTCTAGAAAATAAACGAGTGATTATATATACCATATACAAAAACAGTCTTCGTCTTTTCTTATTTCCTGAAACAGATCCCAAATAGAATACACACACACACATTACGACGCATACATCATATATCATATTTAATCTTTATTCAATAGTATAACTAAAACAAAATCGGAATCGGGAACGAGGCACACAATTCGAACCAAACCGATGACACCATATATCCGCCTTAAACAAGGGACCGTAAATGATCAGATCAAATAAAAATATACCATCGCATACGGGATTGTGTTTGTATACCCTTGCAGGTGAAGAAGTATTCTAATTTGGGCTTATCAGCTAAATAAACCCATACAACTCTATTTACTCTTACAAATAATGCAATGCTTTTGTTCAAGCGTTAATATCTTTCTACATAATTCAGTCAAATTTGATCAGAAACAAAACTAAAACTAAATGAAGCAATTAAAAAAATGTTGTATATATTGGCAACACTGATTTTAGACACAAGGTTTAACAGGTTGTGGAACTGCAAGGGTATATGAATAACAATATAAATAGAATCCTCAATTATCACGAGACAACAATTCCGACAACCATATGACACACGCTTTTCGGAAAATTGCACTGAGCAGATCTGTGAACTGTTGACAAAAACCATCTCCAAATTAGAGGCAACGGCATTCACTTGGGATTGAAACGAATTATATTATATCGCATACATATATAATCGAGCCGAAACATGTTTCCAATCAAGAACGGACGCAGAAACTCGGTTCTTCTAGCTAGTGGGCTTTTTGAAATACAGGATTCCCATAAAGACCAGCGCACACTAGTGCGTTCTTCTTGAGTCGAAAATCCACAACTTTGCCATGGCACGATTATATATTATAAAGATATTATTAACACATCTATAAACAAATAAAGTACTGCTATCCTTTTCTTTTTCGTTAGAAGAGGCACTTCAGATCAGATCTACTTTGGGGCCGTACGCAATCCCACATCCTAGATGTTCCGAATTTTTGGCTTACGGCTGCGGTCCCTGAATAAAACTATGGCTTACGTTGCCTCCGGGTAGAAGGACACACACAGACAGATGAGCACTGTCGGGTATAGAGCAAGGCAGATCTATAATTGGATTGGAGGTATATACATATGTGTATATATGTATTGCGGGTAGATTTACTATGGCCATGCGTAAATTGGTGGTTACACATTTGTTTGCATTAACACAGAAATTTTCAGAGCGGACAGGGGGAGACACAGTGTGGGGATGGCTTTAAATCAGCTTAACAGAAATATAAAACATAAAATGTATCCGGGTATTGATATCGGAATCTAGAAAAACGAATATAAAACGTGTGAAATTTGCGTAGATCCAGCAGCACAGATCGGATCGGATCGGGTGGTCCAGGAGTCTGTCTTTCTGCCCATCCATCGATTGGAGCAGATATGTCCAACACCACTTGGAGATGATTGAAGGTGTGGAGGAATCCTGGTCCTGGTCTCAAAGCTACCGCCGTATTCGCATTCGCATCCACATTCGCGTTCTATCGTTTCATCAGCATTTGCATTTGATTGGATTGGTAGCGTCCAGTCCGCCATGGCACTGGGGAGTCTTCCTGGCTACTGGCTACAGGCTACAGACTGGTGAATGTCCAGCCCGTCCCGGCCAGGCCAGAAGGGTTACCGCCCAAATGTTGAATGTAGTCATCTGCCCCCATCCCCCCCGCCTCCGTTGGGGGAGTGCGTTGTTATGTCAGTAAGGCCAAAATGCGGCCGCTTATCCAGGGGGCCGCCCTAGACCCACGGCGTCCAGCCCTCGTAGAGGACGGCCAGATTGTCCGGATTGGTGGCGTCGCTTATCACATGATCCACCTGCTCAGCAATGCTGCTCCGCTGGCTGCCGTCCGGGTCGCGGCCCTCCAACTTCATGCGGATCTTCTTCCAGACGGACACGCCATAGGCATTGCGTTTCTGTTCGTGTAAATTGGCGGCACCTTTATTGGCGAGGAGTGGATTAGATAAGCTTCAGTTTGGAAAGGGATTCGTAAGTGGAGACAGTGCGTACCCTTGGTGTGCGTAAAGGTGTCGTATGTGAGGGAATCGGAGTCGGCGACCTGTAGCAGCAGCTCCTTGATCCGTTTGAAGTATTCGCTGGCCTCTTGGCCGGCCATGGCCTGGATCTGCTCCAGCTGCTTCTGCCAGCCTGTAACGAGCTCCGGCTGCAGGACGTGTCGCTCCGCGCAGATGTCCTTGCGTAGGGCCGTAAGGTGCTCCAGGAAGTTCTGCAGTAGCAGCTGGCTGTCGCGCAAATGATCGCGCAGCTGCTGCACATCCGCGGGCACCGCCTTGCCCCCGTGTCCGTGGCCGATGGCCTTGGTGGCATTCGAACAGAAGTTGCCCACAAAGAAGCGCGGCACATGCTCTAGCAGACGCTGCGGGGAGTCGGGATACAGAGAATAGGTACCAGAGATCAGAACAGGGACGTCAGGACTTACCTGCGTCTCCTTAATCATGGTGCAGATGAACCGCAGCTTAGCCTGCTGCTCCCCGGAGAGTATGGCAAACTCGCGCTGAACCTTGCAAGTCTGCTCCTCCATGAGGCCCTGGACATTCTGCAGCCAGTAGTCGTCGATGCCATCCTCGGGGTCCAGCAACTCGACCACCGCCTGCTCCACTGCATTGACGCTGGCACAGCTGGCCTTCCAGTTGCCGAACGCCGCCAGCCACTGCTCCAGATGGTTGTGCAGGGTCTCTATCTCCATTCCGTTTCCCCCCGGGTCAGCTATGATCTGCTCCAGGTGGCAAACGGCCCTGGCCCCGTCGATCAGCTGCCGGATGAGAGCCAATTGGGCGGCCACCTGGTGGCGTTGCTCCCGCTCGTTGCGCAGCATGCTGTCGATGTGGTTCCGGTTCCAGTTGCTTCGCAGCGCCTCCAGCTGCCCCATCTGTGCGTCCAGGCTGAGCAACAGCTGCTCCAGCCCGTCCACATTCCGCACCAGGTCGCCCCAGCTATGGCCAATGTCCGCCGCCAGCTTTTGGCGGCACACAATGTGCAGTCCGCCGCGCAGCTGCGGTCCCAGGGCCTCTGAGTAGGCCCAGAACTGAGCGGAGGCAACCATAGAATGGAGCTCGATCTGCTGGCTAATCATGGCCACCTCCTGCTCCTGCTGCAGTAGTCCCGCGTCCGTCTGCAGGGCCATATACAGGCCCCCGCACAAATGCTCAGCCTTCTCCACATCCGCCGGCGTAAAGGTGTTCTCCGGCGGCGTGCAGGTGGGTCCGTATCCGCTGTAGTAGTCATAGGCCACCAGGGGCAGCAGTCCCGCCAGGCACTTCTTTTGGATGCAGTGCACCAGGTTGCCCATGGGTCGCGCCATCTCGCGCACATCACAGCTGCTGCTGGCCGCCAGGGTCTGATGGGTCAACTGAAAGAAGCAGCGATCGTTCAGCTCCAGGTGGTGTTCCTTAAACAATTTCAGTTCCTATGAAAAAGAGAGTGTTCCGGTTTTAGATGGGAGAATGGAGATTGGAAAAGGTAACGGAACGGAATGGAATGGATTCCCTACCAGGTACTGCTGGGCATGGGAGACATTGATGTCATCGATCCACTGCTTGAAGCACCTCCTCATGTCATCGAGGGCCGTAGAGACCAGCTGGAATTGCTGTTGTATGGGCTGCAGGGAGAGCATGAATCGCTGCTGCTCTGACGTCTCCTTGGGCCGCTGTTCGCCCAGCTGCAGAGTGTCGATGTAAAGCTGTTGCAGCCGCTTCGGTCCCAGCTTGGAGAGCATATGCAGCTGGTCGAGATTGGGCTGGAGCAGCAAATGCCGGAACATGCTCGAGGGCAAGTCGTACTCGAACAGTCGCTTCAGTTGCGTGAGTGTCGTCAACAGGGTCTCCAGCAGGCCGAGATGCAGCTCTTGCTGATCGTGTTTGTGGTCGCCGCCGCCACTGCTGTTTCGTCTGGCGCCCATTACGCCGTGGCACATGGACCGCACCACGTGAATGTAGTGCACCTGATACTGGAGGAGCTGTTTGTCCTGCTCGGCGAGGGCCTGCGTCTCGTAGGCACGGTAGGAGGCAGTGGCCAAGTCCAGGGTGCGCAACAGGCGACTGCTGAGCAGTATCAGACTGCATTCGCTCTGGAGAAGCATCTGGAGGATGGTGGCCGTCGGCGTGGGCGACACGAGGCTGAGGATCTGGACCTGCTGGACGGAAAGCCGCTGAGCGGCGTCGTGCAGCTGGCAGCCGAGATGCAGCCACACCACCTCTAGCGTCTCGGCCAGATTCTTAACGCTCGTCGTGCAGATAGAATGGCTGGTGGCCGCCGGATCGACGGCTCCCTCCAGCTGCAGGTAAGCCGCATAGCTGTCGTGGAAGCGCACCAATAGATTCTGCCGGTGGCTCTGGTTCGGATAGAAGGCCATCACGGCCGCATACTGCTGCATGAGATCTACGCAGTGGCGTACCGCCTCGTTGATGCCCGCCAGCAAAGAGTCTACCTGCGTGCGCGTGCTCTCAATCCCTTCGAGGAGAGTACCGGGAACGTACATCTGCAGCACATCCGCCAGGGCCAGGTGCTCCTCGTGCCACCTGCCGCCGACGCCGCCTCCTCCTGCCCCACCCTCTTCGTGGTGCAGCGCCTGTAGCTGGGCGTACAGCTGTGAGAGGTAGAACGGCTGCAGGCACTGGCTGTAGCTGGCGAGGATGCACTGGACGAATGAAAAGTCCGCCCTCCGGTCCACCGTCAGCTCCATGAGGGCGGCCAGGTGTTTGCGCGTCTGCTGCAGACGCAACGGGGCCGTGTTGAAGCTGTGACTCTTCATGGCCGGCCCCAGGGACTTGATCTCCGCCACCAAGGCGCTGCGCTCGTTCAGCTCCTCGAGCTCTTTCTCCGCGGCCAGGCGCTGCACTTGCGCCGCCTCCAAATTGCCCAGCTCCTGTCCCACTTCCTGCAGCTGCAGTAGGATTTCATTCCTAAAAAAACCAGTCAGAAAATCATGGAAAATAGAGGCGTGTCCATTCGTGGATTACTCACTCATTGGTGGACCAGAACTTGTGCAATTGAGCCAGCTTTTCGGTGAAGAGCGGACGCTTGGCCTCCCAGTCGGGGGCCCGGTGCCGCTGTGCCTTGTCCTTGTTCTTGTGGCACTTTGTGGCACCGCTCTCCGCCTGCGGCTGCTTGGGATTGATCGAGCGACGCTGGGTCAGGGCATCGTCGTTTAGCGTCCAGTCGACGAGGGGATCGTAGACGAAGGCCTCCAGGAGGGTCAGCAGGGTCTCACGCTCCTTCCGCATCACCTTCAGCACGTATTCACAGCCCAGACGATAGGCGCCCTGTAATATTATTTAATAACCGTTCCATAAATGAAGCATATAAGTATCATAAAACTGTATCCAAAACAAATACAAATACAAATACAAAATGTTGGCAGGCAATCGTCAATCTGCACCAGAACAGAGATATTAGCAATGCTGATTTGATGGTGGGGGATGGGTATTCTATAAACCAGAACCAGAACCAGAACCATACTATAACCATAACCATGTTCTACATGGAGTTCCGTTACTCTCTTTTTGTCTCTCTCTCCACCTATGTATCGATGGGACACGGAGGGTCTGGGACTGGGGCTGGGACTTGGATTCTAATCGCTGTTTACTATTCTAGATTGGCCCGTAATTCATGCGATAAGCTCCGGCACGAAACGCGTTCGCCTTTCATATATGTATATCTCTATCTATATATCTATTGTTCAGATTTAGTGGCCCCCTCCTCTCTCCATGGCAGAAGGCTTTATTCTCAGTGGGTTCCTTCTGATTGTCCCAAATGGCCCACCTATGTATATAGCTATCTATCTATCGTACTTGAGAATTGTACATTCTGTATCTGCACATTGTACTTGAAACAATAGAAATGTATCTTTGGAGACTCGAGGCCTCTAAATATTTCATGGGATCATGGGAGTAGACTGCAGAATAGGCAGAACCAACGGCTGGGAGATGTGTATGCCTCTAAAAACCGAGGGGCTCTGCTGAGCTGACGCTTCGAATACAGCTTCTCGTGAACCCATTGGAGGGAGGGGAGCTACATGTATGTACATATGTCAAAAGAAACCGAGAAGCGCTGCTGCACGACGCGTGACAACTCCCAAATCTCAGATAATAATCCAAGAACTTCCTCAACCGAGGGAGCTGCTGCTAGTATATAGAAGCAGAGAAGAGTATATTCCGTATGCATCTAGAACGGGCATATCCCAAATAGCTCTCCCCCCCCCTTTCAACACATGACAACTCGGTGTGGGCCAAATTCAAACAGGGCCCAGAGAACCCATAGATATCAATGGCTAGATATCGACATGGATACAAATGTGTCATCTGCTGGGAGAGAGAATTCCATTCGTTCAGATTTTTCGAAAAGCAGAGATACAGATCTAACCATCATCGACGCGGATGTTCATTTTTGCTGTTTGTTTTTCTTTTTTTTTTGGGTTTATTACAGCTCTGAAGCCCCCGAAACAAACTTTATCGTTCTATTTTGGTTTTTTGAGGCCCGCAGGGACCCACCCAACCGACCCAGAGACCCAAAGGCTAATCTGTGAAACCCCCCAGCGGCGGATCTGTTTGCTGTTATTTGCCCATTGCCATTGCAGCTCCATGGCTTTCGGTGGCTTTCCGACTGCTGTTCCCTGCTCTGGCCCGGGGTCTTATCAACGGATTGCGGTTCTCACGCTGCGGATCTCTGTCGTTCGTTATCAGGGCAAAAGGACGATGATGATAATGTTAATCATCATCATCGATGACGATGGTGACACTGCCACAGGCACAGGCACAGCCACAGTCACATGCACATGCATGGGCACAGTCAGAGACAGCGGAACGTCAACAACAAACGACGCCCACGAATCGCTGCCTCTGCCCTCTGTCGACACGAAGCGCCGAATAACCGAAGTCCTTGCCCCATGGACGGACGGGGGTTCTGTTCTATCTACTGGCCCACTGCCAGATGGTTGCCCACTGGCGTTGCGTGCGCTTGGATTTGCTCTTGTACTCTCGCCATTCTCCGAATTTTCTGTGTGTTCGCGTACGTGTGTGTGTCGGCCGCCTCATGGCCTTTGAAGGGGAATCATATCCATATCCGATCATGTGGCCTGTACAGCAGAATGCCACTAAATGGAACGAAACCCTGGCGGCAGAGGAGGAGTACACAACAGCAGGAGCGGGAACAGGAGCAGGAGCAGTAGCACACTTATCCGGTTTGAGTGCGGGCCATTTGCTCTGGCTGGCCATCAATGCGCTGCTCTTTGTCCTCATTCTGGGAGGGAATGTGCTCACCATTGTCGCCGTTCGTACCTGCCGCAACCTGCGCTCCTGCATCTCAAATCTGTTCATCCTCTCGCTGGCGATATCCGACTTTTGCGTGGGCCTCGCCCTGCCCTACCACCTCGTCTTCTACATGGGCTCCGACCTGGGCGCCATGCGAGGCCCCTGCCTGTTGCGCTTCTTCCTGTTCATCTGCGCCTGCTGCGTCTCCATGCTGACGCTCATCTCGATAGCCGTCGATCGGTATATAGCAGTGGTCTACGCCCTGCACTACAGGAGGTACACGAACACACGAAGCACCCTCTGGCCCAGTAACCTTGATTTCATCTTCTTTTTCTATGACAGATACATGACCCGTCGTGTGGCATATGCCATCATCACCTCCAATTGGTGTGCGGGCGCTCTGGTGGCCCTGATGCCGGTGTTCTGGAATCGCTGGACTCAGGCGCAGGCCTGCGAATTTGACGAGGTCCTGTCCCCGGGCTACGTGGCCGGTGTTATAACGCCGGGCTTCGTGATCATCTGGATATGCATGCTGATGGTCTACTGGCGGATAATGCGCGAGGCCTCCAAGCAGGCGCAGCGGCTGCGGCATGCCACATGCGTGGTCTACAACACGGACAGCGGCAGTAGGGGCCTGCTGCATCCGGACTGGAAGAGTGTCCAGATCGTGGTCTTCATCATGGGCTGCTTCACGCTCTGCTGGCTGCCGTACTTCTGCGTGGCGATCGCCCAGCTCTTCCGCATCTGCCGCAGCGGCTCGATGATCTACAAGACCACCTTTTCGCTGGCCATCGCCAACTCGGCCCTCAATCCTATCATATATTCGTGGAAAAACTCCGGCTTCCGGCGCGCCTTCGCCCAGACCCTCTGCTGCAAAACGACGCGTTTCTGCCACGTCGACGGCGGCGACGACGAGGCCGACCAGCTGCCCCCGGACTGCAAGCACCGGATCGATAGGGAGATGGAGGCGGCCTCCTCCTCCGCCTCATCATCGGCTGCCTACCACACGGCCATCAAATCCGACTGTAAGTCCAAGCCCAAGTCCACTCGGTCTCAGTGTCAGTCCCAGTCCCCTCCCTCTACTCCTCTCGCCCACTCAGTGATCTTCGTCAATAAAGAACCCGAAAAATTAAGGAATTCTCCTTCGTCTTTGTATCGTCATTCAATCTTATCTGAAAATCAATCGAGTCTCACGAACCAAAGAGGATCTGTAGAGGACGGAGATGGGGCTGTGGTAAGGGTCAAATGATCGTATGGATTCAAATTTGTATACACTGGATTGTTCCGTGCTCACCGCTAAAACATATACAAATATAAAACCGGGGGGATCTTATATGTTTTTCAATATAATATAGTGATCATAACTATTAAAGAGTGATCCCATCCAATAAATTTCTATGTATAGTGAAGCCTCATATGGAAACTCTAAAATGTGGTGATCCTAACTGGTAAATCCCTGTAAAAACCTCTATAATAAATTGATCCTGACTATCGAATATCCATTTATAATGCAGTGATCTCAATTATGAAAACTCTATATACAGTTCATAGTATGTATAAAATAATGATCCTAACTATGGAATTTGTGTTAAATATTGATTGTAAGTCTGCAATCTCTTTAGAATAGTGATCATTACTATCATTACAATGATCCTGACTACGGAAATCTATAATCTAGTCATCCTAACTGTGAAATCTCTATAAAATATGAAAATTCTATAAAATACGGATAAAATGGCCATCGATGCAATGGTAAACGCTATAATAGAGTGATCCGTTTCCACTATAACCGATTTATGTATATACCATTTGTGACAAATTCGGTAGTTTCTATTTAGTTATAGACGATCAGGTATATAATATGTATGTAACGCATCGAGATAAGGATAAAAGAAGAACTTACCTCGATGCCAGTGATGCCGAGGGCATTGATCAAATTCTGGGTGAGACGGAAGGGCACCTTCTCGGGTATGCGTAGCGTGCGTCCCTTTTCGAAGCAGACGTTGTAGTCGATGTGGACGATGTCGCCACTGCCGAGATTGATCAGCACGTTGTCCAGATGGCGATCGCCCAAACCGATCACATAGCCGATCATCGACATGACGGACATGCAGGCGGAGTAGCGGCGCACGGACTGGCGCCACTCTGCAGCATTGCCCGCTTGACACCACAGCTCGCGGGCGAGCAGATCGCTGGGCGTCTCCTCCGACAGTTCGCTGAGGACCTGTCGCAGCGCGGCGATGGGCCACTGCCGGCGCGGGTCGTTCACGGTGAGCCCGCTCTTGGCCAGCAGCGGTGTCAGCTTGTTGTAGAAGAGGTCCGTGAAACGGTGCGATGGGGCGGCGCCGCCTCCGCCTCCACCCGTGGAGATGGCCGGCTGACGCTGCTGCCACTTCTTGTAGAGGGCAAAGAGCGGCGTGACGCCATCCACCCAGCTGATGAGGCCCGACTGGGGGCCCAGCGGGATCACGGAGTAATGGTGGGCGCGGTAGTAGGTGGCCGCACAGCCCTGGGGACGGGGCTGATCCCTGCGGCAGGCCATGATGGCATTCGAGATGGACAGAAACTGCATGATGCGCTCGTCCAAATGAAGATCCTCCAGCCCCTTGAAGAGGAACGTGTACCGCTGCCCGTTGCTTCCATAGAAGGCCACTTTCTTGGGCTTTGTCTTTGTGGGCAGGATGCACACGGTACCCTCAACACTCTCGATATGCACCTGATCGGACTCCTGGTCGCCACCGCCGCCGCCGCATCCTTCCTGCTCGTCCAAGCCGGGCATGGAGATGCGCATGCGTCCGATGTTGCACAGCACGGGGCTGACTGTCTGCATCTTGAGGGTCATGGCCGTGCCGCGGATCATGTTCGCCTGCAGCGTGTGATACAGTTGCTTGAGCTTCTCCCAGGCCTCCGGATAGCGACGGGTGCGCAGCACCTCCAGCGTGGACTTAATGTGCTGATCGAACTTTTGCGGAAGCTCCGCTCGTAGCTGGTCTCCGGCGGACGTGCGGTGAACGCCACGAGGGCCTCCAAGTCGAGCAGCAACTGCGGCCGCCAGCTGTTGAAGCGGTTGTTCTTGCCCTCATGATCGTCCGGCTTGAACTCCGTGGCAAAGGCGTTCACGCGGCCCACATACGTGTTGTAGATGTGCGCCAGCGAGTGGATCCAGTATTCGTCCCACAGCAGGCACACCCTCCGCAGCTCCTCGACCATCAGCTGAACGTGCTTTACGGCCTCGGGCGACTGCTTGGACAGGGCACCCAACAGGTAGCCATAGCAGGCGTTCTTATTGTCCTTGGGCTGCTCCTTTCCATCCTTCTCCATCTCCTGCTGCTTCTCTCGATTGGCCCCCACGACGGCGGGAAATATCACCAGCTGGGGACGGCTTTCCGCGAGCCGGCAGAGCAGGGCGCACACGCTCTTCCGGACGTAGGGCTCGTGGTGGTAGAGGCGGCTGAACAGCTGTGGTATGATCACCTTCCAGGGCGCAATGGGCGTGGTCCGTAGTCCCTGCTCGAGGACATCCTGCAGCCCGCTGGCATGCTTCACGATCAGCCGCAGGAGTCGCAGCGTTGTGGTCACCAGATTGCTGTCGTGCACCTGGAATCTGTCCCCCTTCTGGCAGTCCTTCAATCTGAGTCCGGATCCGCATCCAGATCCCGTTCCCGCCTTTATGCTGAGATACTTAAAGTAGGAGCGGGCTGCATCCTTGTAGAAATCGTACGTGTTGGCTATGGCCTGTCGCCAGATCCGAAGGATCTCCTCCAGCACACTATCTGGCTGGTTCTCCAGCAAGCTCAACTGCCGCAGGCAGCTCTTGGAGGCTTCGTCGTCGCGTATCCTCGCAGCTTCGGGACACACTTCCACGCATCCGGCGGGGGGCTGTTCCATGCTGAGGGCCTGCAGCAGCTCGTTGAGGCGTTCGCTCTCCAGCGGCGTCTGGCGGTCCAGGGCACGACTGAGGGCGGCCACGTCCGACTGGGAGAGCACGCTGCCGCTGTCGACGATCTTCTTGCCCCAGCGGTAGGACCAGTTGCCGTACGCGATCAGCGCCTCCTCGCAGTTGGGTCGCTGCTCGAGGCTGGCGTGGATGAGCCGGGCCACCAGCCGCTCCCCCTGGGGAATGGCCACCAGCTGGGTGGAGCTGATCCACGTGTTAGCGGGCATTCCGGCAGCTCCTCCAGCAGCTGATCGATGACGGGCGACTGGAGATTGGGGGCCAGGGCCATGGCGTTACCATTGAAGCAGCTGCGGGCGCTGATCCATTCGGAAAGGGTAAGCAGAAGTCCTGCGCCCATGTCCGATTGAGAGTGGGCGCTCTTTCTCCGGTGCAGGCTGAGGCACAGGGAGGCGCACACATTGATCGCTGGCCCCAGATCTGAGCTGATGCACTGCGTCTGCGTCTGCTGAAGGTGCAGGCATTTGGCCAGTTCGCTGTAGCTGCGCAGCACCTGCGCGTTCTCCGTGTCCAGGATGTCTCCGCCATTTAGGTTCATGGTAATCTCCTCCATCGGCTGGCCAAAGTACTTGGTGAGCAGCGACTGGCATGTCTGGAGGTTGCCCTCGTCGCGGGCAGCGGCCGCTGCATCCAGGCAGAGGGTCTCCCAGCTGCCAGGAGCGCAGTGCTGACGCAGAAGCTGAGTCCAGGCCAGGCAGCGGATTAATATGTCGCTGGAGACGTTCGGTGGACGCCGCCGATCCACGACCAAAGGCAGGAGGGAGAGCTCGTGCCCGCTGGCCAGACTCTGGACGATGTGCTTTAGGAGGATCAGCTCGCGGCAGGGCCGCTGGTCGCTGCTGGGATTCAGGAGACTGTCGCGCCAGTGGAGGTCCATCAGGTGGCGGAATGGAACCTGGTGGTCGGGTAGGCTATGCGGCTCCATCAGCGTCTTCTGTAGCATGGTGTCTTCCAGGTGGCGGCGCACATGGAGATTGGAGAAGCTGGCGTGAGTGTGGGTTTGGCTTTGACTATGGCTGTGGCTCTTCCAGTTGCTGGGCCACAAGCTAAGCTGCTGCAGAGCCACGTCCAGTTCCTCGGAGTTTTCAGTTCTGGCCAGTAGCCGCTCCAAAGCACTCACATCCACGTTGCGGCACTGCAGGAAGGGATTCAGTTCCTTGTCCTCGGGGCGGAGCAGCTTGTGCTGCTTCATGTCCACCAGCTGCGTCCACTGGCCCGTGTCCTGGAGGCACTGCATCATCTGCGCGAGCACAAACTGGTGCGTATGCGGCTCCAGCTCTTGCCCCTCCTCGGCCAATACATTCTGGTAGCCGCTCAGCGCAGCCTCTCGTCGTCCGGCCGCCTGATCTGCCGCATGCTGCAACCACTGGTAGGACTTGCTGCTGCCGCTGCTGTTGCTGCTCTTCGCTCGCGCCCACACATACAGGCCTCGCAGGGAGTCCGCTTCCTGGCAATTGATCCAGGCCCAGGCGAGGTACACCAACGCCTGGCTGTAGGTGGCATCCTGCGAATTTTGTGTGATGAGGATTTGCTGCAGAAAGAATGGAATAAATCGCTTTAGAATGGCTCTGTTTGGAGGTGGGGACTGAGACACTCACCTGCGCATAGCGGATGACAAGCTCTGGCTGCTGGATGTGCATGGCTATGATGACGACGCCGATGCGGATGCGATTGAACCACGACTGACAGGTGGGATTGTTCAGGCGAAAGAAGGCGGCCACCGGCTTCTCGGGTGGACGCAGAGCAAAGGCGCTGCCCTCGGCCGCGTTGTAGATGAGCTTCTCGAGGGCGTCGAGGAAGCCCAGCAGCATGCCCAGGTTCACCTGGATGGCCGACAGCTGCTCCAGGGACAGGCCGCTGAGGGAAGAGCGCTCGGCCTCCTTGGCACAACCGCTGAGGAGGCGGGCATGCCGCATAATCACCGCCTCGAAGCCCAGGAACGTCTCCTGGGGCTTGCCAAGCGTCGTCCGCAGCCGCTGATCGACACAGTAGCGAGCCGCCTCGAACTGCAGCCAGGCGGCCGCCAGGCGCTGGCAGCGGCGCGTGCATTGTGAGAGCTTCTCCTGCCGCTCATCGGGCGGCGCCACTTGGTAGCTGCGGACAAACAGCTCGCGCAGGCATTGCGTCAGCTGCTCCTGCTCCGGACGCTGCAGATGCTCCACGAACTGCTGGAACACGTTGTCCCGCACGGCGCTGCACTGGCTCATCTTCTGCTGCCACACGCACACCCGACGTCCCTGAAGACCCGACTCGAACAGCGTCATGTACAGCGGCAGCTGGGCGTAGATCTGGGCGTAGGGGGCATGGCCGCTGGTCGTGAGCACCTGCAGCTGTTGGAGGGCCGTGTCGCGGTAGAGGACAAGCAGATTCTGCTTGGAGTAGAGGGCCGCGGGGCCAAAGTCGAGCACTGCCTGCATGCAGGCGGCACTCTCGAGTGGACGCCAATTGGCGGCAGTGCTCCCAACGCTGTGGCAGATGCCCAGGAAGTAGTCCTGTTGCAGCAACAGTGGTGCCCGCTCCCGGCACTCTGCCAATAGCAGTTGCGTCCACTGCAGCAGTAGCTTTAGATTTTCGGGCGCCAGCTTGCCTGCCTGTGTGAGGATCTTGTTCAGGAAGCGGATGATGCACTCGAAGCTGTGCGCCGTGGGCGATGTGTTCTCCACGGAGAGTCCGGGGTCGCGGAAGAGAATCGAGTTGGTGCGGAAGTTATGGTTCGCCTGGCAGTGAACGACGAGCAGGCCAAGTAGCGCTTGATGTGTGGTCGGATGCCTCGACCAGAGGCTCATCTCCTGGGCATAGCAATTGCTGATCAGCAGCTTTAGGATCGACGGCTGGCAGGCGTACATCCCAATGATGGCGGACGTCTGCTTGGCAAGGGCCGCCAGGGCGGCCAAATGGAAGACGAGCATTATTTCGGCCTCGCTAGAGTTGGTGTCCGAGTACGTCTGGGTGGTGGTGGAGTGTGCCTGTCGCAGCTGCTGGATGCAGGCATCGATGTCCGTTACCAGATGCCGGTATGCCTGCTGCAGCAGAGGCACATTCTTGATGAGCAGCGTCTCCTGGCAGGTGCGTAGCAGCATCTTGTAGGCCGCCCCGCCCGTCTGGCGACGCACCTCGGCCACGTAGGGATGCCCATTGGGGCCCGACTGGAAGATCAGTTGCACCAGGCTCGACGGTAGGCGGACGCGCAGTCGCCGCACCGTACACAGCAGCAGATAGAGCGCACTCTGGCGCTGGTTTTCGCCGAGTCGGTGCATCTGCTCGAACTGGGCGAGCAGCACCTTCTCCAGGGTCTCGGGCTGCAGGCTGCCACCGAAATTGTGCAGTAGACAGATGCACAGCAGCTCGTTCATGTTGATCAGGGCGTCGGGGTCCGCGTACGTATCCGGATGGAGGACACTTGGCAGGATTCTGGTGATGTGATCGACGGCCACCTTGACAATCGACTCGCAGGCAGGATGGCCCTTAAATATCTGCATGCGGACGGAGCACTTAAGCAGCGTGTTGAAGGCGCCTACAAAAGCACCCAGCCGTTCCGACCAGCTACCCTTCCGCTGCCCATCGTGTTCCTGGTGCTCCTGTTCGTCCTCGAGCGCCGTGATGTCCTCGACAAACTGGGCCAGCAGACCGTAACTGAACTCGATCTGTTTGCTAAAGTAGGGTGTCAGCTGTTCGAGCACCTGGGTGCAGTGGGACTTGAGGCGCTTTGGCTGACCCTGCTCCAGCTGCCAGCCTATTATGATGTCCACAACGTCAGTAAAGTGGCACTCGAACGGATGGCGGTAGCTGCGCGAGAACTGCACAATGGTGCTGCTGACGTCCATGAAGCTGTCGACACTCTCCGCGCTCTCCAAAAAGTCCTTTAGCATCAGCATCATCTTCTCGGAGTACAAGTGCAGATCGCAGTTTGTGTCACAGCTGTGCAGAAATGGAATAGAAGCGGTAAAGATGTTCAGTTAAAGGATCAAATCGGTCGAAGGATTGATGCTATAGTGATCGGACCTCAGTGTGGTTTGTAGAGCGACTATCAGGTAGTGCTGCATGCGCTTGCAGGAGCGATAGTTTTTCACAAGGAATTCCTCGTAGGCGGGATAGGCCAGCCGATTGAGGTAGCCCATCAGACCGAGGGTCTTGCTGCACTCCTCGAGCACAGGCGGGGCGCAGTGCTTGTACAGCATCAGCATGCTCTCGAGCACCTGCTCGAAGGAGCGCGCCATGTAGGCCATGTTGAGGGGCGTGCGAACGGCCAGGGCCAGCTTGCTGCACAGCTCGAGGGCTGCTGAGCTGTTCGATTCCGTGTGAAGGCGACGTATGATCTTGGTGAGGCGCAGGTCATCGGTATTTCCGCCGCCTCCATGGTGGTTGTTGTTATTGTTGCCCGCCTGCTTGTTGGCGGTTTGATCGCGCTCGCCTGTGAGAGCGTGGATTAATGGACAAAATCGAAAGACAATGCAATGAAACTCACCTTTGCAGGCATACGCACGACGATGGCTATTCTGCTGCATACACTTTGTGGCAGCCTGGGCAATGTCAGGCGGCATATTGGCATTCCTCGACATCATTGGCGTGCCAGCGCTAGAGCCAGCGGCTGGCATGACACCGGCTGCCGACACAGCTGCGTCGCGATTCCACATCGATTCGCTGGAACAGCCGTAGCTATCACTTCCGCCATATCGGATGTTGCTGTTGCTGGCATTGCCATTGCTGTTTCGCAAAACGCGGTCTAGCTGCACACGCAGGGCGGACGCAGACGCGGACGCCTCTTCCTCGTCTTCATAGTCGCTGTCCACGGATAGTGCTCTTCGCATTGAATAAACTGACGGCACTACCGCAGACATCAAGTATCCCTCACGGTCTTCATTCACACACACTTTGTTCAATGCACTCTCACTTTTTCCTTGGATTTTCTGTCTTTCTTGAATGCTCTGCTTAATAGGTGGGTGGCACGTTATCGCGATCGATATAAACGATAGATCGATAATGCACTTGACCGAGATGGGATGTAGGATGGTACCACTATCGCTGGCTGATGGTACTATCCGCAAATGCAAATTCGCTCAAAGAGAACTCCTTGAAGCAAGATAGGTTTTACTTTCTTAGAATAATATTCTCAGGGCTTGTGTAATACACCGAGTGCCTTGATAACAGACTGAAATGCTCGCAAAACGTTCATCATACTGTCGCATTGCTGGAATTTTGTTTGTTAATCTTTGCCTACTTGATTTTAAAATATGAATACAGGACACCTTTCAAAAACAATAAAACAATTGGGGTATTCGCGTAAGTGGTGAAGTGCGGAGCTGTAATCTGCGGTTCCACACAGGGCAGGATTATGTACATATCTATTTGTATTTTTTTTTTTTCAATATTCAGCTTTTTGATTCTTCTGATAGTTTTCTGTATATATATTATGGTAAATGTTAAATACATGGACTACCTCTCAGAATTTAACGAAATTTTTTTCCTGGGTAGACCCCGATTTATCATGAATTTTGGTAAAAAATTTTGTGGCGGTCGCTTCTAGTTTTTTTTTTTAATATTTAAAATTTAGAGTTTTTCAGGCCAAAAATGGCATGTTGTTGTTGGTTTTTTCTGTTTATTTGAACTGCAAAGTTAGCTATTTTAAAGCTAGTTTGCAGTTAAAGCTATATTTTATTTCAGAAATGTCTAAAATAGCTATAAAGTAGCCATACTGGCCTATAGCTAAACTAAAATAAACTAAAGGGTCGTCTCGACGATGTGGCCATTGCAACGGTAATTGGTGGGTTTATTCCTCGGCTTCAGAATCCTGTGGGAGATACATATGAATGTATAAAAGTAGTTGTGCTGTATATATAATGGAAGTGAGGCAAAATTAAAAAAAAAAATCGCGCGATTTTTTTTTTAATTTTTTGCCTGCGGCGCTACTTCTTCATTTATATAATACAGCACAACTACTTCTTTAGTTGTAAGTGATATTGCTCATTATTTACCTCTTCGAAATGAACATCATTATTCATGACGGACACCTTGCTTGGATCGTATAAATTACCAAGCGCCAATCCCATTGACCGTTACAATATCTCGCCATAGTGTTGAGACGACTCGCATTCATTGTGGCCAGTTATCCTACTTTATAGCTAGTTTACAGCTACTTTGTAGCTATTTTATTATGTGTAAAATGAAATATAGCTTTAATTTCAAACTAGCTATTTTATAGCTAACTTCGCAGCACAAATAAACAGAAAAAACCAACAACAACATGCCATTTTTGGCCTGAAAAACTCTAAACTTTAAATATTAAAAAAAAAAACTAGAAGCGACCGCCACAAAATTTTTTTACCAAAATTCATGATAAATCGGGGTCTACCCAGGAAAAAAATTTCGTTAAATTCTGAGAGGTAGTCCATGTATTTAACATTTACCAAAAATTTTAATTTTGGTGCGTATGTAATGTACATATACATATAGCCAAAATTCAACATATTTGCAATTGCAGCCGTGCAATTTCCCTGCGGAAATTTTCCTTCAAAAATTGATTTCAAGGTTATTCGGAATGTCCATATGCGTTTCTTGGAAATTTGATCCAAATACTCCACAGTTGCTGCAGACAACGTCGCCAACTCCATACATTGCAGCTTCATTATCGTGTCTTGCTATGAAACATAGAGCATCAATAATTCCTCGGTATTCATATTAATAAAAATTAAAAAAACCAAATTTTCGCAGACAAGCACGTGCTTGCAGCCGAAACTCAATAACTCAATAACTCAACTTTGGCATAATGTAAATCCAAATTCTGAGTTATTGAGTTACCTATCGATAAATGTGGTAACTCACTGTAGTGTAAATAGGCTATAAGCAGCTGTTAATTGTATATATATTGTTGAAGCAGCTGATTGACTCGATAACAAATCACTTCGAAAACATTTCGCGAAAGTACCCCCATCTCTCAGCGAATAGTACTGCGAAAATACCCAAGTATCGTTATCGATATCAGTTGCGCATGCCAATTATACCACATTCACGCAAATATCGGCCAACGGCTAAAGAAATACTCACGTTGTGCTATTTACCCAGTATATCTTCTTTCAAGTCGGAATATACACCTAACCACATATATATATGCACTCGAAGGTTTAATGTGCAACGCATTTTGCATCGACTAACTCAAGGTAAACCATAACAAAGCAAGAAAAACTAGAGCCAAAATCCAAACAGCCAGTGCTGGCTGCAACAAAGCGAAACAAAAAAGACATTTTTCTTGGGGCAACGCTGCTCTCGGCCTCTGCTCTGCCACTGCCACTACCACTGTCTCGGCTGGCAGAGACGCGCAGCGGCTGTCCGTGTGGAGTGTGCGTACGAAATGTGCAGGAATTGGGTTGAATTGAGTGTCCCCTCGCCTGGCCGCCCCTCTGTCCGGCCAGACAGCAGTGCGTCCGTCCGCCCATCGAGGGGCGTGTGTTCCCAATATGGCAGCAGCAGCGGGCAAATGAACTTAACCTCAAACACAACGTGTGACGAAAGATTCCGCCACGACGGAAGGAATACCCTGCACAGAACTCACGCGCACAAATGTTAAATGGAATGTTACTTGTGATCAGATCAGAGAGTCGACGTTGGCAAGGAACTGGCCAATGGAATCAATGGAAAAAGCAAGCTCCCACCAAAAACAAAGACACCATCGAGCCAACCCCATATCTAATCCCTCTGTCCATTCTTTCTTCCTTCTTCCAGAGCGCGCCAAAAAGGGGGCTAGAGCGAAGCAGCTGCTCGCCATGGGGAAGAAGCGTCAGATGGACAACCACGACAATGCCAGTTCAACGGACTCGGGCCAAGAGGATAGCCATGGCCAGACGGCCGGTGGCAGTGGCTCAGCAGGCGCTGCAGGGGTTGGCAGTTCGGGGGTCGATGGCCCCATGACCAGCTGCTGCCAGCACATTAAGAAATCGGTAGATGCGTCCCGATTGCGGCGTCAATTGAAGTCCACCGGCCTAGTCTACGAGTGCTCGCAGTGCCAGAAGAACCAGGGCGCTGCCTCTGGCTCAGGAGACCTGGCCAGCGATTTCGAGATCGACAGCACGCTCTGGCTGTGCCTCAAGTGCGGCACCCAGCTCTGCGGTCGGTCCCGCAAGCAGCACGCCCTCCTGCACTATAAGGTAAGAGCATCAGCCTGCCTGCACTCAGTTTTTGCAGCTAATGGACACGGTCTTCTTCATCTTTTCTATTTTTTTCAGACACCACACTCGGACTCGCATGCATTGGCCATGAACACGCGAACTTTGAGATCTGGTGCTATGGTTGCGACAACAAGGTCACGCCCAACTCCCGCAAGAACCTGCTGGAGTGCGTTGAGCTAGTGAAGCGTCTGGCCCAGAAGCCACCTGCCGAACCACCCGTGGAGGCCCCCGCCGCCGTCGTCGTGACCGATCCCCGTCCACCCACCATCACCGACATCAAACTGAAACTCACATCGGCCCTTCAGACGATCGGACCCATTGTGCCCATGACGGGTGGCTCTTTTGAGGACAGCAAGAGCAGCGGCGGGAACCTAACAGCCATACCCCTGCCGGCACCCCCAGGAGCCACCGCCCTCATCAGCAGCAGCCCTGTTCCAGGTATGGCCAAGAGGGTCGACTTCGCCGCCAGCGGCAGCCAACCGAATCCCCCAGACTCGCCCAAAAGCGAACTTGAGCGACTGCCGCGGGTCCGTGGACTTACAAATTTGGGGAACACTTGCTTCTTCAATGCCGTGATGCAGTGCCTCGCCCAGACCCCGTTCCTGCTCAGTGTGCTCCGGGAGCTGTCAGAGCCAGGAGAGGAGTAAGTGATCGCCAGAGAAGGGCCATGAACAGATCTCTAATTGAATCGCTCTACCATCGCTTCCACAGATTCGTACTGCCCGGAGGGACGTTTGACTTCAAGGACAAGGGCCCCACCGAACTGCCAATGATCCGGGGCACCCTCTCCTCTTGGGGCGGCCTAACCTCGGTGCTGGCCAATGCCCTCGAGGAGCTGCAGGGGGGCGGTGGGGTCTTTACGCCCCGAAAGCTCTTCGACAGGCTATGCGCCAAGTGTCCGCAGTTTACTGGAGGGGACCAGCACGATGCCCACGAGTTACTGCGACAGCTGCTGGAGAGTGTGCGTAACGAGGATCTTAAGCGCTATCAGCGCGTCATTCTTCAGAACCTCGGTTACAAGGACCAGGATATCCAAAGCGTGTCTGAGGAGATGAAGAGGAAGTGCAAGATCTACGGCAATCAGGCCGGCGATCGCATCCTGCGCCCGGAGCAGGTCTTCCGCGGGTTCCTCGTCTCGACGCTGACATGCCAGGACTGCCACGGGGTCTCGTCGCGGCACGAGTATTTCCTGGACATGTCCCTGCCGGTGGCCGTCGAGAAGCCCCAGCCACCGCAGCGGCGTAAGCCCAGTCCCGAGAGCTCTCCGTTCCCCGTCAGCGGGCACGCGCAGGCCCAGAACCAGCCGCAGTTGCAGTCCCCGACCAAGATAAACACCAAGTTCACGACTCCCGAGGATGGCAACCCGTTCGCAGCGGACGCCTCTTCCTCGTTCTACCTGCACGCCAACCAACAGGAGCCAGTCGGTCCGTCCAAGTCGCAGGTGAAGAAGGATAAGGAGCGCGAGCGCAAGGCCAAGCGGGCGGCCAAACAAAATCGCTACAAGCAGGCCCAGAAGCTCACCCTCAAGCTCAACGGAAACGGAACGGGAAGCCAGGCGGATGCCGATTCTGAGGCGAACAATGAGCTAGATGCCGCCGGCACAGCGATGGGCGGTGGCGGCGGCGACGGCGATAGCCAGACGACCAGCGATGGCAAGGATCAACCCAAGGAGGAGCTAATGTCCTCGAGCTCCACCACATCGGAGAACTCGGACGCCGATGTCGAGGATAATCTGGTGGAGGAAACGGGAACGACGAGGGATAGGGCCAAAACTAGAGGCGCCACCGGCGGTCCCTCATCCACTTCATCCGCTCAGGGAGGCAACAGCAGCAGTAGCAGCAGCATCAGAAGGTTCTTCACCGACACCAATGGGAATGCCCAGCCGTTGGGCGAGAAGCGGGATGACACTCCCGAGAACATGGACAAGGACTCACTCGAGGAGGATGAGAACGGTAAGCGAAGCTTCAAGCGGGGGAATCCCCCATTCTCTATACACTGATTCTCCTTCCACATTCCACAGACTCTGGCATAGCCACCAGTCCGTTGCCCAGTGGCATCAGTAACACGACGACGACAACCACCACCACCACCACCACCACCAGCGCCAACAACAATGAGGCTTCCAGGGATCCAGAGCAGCAGCGGGAGCAGAAAAAGGAGGACGGCCAAGCCTCTACGGACATAGTCACAGCGGGCGTAAGTGAAGTGGGAGCCTTCTCCATACGCCAAATCTCGGTTGAATTGGAGCTGCCACCGAATGGAGTCGTCCGAGAAGAGGCGGGCGATGCGATTACGGATGCGGTTGCTACGCTCCAGCTGCAGGAGATAGCCACCCAGCTGGCCTTAAGTGACTACACCTTGGAGGCCACAGCGGCAACGGCAGCTGCAGCTTCGGCCACAGCCGATGGAGTGGCAGCAGCAGCAGCGGCGGCAGGAGTAGCGGCAGCTGCAACAGCAGCGGCAGCAGCAGCAGCAGCGCGCGCCAAGCGTGTGCGAACGTACAGCTATTCGGACTGGAGCACCACGATAGCGCCGCGGTACCAGTGCGAGGATGGAGAGTGCTCCGTTCAGTCCTGCCTCAATAATTTCACCGCCGTCGAGCTGATGACCGGACAGAACAAGGTGGGCTGCGCCAGCTGCACCCAGCGTCTGAATGGGAGTGATCCGAAGGCCAAGACGGTCTATACGAACGCCACCAAGCAGCTGCTGGTGTCCAGCCCGCCGGCAGTGCTCATCCTACACTTAAAGCGCTTCCAGCTGGGGCCGCGCTGCATATTCCGGAAGCTGACGCGGCCGGTTAGCTACCCGAGCATGCTGGACATTGCCGCCTTCTGTGGCTCAAAGGTAAAAAATCTGCCCAATATAGATCGCAAGCAGAAGAAGCTCCTGTATGCCCTGTACGGGGTGGTGGAACACTCGGGCGGCATGTACGGCGGCCACTACACCGCCTACGTGAAGGTGCGGCCCAAAGTGACGCCAGACGATAAGCGGTGGAAGTTCCTGCCACACGGCAGCAAGGCCGAGCTCGACCAGGACGACGATCAGCTGAAGAAGCTGGAGGAGCTGCTGGCAAAGGAGAAGGCGCGCGAGCTGCACTTGAACTCGATGAACGACAGCGACGACTTCACCAACTCTAGCAGCAATTCATCTACCTCGGAGGAGTTCAATACCAATCCTAATGGACCCGGTCCCGGCCAGCAGGATCAGCATGAGGAGGAGGCTGCCAATGTCCAGGCACCGCCAGGAAAATGGTATTACGTATCCGATTCGCGGGTCCAGGAGGTTAGCGAGGACACGGCGCTCAAGGCCCAGGCCTATCTGCTCTTCTATGAGCGCATCTACTAAGGGTGAGGAGACTGGGACTGGGACAACGACTACTACTAGGCACTACGAAAGGGAAGAGAAGGAAAGGAGGATCAGCCATCGTTCCATTATGTATCTTACGATAGTCCTATAAAATTATTTTTACTTGGAAAATCCATTTACTATTTTTGTTATATTTTAATTTTTTTTTTCTTGTTTTTTATCATTTGCATTTTTTGTTATAAGGAGCAGGACCAGACAGATAAAGAGAAAGACAAATATAACAGAAACAGAGATCACAGATCAGCCACTTGAGAGTGGAAGTAGGAAAGGAAACAAGGCACTAAAAAAACGACACCAACACCGACACCGACAGACCAACACATAAGCCAAATGCATTTGTTTTAGACCCCGATCCCAAAAAGATTGATAATGATATCATATTTTTTACTCAAACTACAGAAAAATTAAAAAAAAAAATTGGAAAACAGAAAGAAAAAAAATTGAAACGCAGGAGGTTGAAACATGAGGTTATGAGTATTGCAATGTTTAATAGCTTTAAGTTAGTTGGCTAACTTGTCGTCTGCGGTCCAATTATCATCCAAAAGCATTGCCCTGGGAGAAGACAAGAAAAGACCCTTGTCACGGCTTAGATATGAGACTGTTGCAACCAAGACAGCAAAAATCCACGAAAAACAAAACAAAACAAAAGCAATTACAACCACAATGTGTTTAGATTTACGGAAAAACGAAGAGAATATAAAGAAAAACAATCGAAAGACCCCAGAGGTAAACTACTTAGTGTCTGGGGTGGGGTTGGGGATCTATTTAGTATATCGTATAGTTATGGAATACGAATACGAAACAACAACCAATTGCTCGCTTCTGCCAATAAATGTAACTTGTATCGCGGTATATATTTAAAATACTATACAATACTTTATATACTCTATATGTAATGGGCTATATATACATACATACACACATACATAAAATACAACAACATATATGCAATCGTAGATATTTACAATTCCGGAGTAATTAATGAAATAAAAATGTATCGCGTAGCTAGTTGCAACGGGAGGAATTCGATAGATTCGGCAACGAGAGAGATTTTTACCATAGGGAAACATACATAATTAATTATACAACCACACAATTTACATATACATATTACACATAGGGTTAACTATCGATCTAATTACAATTACAATAATAACTAACCTTCCATGGACTCTATGTATAATAAAGAGAGAAACGATTTGAGATACATTTGTGTTTTGCCGCTGCTGACAGTGAACGATGCTAGCCTTGGGTCCTTTGGCCTTAGGGTAAGGGTGCTGCATAGTCGAATTCTTAACGAGGCGAAAGAGAAATAAATATCAAAAAAGAGCATGTCGGATGTGTGGCCAAAAGTCATTGGACCCTCCGCAAGGGTATCAAAAGCATTAGCCATTGTTCCCAACTCTAATTATGAAGTGGGAATTCAGAAAAATGATGGATGGAAGACATACACACAGTACGTACATATCTACATATGTACATATGAATGAATGCATAACCAGACATAACCGGAATAAAACTATCTCCATTCCATTGGATCGTTTGAACATAAAGCCGAGATAACAAAAAATTAATTCTAGGAAATCCCGATCTTGTTCGATCTTGAGCGTAGATTGTAGACTGCCTTTGAGTGCGGACTGCTGAGTGCGTTGGACTGCCTCCCGCTTCCCCTTTCATTGCATAAGAGGCAACACGACAACAAAGCGGCACTGCTTATCAGGCACCGAGCATCTGGCCCCATCCCGACCCGGAGGTGGCCAGGTTCACACTCGCAATCAGATGCCACACACTCGCCAAAGCCAAAGCAAGAGCCTCAGTCAGAATCCGAGTCAGAGTCAGAGCTGGAGCTCTGAGTCAGTCGCACGATGAGAGCAGTGGCGCTTGCATTGTTCTATCTGGGCCTGGTTCTGGGTCTGCTGTGGGTCTGTCCCGGGGCACTGGCCAAGCGGTATCTCCGCTGCGAGTTGGCCCGCAAACTGCTCGACCAGCACGGCTTCGAGCGCAGCCTTCTATCCAACTGTAAGTAAAATGCGGCAGTGATTGGCTCTGAAGCTTTGGTGGATATTCATGGCTTGTAATCAACCCACCCCCACCCCCACAGGGATTTGTCTTCTGGAGCACGAGAGCGAACTGGAGACGACCCGGACCACCACGAACCCCAATGGATCGCGCAGCCTGGGTCTGTTCCAGATCAACAGTCGATACTGCCAGGAGGGCAGACGCGGGGGCATCTGCAACGTCAAGTGCGAAGGTCTGGTGGACAATCGCGATATGCAATCGGCGAAATATGTTCCCTCACACTCCTCCCTCTTTTGCAGATCTGCTCGATGAGAATCTGCGCGAGGCGGCCGTATGTGCCAGACGGATTCAGACCACGGACGGGTTTCGTCATTGGAATGGCTGGCAGCGCTACTGCCGCAACACCCAGAACCTGCCCAATCTGAGGGTCATCTGTGGCATCTAAGGAATGGCTGAGCTAAAAGGGGGAATACAGTGCGCGTCGCTAATATAAGACCAACATTTTGAATCGGACTACGAGTGCGGAACATTTTTTGGGGATTTTTAATATATTGTATATAAGTGTAATATAGATTTTGTATACAAAAGGATATACATTAACTTCTTGCCACTTTCAAGATCTTGAATCTGAATAGGTTTCTATATGCCTAGTATATATTTTGTTCTTATTGTTTTATGCTAATTACTTAGATGATATTCATCTTTAACTTTGGATTTTTTTCGATGTCTTTCGGTGGGCTTTTTATTTCTTATATACTTATTTTATTTATTTAAAAAATAAATGCATGCACATTTTATTTGCAATTTAAAATTCTTGTTGATTTAATGGATATATTGGGTGCGTTCTCCAACACAACTTGATCAGTGATCTATATATTAAAATTTTGGCATCAATTCATGCATCTCATCTATTTATTATTCGCGTGATCAAAGCCTCATACGTCATTCAGTTTTATAAACATTGTAAAGGGAATTGCATTCAAATATAATATGCTGATGGGCTGTTATGGCTGCTTATCTGATTCGGCAAGGTCTTTGCAATTGGCTTACAATATGAAATTTTAGAGAACTTTTGTCTGAAGAATACAAATAGTCTTTAAAGATCTCAATTGCCTTGTGTATGGTCCTATAAATGTGAACCAAGGTGTACCCAATCAACAGCCACTGGTCTCTCCACATCAGTATACTATACACTATACTATACTACTGTATGTTCGCAAAGCTTTCGCTCTCGCGTGTGTTTATCAGCAAGAGAAGAGGCCGTCTCCCAGAAGCTCTCTCTGCCAGCTCTTGCTCTCAGATTTTACTATATTGAGACTCATTAACACAATTGGGGGAGCTTACGCTCAATTGGGGGGCTTACGTGGGGCTGTTCGGGTATTTAATTTCTTTTCATTCATTTGACGATACCACCCGCTCCAGAGCAGCTGCTCCCAACCCGAGTACAGTTTTTCGTTTCAATTTGGCAACGTGTTCAAAAAATTAAAGAAAAAAAAATCAGACCGAAAAGAAACCAAACAGCAAACAACAAAAACAAATGAAAAGTTATGAAATAGAAGAAAATTCTATTGAATATCAAGAAATGTTGAAGAAAAGAAAGACCAGTGCCCAGTGCCAGAGATACATATAAACGCTCTATATATATAAATATACAAAGCAGATTTCACGCAAATTTGCAAATAAATAAATGATTTTGTGTTTGATCTCAATCCCTGTCCTCCCCTGTCCATGAACCCCTCACTTAAAACAGCCCTTGGTTTCAATCCGCTGTGACTCATATGATGATTGAAACCGGTTATGCCTGCTCTATGAAATCACTCTCCCAATCCCCTATCCGACTGGACTCTGGTGATCAGTCGTAAAGCTGCTGTGGGACGAAGCTAAAGTGGTTACCTTTTTTTTCTGTTTTCTGTGTTGAAGTTGGCCCCAGACCCAAACCCAAACCCAAACCCAAACCCAGACCCGAAATTATATTAAATTGCTGGTTAATGGCTACATTTAGTACATATGTATGTACTTAGACACATACTTAAGTATGTATGTGTATTGTGAGTGACTCACAAATGCTAATTTCACAACAAAAACGGCAAAGCTCTATTTTCTGATATGATGAAATTCGCATAGCGCAGTTTTTTGTATGAAGAGCGCTACGTGTCGATTCCTAAATTTAGTGTTACGTGACCCAGTTTCGACTGCGAACTAGTGATCTCTACAGTTCTTGAAATAAATGAAAAGAAATTACCAATAAATACATATGTATCTGTATTGTGTGTTGTATTTGGGAATCTGTATGGCAGAAGAATCTGTATCGCTCCATTGTGCTTATATTTGTGCTCATAATAGAATACATCTTTCAGCAAGTGCTCAATTGTGAGGTCTGCTTAAGTGATATTTGTTTGACCCAAAGATATATGAGGAGAATGAATATGGTTTTTTGTTGTGAAATATAACAGACATATAAGAGATTGTGTATTTTAATTGATTTGTGAAAAGAAGAAATTAAAAGAAGATCCAAATGTATCAATGAGTTTGATCTGTGATATGTCTAAGAGGGATTTTATGATCTATGCTATGAAATGGACTTTTAAATGGACTTTGCTATCAAATAAATGCATGAGTGATCCCTTGGATAGAGTGATCATGTAGCATTTCTCTTGATCCCGTCTTTTGAAAATGATATATGTACATACATACATACATATGTAATCAAGTAAATGCATGAGTGAATCCAAAGAGATCATGGAGCGTTCTCTTGATGCGGAAATTTCGTCGTCAAGTCAATGCATGAGTGATCCTTGTCTTAGAATCAAGTAAATGCATGAGTGATCCCTTGGATGGAGGGATCATGGAGCTTTATCTTGATTAAAATGAATGATCCCTGCCTGATGCTGGAACAATATGTGTTCCCAATGATCCTTGGCCCCCCCCTAAATGATTTTTCTATATTTTCTCTTTTGATTATCCTTGAATTATATACGCATGCGATATTAGTAATTGATTTAGTGATGTAGAATTAATTAGAGCTGATCCTCGATGTCAATATTTATCGCTTTCAAGGATAAGAAGTTCCCGTTAAAGCTCTTGGAGCCTGGGGCTGCGAAATGTATGTCAGTAGAACGATCCTTAAAGCTCGGACTCCTTCCATGCGTCATATTGATGAAATGCGTATGTATTTTCGTGCTTGTGCGTAATTCGTTCTCTCTGTCAAATGCACTCATCCGCATTGTTATAGTTTGGTAGGGGTATTTCATCACGTTGCGAAACCGAGGAAATGCTCCCCGGCCCGACAAAACCAGGCCAGAGAGTGGCTTTGGCTTTAGCCTTGTGCTCGTGTGGATGCGTCAGTGTATCTGTGTATCGGGAGAGGGAAGGGGAAGGGGAACGGGAGCGACGACGCCAAATCCACGTAGCTGATAGCGAAACGTGCAATCGGCCGGTAGGTCGGTGGGGCGTTTGTGGGCATGGGGCGGGGGTTTTTACCGACGCCGTCGTCTATTTTTATCGCTCTCTCCCCCCACTCGCTGCTGTCTGCGACGCAGTTAGCTATGCTCCATGCATGCTCCAGTGCTTTGACGGCTCTCTGCGGCTGTCAGAAGCAGCTTTCTGGGAGAGTATAAAAGATGCCGGCCGGCGAGCGTTCATGAACAGTTCGAAGCTTGCGACGACAGCGAAAGCAAATCGAAGCCAACTCAACACAACACAACACAACAGTATACCACTACTACTACCACTACTACAACTCCCCCACATCTATACTCTATACTCGAGAAAGCATATTGAATTACTTCTGATTGGTGAAAGGTGGATAGCGAAATGAGCGAAATAGGGAAATTGCAAGAGCCGCAGGGCCAACAGGAGCCCCAATTGTCCGTCGAGCTTCTCGAGTGCGACATCGATTTCGAGGAGGAGCAGCCGCAATGCTCGCAGCAGGCCCAGGCCCAGGACTCCGAGCCGGCCAAGGCCAGCAATCTTCGGGCCGATAATCTCTATAGCCAGGCGATCAAGAAGGTAACGAAGGTACAGCGCATGCTGGAGCAGGCCATGCTCCTGCTGGCCGAGGAGGAGGACGCTTTGGGTGCCAAGTCCAAGTCGAAGAAGTGCAAGAAGCAGCACAAGAAGGACAAGAAAAAGGACAAGAAGAAGGACAAGAAGAAGGCCAAGAAGCAGGAGAAGAAGGGCAGCAAGTCCGCAGCCGCTGTCGGTGAGCAGCCGGACGTGGAGCTCATCCAGGACGAGGACGAGGAGGAGCTGCCCACCTCCGCCAGCCGCCAGCGCTCCGATAGCGTCAGCTCAACGAGCTCTAGCTCCAGTTCCAGTTCGAGCAGTTCCTCGAGCAGCTCCTCAAGCAGCTCCAGCTCCAGCTCGAGCTCGGGCTCGCACCACTATGCGTATGGCTGGGGGCGCAAGCTCTGCAGCGGCGGATGGCCCTATGGCCCCTATGGCGGCCATTATCATGGCCATGGCCGCCATGGACGCGATCGTTCCCGATCTGGCAGTCGCTCTCATGGACGTCACGGGCACGGACACGGGCATGGACACGGTGGACATGGAGGTCATCGCCATCATGGGCATGGGCATGGGCACGGCCATGGTCACGGCCACGGCCACGGACACGGACACGGACTTCGTCGTCATGGCCATGGGGTCCATCATTTCGGACCCCACCACTTTGAACACCACCATTTCGGACCCCATCATTTCGGTCACCATCATTTCGGACCCCAGCACCTTATTGCTCATGGTTTTGGGCCACGCGGATGGGCTGCTGCCTGTCCGGCCGGATTGGATCGCCGTACCGCCTGGGCACCTTGGCCCGAACACTGCCGGTTTTTTCGGTCAGCGGGCCTGCCGTGGGCCCTGGATCACAGCACGGCAAGAAGGAGGCAATCGATCTCTAGACCAAGCCGTGGAGATTGTAGACATCAGCACGGAGAGCATCAGCGACGTGGACACGGACACGGACATGGCCACAAGGGTGGTTCACATGACCGTCGAGTAAGTCGATCGAGCTCCTCATCGAGTTCCTCTTCGAGTTCCAGCTCGGACAGCGATGCGGATCTGGTCAAGTGCGGACGCGGACATGGACACGGACGCGGACGCAAGGGATCGTGTCACCGGAGCCGTCATGACAACCGCTCCAGTTCGAGCAGCAGCAGCCACTCGGAGACCGACAAGAAGAAGAAACGTGGCCGTAAGCAGAGTGCTGGAGAAGGCCTTCGATTTGAAGCTTCTTCCAAGTCAAGCTCCAGCTCGAGTTCCGGGTTCAATAGCGAGAAGGAGAACCAGAGGAAGAACAAGCATGGAGGACATCATGGCCACCCCCATCACGGAGGACCGCATCACGGTCATGGCCATCATCACGGAGGACCGCATCATGGTCATGGCCATCATCACGGAGGACCGCATCATGGTCATGGCCCCCATCACGGACCACACCACGGTCATGGTCCCCATCACGGACCTCATTTCGGACTCAATCTTGGGCCCGATTTCACCTGGCATTTCCAGGGACGCTATGGAGGACATCCAGCAATCGGCCCTGTAGGAGCACCTCCTCATGTTCCCCCTCCATCTCCTAACCATGGTCCACCATCTGATTGCCCTGGACGTAGACGTTCCCATTCTCGCTCTCACAAAAAGAAGGAACGGAAGGGTTCTCGCTCGCGCTCTCGCTCCCACTCGCGCTCAGGCGAGAAAAAAGCGGCAAGGACATGGAAAAGAAACATCATGGTCATGGAAAAGGACCGGGTTCCCATCGTGGATCCTTTTCCCATCATCCATGCGGACCGCATCGCGGTTCCGTTTCGCATCATGGACCCGGTGGTCCCCATCGTGGATCCATCGTCAATCCTGGAAACGGACCGCATGGTGGATCTGCTCCTAATACTGGACAGGGACCGCATCGTGGATCCGTTCCTCACTTCGGACACGGTGGACATCATAGACACGCCTTTCATCGTGGATCCGTTCCCCTTCATGGTCCTGAGAGCCCTTGGGGCTGGGGGGTCTAAGCGACTGGGAGTGCCGGGGGTCGGTCCCTCAAAAAAATTATATCAATTAATCTTCAATATATTCCTTAACCAACCTCAAGCATAATCATCGATGTTGTACCTACCAAAATATTATTGTTATTCGATACCAAAAAATATTATCATATAAATTATGAAACTTTTAAAAACGAAATAAAAAATATAAAACTATAAAATGTGAATCAATTGTGTTTTACTTCGTAGGATCTTGGGCCCTTTTATGCGCTTCTCAAAATGTTTAGCTCTTGAATCCGTGGGTCTGGGAAATACTGGATTGGCTTTACCAATCTGTCTGCTGTTTGAACATTATCGTATTTAATTGCACTCTCCGGCTCCGTTCCCCTACAGCTAGTTGAACAATGGCAAATTATTTAATTGAATTTGTTCTGTGGACGGAATCTGTGCCATTATTGCATCCACTCAGATAAAAACATCCGACGAAACCACAACAGCAAATAAATAATAAATAAATATGTAGAAAAGCAAATTTAATCCCATTTATGGGCATTAACATGCGGACATGGAGAAAAACAATTACTTTTTTGTGCAATATATTTATGAAATATATGGTAATGTTTTTAGTTGAGACTTTGAGTGGGTTTCTGTAACCGAAGAGATAACACAGATAGGAGCAGCGGAGTGAGTGGCTCAAGCCACGGGGGGCTTATGGCGCATTGTAGGGGCATGACGAAGCCAGATAAGGAGTGGGACGAGGGCGAGGTTTTCCCCCAGGAAAATAACGGCGCTCTGCCAGCGATAACACGCCCGATAAGTTGATTGATAAGGCCCGCGAAATCACAAACAAATTGGAGACATAGACACAGGGAGACACAAGTGTAGCACTCTCTCTCTCCATATCTATTTTCACACAATTACGTATATTTCTGGAGGGAAATCCAATTAAATGATCTAAGGTTCATGCCCAAGGACAGGTAACGGCAACGGCAACCAGGCCATTAGCCTGGCAAAAATGATACGACCTGTCGATGCGATGAGGATTCGACAACATTATGGACGTGTTTTCTCCGAGACTTTTTTACAAAGCTTTCTATGTATAACGTTAGAAAGCTAGAAAGAAAGCTAGAAAGGGTAGCTTCAATCGGCTAAATTAATGGTTCCTTACAGCACACACTCTTCTCACACTCTGTTCCCAGACTGTTCCCGTCAATGTGTTCCCTACAGTAGTTCTTCAACTGTTCCGTTCCCTTTGAGGTGACTGTTTCACAGGCTTTCACCAAAGACAATATAAACACTAAGATGTCCGATGCTCATACAATTATGTGGTGTAGGGAGGGTTGTTTTTTGAAAGAGTGCTATCTCGCTCGCACGAACTCCAGTGCGCTCGCAAATCTAAAAATAGAATGAGCTTGCTTGTATAAGTACACACGGAACGTAAGTACGTATGTGTGTGTGTACGTGTGCAGAGCTGCCGAAATTGCCAGCCAAATATTTTTGAGAAGATTTCTTGAGACACAAATTTATTTGCTGAGTGTCGCTTATTGACGCGACGCACTAATACCCTATAGAAAATTACTATAATTTGATGTTATATCTGATATACATTTTGCGTTTGTATATATTTACATTTGTTCATTATATTCGTTTATAGTACATTAAACAAAATTAGCATATAAAGGATATACAAAATATACAATTTTTTATATTTTGGGCATGCGTCATCGGAAAATCATAATCTCCATTCAATTCTAAAGTAATGGGTATTTTCTTCGACAGCACACTATGGGGAAAATGACCACTTTATCTGGCATTTGCATGATTTTTAAAAGTTTTCGAATTAGAACAAATTTGCTGGTAACGCATTTAAAAATATTGCTTCGTTTGGAAGTTATTAATTAATTCAACAAAAAGTGGTCAAATTCCCCATAGTGCAGCGGCGTCGTCAACAACCAATACAAACAAGCAGCCATACACATACAGTTAAAGCTCAGCCTCACGTACAGAACGTGTGAACGTCTATCTGTCTCTCTCTAATTCACGCCGGAACTGTTGAAAGTTCCAGCCAGCCAGGAATTGCGCTCAAAATTTTGTATGGCGCGGCACATCTTAGTGTTTATATTGTCTTTGCTTTCACCATCTGTTCTGTTCCCATACATAGTGAGGAATAGAGTTGTGTACTGTTCCCATACATAACTGTTCATATCTACCCCCCTGTTCCCAGCTAAAAAGCTTTCCCCTGCTAATACTGGGTACAGTTAATCGTGTAGGTACACTTGGGTGGGAACAGTACAGAACTGTTCTCGTCAATATGCATGGGAAGAGAACAGATCGTGTACTTTTTGTGTGGAACAGTTACCTAAGAGGGAACGGAACAGAAAAGTTCAAGTCTGGGAACAGTTATCAAAACAGCTGCTGCTGCTGCTATCCCCCGAACTGAAAGAAAGCCACCGCCTCGCCCGCACCTCTCCGCGCTTTGGCTAATTAATGGCAGCGGCAGGCCAAATGGGAATGGCTTTTGTCTCTAGCTTGTCTGGAGCCCAGGCCATAAGGCGGGGGCGGAAGAGCGGGAAGAGGTGGGTGCTGTTTGGATGGGCGGCTGGGGCTGAGTGCCCAAGTTGAAGGCAATGCCATTGGCCGGGTAGTTGGCCTGTGCGGTGGTAAGGCTGCCCCAAGGTGCTGCTTCTTTGCAACAATGAAAAAAGGAACAGGAATCCTCGAAACGCTCGAACGCTGAACTCTTGAACTCTGGAGCCCTGTGATTGAGAGGGCAAACATTGGACCAGGAAGTGGTAGGAACAGTCAACAGGTGAGCGCGCACACACACGCACACACACATGCAGAGAGAGAATGAGTTGCGTACATTTTCAAAGGGAAACTTTATTCAATTTTTGTGACAATGGTGACAGGCATGAGGCATTGCCCTTTCTTCTCTTTGTTGGTCTTTTATTTATGTACTTTTGCTGACATTTCTGGAAAAGTTGATTTGTTTTCCCCCCTCCAGGGAATACCTAATCCACCCACCGAAAACCCGAAAACGTCTCTTATTGTCACTTTCAGGCCTCTTCACTCCAAAACTGGAAATCTGTCAGATTTACTTGGTGCTACACCGACGATCCTTCACTGGCGCTACACTGTTCCATTTACATGGAATTTCTGGAATAAATTCGGTAACATCTTGGCTCCATTACCATGGCCATCGAATCGACAGGAAAGCGTCGGTGGAAAAATTAGAGTGTAGCGCACCTAAAACGCTTAAGAAACAGAAAAAAAAGATTTCGCGTTATTTTTTTCAATTTCCTAAAAACAAAAAAGCGGATAAACAGGAAAAAAAGTGCAGAAAATGACAGTAGGTGGGGGTGCGATATATACATATAGAGTGGGGAAAGTATAGAGAAAGAGAGGGTGGGGAGGCAGAGAAAGTGTGGCAGGAATAGAGGAAGTTGCCGGAAGTGGATTTTTGAGCGGAAATAATTTTGCCACATGTTGGAAAAAATAAACACGTGGCAGGACTGCGCCCAGGCGCAGGACAGGACCAGGACCAGGGTCTGTTTGGGGCATGTGGCATGTGGAATGGCTAATGCTAAGACAAAGTCACGCGCAGACATCCGTGGGGGTAGAAATCCTTCCGTTGCCGTCATTGTCGAAAGCTTAAAATTCAATATAAGCAAAGAATATTCTTTCTTCACCCCCTCCCTACAGGCATCCCTTCTCATCCCTCTGGGGTTTACTTTTATACGTTTATATATTTTTATGTCTGGTTTTTTAAGATTTTAGGAAGTCATATATTAGTTTTTCGGTGGATGTGGATGTGTGTATCACCCAGAAGGAAGGATTTCAGATCCCATACAGTATATACATAGGTCCTTAGGTAGAATGGAGATAAGAAGAGTGCAAAAATTAGTATTAGAACATAGCTAATGGTCTTGGGTCTCTCTTGCTTTCTATGTTTATCCCATATTCGTCCCTTTTACGAACAGCTATACCAAAAGACAGAAAGAGCATTCGGCAGTCATAGGCTTCGATACCAATTCCGGCGCTTGAAGGTATAATTCCGTATAAAATATATTGTATAAGTTCCCCATAATAGGTATATATAATAGATATGTTTATACCGACTGAGTACCGAGAATAAAAGTAGAGCCGCGGCCCTTACCGCATATACAACCTACAACGTTCCCGCTCGTTTAAGAAAAACTTCCTCGAAGAGCCTTCTGCACTTCAGATTGGCATGTCAAGTCGCTGAAATCCCCTGGAAAATGGTTCTTTAATATCCAACAAAGATTTTCATTGCTTGCAGCTGGGGTTGGGGGGGTTGCTGGGGGCATACTGCTTTAGTGGGTGTTATTTCACTTGAATGAATATTGATATGGTTTTAAGTCATCACATCACCAATTCGAGATTCGACAATCAATGTTATACATATGTCGACTCTCATGCACAGAGACTGAAGACCCGAATCCTTCCATTGCCAGGTTTCCAACAGGACATGTCTGTTGTTTATGTTATCTGTCCAATCCTGGTTATAGCCTGTTGGCTATATTTTATACTAAGCAAAGCACACCCCGTTCCTCCCCATTGGGATACATAGGGATACATATACTTTTTTCTGATGCCAATTGGTTGGCAGCACTCTGCCGATTACGAAAAGACTTGACACGCCCAGATCAGGCCATAAAGAGGCGAGATATAGCCAAACCAGAAAGGCAAATCTTTCACAAATTACATGATAACTACACGCTAAATACAAGTTTGCTACAAATTAGCTACATATTTCATGATCTGTCAAAAAGTATGCAAAGATTTTGACAGGTTTTGGGCTGTATTTTTAAAGTAAAAATGCCATTGAGGCATGTCCGACCCCTTAACGGCCCCCTTTAACGGCCATTTTGTTTTGAAACGTTTAAATTTCCCCGTCAGGTGACTCCATAGTAATTACATGCAATATGTAGCTAATTTGTAGCAAATTTGTATTTAGCGTGTAGTTATCATGTAATTTGTGAAAGATTTGACCGTTTTGTGTGGACATACAGGCTTGGCTATATCTCGGCTATACAGCGTCCGATCTGAGCGTGCCATGCATTTTTTGTGATCAGGAGATTCCTGCCATCCATTCCGTTATGATTTTCGCCAAAAATCATCATTGAATTTTCCAAAAATCGGCCTCATTTTCGCCATACGACAGTCTGGATCCTCACGATCGTGGGAAAGGGATCTGAACTGGGATCCAGTTGGACTATATCTTCCCACTAAACCCCCACCCGACCAGAAAACTTACAACTTCTCTTGCAGTGACCTATCAGAGTGTTAGAGGCTTACTACGTGGTAAGCTCAGGATTATTTTCTGGTATAATTTCGAGACCTTGTTAAAGCCGATAATTCTTAGTTCTTAGGTCGGCGGCCGTTCGTCTCGACGTGCAGGAGGTGCTCTAAGCACAGCTGCAGTCAGCTGCAGTACAAGGAGAGCCTGCAACTGGGGCCGACGGAGACCAGCCAGAAAGACAACAAATAGACCATCGACGACGCCAGCAAGTATATTTTCGAGTCACACTACTGGAGTCATACTCTGAGTCATACGTGGATCAGCGTGACCGTTTCCTTATTATGGAAGCCATAAGCAAACGGTCACACTGACCAGTTTTCAACATTTTGTAGCTCCAATTTATCTTTTTTCTCGACTAAATTCTAAAAAAATTCATACTACTTGTAAAATTTCTAGCACAGGAGAGAGTTTCTTTACAAGCAAGCAAGTGGGTTAAATACTCGACTTTACTGTGTGTAGATTATTAAATAACTTATTTACAGAACGAAGGACAACGAAGATCAGAACCTTCATGCAGTGGAAGTGGAAAAACGAACCAATTGAAATCCAATGAAAAGGTTCGAGGTGATAGGGATGTCGATCAGCGGTTCAAATGTAGCGTTTGTTCCAGGAGCTACGCGAGCCAATCGAACCTTAATAGACACACGAAAGTGCACCCTGGGGTGCGACCCTACAAGTGCTCCGAGGGCCCAAAGTCATTTGCAGAACAGGACCAGTTCAGTGGACACAGCCGTCTTCATACTCCCGAGCGACCGCACAAGTGCACACAATGCCCGCTGTCGTTTTTACAAGCCGGAAATCTTGGCAACCACCTCCGTATACATGACGAACGACCATATCCATGCCCTCACTGCACCAAGTCCCTGAAGGATCAAGCGGCTCTGGACATACACATCTGCATTCACACCATGGAGCGACCATACGAGTGTTCATACTGCTCGAAATCATTTAAACAAAAAGCCCATCTCAGCGAACACACACGCACTCACACCGGGGAGCGACCCTTCCAATGCTCGCACTGCTCGAAGTCTTTTGCCCGGGCCGCAGCTCTGCGGTATCATATACGCACTCACAACAAGGATCGACCCTTCCAATGCTCGCACTGCTCGAAGGCTTTTGCCCAGTCCGAAGCTCTACGGTACCATATCCGTTTGCACACCGGCGAGCGACCCTTTCACTGTACCCTCTGCTCGAAGTCTTTTGTTCAGAAATGCTACCTCAGAGCACACACCCGAAGGCACACAAACGATCGCTAGTACCAAAGACGCAAGACGTTCAAACATACATACATACATAAGTCTTCCGTGCAAACACACAGTATCAATCACTCTTAAAACACTAATAAACACTTTTGTAAATATATTTGTATAAAGATAATTACTTAACACCCATTCTAGTTTTCGTAGGTTATAATAGCAGTTGTTATAGCCGTCCTGTCAATCCAGGTTGAACTTGTTTTACGACAGTATACTACAGGTACACCTTGTGGCTTGATTTCGGCTACTTTCCAAATCCAGCAGCATAATACAAGCAACGTTTGATATGAGATAAGATGACAGCAGCAGCAGAAGCGACATGCACCTCACCGGGAAACCGTTCCTTCCCATCCCGAAGTGCTCACGGCTTACTGGCAAATAATGGCCGCCGGAATACTGCACAATAGATACATCTGTGCGTGCCCCCAAACGGTGGGGCGATGGCAAGGGGCAGGGGGATGTTAGCCAGAGTGTTAGGTGCGAATGCAGATATATAGAAAGTTATACGAATGTTACGTGAGCGAAATGCCAGAGTAGTACAAACTGTAACAACGACACCCACTGACACCGACCATCCGCATGGCCAGGGACCACGAAAAAAGAAAAGAAAAAAGGAAACACAACCAACAAAACCAACACCAACCCCCCGGTAGCCCTTAGTCCGGTTGCAACGCATTTCGTATGCTGCGCTTGTCCACCAAGCCAGTTCGACAAACAGGCCAACAAACACGGGGAGCATCAGAAGAGTGAAAGGGAGTGCTGCACTCAACGATGTTGCAGATTAGAGATGGGCAAGGTCCGGGCCGGGCCGGGCCGGGCCTCCACATGAAAACTGTGGGCTTCGTGACTGACTCATAATTGAAGTCGCTTCGAATAGGCAGATCAATATATGACGTATAACAGACAGAAATATGATCTACATCAACATGCAACTCAAGCGATTGTTCTGCCCTTCTCTGTACACCATCCCAATCTTCTCGCTTGGATTCAGATAAACATGCCACCGACAGAGGAAGGAATGATGAAAAAGTGCAATTTGCGTATCCAAATTTCAGCAACGTGACTTCGCACAGACACAGGTCTGCCCCTCCCCCACCCACTCGAGCGCTTCTTAAAGTGGACTTTAATTTAGGAACCAGGCTACAATAGGCTTCAATTGTCCACAAATTTGTGCGGGGTTGCCCATCGACCTACCCGGATGGTCGGAAATTCGGAAATTTTGCGTAGAATGCAATACACAAAATGGCAATAAATATTTGGCCCCTCAAATCGGAGGCCGGCATAAATGTTCGGTAATTGGAAATTTTGCAACGCCAGAAATATGCCAAGCGAAAGGCAAACAAGGAAAAATGGAAAATGGAAAAAAACAACAATTAAATTGCTTTAATTTTGTGCAGCACGAGGATGTGTCCACCAGTTGATTGTGGCAGTAAATGGAGGCAGTAAATTATGGCAGCTCTACAGTCGTGTCCAACATTGTAATTAAAGTGATATTTTTTATGTTGTTTGTGAGTGGAAATCAGAATGAAGTTCACTCGGGAAAGCTCTATAGAGCTATAATGATGCACGAAAA
The DNA here is from genome assembly GCA_035041765.1 of Drosophila algonquin. Lineage (NCBI taxonomy): Eukaryota > Metazoa > Arthropoda > Insecta > Diptera > Drosophilidae > Drosophila > Drosophila algonquin. The sequence goes on along the minus strand of JAWNKY010000339.1, from coordinate 175,797 downwards.
CATGCTAAGGGAGGGGAGGGGTTGTGGTTTTTGTTAAATTTCAGAGTGGAAGAATGGAATTAAGTTTGTTATTGTGTGTACTGCGAATAGTTTCCCTTCATACTATATAGCATTTCAGATCTGAGCAATTAAATGTGTTACCAAAAGAGTGCTCCCCTCTTTTGTCGGATGAAATCATTTCAAGGAGATTTCGAGGGGACAAATTTGACGCGATGAAAGCCAATTATTCCATTTGCTTAGTCCTTGCCCAACGGCACTCGCACACACGCAAGGAATTGAATCAGAATCTTTATTAAAACATTTTATGCAAATGAATAAATAAGCAAGTGGCAGGACTCTAAGAGGCATGGCCACTGGGGCTGACTGACAGCCGTCAGCGCAGAGTTTAGACCTCAGACAGTGGCAACAGTTACACATTTACATAAATATTACAAGAGAATTACTTGCCGCCTCGTGTGGCACGCCCAAACGCCCACATCACGCCCATTATGGTTATCACTCCAGCATCCAGCATAGGCAAATACTCGAAAAAGCATATGTGTGCCTCTCTCTCTCTCTCTCTCTCTTTGTGCATTACAATAATATGAAAATTATTTGTAATGTAATTTCAACTTAATAAATGTTCATTTTCATATGAAGCGAGCGACAACTCATTTTCCACCCAGTCTGCGCCTCCACCCTCCGACTAAGTGTTTGAACAGGAACAGGAACTGGAACTGGAACAGAAACCCAACAAAGGCGGGCCGAGGCGCCGCGAAGCGAAGCGAAACGAAATGGTCGTGAGGGGGAGAAGCGGGAGTCCTGCATCATTACGGAAGGCTGACAGCAAAGGTAGGGATGCTAGCGATGCTGTTGGCAGCAGCAATGGCGACAGGAAGTAAAGTTGTCGAAAGTGAATTTGCATAAACGTATGAAATTTTAATATTTACGACAAATTTTCAACAACTTCCCCGTGTGGCAGGCAGCACCAACCAACCAACACCTTCTATACCTTCATCTTCATCTCCACCTCCAGTTCCTTCCACGCCACGCACAGGCAGCGCACTCAAGTTTGTTTCTTTCCGTTGCACACACAAAAAGTTTATCCAGCCTACTGAAATGTGTGTGTGTGTGACACACACAGGTACTACACACACACACACACACATAGGTGTATAACAATGATGCCAGAGACTATGCTTGGTGTGGGTGTGGAGGCAGGTGTGGGGGAGACAGCACTCACCGAGTGTAAACCAAATTGAGTTAGCACTGAATTGGGCAATGAGCACGGACCGTGCACTGAATCCAGGACACTTGTCCGTCGTGTAGATACGGGGGGTGGGGATGTTCCTCAAACGTATTTCGCCCGGAGTATTGCTTTGATTGGGGAAGCAGCACTTTGAGAGCAGCTCCTGCTGGCCCTTAAGTGGGCAGAGATTTGTCCAGGACCCATGAAGATTTTCTTGGTTTTCTCAGTAGGCTACAGTACATGCTAAGAAAAGCTACAGTTTTTCTGTAGACTTCAAAGACGTCACCTCAACAATATCTGTGCAGTTTAAACAAAAATTCTCTCCTTTGAGATAAATACATACGTAACACAAGACACTGGAAACTGGAAGAATGCCACTGAATCTCATTGATAACGAGTGGAAGCTTGCGTTCTTTATCGGCACTCGGTTGGTGATCGGTATTTGGAAATTGACCATGTCTAGAGAGAAGAACGAGCAGGAGCAGGAGCAGGAGGAAAAGCAGAAGACGGAGCAGGAGCAGGAGCAGGATCAGGAGCAGACGAGCTGCATAGACGAGCTGCAGGTGTCTGCAGATCTGAAGGACAACAGCAACGAGCAGTTCTGCGAGGCTCCCTTGCAGAAGGCAAACTACTACATGAACGAGGGCGACAGTTGCTACCAACGCGCTGACTACTGGGTTGCAAAGGCCTGGTACGGCTTGGCGATCGACAAGTGCCCCAAGCAGCAGCCCACATTGCTGGCCATCTGCTATCAGAAGCGCGCCGAGTGCTACGAGAAGCTCAACGACTGGGAAATAGTGAAGGAGGACTGCTCCCATGCTCTGGAGTGGGATCATCGGTGTGCCCAGGCCTACTACTGTCGGGCTCGTGCTCACAAGGCTGCCGGGGATCTGGAGGAGAGCTTAATTGACATCACGGCCTCGTGTCTTGTAGAAAGGTCAATGAATGAGGACTTGAACAGGTTTTTGGAATGCGTGCTCATGGAGTCGGCACATGCCGACGCTGTGAGGCAAATGCGCGCGCGGGGTCCGCTCTTTGCCCAAAATTGCGACATTGTTTCGTTCATGCGAGCCTTTGCCAAGGACCAGAGCGGGAACGGATCTCCTTCGCGTGGGTTTCTTCGGGCCCATCGCGCTTTTTGCAAGGAGCGGTTCGGGGAAGTCATCCCCGCCTGCACCGAGGAGATCGAGTCTTCTGGGGCTCACTACAAGATGGAGGCCCTGCTCATGCGCGGCACCTTTCGGCTGCTTCGTGGCGCCAGCGAGGACGCAAAGCAGGACATCGATGCTGTGCTCGAGAATGTCTATGCGGATGTGCCATTGCGCGCCTCCACCTACGTCTGGAGTGCTCTCATCCAGGTGATGCTGTATAACCAACAGGAGGCGCTGGAGATACTGGAAAAAGCCGAGGAGTTGTATCCCGAAAATGCCGATCTATTCTATCAACGTGCTCTGATTCTGTACGACATGGAGAGGTTTCACGAGGCCATCCGCGACTTTCGGCGGGCCTCCCGTCTGGCTCCACGCAACGCCAGCACAGAGCTCCGGAAACGCTTCACCGAGTACTGCATCGCGAGCCGCGAGAAGCACCAGGTTCGCACGCAGATTGCTATCGGTGACCTCCAGCAGGCAATCGATAGTTTTCCCACTAGTGCGGAAGGCTATTCGATGATGGCCCAGGTGCGTGTCGACCAGAAGGACTTTGGTAAGGCCATGAAGTGCCTTCAGAAGGCCCTGAAGATTCAACCCACCAACGGCACCCTGATCGTCCAGAAGGCCATGCTGGAGAAGCACTGGCACGGCGACCTCAAGAGAGTCGTCGCCATACTCAAGAAAGCCATCTCCGTGGATCCGCAGTGCTACTTGGCCTACAGAGAGCTGGGGCTCGTCCACCTGAAGCAACGAAACCTAGAAGAAGTGGCTAATAGCTTCGAAAAGGCCTGCTTCCTGGCCAGAGACATCGACGAGGTGCTGCTGTCCTACAAAGTCCGCAATGCAGCGGTGGCTAAAATCGCTGCCTTTAAACTGCTGCGCATCGCCAAGGACGATCCACTGCTCTCTGATGATGATCTTTGCACGCCCGCACATCGAGAACTGGTTTTTTTTGTTTAAATTCATCATCATCCTTTAAATAAACTATATTTCGTTAAAGCTAAATGACTTTCTGGGCACGACATTGGCGATCCTTTCCAGCGACTTGATGGTCTTTTTCCTAACCAAATGGTGGGTTAACAGTATGATCTAAAGGATTTTCCAATTCAATGGCTCGACCTGAAGCTACATCGAGCCAAAGTTGAAGGTTTCTACCATTTTCTAATGTTGCTTTAACATTGTTCAATTTCATCCTAATCCTAGTCTTAAGTAGCATACATTTCGAAGAAAAAAAGCTCAAACAAATTCTATTTTAAAAATAATTTTGGGGATGTAAACCACGCATCCTGGCCCATGGTAATGTTAGTAATAAGGTGATGTACTCAGCTGTGTTGAGGACTTTAAATGTTTCACCTCACTCTCTCGACTCTCAGAGAGAAAACCGTTAGAAAGATAAAGCGTTTTACCATCATCTGTCAAAAATAAGATCCCCGAAAGAGAGCACGTGTGGGGAGTACATCACCTTATTACTAATTTCACCATGTCCTGGCCTAGAATCGAATACAGTAAAGTAGTAATATTTCTTTGGAGCAATACTCGTAGTTTGGGGCAAAGTAGTCGCTTGAGAGCTACTCATGTCAAGGCCCGGCTCCGACACAAATCATTTCGGGAGTGCCGTCCTAGACATCAGTTATAAGTTCAGCTTTTATTTTATTCAAAATTTTTTCTCATTCTCAACATTTTCCACTATGGCCGAGGCTAAGGCAGAGAACAGTGGTCCACTGGCTATGATGTCCTGCGACTTTGAAATCAAGGGAAAAATCCCAAAGGAGGCATTCGAACTGTTTGCCGCCGCACAGGCCAAAATACTGGGACTTCGCGGCTACATCATGCAGATTTCGGACAGTTGCTTCACTGGCCAACTGCAGGGACCGCAGCTGGTGATTGAGACCTTCAAGCAGGTGATCATGTCCGTGGCCGAGTATGTGGTTGTCGTCAAGGAGTTTGTCATCAAGAACCTAACGGCCATCCAGGAGTGCTCCTATCAGAGCTTCGAAGTTAAGAAGATGGGTGACTCTGATCCTCAGAGTCCTCAGAGTCATAGCTCGGCTGGGCAGAGGAAGCAGGATAAGAGCAAGTGAGCCGAGGGACCAAGAAATCTACAATCCCATAGACCAATAGACCAAAAGCTAGTTAAAGGGTGAGTTCAGAGGTTGAGTATGGTTGTGGATAAAATCTAATTGAGGCTATATTTATAGGTAAAAGTTGCAAGTGGCAAGACACCAAAGACCATTGAAGAAGCCACAGTCGTGGCTCCAAGCCAAGAATCTCTTGAACAGTGTGGCAAGAGACTCCTAGAGACCTTCCAGAAATACACAAAAAAAGACAAAAATTGAATTAAAACACAAATCAATTAAAAATGGACCAATACCCCCGAAAACATGTGTGTTTTTTCATATGTAAAGATCGTGTCTGTGTCTGGTTCTAAAAAACCAAGAACAGAGGCCATTCCAGTGTTCGATTGTGTGACGGTCGTAAGTGGGAACCGCCCAACGTTTTGATGAACTCATTCTGTGGCAGAAGGTAAGCTGTGCATTGGCTGGAAGGAAGCAGCTGGCATGGTTCGTAATTCCCACGAAATGCAAAGTGCCACCGCACAGTGTGTGCCACATTCCGTGCACGATGGGGGCCCACTCCTTTTGGCTGGTTGCACCAGGATTGCGCTAATGTAATGTACCCAAACTGTGGAGTGGAGTGGAGCGGGGAGTGGACTGCCAGAACAATGCCATCCATGGCGAACACAAGCACAGTGTTTATTATGATAGGACGGACCAGGGGCCTGGTCGATTAGCGCTAAGCCTCTTGGCCATTATTTGCAATTAGCGCCGCCATTTAAATGATTTTTTTTCGTTTTCAATGGCCCTTGCCCACATTGTTTACCCCATTCAGCCTCCCAGCAAATGTTAGTTTAATCGTTTCAGATATAGATATACATATGTACATGAGTACTCCCGATAGCATAGGTATTTGGTCTCTGGTCAAATGGTTCTCTAAATATATTCACAAAGTTGAAAGCTGCATTCAATCGCTCATTCGAGAGGGTCCTCCCCCTCCCCCCGTGTGCTTTTAATATACATTTTAATGGATTTTATTGCTCTGGTAAATCGATTTTCGATTGTTTCTTTTTTGGGAGACCATTAAACTGCCATTTAGGCGATGCCGATTGGCGTCTTCATTGGCATTCGACATGCGATAATTGGCGGAAAACACACACACACACACACACAGAGACACACACACACACACATGCAAGGAAGCTAAAGGAAGCCTTGTCAATTAGCCATTTTGTGACGTGTGTGGGGGGGGATCAATTGAGATTGCGGTGTATGTGAGTGAAAACAATAATTGTTTTTTATTGTTTCCATTGGCCCGAACTATCAATTTGCATTTTTGATTCCTTTATTGATTGCCGAATGCAGCGACGACAGCTCCACTCTTCGATACGAACTCTGACCCCACGTCGACATGGCCCAATTGACTGAAACGAAAACTCTGGACAGGCAATTTACAACATAAATGTAAAATTAAGTTGGCATACACACACACACAAACACACACACACATCGGTTATATATTCGCATATTTTCAATGGCTATAATTATCACAAACATGGCCGACTTTAATGCCAATTAAACTGTTCGAAAGCTGCAGCTATCTTCCCACAAAGCTTCACTGTAGCGCCCCAGAATTGATTTCTTTGATATTAAATTGTTTTCCATTGCCTGGCACTGGGTTTATTGAGTTTATCTGTTGGCGGACGGGACGGCCTAGGGTTACGAGCTGTATGCTGCTGCTGTGCCAGATTGTAATTAAAACTGCTTAATTTGCTGTCAATACAAACACGCTCCCCCCACCCCACCCCCACCATCTGCAGCCAGAGGCGGTTCCGCCCCTCAACCGAGCCATCTACAGGCCTCTCCCCGATCAGCCAGCAGCCAGCAGCCACTCACAGCTGCAGGCCGTGCTGTCATCACACAAGCAATTAACACTTCCCAAAAACCAAAAAACAAAAAGAGAAAACCGAAAACAATGATGGAATTGGCTTTTTGGGGTGGCTGTGGGATAAGATACCCTTTCGGATCGATCCGGTTTTGGGTAAACTCTAGTGCGTGCCAGGCACTACGCCAAAAGCATAATACCCTCCTCCGGCTGGGAGGGTATGCAAGACAGTGGCAAAACTATGGCCATGTTGAGTGTGTAGTCAATTTCGACTTAATAATGACGCATTGGAAAATTTCACATATCCCCTCTCTCTCTCTCTCTCTTTGGAAGTATCTACCTTCTCCCTTTTGCCTGTTTTATTGCCAATGAAGGGCTGAACTGGGTTTAATTAAACGCGCCCTGTCATTTTTATCGTTTGATGAGGTTGCACTGTGCGGCAACTCCCTTGGCCTCATTACACGGACCGCGTGCTGGCTGGCTGTCTGCTCCATGATGTGGGCGGCCGGGGGTGGGGGGAGGTGAATGTCAGTAATCAGTTGCTATTATGCCACTGGCAGGCGGTACAATGACTTTTACAACGCATGGAAGGAAGCACTTCCGATGTAGATCCTTCTGCAACTTAAAGTCGAGCATATCCTTGACTTGCGAGGGATCTACTTGGGAAGGAGGCTTTTGCAGATGGGAACGAAGTTGCAGTTGCAGCATTAATACAGCCTCTCAAGTCCGCTCAACCCGCTTCCCCATTGAATGCCGCTGTTGCTCGATAGAATTTTCAATTTCAATTAACTGTTGCATTGAAGAGCAGAAACAAATAGTAAATCGATGCAATCCGTGGCACACAAACGTGAAGAGACCATACAGGAGTACTCGTATACACGCACACACACACACGCACAGAGTCTTCCCCGTGAAGCCCACAGTGAACACCGTGATTGATGCTTAGCATTTGACCTGCGACTACAGATGGTCCCGGAGAGCTGCAGCTGCAGCTGGCGCTGGAGCTGGAGCTGGCTCTGTGTGGAGGATGTTGAGAGTGTCCTGGTTTACCGAGTGCATCGCTTCTTGATGGTGTGCATAAATTACCATGCCACAGGGTGGTGGCACAGGGGGTTCCCATTTGTGTCAACTTTACAGCTGAAGAGCTGCACTTGCCCTGGCTGGAGAGCTGCTCCTGGTGTGGCCTCCTGCAGTTGTTGCGATAAGAAAGAGCGGCTTATTCCCACATCCAAGGGGGGAATGGGAAAATAATCAGAAATTGGAATGCCATTGGAACCTGCTCCCATTATGGGATACCCAGTGTTCGCATTGCTCTGCTTGAAGACAACCAAACTACTTTGGTGTATCCAAGTAAACAAACAGTAAGGTCTGCACCCCCCTTCCCATCCCCTAATTGGCCAGACAAGTCATCGAGTGGCCACCACTTGGGGTGGGTGCCATGCCCATGCCCCACCTCCATTGAGTCTGATCCACTTCTCTCGCCCCAAGGGAGATGGAGTCTCAGTTAGACAGAGGAGAGGGACGGGGGTGGTTGGATCGATTTCGTGCATTTACAATGAGCACAATGCTGTGCATACGCAGTACTTGGATGGCATGTTAATTAACTAAATCGTTTTAATGGCAGACAGAGTGGCAGGCCATTTAAATCTTTACTAAGCTGTTGGACAAAGCGCATTAAATTGTAATGAGAAAGCGGCACAAAATGTTTCTTTTTTCCATTACTTTTTTGTTTTTGTTTTTGCTATTTTTTGTATGCGTGTTCGTGTGTGTGTGTGTGTGTGTGTGTGTGTGTGTGTGTGTGTGTGTGTATGTGTGTTTTCTCTGCTGCCAACTAAGGGACAAGGTCATGGGCTTGACAAGCCGCTTAAAACATTAACTTATTATTCTATTTGGCTTTTTATTTTCTCTCTCGTATTTTTCTTTTTGGCTCCAAAGGGAATGGCTTTTAATTATGACTGGGTGCCCAGACGAAAGAAACATTTGAAGTTGCCACAGAGGCAACTTATTAGGTCTCCAAATAGTACAGAAGGACTGCGTCCTGGCATAGAGGCAAACCGCTTCTACAAGTTTTCAAAGGTCATGAACTTGCAGGAAGAGGGATGTCAAATAGATGAGCAGAAGGGTGCGACCCCCAGGGGCCTGCAGCGTCTCCGAGGAGATCATCATGGCCACAAGGCTCACCCTTCACTTCCTACCTACTTTTCCTTAACCATGACTGACTCAGGATCACACAATAGCAGCAGGCTGCTTTCGAGCAGGGGAGAGTCGGCCTCTGCAAGAAGTGCTTCTGAGAGAGCACTTCTGAGATTATCAAGATAGTTGACGACACTTTGTTGCACAGCATTTGGGGCCCATCAGGCATTTTACACCTTTACTCCATGAACACTCCGCACCGAGACACTCATTCGAGACCGAATCCGAGAAAGTGAGGTGAAAGGGCAGAATGTGCTTCCCTCTGCGGAGCCAACAGACCAAAAACTGAACGAGACGTGCTAATTGCCAACACGAGCATGGCTCTCCCCGCGTACCAAGCACCGCGAAATGCTCAGCATTTGGCAAATGCTGGTTACCACATTACCCATACGCCACGTTGCCAGACAAAGGACGCAGCAGGGAGTGAACGGGAATGAGGGTAATGAAGCCGAGATTAATCAGACAATTATGCGTCGCTAATATTCGAATAATCTCGAGCTTAATGCATTTAATTTTAATTTTTTAATGTTGGAGGCAATTTTCTGTATTTTTTCCTATCTAAGACAACGGTCTGAAGCTCTCGCGGGTTTCAGGGATGTGGGGAGCCAGAAATTTTTCAATTAAAATCGCTAGACGCATGCAGCAACCGGAAAAAATCAAAGGAATCCATTCGGCTTTCGGGGTGAGGTTCGACCACGCGATACCCAGGAAGGAAGTTTAGAGCTGGAGATACATCGATACGCCTCGAAGAAGAAAAGCGGAGAGCTGGCTATATCTGGGAACAAGATGTGTTGTGTTCATGTTACCTGTTCATCCACAAAACATTCAGCATTCAGTTCTGGCCTGTGCTAGGCATGGGCTCCATAAAAACGTTGGTTGCCTGTGGCAGGTGGTCGGCCTTGATGCTCCACATCCGCCTCTACCCTCACCTCCGCCCATTCCGGGCATATGTCAGTCAGTTAGTCGGGGGTAGTCGTTCAGCTAGTGTGAATCACGCAAAAACCGCTGGTTATGGAGCTGTGGAAAACCGAAAGCCAAAATTAAATTGCCATTCGTTGCATGGGGCTTGCGTGGGCTCTGGATGCAACAGGGCACAACAGAGTACGCATACGTATACGTTATTTGCATTGTTAGATTATCGCGCAGCGCTGCCCCGCCCTGGTAGCCTGTAAGCCTGAACCCCGGGACGTGCTTTGAACACACTTTTCCGTGGCAAAATATCATTTCAGATTTTACTGGTGGCGGCAATTGAATTATCTCCTGGTTTCCGGTCGGCCCTGCTCTGTCCGGCTCTGCCCAAATGTTCAAGGACACGTCAGGAGCAAAGTCAACTGTTTCTAATGCGTGCTTTAATAACGATGGACAAACTGAGGATAATAAGGTAATGAACAACTTTTATGGATTTGGAATATCACGTATGTCCACGGAAACGTCTTGTTCTGTCATTCCCAGAAGCTCAAGTGCCTTCATTTCGGCAACCGTGGCACTGTGCAGGCAGAAGGATCTATTGAGCTCCTCGAAGCCTTGGCCCTTCATGTAGGCCCAAAAGAAGAAGTCCACAGCATTATCCAGGTTTCGGCGACGCAGCTCTGCCATTCCCAGGTTTTCGTAGGCCAGTTGGCACTGGGGATCCAGCATGTAGGCCGCCTCGAGTATGGGAAAGACCAAATCTATGTCCTTGTGCCATTCGTACGCCAGTACGGCCTGGTGGCACAGCAGCTCTGCATTCGTGGGCGACAGTTCTATGGCCTTCTCGAGGCACTTCGAGGCCTGGCGAAAGTTCTTCTGTTCGGTGTACACTTGGCTCAGCATCACGAGGCCCTCCTCGCAGTTGGGGAACCTCTCTGTGGCCTGCTTCAGCTGTTCAATGGCATTCTGAAGGCGATTAGGGTCGCCTTCTTTGACCGCCACACGGTAGTCGGCCAGGTGTTTGTTGAACACCGTAAGGACGTGGCTGGGTGCCAAACGAGATGCCATTTCAAAGTCCACCAGGGCTTCCTCGAAGCGCTCCATCAGACTTAGGAGCAGAGCTCGTTGATTGTATATGTCGGGATTTTGGGGATCCATCTTTTCGGCTTCTTTCAGAACATCCAGGGCCTCCGTTTTATGCTTCAAGTTGAACACGAGGGTGGCGCATCTGATCTGAGTGTAGATACGCAATTGGTTATCCGCTTGGACGTCGCTGAGTATGGCCAAAAAGTCCTCCTTGCACTCCTTGGAAGAGCCACTGATCAGATGGATTGTGCCGCGCAGGAACAGGGCCGGCAGCCTGTATTGGCCGTCAGCCTCAGAGGATGCAATCTCCTCGTCGCAGGCTGGGATGACGTCCTTGAACCGCTCCTCGAAGAAGGCGCGGTGGGCACGAAGGAACCCGCGTCCAGGCGCGTCTTCCGCATCGGATGAAGGCAGCGTCATCTTCTGCAAGGGATCCGCAATAAAACTGCCAATATAGGATCGAATGTGCTGATTCGAGGGCAGCGTTGTCTCCAGAGAGACCATTCGCTTCTTGGCCTTGGCACTCGCCAACTGCATCTTCACGCGGTTTCTGAACTTCATGCTCTGCTCGTTCTGGCACTCCTCCAAGATACACGTGGCCGTAATGTCGACCAGGCACTCTTCCAGGTCCATGGTGGCCTCGTGAGCACGGGCCCGACGGAAGTAGGCCTTGGCATAGTGACGATTGTACTCCAGCGCTTTGCTGCAATCTTCCTTGACTTGTGGCCAGTTCTGGTGCATCTCGTGACATGCTGCGAGGTTGTGATAAAAGATGGCCAACTCCTTGGTGTTTTGCTTGGGGCAAATGTGGATGGCCTTATTGTAGAGGCGCATGGCATCCATGTATCTGCCTTGGTAGAAGTAATGGTTGCCCTTCTTCTTGTAGCTGTCCGCTGCACCCAGGGGAGACGCCTCCGATACCACCGCGATGCCAGCCACAGGTTCCTGCCCAGGCTCCTCCTCCGGTTCGTTCTCTGTGGCTGTCTCCAGTGCGACCACGGGCTGCATTGCTTCCAACGGCGGCTTGTTGGACATCTTTTTGTAAATATATTTACCGAGAGCGACGGCCAAGGGCGTGCAAACGATGACTAAAGACGGCCATTTTCCCGATAGTTGGGGCATTTTGCCAGGTTTCTGGTTAAAAAAAAATTATATGTATTTTAGTTTTTAGAAATTCACAAAACGAACACTTAACTGATTTCGAATACTTGCTTTTAGCTATGTTTTGCTCTCAAAATCTAAACACAAATTGTACAGCCTTCTGAATGGAATGGATTTTTGTAGCCTTTGTAGTACTCAGAGTGTTTTGGCAAAGCACAGCTTTCACAGAATCACCGGGTCACCGGCTATCATATCAAGACACCAGGGTTCTATTTTTCAACTGGTCGACCAACGGCAGACACGAATCGAAACCTAAGGCTGAAAAGTCGACTCTGGGGTTCCCAGCCCAGAGCTAACGGCAGCTCTTAAGATATTTGGGGAACCAAACACATGCCCCAGCCCTGGAGCAGTGTTATCGATAGTTAGGTGTCACCACGATCGGCTGGACTTTCGTCGGCAAGGAGGAGAAAAAGAAAACGACGAGAGGACAAACAAGAAGAAAAAACACATTGAATTCATTGCAGTCAGCAGAGGTCAAATAATTCTCTGGTGCTGTTGAAGATCAGATACAAGTACACCTAGTACACCAGTATTAATTCATTATTATTCAATCTCAACATTTATTTGGGTAAAGGACGCAGGAAAGAATATTTTTTCCAAAAAATATCGCGATTTTGTAAAAAAACATTTTTCACAAAATCGCGCGATTTCTTATATGTAAATGTTGTGTGTGCGTGTGATATTCCTCTGAATATTTGGCTCTTCCTGAATGACGAGAATGAATTTCCCAACTTCCTCTGTGGCTGCTCGTTAAGCGTGTGTAGTAATGAAGTGCGCACTGTAGATGAATGAGGAGCTAAATTTGTAGCTGGAGGAGCCATGGACTCGCGCTGTGGCCGAATAGCTTCTGCCCCTGGTCGTCCAGCGGCTGTATAATTGGATAGCCTCTCAAGGTTGAGCAGACGGCGATGATGGAGGAGGAGGCACTTCAATTTAAGTGTGCAGACGTTATAGATGTAGCAGTCCTTGATGCTTTTTTCAGTGCCTCTTTTGGAATGTCTCCGTCAGGAGTCCTAATTGATCCCCCTGATCGATGGAAGTTTTTTATATGTAAATACCTATTCAATCAGTAACAGTATTATGTATGTTTCTTACCTTTTCAAACCCATGGAAGTTCAGTTCCTCGTTCCAGTTCCAATTCGTTCTACGCTTTGGTGACCGTGATTTTTCCACCTAAACGATACAAATTATAATTACAACATATTCAGATCCGCATAGATCCGCAGCTCGCTAATATAGATTCCATCCAATATATTGCCCAAAATGCCCAAATAATTTGTGACTTCATAGAAAATTCCAATTAAACCCAATGGATACACAGGGGTGGGGTGGGGTAGGGTGATGGTGGCCCTCCTTGTCCAGAGCTCTCCGCATCACTAAAAAAATGCAATGCAACGGGCCAAGGGCCCAAGGGCCACCTCTATATAACGTAATACCTATGTATATAACTTATGTGCCTTACATTTTCAAGCCCATGGCAGTGGGGTCTCCTCTTTGATAACCGCAGCTTATACGCCTGAAGAATGTACACTTTATTCTTATAACTATCAAATAAGTACTTATTTTGTTACCTTTTCAGTGTCTGGGCGGTCCCGAGAAAGTGATGAGGCAGTGTGCTCCCGAGTGGAAGGAGTAGAGTCGTCAAAAGCCACTGTTTTGTCTGAGCTTTGGCCACGCTTTGAAGAGGAAGCGGACATCAAAGCAACGAAAATCATCGGGACCAGCTGCATGATGCATGCAGCATCTTCTTCACCGTTGGTGCACACTCCATCAATGCCGGCTGGCTCAACTTTTAGAGGCTACCCAATAATACTGCCCCTGGACGACCACAGGCAGAAGCTCTTCGTCCACAACGCGAGTCCAGTGGCTCCTCCAGCTACAAATTTAGCGCCGCCTCCAGCTACAGTACGCACTCGAATAATACATACGCTTAACGAACAGGCACAGAGGAAGATTGCAGGAAATTCACTTATGCAAAGCAAACAATTTTAATGGATTGATATTGCTGCAACTGACGAATGACACTGCATAAAACTGTTAGAATATTCTAGAACGTTTTTGTTCCGGTGTTACCCCACTCCACTCACGTGGAAACGGCAAAAAGCGTCAAAATATATCGACAGCCGATATTTGAACAGACCCGATAGTTGCTAGGGCTGGAGAGCAGGGATGGCAGTGGCATCTGTTGCGTGGGAGGATCTCAGTAACCATAAGACAACAGCAGAGGACAAAAGCACTAGTGGATGCAGGGCTACGACGACGACGACGAGAGTGGAGCCAGCAGTCGCCTGGAACCAGAAGGCCACAGCAACAGCCCGGCACTTGCCAGGCCGGAAAGTAGCTGCAGGATGGTTCCAAGGATCAGTACCTGGAGGAGGATTCCCCGGGGCAGCTCCTGCAGTAGTCAACGAAGCTTCAGTAGTTTGTTTCAGTATTTTTCTGTGCAATCCGTCTCTTGGTCTTTCGGGTCGAAAACACCCCTCAGCGATATACCAGAGTGGCAAAACGGTGGATCATAACGAACGGGTTAGACCAAGAATACGCCGGTTGATCGAGTCTGGGAATATATTCGTGTGGAAATGATCAAAACGCATGCCTGTAGTGTGGTAGTGGTAGTGTCGGATATGCCGCCTCCTGAGACCACATCCGGCTTATACCGATACCATTTCTACTGATAATATTTCTGCATTCAGTCGGGCAGTGTCCCCCAAGTTGCATCTTTCGTTTCAGTCAATATGTATACCCCAAATGGTCGATGGCATTGTCTGGGAAATTAAAAGATGAAAGCGGAAGCGGCACATTCTCGAGCCGATTTGCCAGACAAATTTGTATGGCACATGTACATATCGTACAGCAAATTCTTATGCCCTTTCAGGGACGAGGCACCGGGGACCCAGGGACCCAGGGACCAGGTCCCATGTGGAGATGTGCTCGGTCTAGGTCCTCGGTGGGATATTGGCACGCACACAGCATAAGCAAATGCATAACAAGAGCACACACACACACACACACACGAACATGCACATAATAATAACCCAGATAACTAATGGCAAATTGCTGGCATCGTTCACTCCCGCCGTCCCGTTCTGTCCCGGAGTTCTCCTTCTCCTCCTTTCCCAGCTGGCAAGGCAGGACGAACCTGCGACAGACTGCACAAATTCTTCCCTTCATCTCTCTCTCTCTCTTTCTCTGTGTGTGTGTGTGTGTGTGTGTGTTTATAGTGTCTTCTAATTACTGCCACTGATGTGTTAATCATGATTTAAGCGCTAATCTGCACTCGCACTGGGGCTACATACAAGACAATACGTACAATACGTGCTCAAGTTTGGTCCTCACCAAGAGTTAGGCCTTTGGAGAGGATATAGGATGATACGGGTCTAGCGAAACGCCTATATCGGAGGTATGTATTGTGTAAGGCGTCTATCCAAACGAACAAGCCAATTAGGTATTGGGTATTGGTTTTAGAACTCTCCAAGGATATGTACCCTGTAAGTAAGTCTTCGAACATTTTGCAGAATAAAGGTTTGTGCTTTCACTACTTGAAACCAGAGCTATCACTATCAGATCGGCGAGATTCATATCTAACTATTTATCCATCCAAAACGCGAGCAAGTAGTGCTCCCACTAAACATGGAATTATCGTATTCCCAAAACCTTTTTGCCCATGAAATAGTGTACGAGTATGTGTACCATTCTGTGTCTGTGTCTGTGCCAGGGCTTCGGCTTGGGCTTGGGCTTGGGCATGACATCTATAGATGTGATATCCACTTGAGAAGGATATCATCATACCGACAGGGGATAAAAGGCCATTTAAAGTAAATATGTTGAATTCAATTTGTTGCTCACAGGAAGACGCGTACACCTCACCTGGGAAATGCCCATGGGGATGATGTCGGGAATGTGTTCGGGGTTTGTGGGGGGATGTTTGTTGGTTGTCAAAGAAATGCCAATACGACAAGTAAACGAGTTGTGGAAGATATTTTGCTATTTCCTCAGGGCAAGGCGCCCCCCTCGAGTGGGTGGGAATGTTTATCGGATAAGTATAGAGCCGGAAAATGCTATTTACGTGCAACGGCAACGGCAGCGACAGCCACAGTGGAGGTCTTTAGAGGGATTCCAGGGCCCAGACAAATCAAAGGCTTCTATGAGCCTCACGCTGAGCGCCGAAAGGTAACCCGACAGCAAAATAGCAACGTACCTTCAGTCATGGAAGGTATTTTGAGTCAAATTTGAATGACAAACAACAATAACAGATGGCAGCTGACAAACCGGAAATAGGAGTCCTAGCACATAGATGGGTTCCCTCTATTAATGGTTCGAGGAAGCCACATGAGCCCTGGCAACATATTTAAAGGCATAGAAACTCATAGTGCTATGGGGGATACTGCCTGGTACAGCCACTGACAATCGACGTCATATTGCAGTAGCCTGGTGCGACTTACATCGTTTTTATTGCGTGTGCACACCATCCAATCCGATTATCTGGGAATTGTGCACCGACACCGTCACCGTCACCGACACCTTTGCCATAATTGAGATACAGTATCTCAAGCACACACACAAGAACGCCCCCGGAACCATATCAATCACGTTCAGTCTTTGGGCAGGAATTTGCTGCTGACCAAATTCTATGGAGTGGAAGTGCCACGCCTCTTCTCTGGGCTGTGGACTCGATTTTTGTCGATGCAGCCTGGTATCCAGGACTCTTTTGCCAGGCGACTTTGATGCCAGTTTCCAGCATCCAGCATCCGTGTGGCCAGGGGCGGTGGCACAAAAATGCAATTATAATGCCAGCCGCTGGCAACTGCAACTGCCACTGGGAGCAGCGCAACTCTTTGCATATCAAAGAGGCTGACTGCCAGAGAGGGAGTCGTCTGCCCACCCCACCGCCCCCCGAGGCGATGTTGACAGAGACGGGAGTGGGGACAGGGACAGTTACAGTTACAGGGAAACGTGCTCGAGGGGAGGGGGAGGCGATGTTAAAGTCATCGTTTCTGTATGAGTGGAAAGAAAATTCCAGAATCAAATACCAATGTCTTCCGTTTCGCTTGGTTTAGTTCAGTTTTATTCCAATTTGGCTAATAAGAAATGTTCTCGAGTGGCAATATTGCATGGCTCCAATGGCAGCAGCATTATATTTGGCCCACTCAAAGCCATGGCCAGGCTGGGCCAAAGGATTATTGATTCCAGTGGCCTGTTCTGTTGTAAGCGGCGCACAAAGGCTGTGGCTGTTGGCCGGGTGGCCGTCTAATCGAGTGGCTCTCGGCCACTCAAGTGGCTCGGAGAAGATGAAGAAACCACAGCAACGCGGGGGGCCCTGGCTCTGGCCCTGGCCCAAGACGGGAATACAACTCACAAAATATGGCAAGGAAATCCATTTTGGGCTATTGTTTAATCCAACAAAGGTGAATCGAATTGAGGCAACTGTGATCGCAGACGAGCTACTAATTGTTCTCCTGTTTGCCACACGCCGTTGACATGCCGTTGCAGGTGACATGGTGGCACAAAGAATCAATCAGAGCCACAAATCGAATCAAGGTTCAATGGAAGTCTCCCCCTCACCCCAAAATAGACCACAAATACCGCCATGCGCACGGGATTAACAAAAGGAGAGGACTGAGCCCCAGGCCTCTCGCCACAAAGGACATAAATGAAACTGATAAGGAAATTGCATTTTCCGAGAGGCTCCGTGTACAATGTACAATGTACATGCCCTCTGACATGTCATAGATATATGTATATGTAGATATATTTTTGTATGTAGAAAAGTTAATGACTTTTGGCATTTTTCGCTGGCAAGTCAACGACCAACTGGCAGAGCCAAGAAGTAAAATCAAAAGCATAAAAAAGAAACCGCATAGCTTAAATCATAAAACAAATTTGCTCGGATACTCTTCTTGGGTGGAGTGGCCCTGAATTTTGGAAGGTTTTTGTCTGGGAAGCATTAGAGGAACTCAAACCCTAAAGATCCATTGTACATCCATAGTTTTCCAATCTAATGGCCTTAGTAATTCCGAATCTTTGAATATGATTTGCATGTAGTAAACATATGGTTAATATATTAAGAATAGAAGATAGAAGATATATACTATTATATGACCTGATGGAAAGAGCATCCATATCTCGGCTGAGGGCTGACGGAAAAGCCACATCCTGACAGCGGTGATTGAGTGAGTTCATCGTGGATGAAGATGTGCCCGTGGATGGGACTGGGACAGGGGACAGGGACTGGGGACGCTTCGCGGACTGTTGAATGTTGCGGTAAAGAGTCAAGCACCTTTCGGGCGGCGGGCATAAAACTTTGCTGCCGAGCGAACAGCTGAGCGCCATGCCATGCCCACCAGTGCCACCAGTGCATTTCAGGAGGCGTCAAGTCAAAACAAAGCCAAGCCCGATGCTAAAAGATTAAAAAACGCTTAAGCAGCGCTGCCCAAAAAACACACACACACACACACAGCAACAACAGCAACAATAATAGTAACACCAGAACCAGAACGAAATTTGATACAAGAAGAGATCTATGCAGATGAAGTTAGTCGACCAAGAAGCTACTCATTAAAGACGAATCGTCTTTCTCCACGCTCGACTATCGACTACTCTCATCTACTTACTATCGATAGTTGGTCTTTCACAGTGTGACCATTTTCTGTCTCTTTGTGTATGTGTACAAATATTCGTACAACAACAATGACTGTTCGAATATATGTATTTGTAGATTGGTGGAGTATTTGTATGTATAATCCTGCTAAAGCAAAGATCTTTATCTTAAATATGATTTACTAAATTTATCTTTGAGGTCACTTTAGGATTACTTACGGACATAAAGATAGTATTTCAAATGGAGATTTCATTCTGCACGTCCATACCGGAATGCCCCAGAACTTTACGAGTACCGGGTATCACAGGGTAAAAGCAGGAGGGTGGGTGGTGGGTGGCCTTGTAAACAACAGGCGAAGGCGAAGACATCGCTGGCGCCGGCGCAGAGATGCCGCGGATAAAAAGCCAAAGCGGGGCATAGCGGATAAAAAGCGTACGGATAGCAATCAGCATGGGGCGGATAAAGCCAGATGGGAACAGTCGCCTCCGTTTATGGCCTCCGCTTGCCGCACGAGCACAACCGATGGCCGACAGCCGACAGCCGAACCGGCAAACCGATGTCGGGCTGGTGTCCCCACTGCTGCTGCTGTTGCTGCTGCTGCGCTGCCACAGCCGAATCAGCCAGAGGAAACTTTTTCGAATAAAACCAAAGAAATTTGTTTGTTTTGATTCAGTCGTTGCGGGTTTTTTAAGGCGAACACAGCCAAGAGCCAATAGCCAAGAGCAGTGCAACGGTAACAAGCCGAACACGAAACCAAAAACCAAATAACATTTTTGAAATTCTCAAGATACCAAAAGCAGGAAACATAAAACAACAAACAATACCCAAAAAACTCATCCAAAAATAACAAAAAAATTTAAAAACAACACAAAAAACTGAAATACATTTTTTTCGAATTTTTTCTTTCTGTGCTGCGCGTTCCAATCCGAATCCGAATCCAAAGCCAAATCGAAATCCAAATCCAAGAAAAGTGAAAGAGTGTGGTGGCAGGGCCAGCAATTGATCAGGTAAATAATGTTGCTGCTCTATAAATTCATTTCTTTCATTTGGAAGGGAAAACAAATCTGGCCACAATCGCAGCTGACAGCAAAACAATGGCAAATATTTATTGCTCCCCAGTCCGACGGACATAAACAATGCCGAGATCCGAAATCCGAAATCCGAAGAGAAAGTTTTCCGCATTCCAAACATGATTTGTATCGTACTTCCTCCAGTCAGACAGAGTCCAGCCTCATGAATCAAGTGGAAATGGTATAGAACTGGGAGCCATCTAATGATTATGATAGAAACTGTCGCCTGAATGATTTTCCAAATGCAGAGAATGCGAAAGTGTGAAAGGCCAGAGCACCTGTCCCTTCTTCAATGGGACAGTTTGAAATTGATTTAATCAATGCTGGAGTCATGGGCATAGCTCCGGCTCTGGCTGGAAGGTCCGAAGTAATTGGGTTAAAGTAACAGTCTACAAAATCCCTTATCAAAAATGTTTCCAATAGATTTTTGTTATCAACATTAAGTGCGATTTATGCGGAAAGTTCTTGACTATGTAAATTCCTTTGTTGGCCTTTAATGTCTTTGCTGAAATCTTAGACCATTTTTCTGCGGTTTCTTTGACTTCTAAGCCTTAGTAGTTCTCAGAAACTTTTCGCAAAAACAGTTTAAACTTAAATAAAAGAAAATAAGGAAACCAAAAAAAAAGCAAAATAAAAAAAAACCAAATAAAAATTGATAAAAAAAGTCATAAAAACTATAGAACTTCTTCTAGTTGGAAACTTGTCAGGCAGTAAACTTGCACTTTGCCCTGACTTTACTACAGCTGCTCGGGCTCTGTCGCTGGCTCTGTCTTTTGGGCCAGGCTCTGTCTTTGGCTCTGTCTATGGGGGGCCTGGCTCTGAGCGTTGGTCGCTCTGCTGCAGGAAGCTGTCCGCCAAAAAGGGAAAGGAAGTGGAAACTTCAGAAACAGCACAGCCTGAAGAGTATCCAAAGTTCGTGTTGTGTGGAGGGTATGCTCCTCCTCTTTGTTGTGCTGGCAACTGTCGAAAGTGCGCTTTTCATATGACAGGATGCTGGCCGGCTTCCTTTCGCAAGACATTTCGTACACCCACCGCGTAGACCCCTTGGGGCATCGATTTTTGACTCACAAACAGCGACAATGGCCAGGACAGCGGGGAACGGAATGGAACGGAACGGACAGTAGACAGTGGACAGCGAGGACAGAGAGGACAGCGAGGACAGCGAGGACAACGGCAACTGGCAATTATCAGAGAGCCAGACCCAGGGCCAGACTTGCAGAGGGGGCTGATGCTGGGGAAACCTATTAAAATTATATTTAATGCACTTACCCGTGATGGCGATTAGGTCAACGGGCAATGGCCGGAGTCCTCGGTGCCCTGTTCTGGTCCTGTGTCCAGGATGGCGCTGCGGGAAATTGGAAAATTGCTGCAATGCACTTGCAATGAATTGTAGTTTGATTCGCTGGATAATGCCCTAAGATTCGCAATTTCCGTTGCAAACTTTAC
The DNA here is from genome assembly GCA_035041765.1 of Drosophila algonquin. NCBI lineage: Eukaryota > Metazoa > Arthropoda > Insecta > Diptera > Drosophilidae > Drosophila > Drosophila algonquin. The sequence continues at coordinate 155,016 of JAWNKY010000339.1, read as the reverse complement.
ATTCTCCATATATGTATGTATGTATGTATCTTCGCTGGCACACACACACACACAGACACACACTCATTAGTATTAATGAACAGTTAAGGCCGAAAGGGAATCTCGGGAAACTTTCAACACTGAAGGAGATAAATGAGGAAACTCAATTAGAGACTGCTTGGCCTCCTCCCTGTGGGATGTTTAAGCATGATATGGAACGCCAAAGTACAATAAACAATAAGTTCTTATTAATGCAAAAAAAAGGGGAAAAAGGGAGGGAAAAAAAGGAAAACATAACGTATTTAATGGAGTCTCGGTACATTCAAGGTTTACGGTAAAATCCGGGCTTTCTTTCTTTCATGTGAACTCCAAAGATTGTGACTCGCTTTTCAATCCATTAAATTTGGTAGCTGTCCGGGGCTTTGTCCGACCCTGTCTTTGTTTTAATTATGTATGAAACATGTTTTCCACATAATGAATTTGACACAAAATCGATTTCCATTTACGATGCACCAAATTGCAGATGGTATGGCCAATTTGCGGCACCCCCCCTTTCTGCAGAGGGCTTATCGGCCGCCAACAGACCAACAGGCCATGTCCGCGGGTGCGGCCGGCGGCCAGTAAAAAAAAGGGGAACTCGCCAGCGAAATAAAAAACCGAATGAAAAACCTTTTCAGCTTTGACCTGCGGCCCAGTCGAGGAGAGCATATAAAGTGCTTTATACAAAAATCAAAATACTCTGGCTGTGCCATCGGCTATAGGGGGCAGCCGTATAGCGGATATGGCAACCCAACCCCTATACCATTTTTAAGTTTTAAAGTCCTAGTAGATCTTTATGAACTTCCGAAAGAGTGTAGAAGAAAGATATAGCCGTGAAGGCAACCCCTTTTGGCCACCATGGGACTACCATGCTGACCTTGCGCCCTCTGATCCTCTGTCACCCCCACATTGAACTGGCCAAAATGTTCGGGGCGGGCTTCATGCGAAAGTTATTGAAAGAAAAACATTTAGAAGTGGTCTCCGCCCCCCCCCCCAACCCTCCCTTCCCCGTGCAGTTGTAACCACGAATGGGGCTGCCAGTCTGCCAGTTTGCCAGTCCGCCCGTCGGTCTTGTGGTCGGTCAGCAGTTGGCTTATTTAGCTCTTGGCCACTTTTTTCTGTGTGCCGGCTAAAATTTGTTTGCTGCCAGCTGGGAAACGTGAAAGGCTCCACCCCTCCTAATACCAGCGAGTGTTTTTTTCCAGTCTTCACTCTTTTTCCTTTTTTTTTTTACCCATTTTCTCCCATTTCTGTGTTTCTCCTCCCCTCCCGCTTGGGGTCCACTTAATGGCACCTGTTGTGGCTGTGGCTGCTGCTTCTGCCTAATCACGATTTTAATGACTTCTTACCTTTGGCCCTTTGTTGTCCTTGATGTTGTTTATGGATGTCGGTGAAAGGTTTATCAAGCATCGCTCTCTCGCCCTCGTCCTTGTGCCCACCCTCTCCGGCCCTCTCCGGCCTTCTCCGTCTTCCTGTGACACAGTAAAAGGGTTACAATTAATTTTTTAAATGCTTTACAACCGAACTTTGTCCTGGTCCTTGTTTTGTTTCTGTTTCTTGTTTTTTCTTTTGCTTTGCTTTTTTTCGCTTCTTTTGATTAAGTGTTAAAATTGCCATTGAAGAAGCTTGTAAATGAAAGCCCATTAAGAGAGGCTGGCCGGGGGGCGGGGGTTTTCCACTATTATCTTAAGTGTGTTTTCAGAGATCAGGAACTTCCAGGAATCGGAGGTCTGGCTATGGCATATAGAAAACCGATTCCCTGGAACACTGCATCGATAGCCGAAAATCTTTTCCATCGAAGTTCGAATCAAAATCAACTTTTTGATCCAATTACCAATACCAGTCCAGTGGGAGTAGGGGGATGGGGATGGAGTCCCCAGTGAAACATTAGACCCGGCCATCACCATCTGGCCTTCAGTAATTTAATCGCTTAAATTTAATTCCTCAGCAAACAGGCGGCCAACAAAAGCAAAAACAACAAAAACAAAACCCAGATTCCGGACGGGCAATATGTAATTTCAATAATTTATTTTGCTTTGGCCAAACGTTCTCTTTGTTTTTTGGGCAGTTTTTTATTTCGCCATTTCTTTTTCTCTATACAATAAATTTTTTTGGTTGGTTATGGAAGACGACAGGACGAGAGCCGACAGTCGACAGTCGATAGCCGAGAGCCTGTAGGCCCTGTCAATATTGGTACAGCACATTGTATGCTCACACTTACATATATACATATATATATGTACATGTATATGTATACACACTCAAACACACACATATAGACTATGCAAACGATGCTGAGCCTGGGCTGGCCAAAAGATGAAATATGTTAAACCGACAACATATTGAATTTAGATTTAGTGTCGCCAAAAAGCAAAGCAACCGACAACTGAGCAGCGCGTGCACCCCCGCCCCACCGCCAAAAAGGGGGGCAGGGGCAACTGTAAACAACTTTGATGCTGTCATAGGAAGCAGCAAACGGAGCTCAGGCTCCAAGTTCATTGACACCAAAGCGACAGCATCAGGGGAGGGAGGACTCCAGGAAGAGTCTATATTTCCCAATACCCTTAAATATTCTTTAAAAATGTTCCGCATTAAACCAGAAACCACTCCTTTGCTTTGCGTTAATTATATTACGATATTTCAGGTAAATCAGCTTTCCATTCCATAAATCTTCATCCGCACCGTTGGCTGGCATCAGCAGCGGCAGCCACTAATTTAAAAGAATTTCTTCTTTCCTCCGCCATTGCAAAGGATGAGGTTCTTTTTTTCCATACCTACAGGGCTACAGCTTCCCGTTCCCCTTCCCCTTCCTTGAAGGTTAGCAATCATTATACGGCCCACTAAATGCCAATGAAAAGAAAACATCAGCCGAGTGAAGAAAAGAAATGAGTGAGGGAATTTGTTCAGCTTTCCCTTTGATGAGGCAGCCAAACAACAATGAATGGAAAATAAAGTGTAGAAAGGTGAGGGAACTCAGACTCCAGACTCAAGCACCCTGCCTGTGCCTCGTGTGGTTTCCGGCCACTGGAATGATGCCACTGGCTGGCAACAGGTTGGGCTTCCTTCAGTGGCAGTGAGAGTCCTCCTTGATATACGAGGATATCCTTATGGGATGAAGGGATGAGCATGGCTGCGGTCTCCCTAAAGGGCTGCCCTCCAACTGCCTTCAGTTGCCACATGTGTGTGTGTGTGTGTATGTGGGGGGGGCAGATTTGAATAGAAAAAATCTCGTTGGTGCTCAAAATTGAGAACAAATTTTCCCCACAGGGATTCCTGTGAATAAGGCCGGGGAAAATCTCTCATTTACTAGCACAAGTGGTTTTTCCACATATTTACTAATTAAGGATGGAAGATGGAACTACTTGTAGTCGATGAAATACAAGGGCAACCTTTTGTTGTCCGCAATAACTCAGAATAGTTGGTCAAAGGGAAAAGAAAAACCCATACAATATCTTAATTCTAAATAAAATCAAATCAAATATAAATTGTAAAGATTATTCGAAAATAACTTGAATGGCCATCCACATATACTCATGGAAAATATTCCAATATCTAAGAACATTTCTCCTCCAGTTATAACTGCATCTTCTTGGCCATGTATTTGCCAGAATCCAATCAAATCAAATTAAGACCGTGTCAGAGGCCAGAATGCAGAGTGCACGCCCGAATAGTTTGTTGAAAATTTATTGCCAATTTGTGCAATAAATCAGAGTTAATGTGTTTTAGTTCATTTAATTATGTATTCGTGTCTATGGACAATTATTGCGAATTTAATTTACAGGTCTTTTAGGTTGCTCTCTGGTCAGCATCTTGTATTTCGATGGACTATCATTAGATATTTTAAACAAATGGAGCGAAAGCAATTTATAAATCGTATATCGTATCGGGTATAGCCACCTGATTTATGGGCATAAACATACGTGGAAATAATAGTATATATCTGTATATATACATATATATACATACTCGCATGTCTATTTTTATGCATTTATTCCCATAATTCATAATTGTTGGAGGGCCCCTAATTAGCACATCATTAGACACTGAAGCGTCCCTCTCCCTTCCCCTCCCCTCTGTATTCCCTGTTAATTGTGGAAATTTATTTGTACTTTTTAACAAAGAACACCAGGCTGAGGCACTGGGGCACCATTCGATTTTTGGTGGGTACATAATCGCATTACGCATACGCACTGTGCCCATGACGGACAAATTAATTAAATAAACAATCGAATTAATCAATGTGCAGCACAGCACACAGAACAGAGCACACAGCAAACGAACGAAAAAAATCAGCAAAAGAAATTAATGACAGAAAAATACAGGAGGAGAGCAAAAAAAAGGTGTTTGCGGCTTGCCTGGGTTCTGTGTGTGTGTGTGTGTGTGTGTGTGTGTGTGGGCCAATCAATCAATTTTATTTAATCATTTATTTAATCAAATTCACTGATTATGCAACCGGCCACAGCAATGGTGTACGTATCCTCCAGATCCATTTATAGACAGCATAGGCATCCAGGCAGGCAGCCAATGGCAACGCCAAAGGCAAGGGCAAAGTCAGGCCTGACACGAACAAAAATCAAATATAATAAAGTGCTTCGGTTTGGTTGGCTTTCATCTGCCACCTTCAACTGCCACCAACTTTCCTCGCTCTTCTCCCATACCCCCTCCCTTCATGGCTGTGTATTGTTTTATCGACAAGCCTGTCGTTTCGTCACCTAAAAATTGTCAATATTTCGCATTGGGGTTTCTCCCCGAAGCATTCGGCTGTTTGGCTGCTTGGCTGTTTTTTTGGGGTTTTTGCTTTGGGTATATCATTGTCCAGGGTATCGAAAAAGAGGGCAAAGGGTATACCAATTCACAAGAACTTGAGCAATGCGATGGATCAATCGCAAAGAGAATTTCAGTGTGTCTGAGAGTCTGACAAACAGATCATTTATTGAAACATCGAAATCAATAAATGAAAGCAAAAGTTTTCTGAAATTTCCCAGGGTATAGACAACTTCTAGTACCTTCAGTCCCTTTTTTAATTTTCTTCATTTATTTTCCTGCACAATATTTTGGGCTCTTGTCACTCTTTACACTCTGATGATGATGTCTTTGGTTTGTAATATGAGTATTTATTTGGCAAAAGGGGAAACAGATGTGCAACATATGTATGTACATGGTACAGTGTGTTGAAGCAACGTGAAGCCAAGTGTGAGACGGAATTTCAATCTTGTTTTTGTTGCTGTTGTTTCTAATAAATTTCCCTTGCTGTAAAATGGGAATTAATTGGCATTGTTTATGGGCCACCCTCTCGGGCGATTGGAAACTAAATTACACCATTTGACATGACTGCAGTGGCTCTGTCAGTTAGTCCCCAACTCAAACTCAAACTCAAACATTCAGGGATTCATTCCGGTCCCGGTCCTGGTACTGGCCGTGGCCATGTCCTGATGGCATGTCAACAGTTTTAGATTTATTGATATTGGGTTTTGATTCATCCAACCATCCAGGCCAACATCGCGCTGCTGTTTGCTCATAAATTGTATGCTGCTTGCCAGAGAGTTAGTTTATCCATCCATTAAATGTGTGAATGTGTGTGTACATGTGAGCCCAAAGAACTTACCGATTCGAGAGATGTAAAGTCTGCCCCACAAATGATGCTCCACACATGATGATAGTAGTTGACGATAGTTTAATATCTATTATCAATGCGACTGACAAATTAAAACACCCCTCTATCTGTCTGTCTGTCTTCCTTGAAGTCCCTGAACCCTAAACATTGTTTTCCTGGTCCTCTGCGAAAGCAAAAGAAAAACCAGTAAAGCTGTTAACATAAACAATATCCAGTTGAGATTGCTGACTGTGCGACAAGAACCGGCAACTACCGCACCGCTCTGTATATCCTGTGTATCCACATCCCTCTCCCCCCAGGCACAGGCACAGGCACAGCCACTGGCAGTGGCAGTGGCACACATGTCGTATGTGTAACATTTTGCGCTTCGCTTGCTGGTTTTTTTCTAACAAGCTGCTGTTTACGGACTCTCACTCTGTGCCGCCTCGACTGGACTATACCCTTTGGTGGGCTTAGTGGTTGGAAGCATATTGGTTGGCTGAGCCACTCGGAATCACTCAAGGATCAGGCAGATCTGCACTGACCCATTCGGGTGTCTCACACATCTTGTCAGCGGTATCAAATGTGCCAGGAGGCCAAGGAGAGCAGAGTATATTTGTCTGGCAGCGTCGCATAATAGATGCTCATTAAAAATTGTCAGCCATCAGCAACCCTCCCCTCGCTCCCTCCCTTCGCCTGCACAGAGAGACGCTAAATGAGAACGCCTTCGTGACCTTACCCCGGGTGTTGATGATGGCGATGATGATGAGGATGGGGATGGGGATGTTGCTGCTGCTCCGTCAAGGTGTTAAAGAGGGGCGTGTCCAGGCAACGGCATTGATTTTTTGCTGCTGCTGCTGCTGCTGGTCCACAGGTGTCCTGCCACTAATGCGCTAATGCCATCCAGATAAATTGTGGCTAAACGGGATACATATATAAGCTGAGGTGCATTGTAGTTTCGGTTAAACTAGAGACAGGGTCTAGTGGGGCATTGCCGGCCGCCTTGCTTATCCTTTGCTCCTCCTATCTGGCCATAGCCATCTCCTCTTTCAAGTCCGTGCACCCACAGACTGTTACTTGAATGTATTAAAGCATAAACATAACTTTGGCCAGACAAGCAGACAAGCAGACAAGTTTTCCTGCTCAAACAATGGAGGAAATGGAAAACTTTTGGGCTTGATTAAAACTTAGTTTTAGCTTCACTAATCATCTGCTGCTGTGCAGCATAATGATGGACCTCACAGTTTTATAATCGACGGATTCCATTTGAGCAAATAATGACAAAAGTTGGACGACGCTTCAAAGGTAACCAAATATATATGGAATTGCTTTAAAGTTTACCTTTCGTTACCTTTAAAGTTATCTTTTTAAAGGAATAAAACTGAAAACACCTCATTTGGGGAACTATTATTGTAGGTGCTTCCCACAGGATTAAAGACCTAAGAAAAAATCAACATAGCCTGCGATTACCTACATAAATACTCCACTCGTACGAGTATTCCTATATTCCGCCTTGGGGTATAAAACTGTCTGGTCTGTCATTAAACGCCACATCTAAACTTATAGGAACAGAAATAGTGATGTGTCCGTATAGATATGAGAAATTAATAGTGGGAACCGGACCCCAGAAACTAAACTATGATTGTGGAGCAGTGTGGGGCGGGTGGAGAGGGGGGTGGGGTGGGGACGAGGCACACATAAACCGAGCATAAAATGTAACTCGAGTAAACAGAGATACAAATACTCGTACGCATGCATGTACATTGTATACACCACCACCACCACCACCACCAGCACCAGCACCACCAAAAACCACAGCCACTCAGACAATGTATTTATTTGTGTACGGGTGGAGGGGTGAAGGGGAGTGGCTGAGGGTCGGTGAAAGTCGGGAAAAGTGCCAAGTTTTATGGGGGGAACGCTTCAATTATTTTTTGAGGTTTGCCCAGGAAACACCATCTAAAAATGTTGCATAGAAGAACTTACGACTATAAACTACCGACTACTTGGCGATATCTTAAAAACATATAAAAATCTTCAATATATTTGGATAATAGAGCTCGTTCTACAGATATTGTAGAAAGAATATAGATCGGGGTATACTTTATGTTTCGTTGTGACTTCCAAACCCGGAATACCCTTCCTGTTCTACGCGTGTCGGGTAGAAGTAGTCGGAGGCACACCCTCCGACAATTATGTCCGCCAATTAGTTGCCCCAAAAAGATATGTGTGTGTGTGTGTATATATAGAGACTTGCCACAATTATTTAAGCTGAAGCATGTACATATATGTAGGCCAGGGGATAAGAATAACGTTCAATTGGGGTAAAACTGAAGGCAGTTGAAGGCAAAGGCAAAGGCAAAGGCGTGGCAATGGCGATGGCAGGGTAGGCAATTGATTGCCATTGTTGCTGCTGTGCCTCTGCCTCTGCCTGTGGCTGCTGGTGATGTTACGACCTCTTCATTGGCATATGCAGGCATTATAAAAAAGTTTATGTGCGGGTTTTATGAAAAGTAAAACTGAATTTGCATATGAGCTTGGCCTGAATGGTGCTGTCGCTGTCGCTGGTAGCAAACAGCAAAATGAAGGCTGAAAGAATGGCAGCCTCGCCGTATGATGTAACATGCCATTGTCGCAGACATCCAAACAAGAACGAGTATGTATATACATATGTATGTACGAGAGTATGGGGTACAGACAGACGACGGATAGACAGATGGCCAGACAGACAGACAGACAGACAGCCTTGACTGTGATTTGGTTTTGTTAACGTTGTGCCAGGCTCAATTTGGCCAGAGGCTGTTACCACTGTTGGCCGTCGCCTCTATCTCCAGCTCTCGTGTCTAGCTGGTGTCACATGTTCATTATTGCTGCTTTTATTGTAATTGAACGACATTTGTTTCTCTCGCCTGTGTCTGTGTCTGTGTCAGGTAACACTAACACAGACACACACTGACAGTCTTCAGTTGGAGATAGCCTTGTTCGGGCTGGAGTCCGCCATGGATACCCTGGGCATTCGAATTGGAATGCAGCCAATTGCTTTTCAATTAAATGTGATTGAGTGAAGGCTGATCGTATATTAAAGCGATTATTTATTGAAATTAAAGCAAAGATGTTTCGATTCTCTGCCTCCCCCCTCCCCCTCTACACCGTATCACACCTTTTCCCAAGGGAAGTATTCGTATGGCCAACATTGTGTATACGCAGTGTGGCCGCAAAAAGTGCCCCTGCATCCTGGCGGGAACATATATTTTATAATTTATTGCGCTTTGCAACAATTCCATGTTCGCCCTGCTTTACATTCCCATTTCAGCGGGCATTATGTATATGGCTGCAACAATTTTGAAGTGGCAACACGCGCCACAAGATTTTGCTTACCCCAGACTGAAGCAGAACCAAGAACCCAGACCAAAGCCCAGACCCAGAGACAGATCAAGAGCGGTGGGGATGTGGGTTGTAAGAGTGTTTGAGGCCACTGGCCATAAATATGAAAATTCTTTGGAATTATACTTTTTATTATCGCTCAACAAACGCGACCTGAGATTTGCATTCGAGTGAGCATTCCACTCCCAACTCGAGTTTCATCCACTTGAATGCCAAGTTGTGGCATCAAAATTAATGAACTTCAAAAAGATTGCCCAGCCCAGCGCCCCCCAGGAGGGCGTCCCTGCCCGTCCCGACCCGACCCCAGTGCGATATGCGGGCACGAGTGCCACGGACAGCAATCACAGTTCGCCAGCCAGATGAGCACTGGAATTACGCTAATACCAGTCAACGTCAACCCCTCAAACAGGGGGCGAGGGGGGGGACAGGGGGACAGGGGGAATACTACAGCACAATAAAACATTTACAAGGGGCCAGTGGAGAGAGCAGGGGCAGGGGCAGGGGCAGGGGGAGAGAGCTCATGAAAAACAATTGAAAGGAAACACTTGGGGGGAAAAACAAGCCAGGGAAAGCGCCAGAGAAAGCGCCATGTAGCAGCCACCAGTGGTGGTGGTGGTGCAACAGCGGAAGACGTGGCAAACCAGCTGTAAAATGACGCACATCGCTGCCAAGTGGAAGGGCTGCTAAATGAGCGTGTGGCCCGCAGCAGCAGCAGCAGAATCATCGTTGTTGCAACTGCAACTGCATGCCGCATGCTGCGTGCACCCACTGGCAGCAGCCACTTAAGTGGCTACAAACGCAATTCCGGCTGATTGCCAGGAGAGATAAGATACCGAAAATCAAGCACCAACCCAACAAGCACACAGAGCTCAAGGCAACGCGTTGCAACGTGCCCCAGTCCCTGCCCCAGTCCCTGCCCCAGTCCCTGCCAAAGCCCTCAGAGGTATTCTATAGTTTGTATGCGCGAATCTACATACAGCGCTGCAGCGGAATCTTTAAATTAATCGGGAGAGTTCTCGGAATGGCTAAGGAAAATGCACTTACTAAATTGGCTAAGAAGGTGGGCTATTGTTTCGGCCAGCCCCTCTCTTTTCCCCCACTATTTGCAGACTGCAGAGCTATCCCCAGAACATCCCCAAGAGTGATGTCTCCTACTACATTATTATTTCTTTTCCCTGAATCATTCCTAAATAAAGTGAAACAAAAAACCATTTCATTTAGACAGCGATTGCTGCAAGCCGTGAAAGATCCACAAAATCAACAGCATAGCTGGTCGCCCACCAACGACATGGTCTGGGCTGGTCTGTCCTGGTCTATCCTGGTCTGCTCTGCACATAGAGTCCTATATGTGTGCACGAGTATCTACGTATCTGTGTCTACGCGTGCCTTTATATGGACAAATTTCAGCCGAAATCGAACAACATAAATATGTAAATTTGTCTTTGCCTTTAACAAAAACATCAAGGAGAGTGATGGGAGGGGCAGGAGGAGGGGTAGAGAAACAAGTGGTGCGTAAAACTGATGACGAGACACGTTGACAATCGAGTTTGGGGGGCCATTAAAATGTGCCCAGAAAAAGAAGAAACAAGCAAGATACATATATACAAACATGGCTAGATATATATGTATGTATATAGTGAATCTATGGCCAATGCTTGGACTATAACACAACCAGGAGCTGCGTTCAAAGTGGTTTTATTTTTGGTATACAACGTCCACTGATGATGAAGAAGGAATGTGCCAGGGACTCGAAGAAGTCTATCCAGAACTCTGTATTCAAAGCAGAGAGTACATTGAGAGCCGTACACTGTGAGATCAAGGATACACAATGGCCGTAGGACGCCGTCTGTGTGGGAATTACTTTTTAATGTGAATGCTCGAAGGAGTGAGCAGGCTTATGTTCGATTTTTATGATTTTATCTGAAAGATTCGCTTAATAAATGAATCGTATCTTGTTTGGATCGATTGTGGTATGGAAGGTTAGAAGAGATCCTTTCCTAGTGGCTTAAGTGGAGCCTGCCAGCAGATCTTCTGAAAGGCGAGGCGTCCCCCAATAGTTTTGCAGTGGCTCTGCCAAGACCTTGTCATAACATAATTGACATTTCTGTTGTCTCCCTGATAATTTCGGCGCTCGGCCCGACCCATTGGCAAATACAAAAAACTAGCACAGCCACGCCCTGGCATTGGCCAAGCAGCTGCTGGCCCAGGAACACGCCCCAAGACTTAATCAAAAGCAAGAACCAACAGAGAACCGACTGCCAAGAGAAAGTGGAGGGCAGGCAAGAGGGAAAGAAGAAATGCCCAAGCGGCCATGACAGTTAACACCTTCGGGGGCCAAGAACCCATTCCCATGCCTCCTGCCTTCTGCCTCGTGCCTCTTTGTGTGGCACACTTGGCCATCTCATTTATCAAGTAGCAAGCAAACAAACACGCGCCCATTGTTATTATTGGAATTATTGCAAAACAAACGATGCCACAACGTTCACGGGCAATCGGGGCATTGGGGCACCGATGGACCTGGGGGGGGGGGGGACCAGATACAAATTGCTCAATTCAAAAATGTGTAATTTGGGGCTGTCACATTTGCCACGCCCCGTCAGGGCGCCCATTCATTGTATCACCTCCGATTGCGTGACCAAGAATAAACGAAAGGCGCAACCAAAGAAGAGTAAACCGAACGAACAAGGAGTATTTGTCGTGCAAGGTCCTTGCGGCTACGGAATACCCGGTAATCAGAAGCGACAGTCGTTGCCGAGACAGAGGAAAAGTAATAGTTTTTCCTGCCCGACACTAACAGTGTGCGGTGAGAGCAGGACTCCGGCAGGATAAGGCATGAGTCTCACATAAATAATGTTATTGGCAATGAGAACGGGAAAGCGGGCTCGAATCAAAGGAGACACGTCTGTATTCCGTACTCCTTGGACATGTGAGTTTTTTGGATTTGGGTTGGGGTTTTTTTTGCTGCGTTTGAGGCGAGAAGACATCATTAATAACGCCTGAGACAGGTCAAGTGGGCATCCGGGGCCATCTTAATATGAATAAATTAAATGTATTATTTGTGGCACTTGTTTTGGGACCTCCCCCACTCTTCGTTCTCCGTTCTCTTCTGTTCTGCATAAAACATTAAGCACATTAAGCACCAAACGAGTCCTCATCCTCATCCCCATTCCCAAGCCCGAACCAAGGGAGGGGATACGGCCTGGCCCCACTTTGGGGCATCAATTGAGACGTTTAACAAAAGGTCCAGCGCTGCCGTTTACCTTTTTCAGTGTGTTTGAGAGGATGTGTAATGAATGTATAACACGCTATGCATCTCCTGGAAACACCACAACTGGCACAGGCACAGTGGGCCAAACCCAGCAGCATCTGAAGCTGAGTCATAGCTCCTAAGTACTTTATACATCGTATACCACACAGTCTTGAGTTCCGATCAGTTTTCTATACGATCATGTCAGAGGAAGTGAAGATATTTCTTACCTTAACCCCAAAACCACTGTGGCAGATTTTTATATTTATCTGGTGCCGAGGAAAAGGTCTAGTTTGCGTTTTAGTGCTCAATTTTGTCTACGCTTTCGATGGTCCGGCATATCTACATATGCATGTACATATCTACATGTGCGGATATGTTGTGTGCGTTGTGCGAGTGTGTATGTGTGTTTTAAGCACTGACCAGAGGAAGTAATGCCCATTCCACTGCGCTCCTCTTCCAATTTGCCAGCAGAAGTAATACCCTTTCTCCGGGATATCCCTTCCCCTCCTGGCAGCGGAATTCGCCAGCTGTGCGCCTCCCCCTTTGAATGAAATTTTGTTTGATTTTTTTTACGTTTTATTATTTTTTTTTTGGTAAATATATACGAGTATTATTTTTGTATGAGTATTTCTTCGGCTCGTTCAGGGCTCGTTTAGACATCGTTTTGTCATTTTGTGCGTATAAGTGTGTGTGTGTGTGTGTTTGTGTGTGGGCCTTAAATGTCAAACCCTTTTCAAAAATAGTCTGAAAAAGGCCACAGAATTTCGCCCAGAACGTTGCCCAGGACATTGGGGCAGTGGTGGCAACACGCATCGTAAATTTTCCGCTCGTTTTTCCCTTGCGCCTTTGTGTGTGTGCTGGGAGGGTGCACGGGTGCACGGAGGAGGGTGGTCAGACGGACAACAAATAAAATTGTATTATTAACACATTTGAAATGCCAAAGTAATGTTTGGTCAAACGTTGCTAATATGCCTAGTCCGACAACCCCTCCCCTCGCCCTCCCCCGCCTGTCTTTTGTCCCTGAGCCCAAGAAGAGCCAAGAACCTAGAACCTTTCATGCAAATTGTTTACCTTACTCCAGCTTTTGATCCTTTCTCCCAGCCAGCCAGCCAGCCAGCCAGCCAGCCAGCTAGCCAACCAGCCATGTCTGCACATTAGTCTCTCAGACACGCACAGATTTCTGGACAGCCATGGACATGTAACGCAGGACCTCCCCCCTCCCTCTCCCTCTCCCTCCTTCGGTCGCATAGCATTCCGGCTGACTGGCAACAGTCTTGCGTTGTGTGTCTCTTGTGTCAGTCCGGCTGCCACTTTCAATTCGAAACAATGTCACCCTTTGGCCAAGAAAGTGCAATTACTTTCGTGTTGGGGAATCGCTTAGCGAAATCAAACAAAGACGGCAGACAACAGACAACAGACAGCGGACAACAGACGGCGGACAACAGACGGCAGACGGCAGACAATTGTCTTCTCGAGTCGAGTTTCTGATTTCAGCAATTAAAGAGGAGGTGGGGGAACATGGGGTTCTGGGCTCTGGATTCTGGTATCCTCTGACTGCCATCTGAAAGGCTGAGTAATAGTTTTTAAAATGAAAAGTTGTCCGACAAATGAATGTCGAGAAGAGCAGCAGCAGCAGCAGCAGCAGCAGCAGCAACGGCAACAAAGGAACGAAAACATTTGTTACTTTCCTGGGAAAATTGTTTTCCTTCTCTCAGAATGGGGAATGTTGCAGGCGAATGCTGCAGCATGGAATGTGCAGTGAAAGTCTTAAGTTTGTTAAAAAGATTACTTTGTGAGGACGTGTATTATGGCCTGATTTTTCCATGCAGCTTGCTGGTTATGTAAGGGCTGGTTATGCATGGGGGGCGTATGGGTAATCTGCTCTCAATCAAAACTCTCCTTCACTGGCCCTCTCCCCTCCCCGTTCATTCATTCGGACTGTCACACATGGCGTATGAGCAACTTGTTGTAAAAGCCTGTCACATCTCTGACAGCACATTAATGTCCTTAAGTCAGCTGTGTCCTGCTGCTGCTGCTGCTGCTGCTACTGCTGCTGTGTCCAACGGAAAGGCTTACCACAATTTGTCTGACAGGCTGACAAGAATTTTGAGCACTTTGCTCCTCTTTTACGATTATATGTATATGTATGTATGTATGTTTCACATTTTGATGATTTTTCTTTTGGCCAGTTCGATTAACACTTGCGGCAACTGGCTTTGGGCCAGCTCTGGCCACAGGCAACATGACAGAGGCACAGAGCATTGCACTGCCAAACAAAGAAGCAACACTTATATATGGCCGGACGCGGCACTGGACCCAGCCAGATCCTTCTCCTTGTGCTACTTGTACTCCTTGTTATCCTTCTTCTCTTTGGCTACTCTTTGGTTGCTTGTTTTGCATTTTCACACATTGACCCTCATTTTCCGAAAGGGGATGCAGAATTTACGGCCATTTCCATGGAGCCGAGCCGAGCCCTGAAGGTTGAACACGCAGCTTGTAGCAATTAGCAGTACCCCCCAGCAGCAGCAGCAGCAATAGCAGCAGCAGCAGCAAAATAAAATATTCTGTTGACCTTATTTAAAATTTAATGACTTGCTGGGGAAATTGGAGGAGGCGGAGCAACCGAGGTTTCAGCAATTTATTTGCTCTTGGCCGAACCCGAAAATAAATTAGAAATTAACCCCTTGCAGCCCATTAGTCATCGACCCCGATGCTCGAATTCATCATGCGAAGGAGCGACGGAGCGACGGACCGACACCAGACCCAGACGAAAAGTGAATCCGAAATTATGCACAAATTATTGGTGGGTGACGCCTGAGGCTTCCAGCTGTCCCTCAGCCACACAGGATGGGGCGAGTCTCTTATCAGCTGGCAAACAGACCGAACTACTCGCAGAACTAGAACTGGACAGGGGACAGGGGACCCATCGGGCGTATGAGTGATATATGAGCTCGTCTGTCGTCCAGTTAATTGCAGTGGACGTCCCTGAGATGACCCCCTCCATAAGGGGGAAAAATGAAATGTGGAATCACAATTTTAATGCTTGTCTTCATCTCTCTCTCCCTCTCTCTTTCCCTTTCTCTTTTGATTGCAGCTCTGATTTTGTGGAAAAACCAACATTTATAGCACAACAGAAAGCGGTAAGTCGATGAACGAGGAACTAGACTGAAATCCTATATTCAAGTGGAGTGGCTTAACGGAGTGGCTTTCCCTTTGGAAATTAGCTGCCAAAAAGGTAGATGGGGGGCGGGGGTACATAAGTACAACCTCTTACGAGTACTTTCACCAAACTACGAGTAGTTCCAGGAAGGGAAACAAAATGTGCAGAGAACCCCTAATGGGAGCACAAATTCAAATACGAATAATGCTCAAAAAGGAATCGCGTAATGATATTTCCTTGGAAAAAAGTATTATAACTAGAACAAATGTCCATTTGATTGGTGACCAGCTATGACATCAACTATGAATTTTTTAGAGGGAATACTCGGAGGAAATAGTACCCCGTAAACTCTCTCCCGTAAGCTCTCCCCGTAAACTCTCCCATTGTCCGTCTGCCCACTCGCAAAGTTCCGGCGAAAACTTGCAGCGATGAAAGACAGATTACTCCCCAATCGAAATTGAATCCAATTTGGCGTTCATATTAGAGTCCACAATGGTTCATTCATTGCCGAACAACAGATCCCCCGAGAGTCCTGCTGCTGTGGCACGGGGGCAAATCAATTCAATCGAAACGATGCTCGCCATTCGATTGCAACATTTGTGCGCCGCATAAAAGAAGCGAAAATATACATATATTAAATATTAATGTATATATTTGCCAGAGTATATGCAAACAATGTGCATACATAAGTACATATATCTGTATGTACATGCGTATATACCAACAATAAAATGAGCAGATTAAAAAAATGTTTCAGTGCAGTGACTCTGGAGGCTGCCGGCTGGCTCCTGGCTGCTGGTTCTACTGCTCGTTCTGGTCAATCGTAAATCTTGGGGTCTCCCATCTTGATTGGCGTTTTGAATGCCAGTTTCGCCTGTCTTCAACAATAGGCGACAGATGTGGGCGTTGCCAGTGGCAGTAGGACAGTGAGGCAGCGAGGCAGTGAGGCATCGAGGCAGCGAACCAGCGAGGCAGTGAGCCAGTTGGGGGAATGAAAGTGTGGCATGTGGCTGAACGATGGCAACAATGTTGGACAATGAACGACCCAGCAGCGTCATGACCTCTGCTGCTACTTGTCTGTCTGCTTGCTGACGAGCTGCTGGCGAGTCTTTCTCGATTTTAAAATTCTCCACAAACAAGTGGCAAGTGGCAAGCGGCAAGCGGCAAGCATCAACAAATTTATTTGCAACACGCGCCAGTCTGGCCCAGATTCCATGCCCACAGATAATCCCGCAAAAAGGCATTTAGTTGACTCTAAATGCCAAATGGTCTAAACTTATATGCGATTCCCCACCCCCCTCAACAGCTCTCCTCGCACATGGCACATCGCACATCCTCTCTCTCTCTGTGGACTTGCCATTAAAAAAGTTGCAAAACTCGGGACAAAACCCAAGCGAGTGCCAGTGCGAGTGACTGGGAATCCGCTTAGCAATTAGCAAACGCTTTTACGAGTCCAACTGAAATTGTTCCGAATTTTGCACTGGTCACGCTAGCCAAATCAGTTTGGATTCATTCAAGGAAAGTTTTGCCTAAAACTATAAGAGATGCAACCTATAAATGGTATACTTAAGTACTCTAAAGCAAATACTCCCAGGGAAAAAAGATTAAAATGTTTAATTTGTATAGAACCAGGCCACTCTTTACGGAGGCTGCTATAACACTTGCATATGTTGCACATCTAGGCATATTAGCACGGAAGCTACTGTAAAGCTCTCATCGCAAGCCCTACTTGCATGACTGAACACGCATGCTGACCGTTCTTGTGAAAGCTTTTCAAGATCACAGCTTGGTAGTTTTGGTTTCCCACGCCTCACATGTTCTTAGTGCGTTGGAGTGCGCGGACAACAGACACGAATAAACACGATTGATTTTCTCTGCCGCGGCGCTGCCGAGCAGAACTATGAAGCATTTTGAGCATAGGGCCGAAGCCACACGAAGCTGCTGAGATAGCAGATAAGAAAAACGAAGCCGCGTGTGCTTAGGGCCGACGCTACACAAAGTTTTTACACTATGTGTGAGCCGACTGCGCTGCCCCGCGGCCTTTTACTTTGCAGAGACTCTGCTCTAAGCTCATTAGACTTGCGCTCACCCTTCTGCAAGCTAATTACATCTCTCCACGTGCCAAGATCAAAGCTCACACGCATAGCAGTGTCTTATAAAATGTACTTATCATATTGTATAATTCCCTCTACGAGTATTAGCCATTTCTCCATTCCTTCCTAATCTTTCAGTGCACAAGCCTTTCCATTCTACTCTGCTCCAACAAAAGTTTATAACAACTATCAGAGTTTTGCCACAATGAAGCCATAAAGCATGGGGCCACGCCATGGCAGGCCAGGCCCGGCCAGGCCAGGCTAAAACATTGTTTCAGCCAAATGAAGGCGTTGATGTTTGCCAGTTTGATGAATTCCCAGCACGTGCCGCAGAGAGGGATAGTGTGGCAGTGTGGCGTTGGGGGTTGGGCAGGACAAACTGGCAACTGGCAACAGACTATAAGGTGAACTTTTTAATGCACAACTTTTGTGTGCTGTCAATTTGGGCCACGAACTGGGTACTGGGAGGGCATCTAGAATCTAGATGATTGCCAGCAGGCCGCAAAACAATGAAACTGCACCATTACCCCCCAACGAAGCTGATGCGGTGCTGCGGTGGTGCGGTGATGCAAGGCGTGGCTGTCTGCTATGCGGTAATTATAGCCAGTTTTCGTGCCGTAAAATGGCATACTGTGTGTGTGTACTGTGCTTGTGCTTAGGCAGAAGCAACCATTTGCGACCCAAAATATCTACAAATGGCACTACACTATGGCGTTCTTCCCTTGTTTGAGATGAGTTTCAGTAACGAATGATAAAGGATAAAATTGCTTCCTCCTGCCGTAGTGTATGTGTGTCATTAATAAGGAGAGAGGAGGTGGGTGGGTGGGTTGGGTGGGTGGTTGGGCTCTTCCCGACCTTTCTATGATTTATAGCCGTAATTAAAATCTATGCCGATGCCTCGGAGACTGCTGCATGTGTCTCAAATAAGCCGCTAAGGCTTTTGTCAAAAGATACAAAAGCATTCGCTGGGTGTTGGGGGTTGGGGCTGGGGGATGGGGCTGTGGCTGTGGCTGTGGGGGGATAGTGGTGCAGGGACAGCTTAAAGCCAGCTGGCCAAAAAGGAAAATCCTTTTATGCCGGAATTTAATTAAGGCAAATCTCACTAAACACACTTCCACATCCACATCCGCATCCGCATCTGCATCCGCCGCCGCCGCCGCCGCACACACAGATCCGTTCGGGGAACACTGAAAGCGGCCTCTGACAATACCACGCGGCAGCGGGGATGGGGCTAGAGCATGGAGGTAGGCCTTATTGTTCTTGGCCTTTGGACAAACATCCAAGCCAACATCCAAGCCAGTTCCCTACCTACCAGCCTCCTCCTACTGTGGTCGTGCTGGGTCCTGGGCCAGTGCTATCTTCGGTGTACAGCCTGCATATTTGTTGAGTTGTTGAGTGCCCGGACCGGACACGGCAGAAACAAAACAAAAAAACCCGCAACACTAACAAATAATGCCTGAAACTGGTGACGAACAGTCGACCAGGGGATGCCCTGTATGTGAAAGCCTTGGCCAGGACTTGGCTCCATGTGTAGCCCCAGTCCAGAGCAGGTCCAGGCTACCCGCGCCTACCCGGTGATGCCGTAATGCTACAAACAAAAGCCAGAATCAGTTTTCCAGTTACCAGCTACACACATTCAGACTCAGCCTCATATTCCAAGCGTACAACCACAAAAACACACACCGAGATACAGGGACACAGGGACACGGGGACACCGAGACACACAGACTCACAAGCACACACAGGCAAACTGTTATATAGCTCAATAATAGAGAAATCTGTGCATATCATCGACAATAAATTGCTTGAAACTGACTGCTTTACTGCCTTTTGATATACTCCTGAAAGGGCTACTCATACTAGTGACTAGTGCCGTTACTCTTGTGCCGTTATTCCTTCTCTGCTGTTGGCGTATGGGTGATGGTTTATTGTCAAAGCCAAAAGTGGAACTGGAAGTGGAAAGGTGTGAAATTGTTCCGAAATTTATGCGTACACTGGATGGATGATGGATCCAGCAAAAAATATGATGATTAACTGAGGACCTACGATGGGGCGACCCATAAATGTAGAGCTTCTTGCTGGGGAGCGAAACAGCAACAAAAAGGGTAGTCCTGAAGCAGGTAGTCCTCAAGGCTGCACCTTAAAGAGATTTGTTCAGTAACTAACTAAAATTAAAGAAAGAAAATGAACAACTCCATGGACTCGTTACGATGGAGTCATTTTGAATGCAAATGGATGTAGACCCACTTGGGAGGCACCGCCAAGTGGCCTGACAACTGGGCTGCCGCCAGTCAGTCAGTCAGTCAGTCAGGTTCCTAAATAGTTAATTGCTTTGGCTTTTCCAACAACTTTTCAACAATGAAAACAACAACATCAACAGCAACAACAACATGAAGAATGTTGGCCAAGAAATACTGTTGTGGCTAAAGCCTCTTGCGCCTTGGCATCTGTCAACGAACCTCATCCCTGAACCGCCACTCAGGGTCAGAACTAGGTCCTAGTCGTAGGACAGGGAGAGGGAAAAGGACAGGAACAGAAACAGGGACCACTTGAAACTTTCAAAAAAGGTTACTGGGACTCCGACTCTGACTCTGACGCTGGCCTCGTAAATTACTTTTAGCTTTGTGGCGACATAAAAAATTAATAAATTTCATTTAATTGCCGCAAAAGTAACTAAAAAATCCACAGCACAGCGTTGAGAGGGGGCAGGGAGCAGGGGTTACAGGGGGAGTGGTAGCTGTGGCTGTAGCTGTAGCGAGAGTCTTCTAATTCAATTACCGTTAGCCCGTCGCTGCCTCATGCCACAATCCCCAGCGTCTCAATATAAAACTCAATTTAATGGGTGTCAAGTTTTCGCTACGAGTGTGAGTGTGAGTGTCGGTGTATCCACGGGTGTGGCTGTGTCTATGTGTGGGTGGACGAGAGTGTTACGTCTGAGTGTACTCCCCGAGTCTCCTGAAAGCCTGTCAACAGCATTCAACGATGCGCAGCGAGGAGCAGGAGAACGTGGATGTAGACGTGGAGGATGACCAAGAACAAGAACAAGAAGAAAACCAGTGGCAGGAATCGAAAAAACAATAAGCGGGAGAGAAGAACGTGAAGCCAACAACTATTACGAGAGAGAGAGAAAGCGAGAGAGCGAAGGAAACAGGGAAATTTTCTTTTAATAATAAAATTGGACGCCGCAGCAGCAACAGCATCTTGCACCACAAACCGCATGCAACAGCCCTCAAGTGGGATCCAATCTAACCGATCCAAGGACGATCTGCCAGTGCAGCAATGTCCAAATTACTTAAGTGAACTCCAGAGGCAGGAGGCAAGAGTCAGGAGGCAGGATTCAAAGTCAAACGAAGAGGCGGCGAAACAAAAGCAGGACCCAATGGCATTTCTATAGAAATTAACAGTTCATGGACCCACACAACTTATATTATGCCCACTTGGCGATGGCGACAATGGCGATGACGATGGCGGCGATGGCGGCGCTTCAATGAAGTGGAATCTCTGTGTGGTGGATGTGTGCGCATCATTCAACGAAATTTGTCACGATTACCAAACTCGATATACATTTCAGGCGGTGGCGACGACCTTCATCCGAAAGGAGACGGAGAGTTGGACACAGAAAGCGAAAGCGATAGTGATAGCGAAAGAGAAGGGGAATAAGATGAGCAAGCTGAAAGAGAGCAGCCAGGACAGGGAGGACAGGGAGGAGAAGACACTGCCAAATGGCGTAATTGATTCACTTCGATTGATTTTGGTCAGCAGCTGCGTCTGCTGGTTAGTGACTTTTCTCGCCACTTTTCGCCTCACTTCTGGCCATGCCACACAGCACACAGCCTGTGCCACGTACTTGTGCGGCCTGCGACAAATGCTCATTATGAGGCATCAAACTAGTTAAGGCAACTCTGATGATGTGTCCGGCACAGGCACAGGCACGGGCATGGGCAGAGGCACAGGCGTGCAAAGTGATATGGAACGAAACAGAAGGGAACAGAAGGGAAGCCCCAGGGGAGGGATGGATGCCAGATACTGGCAGATACTGTCCTGTCAGAGCATAGAACCACTGCCAGTCCCAGTGCCAGTTCGTGTCCTTCCTAACAGTCTTTGCAGGAATACTTTTCTATAGGTACACATTTTACATTAATATATACCTATATGAAAGATAATTTTGCCAGTTCAGCATGTCCACCGGCTAATTAAGCTCCCCTATTAGGCTGTGTGTTCGGTGTACAGTAAACACTCCCATAGGAGGAATAAGTTCAGATTGTCCAGCTGCGAAAGGTGTCCGTCTGGGCTCCGATACGAGGCCCCTCGTATTCATGAGAAGCAACAATCGACTTTGTCTTGAGCCCCAACATTGTGTTGGGGCACATCAGCTGTGGCATGGAGTATGCCTCTACAGGATTCACTTCTCTATTTGGAAGAATCTAAGATTAAAGTGATCGCTCTTTGCAGAGATTTCTTTCGAGGAAATGGAGAATCAAAATCCCTTTCATATTGAAGAGTATTTGATAATCTGCAGTGGTTTTCGTTGGGCGCCCGATGATTATTATTTTTGGCTGGTTGCGGGCCGCCTTCGTTTTCCAGTTCATATTTATGTGGCTACTGGGAGCTGTTTACCGAGACCTAAGTGATTTCATAGGCCATAAGAACGTGGCCATCATTGCCAGGACCCAGTCGCAGTGGGTCCTTTTCCCGTACCAGTTCCAGATCCTGGTTCGGTTCATGGTTGGTCAGCTGGCTGCTGGCTGTCCAATGGACTGGCTCTTTTTTTTCTTTCTCTTTTTTTGATTATCGTTATTATTATTCTCGTCAGTTTCACAGTTGATATGTACTGTGCCCCCCCCACTGTCTCTCCTTCTATGTATGTTTATCTCTCTCTGGTTTTCTCTTTGTGTGTTCTCCTCTGTTTCTCTGTTCTCTGTTCCGTTCTGTTTTTATGCTGTTTGTTGGCCAGGTATTTATGAGAGTTGGAGGCGAGAGACTGAAACAACATTTAGTTCATTGCACGATGCCTGCCATTTTGATTCGTTTCTACTTCGCTGACATCTTTTTCATGTTTACTTTTGACTTAATTAGGGAACAGCCTCCTCCTCCTCCTCCACTTCTCTGTGTGCCCCGGGCTCCCCACCACCCCCACTCTGACTGCCACGTGCCTCGTCTATGCCTCACGCCCTCCGCCCTCCGCCCTCCGGTTCATTTCGACCCACAATTCGTGACAATATTTAAGGGTCTTCCATCTTCTGGCACTTTGTCCAGTCCATCCAGTCCAGTTGCAGCTGCTGCCGCTGTCGCTGAAAACTTCCACGACTTATGAACTGTACCAGGAATAATAAATGAAGCGGGATATGAGAGTGTTCGACTGTGAAATACGCTTTGGACAATCCAAAAGAGCAAACGGAATAGCAAAGCAGAGGGAGAATAGAGAGCGAGAGAGAGTGAGAGGTGGATCTATGACGAGTGAGATTTACTTGGTGGATAATTATTCAGCCATTTTATCTTCTTAAAGTAAAAACTCAAGTATCTAACATTTTATGCACATCTTTTATACAAGTTATTGTCCATCTAAATATATTTGTTGTTGTATTTTTACAAGTAATACGAAACAAATTAAAAGTCCTTTGTTTTCTCTTAACTTTCCCCTTGGACCCCCCATTGTACTCAACAGCTAGCCAAAGTTTTCCCTGGATTTATACTTGTATCTGAAAGATCTTTTGCCTGGGGGCAAGCGGGGGACAAGTGGGACAGAAACAGCTACAGCTACAGATAGATAAATATCTTTGCATAATTAAATCCAATTGGGCACACAACTCGAAGCAGTAGGAGGAGCAGCGGAGCCGCTATAAAGTCAATCAAAAGTTGGCCAAGAGGCAGACCAAACGTTAAAATATTCGGCAGACGGCAGAGAGCAGACAGCAGAAAGCAGACCACAGAGAACGAAGAAAGAAGAACAGAAAGGGGAGAGAGAGACCCAAAGGCGAAGCGCCAACGAAGGAAGACTAATTGGAAGCCGGTGCGCCGGGCATAAACTAATTAAATCAAATTATATAGATCTGTTACCAACCCCAAATCCCCCCCCACCTCCAACCTTCAACCTCCGACCGCCTCTTAAATGAGCTCCGTTTCGATTCGCATTCGAATGGCAGTCGCATACCATATATCACTGACGAGATCGTAAATCGCCTGGCACTGAGGGCCCGCCTGCTGCTGCTGCTGCTGCTCTATGCCTATAGCATATCTTTTCGATACATATGTATATGTATATGTATATACGTATATACATATATATATATATGTTTAACATCACTGAGGTGGAGCATGTCTTTGTTTATCCAATTCCGATTCCAATTCGGTTGGCATTCGTATTAAAATTGATTTAGTAAACCTATTGACGCAATTCAATTAGGAGAAACACTTGGAGTGTTGCCACACACACCTGCATATACATACATATATGTACATACAAATGTATATATTTGCTGAGTAGGAGATGGGTGAGATGAGGTTGAGGTTGTCGCATCATCATCATCGTCGTCATCATCCCTGCAAGCATCCCTTGCCTCAGCGGTTGCATGGCACCCAAAATGCTGCAAGCTATATTTTCATATTTCGCAAAATGTTCATTCATTTTACATATGCGGCGGATGGTGGATGGTGGAGGGCGGATGGCGGTTGGAGGGTTAGCGGTTAGGGCGGGGCATGGCTGGGCATGGCAGGGCAGGGCCAGAGGTTGCCAAGGCAAATATGCCAATGGCAAGCGATTGTTTGTAGTGCAGGAAACTAAAACTAAAACGTTTTGCTTTAAGCGAGCTTACAGAATCTTCCAACGGAAATCGGATAACAAAATTTAAGCTTGAAGGCCATGAATGTTATGAAAACATACAAAAGAAATAAATTAAAGCTTAAGGGATGCTGCAATGGATTGGGCTTTAAAGAAGAATGGCAGCTACCATCACCTTTCTATCAAACTGAAAATGAAAAATGATTCACTGAATACAAACGAGTTTGAATAGTTACTGCAGAATTCATGGAATATATGGCCATGAGGGCTGAAATTTAATTGGAATGGAATGTTTTTTTTGTCGGGCAAAACCCCTGATATATTCGTACCATTTCCAGATTTTTTTCCACTGATTTGTGCTTCCAATTATGTATGTATGTATGTATGTATGTATGTGTGCGTAGATATCCTATTTCATTTACTCCATTTCAATAATACCTACCTACATTTTTGTGGCGAACTCGTTCTCGTAGTACTTGTACCATCCAAATCCCATCTACAACCATTTTGAGTTATTTATTGCTCTTGCGGTTTCACATTTATCCGGACGGAGTGCCTGCAGCAAATGGAGAACGGAATGTTTTAATTGAGAGAAAAAACATGCCAAGCATGCAGAGAAATCGCCAAAAAAAACATACAATTATTTAACAACAATTTTCTCACCCATAAATCCATTAGAAAACAAAACGAAAAAAAGGCAGAGACCGACCGACCGACCAGCTCGTATCAAAGGCTTGTCAAATTTGAGTGACAGACAGACAGACAGACGGACGGTCGTAATCTTTGCTGCTGCTGTCTGCTGCTGCTGATGGACACTATTTGTTTTATTAAATTCTGTGGCACGTTTGTACACAATCCAAATGACGTCATCAGGGCTAATCAAGCCACAGTGATACACAGATAAGGAGACAGAATCAGATCCCGAGGGCGGAGAACAGGGCAGAGCTCCTCCTGCCCATGGTTATGGTCTGGTTTGATAAATGTCGGACAATTCCATTTTATGGCTGGAGATCAGTTTTTCAATTTGGTTTGGCGGTCGTCCAGCAATGTTGGCAGATCGTTAAACCAATTTCTGGTGCTTCTGTTTATCCTGCTACCAGCATCTCCTTGCTCCCCCCTCTGGCCTCCTCCTTGGCTCCCCGTCTCTTTGCCTCCATCTGTCCACTGTCATTGTTTAATTTTGCGTAAAATCGAACAGGTGAACAACAAGGACCTGGAAGGTGACCAGCGACGGCGATGGCGACGGCGATGGCGACGGCGACACAGTCCATGGTCATGCTGGAAACTATTTCAATTTGGTAGCCAAGTGGCTTTCCAGCACATTAAACCTGGTCGAGACTAGACACTCCTCCTTCTCCTCCTCCCCCTCGCTGCCCCCTCCTCAAGTGGCTGCAACAAAAGCGTATAAAATTTGTGTAACATTAGCGGATTTTTCGTTAGCGCAATTTTCGTGTTTTATTTTTTGTATCTTTTGACCAGCAGCTTTTTGTGTGGCAGGGAGAGAGAGAGAGCGAGGGAGAGAGAGTGGTAGGAAGGAAAGGCTGGGCGGGTTGGGGCTTAGGGCTTATCGCACAAGGTTCTAAACTAGACCAAGGCGAAAAGTTTCTGGTGCAAGTTTTGCGGGGATTAGTTCGAGTTGGAGTTGGAGTCTGGCTATGGCCGCAGGCTTAGCCAACTTTCGAGATGTTTTTTTGGCGAAGATTAATTGTGAGATCGTGAAGGCACAATCGAAGGATCGATCAACATGGGGGGGTGGCACAGGGTGCTCTCCACAGACGATGGCTGCCGCTTGGATGAAATTCAATTGAAATTTAATAGAAATTATATTTCCTGCTCTCAACGTTCGTTATGGCTTAAAAATGTATTTCCTCTTTTCCTCGTTTATCTGCGGTTTGTGTGTGTGTGTGTGTGTGCGTGTACTACATTCATTTTTCCGCACGCTTGTTTGCTGTTCGGCTCTGCACTCGGAGCAGCGCCCAGCACTTTAGCCACTTTTAAATGGAAGGCCGCCCAAAAGATTTAGCCGGGCTTCCTCTCCTGGCTCTCTCTCTCCCTCTCTGTCGCTTTCGCTATCTGTACAGTTCATACACATATATACATACATATATGTATGACTATGTAGGTATAAAAAACTCGTACATTTTCTACAAACATTTGGCAAATTGTTATAGAAAAAGCTCGCACACGCATGGGAATACACATATGATTGCATGTACATACATACATACATATGTTGGTATGTATGTTTGGTAGATATGGGCATACATACATATGTGTGTGTTTGTGTGAATAAGTTTGGAAACTCGACTACAACATATGTTAACGACGCATTTGCCTTTGGTTGTCTGTTGGATGTGTTCTTCCTCAGCATCTACTCAACATACCCTGTACTGGCATAGGTCTGGCATTTGGGGTATGATAAATATCTCAATTTGCAGTATATTCATAAGACATTTGGTGGGATATTAAAAGTCTCTGATATTAGTTATTGTCTGTTTGTTGCGATCTCGTTTCCATCTCTTCTACCGAGTATCCCTGAGTCGGTTCCTTGCCTGTTCCGACAATCGCTGTTACCCAGCACGTGCCGCCAACGTCTGCACTGGTGACACACACAGAGCACACACAGACACACCTACTACTAGGCTCCTATTACATAAAGAAGAAACGACCCGAACTCGACGAAATTGAAATGCTCTCGAAAGGGATAGACTTTAAAGAGGCTCTTGCCAACATCAGAGACTTTCGCGATATATTTTGTGTTGTACGATTGCTCCTTGGATATGGCAGAGCTTATGCCTGAGTGCAAGATTTGGCTCGCAACTTGATGGAGAATTTGACGAGCTCTTTCTGGCAGAGCCCTTTGGGGCTTACAGTCAGAACGCACAGCGATGTCACTCAGTCTGGCACATCTTATTCCGACTTGGTAAATAGATTTATAAATCCACCAAATTGCGTTTAGCCTGCATTTTCCCCACCCCCCACCATCCCTCCTCTATCCCTTTGCCTTTGCCTTTTTGTGTGGCATTTTATAATTTCATTTTGCGGCCGAGCGAAAAGCATTTCGACCCGGCGACGCGTCGCATTAAATATTATATTACGGGGACGAATACGAATACGAGTGAGAGTCTTTCTCTCCCTGACAATGGGACTGAATCAGTCATATCTTCGCTGAATCCCAATGAATGGGATAATTCTGCAGTGAAATGTATTCAAGTGCAAAGGGAATCTAATGAAGCTGAATTGAATAATAAGTATTGAATGGGGAAGTGAATAGTACTGGACTTGTGGCAGAGTATAAGAGATATGTTTAAGTGAAATTTCAAAGGAAATTCAATGGTATTGTGGTACAAGGTTAAGGCAAAATGAGCCGCCACAATGGCAATGGAATGGACTGCAATTGAAGCGAATTTAGTCAGCTGCAAATTAGCGACAAATGCGAATTAAATCCTAGAAAATACTTTAATTTAACCCATTTAAATTTACATAATTTGAAAATATAATTGGGCTGTGGCGTTTTGAAAAATTGGATAAACCAAAGAGAAAAACCCAGGAATATCAGAGCACAAAATATTGAAAAAATGTTATTTTCCTAAGGAAATGTTACCATATTTTGTTGGGCTTTTCTTACGCTCGTTCCACTGTAAAGGTAGCCGTCTCTCTCTCTCTCTCTCTCTGTTACTTGCTCTGTCCATCGCTCACTATGTCTCATGTTATGGTTCTGTCTCCGTCTTCGTCTGCGTCTCGGCCTCTCTTGGTACTGTTGGCTGGCCTGTCAGGGGCGCCATTTGCATATTTTGCAGTTGCTAACTGTAAGCGTAACGGTAACTTTAGCTGTAATGGCAACACGGTGAATACTTAACGTGGCCTGAGCGCCCGGCTTTGCGATGTAAATGCGTGCTATTCGAAATAACGAACTGCATTCCACACGCACATATACTATATATATATACATATGTATATATATATATGTATATTTAGCCATCTGTCCTTGGTACCTTCTCCGAGCTTTCTTTCTTTCACGCCCTGCAGTTCGTTGAACCGTGGATGTCGGTGGCAATTGTTGGTTTACCCATACCTTGTGGTGTGGTGGCCATCGCATTTGAGCGAGCTTTGCCAACTTCATTTCCGGCGCAATGCTCCAAGAAGGGGCTGCCTTTTTATGGCTTACTCGGTGGCATTCAAATTGAATTGCCAATAAAACGAAAGAGCTGAAAGAACACAGAGAGAGAGAACGGGGGCAAGCCGGGAGAGCTGGGAGAGCTGGAAGAGTGCTGCCACTGCAGCAGCTGTTTAAGTATATCCATTCGCAGAGCCACAGCCAGAGCCAATCCAAGCTGTGAATGATTCATTTTGGACAATTGGCCAGCAACTGGACTTGCAGCAGTTGCAGATGGGGCAGGAAGCGTGCAACTTAAATGTTATATGATGGCCAAATGGAGGGATTGATGTGCATTGATACTCGAACGAGTGCCCTATCAACAGTGGCATTTCCGGTATCGTATTTGTGTGCGCATCAAGTGAGCTTCGATACAGTGGATATTCCCAGGGAGAACACTTCGAATCACTTAACACTTACCAATTTGCTGGCGTCTGTGCTCTGCTGTGCTCTTAGCCGAACAGCTTTTGGCTGATGGCAAAGTGAAATTCGGCCGTAAAGAGGAGTCTGCTGCCGCCTTAGAGTTGTATAAATTTTCGATTGGGATTCATTTGCCAAAGGACTGTCAGGTCGTGGCAGACATCTAATCCTTTTTATATGCCCCAGACACGCAGCACTCTGTAGGGTGTTGGGTGTTTGGTGTTCAGGTGCCCGTGCCGCCCCCTCCCAGAAATCTAGTGCGGTGGAGTGGGGCCAATTTGTGTGTGGCGGCTTATCACTTATCTTGGCGGCTTTCACGCGGCTCCCAGGCACAAAAAGTAGACTGTGGGCTGTGGGCCGTGGGCCGTGGGTGGTTACGCTCTGGCATCGCCCATTAAAGCCGAAGAGAGTGCCACTGGCAGTGGCAGTGTGGCAGTGGCAGGCGACGCGAAGAGCCCTTCCAGCTCTGGCTTTAGCTCCAGCGATGCGTGCAGAGTGGCTACCAAAAGTTTTTCGGCTCTAGGATTGCCCTAGGAGGAGGAGGAGGTTGTTGGAGTGGGGAGTGAGGTAGGGATATCTTAGCCAGAGGGCAGTTAGCCATTGTTGTTGATGCCTTTTTATTTTAATTCCCAAATCGAAAAAGTTTCGCTTTGGCGATTACACGAAAGCAGAACTCTAAACGCTTTAAGCGATGCTCTACTTATTGGCGGCAATGTGGTAGGGGCAGGAGGTGGGAGGGGGGGCTAGAAGCGTGTGTGTACTCCCCCCCAATTCCACATGTCTGGGAAGTTTCTCTCCTGGTGCTCATTTCGTATGCTCCACTGTAGGCCCAGGGCTGAGGGGCTTAGGGTTGGGGGTTGGTGCTTGGGCGTGCAACCCTTAAACGATTACAAGCGATTAAGTCGACAAGTTGGTGGGAGATTTGTCAAGCACCGTGTTGCCACAACATCTGAACAAGCCACCCCCTCCACCCCCCTACCAACCGCTACCATAACTGAGAAGAAGTGACATTAAGTGCAATGCGTTCCACTATATCTTAAGCCATAGAAGTGGCGGTGGAGTGAGCCACAATCTCAGCCATCTTGAGTGTGCGTGTGTGTGTGTGTGTGTGTGACATGCAAACGGAATGAAAATGAGCCGCATTAGATTTCCCCCAGCGAGCCGGCTAAATTTTTTTCATTTTCATTTTCATTTATTATTTTGGGGAATTAATTATGTGCCTGGGCCATGGCACTGTCCTGCGTCCTGCGCTAAGCCAAGGTCCCATATTAGGGGTATGCATGGCTGATATGGCCGCTGGCTGTGAAATTTATTCATTGCACCACAAGAAAAGCAAAGAAAACCGAAGAAAAGCGAAGAAAAGCGAGGCAGAACCAGCTCAAACAGCAGCCAAAGAAAACAAACGGAAACCATTAAAAAAAAATGGTCCTTCTTGAGAGAGCAAAATTGAGTGGTGGGGGGGTGGAGGGGTGCAGGAAGAGAGAGTCACCAAAATGGAAAATTACTTAAGCCATTCGAAGGCACACACATAGCCAGAGCCAGAGCCAGAGCCAGAGCCAGACCTCCCACCACCCCACAAGCATACCCTTCCAAAGGACATCATGAATCACACAAGGAAGCTGGCATTCGAATGATCTTTCGAGGGGTTTGAGGGGTTCAAGGGGTACGATTGGTATTGTATGACATTCGATATTCCATTAAACTAATAATCTATATTCTATACTGTATACATATATCAAAGCTGAGATGGATCTCCGAGGGTATGTATCCATAGCCATGCGACTCCTTGGCTTGCCATTGCCTTCTTCTTCATCAAGCCCTGGGGCATGCAGCACAGCTCCTAGTTGAGCTCCGTGTGTGTGTGCGCGCCTTTAAGAGAATTTTTAGTCGTTTTTAAGGCTGGCTCTGGTAAAAAGTACAATTAAGTGCCAGCCCACACGCCCAACGACGCCCCCGTCGCCGCTCTGGCTGTGTCCTCGAGGACATCATTCTATTTGATCGACTTTTTTGCGCTGTTGTTCCTGAATGCCTGGCTGGATGTTGACTCTCGCCTGCAACGAAAACAAGCGCTTCAAAAGGGCGTGGCGTGTGTCCTTTCTATAGAGAGAATCGGAATTGATGAAAAGTCAAAGCGCAGCTCACACCTGACCTTACAATACACCCCACAGCCACACACCCACACACATGATCACATGATAACAGGTGAAACTAAGTATGAGAGAATATCTTCAACAGACAATAGTTAATGAAGGTTATAGTTTCACTGTAGCTCACGGCAGGTAATGCTTCATTGATGCCCATTGTCGGGGGGAGGCCTGTCCATTGTGTGGCCTTTGGCTGCTGGCACGTGGGGGTGGTACACGAGCATACATCGGAAATTCATTTGGGCAAAAGATGTCCTTGAGGCCAGAACAACTGATGAAAGAGACTGCGGAAGGCGGAAGCAGACACGGAGGCCGAGACCGAGACAGAGGCCGAGAGGCATTTTAATGACAGTTTTAGTTCCACTAATCGCTTTATGATGATGACTCGACTATGCAAAAGTGCGAGCGCGTGCAAGAGTGTGCACGCGTGTGCCCCTTGCCCCTCCCCACTCCTCCAAACAGTGACTGTACGTGTACGTGTACGTGTGTGTGCGAGACTGTACGTCTCCCGTGGCTGCTGGGTTCGCTGCTGTGCTGCTTGCTAAGATTCCCATCTGCTTGTCCTAGTTAAAGTTTTCCATCATCGTCTTTCGTGCACGTGGTAATGGATCAAAGATGGCGGCGGCTAATGGGAGGCAGGAGGCTGGAGGCAGGAGGCTGAAGGCTGAAGGCCAGATACAAAACAGATCAGAGCGTGTCAAGAGCAAAAAGCTGAAGCTAACATAATTAGTGCGAGTCGAGGCAATCGATAGGCTTGACTTAATTAGGCGAGCTCCATCAGGCGGCAATCGGGGATTTCTTTAATGCGGCATCTGCTTAAAACTTGCCACATTCAATCAAAGTTGCATATTAGTTCAGCGAGGGCGATGCAGTCAAGGATTAGGTGTGTTCACGATTTCCTGCCACTTATAATGAGTTCTGGATTCTGCTTAGAACTAATGAGAATCTATCTATCTATCCTGCTACCTCTGATACAGGTACAGTTGCCCCAAAATGATTGCTTGGCTCGCAATTCAATTTCAGAAATGGCTTCAATGTCTGTGCCGTCCCGGTGGAAAAAGCTGTCGAATTTTAGCCAAATGTTTACCAATGCACCAGCCCAGCCCCCATTGAATCCATCAAAAATTCACAGCTCTCCAATGCAATTAGCACAATCACAATGGCCCAATGCACTGCAAGAACGAAGGGAAAATGCAGACATTCACTGGTTCTGAATTGAATGGAATGGAATTCCCCTCCTGGGGAGCCCAAGTCTGGCCAAGGAGCGAGAGAGAGATTTCTCTCAATGCTAATTGCGGCACAGATTCTCAGAGACCAGACACAAGAATGTTGAAAAGTTGTTCCATTGTGGTCGGGTCTGTATTGCTGTACTTGATGGATGGATGGCTGGCCCACTGCTGTGTGCTGGCCCATTCCATGTTCCAATCGTCTCTCCGCCTTGCAGTCTTGACTGTTTGGTTGCTTGGCTGCATGACTGCCCTTTGCATATTCGATTCCTGGTAATTGGTAATTCATTGATTGTACCGTTTTTTACTGCCATTCAACATGTTTTTTGATGGGTAATAGAATGCAAGTTGACGGTTGAATTGGTTGCAACTAATTTGATAATTTATTCCCAACTTTGTTTCCCAAACGCCTTTGGCCTGCCATCTCGGAATTATTCATGAGCAGAACAATCCTCTCACTCGCACTCGTACTGGTATTCGTACTGGTATTCCAGTACATGAATGACTGCATGACTGCCCTTTGCATATTCGATTCCTGGTAATTGGTAATTCATTGATTGCACCGTTTTTTACTGCCATTCAACATGTTTTTTGATGGGTAATAGAATGCAAGTTGACGGTTGAATTGGTTGCAACTAATTTGATAATTTATTCCCAACTTTGTTTCCCAAACGCCTTTGGCCTGCCATCTCGGAATTATTCATGAGCAGAACAATCCTCTCACTCGCACTCGTACTGGTATTCGTACTGGTATTCGTACTGGTATTCGTACAATCTATAATGAATGAAATCGAATGACAATTGTTTATTTAAAGTGGGAAGTTCTACATTGGCTGGATAACTACTCGAATTCTCTTCCATCTGGTGTTCATCTGTGTTCATCATTTTCCATTTTCCATTCTCCGTTTTCCTCTTTTGATTCCTAATTCAAAATCACAATTATACTTTGATAATGGACCACTTCTCTCCTTCTCTGTCGTTTTCAGTCTCCATCTCGTTTTTGTCTCCATCGAGGCCCAAACTCTAATCGCATTAGGCATGTCGAACATGCCACCATGCCACCATGGAATATGCCAATGAATGAGTTTTTCGGTCTCTGGCATATTCAATTTCATTTCCGACCACGAACCACGAACCATGACCCAAACCCCAACCCCCGCCTACACCGCCCACACCCGCCGCTCCACTTTCTCGCATTTCTATGTGGGTCAAAGTGACCCTGAATAAAAAGGAAAATAGAAAAGAGAAAGATCTAAAAAGTTGCCTGATTCCTTCCCAGATACTCTCGTTCGTATGCGAAAAATAAAACCATTAAAAAGGCAGCATAAACATGACATAAACATGCGAAATGTTCTGTTATTAGTTTGGCTCTGAGATCATGGTCGAAAGGGACATAATGTTTACGGCCAAAGTTGCGGTCTTGATGTTTGATGGCGGCTCCCAGATAGTAGGCAAATCGGTTAACAAAATAACACAGTTATAATTCTGTTTATTTACATTTTGGCAACGCCAATCATTAGCCAATTATTTAAAGATTAATATTTGAACAACATAATATTTGATGATGATGATTGGGGGAGTCTTTGAGCCGATTCGCAAAGCCATTTGCAGAGGGTATTATGACTTTGATGGAGGCAAGAATAACCCTATTTTTAGGTAGTTCATTGGACTCATTATATGTGTGAATATGCCCTAGAAATATTCGTACTTTTCGGCTTACAGATTGCAGGAGAAAAAAACCAAACGAATAGGGAAAACCATCAGAATAATTAAAAGCAAATAAATGATTCGAATTGTTGTGATGATAAAACCGAATCAAAACCGAATTTGATTGCATTGCAACTTCCAATATTCGACTGTTCGGAAAACCTTTTAGCAAATCGAAATCGATCAAACAAATTGCAGTTTGGCTTGGTCTGGCTCTCTGGCTCTCTATTTTTCTCTCTTTATTTGCCGATTGGAAATGGTTTTGGGCATGGTTTTATGGCATATTTTTATAATGCAAAAGTTTGACCATTAGGCAAGAAAGTGGCTAACAAGATTAGCCCCCCCCCCACCAAACTTCTCCCTCAAATTCAGAGCAAACAAGTCAATGGGAATACTTATCCGTAATACACTCCATCTCTACAAAAGGGAAACTTTTCCGATGAACTTTTATTTGTGTGCAAAACTAAAAAATTGATTTCTCTTTCTTGCAGGCAATCGGGAGAAGCTGAGCGGGGAAGCGGGACAAATCTGGCCAGGAAGAGGAGTCAATAACAGAGCCATCGCCATCGTCATCGTCGGGAGCATCCTCCAACATCGTCCCTCCATCAGAGTCATGCCCGAACGGGCATGGGCGGCGATCAAGGGGTGCTAACTGAATTGCAGGAAATGTCAACGGCAGTCACGAAAACCGTCGCCGCCGCCGCTGCGGCCATGCTGGGGTCCAGCTTGGACAATAACTCTGCCTACTCCTACGATATATCCGCCACGGACGTGCTCTATCAGTGGAGTGCCAATGCGGCGGCAGCCGCCACCGGCGGGGCACGTATCGCCCATGCCATGCCGCCCTCAGTGGCGACCCTGCCCCCAGCCCCGAGTCACGGCGCCATGCATCAGCTGCCGCTTCCCGGAATCGGAATCGGGCAACGCCTCGCCACCAACGAGTCACAGTTCGGTCTGCTCGACTACGGGATGAGCAGCATGAACGACAGCCTGGACTATGCCTCCTACCAGCAGCAGATGGGCGAGGACGGCCAGTGCCGGCAGATGGACGCCAACGTGAGCTACTGGAACCTCACCTGTGACTCGCCCCTGGACTACGCCCTGCCCCTGTACGGCTACTGCATGCCCTTCCTGCTGATCATCACCATCATATCGAACACCCTGATCGTCCTCGTCCTCAGCAAGAAGAGCATGGCCACGCCGACTCTTTGTGCTGATGGGTAAGTACCACTGGAGAGGGGAGGAGGGGATACCGGTCTTCAGGATCATCTGGGGACTACATGGTGCAGGCAATGCAACTTGGGCTTGGGCCAAGTCCCCATCAAGGCCGCTTCGATAAGATGTGGTTGGTGGGTGGGTGACACTCGTTCCCCCTTCCCATTCCCCTTTCCCATTCCGTTTGTTTCACTTTCACTTTCACTTTCGCTTTTATGATTATTATTTATTTTTATTCCATGTCATTTCATGCCCACACAGAGACCCGGCACGTCGCCGCCCCTTTTGGCGTTTAATGTGCCACAATGTTAAATCAGGCAGAAGTTTTGTGAGATTTCAAAATAGCTGGCAGTGTGCGTGCCTCGCCATCGGTGTTCCCCAAGCCCCCATTCAGTCGCAGTCCCCCAGTCCCAATCCCAATCCCAAGCCCAGTCCCAGTCCCGACCCACATCGCGTAATGCTGAGATATTCTAATAGCGTGTGTAATGCTAATGGCTGGATTGCTGGCTGGCTGTCTGTCTGCTTTGGGTGGTGCTCTGTGTGTGTGTGTGTGTGTGGTATTTGCCACTGATTTATGAAAAGTCGCTACTGAGGCGGTAAGGGGACTCGAAGGAGGCCTGCGAGTGAGTGACTGTAAGTGGCTTACACGAGTACTCGAGTAAATCCCATCGAAACATTCGATCCGATTTGAGCCGGCAGAGAGCAGAGCAGAGCAGAGCAGAGTGTCAGGGTTGCCGGAGTTTAAATTTTAAAATTATTCCTGCACCGGCAATGGGTTAGCTGAGGCACGTTTAAGTGACACCAACACCGACACCGACACCAGCATCCTACTCCTTCTCCTCCTTCTGATGCTGGTCCTTCTGCCTGTCCCGGGCTCGTGTCAAGAGCAGGGCAAGGCTAATCGCATTCGGTTCGTTCGGGGTCGACGTCAAATGACAGCAGAAAGAAGGGGTAGCCTCGAAGCTTTGGACACTCTAGAAGATCTGAACGATGCCAAAGCAGATGGCAGCTATAGGTTATAGCTATAGGAATATAGTCCGATGATGGTATACTCATCTGTAACCTGTTCTTTCCATGACAGCTAATGGTATATGGTAGTGAGAAAAGGAAACGATTCCTCCTACTCGTTGGGGGGAATATCTTTGTAGAGTATATGTGTATTTGGTGCTGGTTGTGACCAGAATGGAAACACAAATGAGCACAGACACTGAGACACACAAAACACGAAACAGTTCGTCCGTCTGCGCCGTCTGTGGTAGTCTGTCCCAGTCCCAGTCCCTCCCCTCCCGTCCCGTAAGTCCAGTCAGTCCAGTGCACAAAGGTCAGGTCATCGGTGTGAAGTCAGTTACATACTCTGGTTCAAATGTCACTGGGCCAGCATCCTGGCCAGCAGAACAGGCAGTACTACAGGCAGCCTGTTGATTAGTTGATGGATCCAGTTCGAACCAGTTCTGAGGACAGATTTGTGTCCATTTTGATTGGAATTAGTTGGGATCTGAAACCTTATTCGATTATTTGTGAATATTTAATTGGAAAACAATTCAGCTTAAATTCCATTTTCAAAGTGTACAAATAATAGCATTTGCGAAATAATTATTTGCCCCAGAGATAATTCGATTGGCCTCTCAGTTATTCAAATAAACACAAAAGTTGGTGTGTCAGCCGTTTTGGGCAGAGCACATAATAAATAATTGATTAACCTATCATGGCCAACGAATCGATTAGGGGTCCTGAATTGGGATTACACAGACAAAATCAACATCAAAATCAAAATCAAAAAATCAACATAAACATGAACATGAACGATGATGCTGTAATGTAATGTCCAATCGCCGAAACAATTTGCATTTGAAAAACTCAAATGATTTGCATAGCCATTAGCATAAGCATTAGCCTTGGCATTGCCATTGCCATTGCCATTACCATAATATCTAATTTCTAATTTCGATTTCAACTGTATTTTCTCGCCCTGTTTCAGGCATGGCTATATGCGATATGCTGACGGTTATATTCCCGGCACCGGGTCTCTGGTATATGTACACATTTGGCAATCATTATAAGCCTCTCCATCCGGTCTCCATGTGTCTGGCCTACAGCATTTTCAACGAGGTGAGTAAACAATATAGCTAGCCATCTATCTCACTCTATTACTCTTACTCTCTCTTTCTCTCTCTGTCTTAATCTGTGTCTGTTGCCCTTTCTTCTTGTTTCCCAGAAACTAATTGCCAAGGCTGGTCACAGTGGAAGGAGCGGAAACTGTTTGTTTTGGCTTCTGGCCACGTTTCTTCCCACTCCACTACCACTTCTCACCGCTCACCGCTCACCGCTCACCACTCCACTCTCCACTCTCGACACTCCGCTCTGCACACTCCTCTCTCCACACTCCGCACTCCTCTCTCCAATCCACTCCACTACACTCTTCAGCACACTTCATTCGGATGTCCCCAACCCTCGGAGGCGACGCTCATTGACCTAAATAAAATGCTTGGCTGAAACTTTTTGTGTCTCTCCATTGGCCCCACCTTGGTCTTGGTCTCGGTCCTGGTCCTGGTCTCGGTCTTGGTTTCGGTCTTGGCGGTCTCTCTCGCTTTTGGCCCTTTGTCTCTGGCTGATGTATGAGGCAATGCTTTGTGCTTTGTAGTTCTGCTGTTTCACTTTCACCTACCCCCCACCCCTCACCATTATTCTTTACCATTTCTGTACCCGTTATCGTTATCGTTATCACATTTGATGCTACGTTACTTTCGCAGCTTTCCCCCTGCTCTCTCCCTGTGTATGTGTCTGTGTGTGTGTGTGTCATTTCTGTCAGCATAATGAAAGAATGAAAAACGCTGCTAGTGCCACTTGCCATTTGCCACCTGCTGCCCCCCTTATCCAAACAGTCCATCTAGCAACCTCCCACCACCCACCTCCCCTCCCCATCCTTTCACTTCATGCATTCAGCCATTCACAACACTTATTCATTCGTGAGTTTTTTCCAGCATTACTATGCAGACTTCTGCCCCCCTTGCACGTTTTCCCTGATTAATCAACATTTTCAATTTATGGCACTCGCTGAGGGGGTGCTGGCAAAGGGCGGAGGCGGGGGTGGGAGAAAAGCAAAACTGTTTACTCACTTCAATGGAGTAGTGTCAAGCTGATAAAATGGCCTTACTTTTGCCCCTAACCCCCTTCTCCTTCCCCTTCCCATTCCCCGCCCTAAGCCGCGTTCCCTTGATCGCACTCTGCGGCACAGTGGTTCAAAAGTGTCAGGAAAATGGTAGGAAAATATTAGTATATCCTAGGGATCTGGCCGTGGCAGTTCCGATTCTGATAGCTCTCTGGTGGGTTGGATTTGTGCAATAATTCGCAAGAATTGTGGATTATTTTGAACCACTGTGACGGTCTGTTGTTGCTGTAGTTGCTACGTGCTGTTGGCGGACTCTTAGGGGATTTGTAGCGGCTAAATTCCATGCTGTGCTCCTGCCATGCTCCACACAATGCTCTAGATGGATGGCTGAATGGGTGGCTGGGACGGGGGCTGAGGCTGGGGCAGGGGTAAATACGATTGTTAGGGGTGGAGAGATTGGGGGGAGGGGAGCGTAAACGGGTAGAACAAAGTCGTTTGGTATTGCGAGACTAGGACTATCTCTGCGTATGACTGCCATAAAATTCAACTCACATCCACATCCACATCCAGTGGAGCTCGACTCCACTCCACTCCTCGTTCAGTAATAACCACCAGGCGGCCATTGCAGACGGAGAGCTGAAGATTTCATTTCGTTTCTTCGGAAATTTATATGCTCCAGCTCTCTCTCTCTCTCTCCCTCTATATCTCTGTCTCTCTTTGACTCATCTCCCTTTGAGTGGCACGAATAATGGCCATGTTAATGTAACGAGGCAGGACGGCGGATGGGGCTTAACCATTTCATTGTAAAATACTCGTACATCGCACACACACACACACGAAAAAAGACAGGACCGCAGTCCGGAGTTTATCTGTCCGTATCCGTGTCCGTGGCTGTGTCTGTGTCCGTGTAATTGCAGTACAGTCAGACACATAAACCGGATTAGGCCACAGATTGTGCATTATATGGCTAAGCTCAATGTCAAACACACACCAAAGCGCAGAACGAGAGAGAGAGAGAGGGAGGGAGAGAGAGGGGCTGAGCTGCAGAGCGGCAGCATTCAATGCGGTTGAGGGAGATGGAATGTGGCAAGACACCTCACTGAGCACCTGTCTGCCGCAGAGTCTCACTCATTATGGACCATAAATGGAGCAGACACCTGTCCAAGTGGTGGCTGGCTGCCGAAATGGCCATCCAATGGAGATGGTGGATGGGGCAGGGATTCCATGGTGCCGGCTAATGCAACCAAATGCCACACGCAGAGATGCTCGCTCACGTGACAGCTGGAAATATCTGGAATAGAGCTGGTGCTGGTGCTTGTGCATGAACAGATTTTGGCCACAGCCCAGCCCCCCAGCCCCGCTGCCCCTCTGGCCAGAGACATTTTGTACTTAAGGCAATCTGCTTCTCTTTTCTTCTTTTGTGTGTGTGGCCAGGGGTAATCTTGATGCCACCTTTTCCTGGTACTACGTAAATGCATAGCTAAGAGCATTATGTGCAAGTTATCATTTAATAGGAAAACCCATTTTACGAGTATGTTCCCCCGGCAAGGGATATACAGATAGGAGATACAAGCCCCACTTTTATGCAATTTTATTTTACATTCCGCTCCTGAAAGTATGCCATGAAAATTATGCATTTCTAGGAAATCTTTTTTGAATAATATTCTCAGAGCATGAGCTGTTCACATCTTTGATGGATATCTGCCATGATTGATGAGAAATTTCAAGCAAAAGATACAACTTTTGCGGCATACATACACATATTGCACATCAATACATTCCCCACCTTCCCTGTTGTCTGCCAGATGTACTGACATGTTGATGGAAGAGTGGGCCTCCTATCTTTCTCTGGAAAAGTATCTTCGAGTGCTTTGTGCTCCCCAAAGTAGGCTAATCAATTTCTACATCTGCAAGATGCCCTTTTCTACTGCTCCAACTAAATCCTAAACATAAACACATACTCACCCCAATGCATATGCATATATACATACATATAGTATACTGATCTATGTAGATTTCAACATTGACTAACGATTCGGTTGTTGTTCTTTTTGTGTGCTTACAGATTATGCCAGCCATGTGCCACACCATCTCCGTGTGGCTAACTCTGGCCCTGGCCGTGCAAAGGTAAATATGCAATTAGGCCAATAAAAGTGGGCCCACACCTACACCCACACCTACACCGACACCGACACCGACACCTCTATGGGACCATGGACATGGTTAAGCTGTAACTGACTGAACTGACTGCCGCCTGACTTACTGACTGACTGACTTACTGACTGACTCGTTGACTTGTCAATGGTGGCAATAAATCAGTTTTTGTGTCGTCGTCGTCGTCGTCGTCGTCGCATTCTGGGCAAAAATAAAATGTCAATGCCTCGTCGCCTTGGGCATACAAATTATGCCGAGTGGAAGTGTGTGCACGGGAGAGAGCAAACAAACAAACAAATGGCTTCACCTTGGCCTGGTCCTGCTCCTGCTCTCCGGCTGCTGCTGCTGCTCCTGCCTCCGCTCCTACTGCACAGTCAACGCTGCGTATGAGTAATGTGAGTTATACATTGAGCCGGCAGCTGACAGCCAGGACATCACACAGACATCCCAGACATCTCGGAGAACAGACAATCAATCGATTGATAGGAAATTTCCCCGCTTCTCCCTCTGCCTCTGTCATTTCATGGCTGGGGGGTTGGGGATGCCGTACACCATATTGAGAGGGTCTTTAAAATCAAATTGGCCCGCCACTAATGCTGACCCAGGGGGCCATAAATAAGCCAACTAATGCACAAACAGACGACCTTCGCACAAGAGCCTCTAAATATATTATAGAACCAAACAATATAGCCATTCAACAGCAGAACACAAAAAAAAACAATGAAGAGGAAACAATAAACTAATTTCAAATAGGCAACATAAATTTCAAGTCATCTCGAGGACCCGTTCCATTTTTGCGCGCTCATCCAGTGCCCGCGAGTGTGCGTGTCGTTGTGTGTGTCTGTGGCTGTGTGTGTTTATAAAATATTCCTTTCAAGAGCCCGTCTCCCGCACCAATAAAAGAAGAACAAAAAAATAGCAAGAAAAAGGTTACATTTGAGAACCGAAGCCTGGGATACCCTTTGCAGCCAGAAGACCAAAGACAGATCGTTCTTTTGGAATTAATTTGATAAAGTTTTAACTAGAAGTTCTCCCCCCACCAAACAGCTGTACAACATTGCGATAAGATCGCAGGAACTATAACTTATGAGCTGTCTACGCCAGAAAAGAGCTGTTAAAGATTCTAGATATCCCACTAATCTTTGTAATGAGACAAATGAAAGATGCCCTTGATTACCCCTCTGGCTAGAAGCCCTCAGCAAAGGGTATGGAGAGAGGGAGAGTTCTGTGACACAGCACGGCCCTGTTTGACGGGGTCTGCTGGGCGAATCCTCTTGGAAATCGGGCAACGCATTGTTCTATTAACTCATGTGTGGGATCATAAATTTTACAGCTTTGCAAATAAATTTGCCAACAGCAGCAGCCCACAATCGTGCGAGTGGAGAGCCAGCAAAAAAATTCTATGAGAATAGTCATAAATATTTGCGCCATTATGCGACTTTCGGGCCGCTTTCAAGTGGTCGCCACTGAACAGGAGAGGGAACGGAACGGAACTATGGGTGTTTGGTCGCCAAATTGCAAAATAATATAAGAGTAGATGTCACGGTACGGGTACGGGTATGGGTACAGCATCAGCAGCAGCATCAGCATCAGCCTCGTCTCTGGCCAGGACGCTTTTTCTAAAATGCGTTGAAAATTGCCGGAGGACAAATGTCGCGATGAAAACATTCAACATTTATTGTTATTACTGTTTTTGTTGTCAACTTATTGTATTTCAAGTGTTTTTATGGCCTTTGTCGTGGGGTATACATAGGACAATGCCAGTGGGTGGCAGTGGGTGACTTGCTTTCAAGTGCCTCGAATGAACTGACTGAGTGAGTGACGCTCTCCATAAAAATTTCATATTGCACACATTTTATTATACACAAATTTCTCCTTTCCTTTCCCTTCCATTCCCTTCCCTTAGTTGAATTTTTTGTTGTTGTAAATAAACTCTCAGCATTGGCATACTTTTTGAGTGCTGGTGGGTGCTGTAAAATCCATTGAAGCAACTATGTCCTCCCCCTGCCATCCCCCTGGCCATCCTCCTGGCCATTGCCATTGATTGAACCCATTCAAGGGTTAAAGCATATACAATGTACGGCCAGGAAATTTTAGTTATGAAACAAGAGAATGCTGGAATGCGTTTGATTAGCCTAACAGGGTAAATCAAACTAGATCATTTCTAGTGGATTCTATTGAATATGCTGTCGGATGAGGAGCGGCCACAGCTCTCAGCTCTCAGCTCCAATCCTCAAAGGATTACAGATACAGATAGTTATCTCAAATGTATGATACCTAGAACCCCTAGCGTACTTTCTAATCAAAATTCCACCTCGATTTCACATCTCATTTAATCTCTCTCGAAAACCCACTGAGGCTTCAGCGGAAATTCCACCACTTAGCATATCCTTCTCGTCCATTCCGGATCCCGGAATCCGGACATTGACTGTCTGGAAAAGTTGTTCGTCTTGATTGATTTATTGTCCTTCTCCTGTTTTGCGGGAGTTGCACGGTAAACGGGTTGGCGTCTAAAGGGATTCGCTCGGTTCGGGCAGCCTTTTAGGCCAAATTAACTAAATTGTTAAAAGAGAAAGCGAAACAAGGAAGAGAGCGGCAGAAAGAATAACATAAGCTCGAGCTCAGTGTTATTCATTTATTAATATCAATTCCATTTAGGGCTAAACGCCTGGCAATCGTCTCGTCCTTCGTCCTTCGTCCTTTGTTCGGATTCCCATTGCCATTGCCGTTGCCGTTGACGTTGCTTTCAACTTTAATGAAATCCCCGCTTGACAAAGGTTCAATGAAAGATTGATTGAAAAACATTTTCAAGTGCCGGCGCAATGGGCGTGGCCATAATTATGCGCATAAATTAGGCCAAAGCCGAGGACCTTGAGCATCCTCCCTCTCCTCGCATCTCCATCCGTCTCTGAGCATCAAAGTTCGTTCGCTTCTCTGAGATTCTGATTCTGTGGTTGGGTGGTTGGGTGGTTGGCTGCTCCTGAGATGGGGGGTGGGGGTGGCTGGAAGACGTGGGGCTAAGTATTCTGGCCTAGGCGTTCTGGCCAACTATAAAGCGGCATAAAAGTCGCCAAGAAACTTTTCGCCGAATCTCCCACAGGGAACGACTTCTTCAGGACGGAGATGGGTGCGAAATTGACACTGAGCGATGCGATGCGATTGGAGGATGGAGACGGAGATGGTGACAGCGGGGGGTGGGGAGGGCCCTTGACAAATTACTCAAATTATGAAATTATAAGGCACCAACTTGATTAGCTTTTCAGATTGCCTTTGATTGCTTCTACCCCAATTGCAAATGGCTCTTGGCTCCTCTACCCTCCGCCCTGCCCCTTGCCACCCTTGCCACTCCCTTCTAAGGGCCATTGAGGTGGAGTGGAGTGCTGTCAAGGATTCGTTGTCACCACATTGCGATCGTAAATTCGCACCTGGCAAATTGGTTTATCTTCGGTTGACGTTGCCCTGGCAAACTGGCTATAAAATTATATTTGAAAAATGCGCTTAGACGCACAGGCTTTAATGTCCACCCCCCTGAATGGGGGTGTGGGGCGAGGGGTATCTTTAAATAAGACCGCATTAGCCCTGGCGACAGTTAATGCCTGCCAGATTAGGTCCAATGAATGGGCTTCTCGATGCTCGTATATTTTCCTTTTTGCCTGAAATTCCATTTCACAGCTACCAAATGCTTGGTCTCTGATTTGTGTTGAGTTTTTAATGGGGTTTTTTCCAATGATTTGCTGTTAAACACTCAAGAGAATCTATCACACAGTCTGATGGCTGGATTAAACATGGTTGGTCACCCAAACCCAACCCAACCCAACCCCTCCCCCGGCAAAGTGTTTTCAAATGTTTGATGAAGTGCTTCAAAGGGATTCAAAGGGATTTGCGCCATTAAACGCCCACACTGCACTCTTGAATAAATAAACAATTTCGTAGAAAAATCCGACTTTTATTGAGAGGTAAAATATTAATGGAACCGGACAGCACAGTACAATAGAGTACATGCAACAAAACTGATCTCTCACTCTCTCTGTCTTTCATAGATATATCTACGTTTGCCACGCCCCCATGGCACGCACCTGGTGCACTATGCCACGTGTGAAGCGCTGCACTGTGTACATCGCCCTGCTGGCGTTCCTCCACCAGCTGCCACGTTTCTTCGACCGCACCTTTCTGCCGCTCCAGATCGAGTGGAACGGCAACGAGACGGAGGTGTGCCACCTGGAGACGTCGATGTGGGTGCACGAGTACATCGGCATGGATCTGTACTACACGAGCTACTACC
Organism: Drosophila algonquin; assembly: GCA_035041765.1. NCBI lineage: Eukaryota > Metazoa > Arthropoda > Insecta > Diptera > Drosophilidae > Drosophila > Drosophila algonquin. The sequence continues at coordinate 110,327 of JAWNKY010000339.1, read as the reverse complement.
TGTTCCGGGTGCTGTTCGTGCACCTGCTGCCGTGCATCATCCTGGTGACGCTCAACATCCTGCTGTTCGCGGCGATGCGGCAGGCGCAGGAGCGGCGGAAGCTGCTGTTCCGCGAGAACCGCAAGAAGGAGTGCAAGAAGCTGCGCGAGTCGAACTGCACCACCCTGATGCTGATCGTGGTGGTGACCGTGTTCCTGATCGCCGAAATACCTATTGCCGTGGTCACGGCCATGCACATCGTGAGCTCGCTGATCATCGAGTTCCTCGACTACGGCATCGCCAACATCTTCATCATGCTGACCAACTTCTTCCTGGTGGTGAGCTACCCGATCAACTTTGGCATCTACTGCGGCATGTCGCGCCAGTTCCGCGAGACCTTCAAGGAGATATTCCTCGGCCGCATCATCGCCAAGAAGGACAGCTCCTCCAAGTACTCGATCGTCAATGGCCCTCGCACCTGCACCAATACCAACGAGACGGTCCTATAGTAATTGGTGATGTTGGTGCCGCGGCGTGGCAGCAGCGACCAGCATCGCACCACCGCCGTTCGCACCGCCGTCCCCACCGCCACAGGCCACCATGCGAGTGCGGGTGCAAGTGTGAGTGCGAGTGGGGGCGGGACGCCGCAGCACCAACATCGCAACATCCAGCACTACCAGCAGCGACGCGTCAGCACAATGGACATCATCACCGAGGAGCGTCATGTCTGAAAGGGAAAGCCTTTTCCAAACGATTCTTAGTCAGTGAAAAGCCAAAGCCAATCGCTAGGAAAATTTCAGTGAAAAAAGGACAAGAAAAATATCAAAAACTTTGTGGATCTAGAGATTTGCCGATTCAAAGCGAAACCCAAATACCCAAATACGAAAACAAATATACAATGCATATAAAAATAATCAAAAAAACGAATAATCGAATAATCGAATGTTCAATGTCTGTTATAACTCCAGTTGCAGTTGCAGTTCCGTTCCGGTTTCCACGTTCCCCGTTCCCCCAATTAGAGCACAAAAGTTCACTTCAGATTTGTGTGTGTGTGTGTTGATGTTAATGTTAATGTTGATGTCTCTTATACTCGTACTCTGCATTGATGTTCAGGTTAAGGTTACTATATACACAATATCGTTCTATACCAAAACCAGTGTCTAGGCTTAAGGAAGGAGAGTACTACATACCGTAGGGGATGGGATGGGACTTGAGAGGTGATAGCTGCCCAGAGCAGGCTCAGCTGGAGCTGAGGCGGAAACGTAATAATAACAATAAACTTAAGATCGAATAATTAGGCTATGTTCAAAATTATCTACAGGAAACCCACAGAGAACCCCAGAACTATCAGAAAAACTGAAGAAAAATTAATTAATTAATCGCTAAGAAAAGCTAGAGATTAACTTAAGTGTCTACTGAATATTGAAACAAGGCTTAAGTGAAAAGAGAAAAACCTTTATTTATTTTGGCGCAGCCTTTTGTGCGACCTCTGACATTTTCTGAATATTTTTGTAATTTCGGACCTAATCATAAGGACATGCGACACGACAAGGACACGGCACTCGTTCGGATCTGTAAACCTTTGAGCCCCAGAGTTTACCGATTCGAATGAAACCCACAAACACAAACACACAAACACACAAACAAACAGAACTAAGAACTAAGTACAGTCAGTCGTAACGAATTTCCAGTTGGTCTACTCGATAGGATCTAAGTTGTTGTTTTTTTTTTGCTAGTCTTAGGAAAACAGAATAAACCATAACGATTCGATGTTGATATATATGTGTACAAGTATTTTACAATTACAATTTACGATTACATTTTACAATTACAATTACAATTGCAGTTTCCAGTTTAAATGTTTTTAGATGTACGATGAAAACTACAACAACCAACTAAAAAGTAATACTAATTCGAACACAGACACAGAAATATATATACTATATACGAGTACTTGTCTAACCATTACTAAAGTTTGTCTGTCTGGATGGAATATTACAAACATACCTACCTACCTACTACTAGTACTAGCATTATGTATATGTACATATGTACATTGGTATATACTAAACTTTGTGAAAACAGCTGCGTTCTGCTTTCGGGTTTCATTTCCTTTCTGATCCGATCTAATCTGATTACTCGTACAGTTCTCGGACTCTTTTTTGTATATACATACATACAGACACATACATAATTTGTATATTTATTTGTATATTTTGATGGTGCATCCAATACTGAATAAATAAACGATTTAAATGTCACACTCTATTGCCTCTATTGCGTTTCGGCTTTATTCCAGTTCCGTTCCCTTACATTGAAACTACTTGAAAATACTCTTATCTGATAATCACTTATGCTAGCTATGGGCTAGGAGCTAGCTTTGGGGGCACCGCTAATACAACTGGCAGCGCGATCTTGTGCCACGCCGCACCGACTTGCAGCCGTAGGCCTGACGGAAGGGCTCAAAGCTGGCCATGGCGTCATTGACGCGCTTCCTGTCGCTGCCGTGCTCCTCGCTGTCCTCCAGGTTCCGGTCGTCCGAGCAGAAGAACTGGGCAAAGTTGAAGAAGAACAGCTGCTTCTGGGCCGGTGTGCTCCGGCCAGGCCCGGCCCCGGCCCCCGCCCCCTCGAAGTAGGCCCCATAGGCCAGGTCGAGGCCATTCAGATCGGCGAACTTCTCGTCGGCGATGTAGAGTCCGTGGCGGCGTTGCAGGCACAATACCTGGGACAGGAACCGACGACTCGAGATCATTGCATAGCCCCTGAGGTGTTTGGGCCGACCGAGCGCATCGAAGTGCACGTCGGCGGGCGCAAAGCCGTGCGAGAGCTCGTGCGCCAGGATGAAGCCCAGGGAGCTGTAGGTGAGCACCTGGCGCTGCTCGGGGCGGTAGAGGGGCTGCTCCAGCAGGGAGAGCGGCACGAGCAGGCGTTCCGCCATGGGCATGAAAAAGGGCGAGGCATAGCTCCCGTAGCCATACACTCGGACCGGGTGCAGGTCGTACTTGGTGGCAGCATTCTCCTCCTGGCCCCGGGAGTGCTCCATTACGGCCAGCAGGTTGCCAAAGTAGTCGCTGGCGTTGATCCGGAGCTGCTTGTAGTGCTGCTCCACGCGCTCCTCCACAGACGCCACGGCCTCCGCGCTGGGCAGGATGCTCAGCCGCAGGCTCATCTTCTCCAGCTTTTCGAGCAGAAAGCGCTGCGTGGCCGCCGAGAACTTGTTGCGGTTGGCCCGCAGCTTCTGGCCAAATCGCTGCTTCAGCTCTCCGAACAGGACCTGCAGCGTGCCGTTGGCCTGCAGGTGGGGGTGGTGCTGCTCCACCAGCCAGACGGCGGCGTGGGAGATGAAGAGGCGGGCCTGGGCGGCGCACTCCAGGCGGGTGAAGCTCCAGGGCGCCCGTTCGCCCTCGCGGTGCAGCGAGCGGAGCAGCAGATAGTGGAGGAGGAAGCGAGGGGGCTGACGAGCCAGCAGGTACGACAGATGCCTAACGTAGGTTTCGCCCGTCTCGAAGGTGGGCCAAGGCAGCATCCAGTAGGCCGGAACCGGGAATAGCACCTGCGTATCCGCATCGTCGGTATCCGATAGCCAAAGTACAGCTTCTGTTTCCACCTTGGCGGTGATCGCCTCCTCCAGCTGCTTCACCTTTTGCCACACCTCATCTGGGGTCTCCTCTGGTGCGGGCAGCCTTCGCCAGAGCTGGTCGAACTGCTCCCGGCGCAAGGGCTGGTACAGGCTCGCGTTTCGGTCGGCCTCGGCCGAGGGGTGCAATATTAGTTGGGCCCAAATGGCGGGAAGGTTGCTGTCCGTTATCTCCAAAAGGACGTCGGTCTGGAAGAGAGCCGTCAGGGCCACGGCCAGCTCGTTACCATCCACTTCGGCCATCTGGCACAGCCTCAGCACAAACTCCGCCGAGGGCGTCGCCTCGAGGGGCGTCCGGCAGGCGGTGTAGTAGTCGCGCAGAATTCGCACAAAGCGGGGCTCCTCGGCTCCCTGAGGCGGTGGCCGCTCCAGCAGCCTGGCCAGCTTCCCGTGGTACACATGGTCCAGCTGCTCGAGCACACTGCGATACGGCCGGCCCTGGTGCGTCGCCATCCAGTTGCCGCAGGCATATTCATAGAAATCTGTGCAGGGATCCGCCAGACGGTTCATGTGTCGCCTCGAAGAGCCGGGCAGACGGGCCAGCCCTGAGCTGAAGAGGATTGCCGCTGCCATCAGCAGCAGCAGCAGCTGCACATCGACACGCATCTTAGCCGAGACTCGCCGTCAAACTGAGCCGATTGTTTGCGCGACACTTTCGAGTGCCATTCCCCGGCAAGGTCATGCCTGGGGTTATCTGCAGATCAGACAAACGTGCGAGGTCTGTGCCAGCTGGGGAAAGCCCTGGCCGCACGGGAGAGCATGCCGTTCGGCGAAATCAAGATCACTGATCGACCGAGTGGTCATCGCCAGAGAGGAATTTGATTAGTTCCTATCGAAGCTTTATTGAAGCTTGAAGATTATGCTTCAAGAGAATTTGGTACAGGTGTCGCGGAATCTGTTGAAATTCGGTGCTAAAAGTGGGGGAAAATGGGAAATAAAGGTCTGTAGAGATCGATCGAACCAGGAGAATTGAGATTCGTATTGGAAAGCGCACAAGATCATTGGGTTGGGAGTTGTGTATGGGCAAATTATAGACAATATCAAAGCATTTGCTCGCAGATTTCCTTGCACTTGCAACACACTTGTGTGTGTGTTGTGGCCCCTAGTTGGAAAACTTGAAACTACTTCTAAGCCGAACTATGAACAAAAGAATCGTGTACACTTATTTTCCGTTTGGAAAAGTTGGCTGCAGACATTTTGCAGCTGCAAGCGGAAAAACACTTTGAATGCATTCTTCATTTGATAGCTGGAAACTTTTGCAGCGACACCGACATATGGAATATGAAACTTTAACTCTCAGGAAAAGTGTGGAAAATGGCCAGAGATGGCGATGACTTGGGGGTTGGGTTGGGTTAGGGGATGGGGGCCGACTGCAATGGAAAATGTGGCGCAAACAAGGCTACGACATTTTCTCATTTAATATTTAATGCATTTTACCAAAAGTGTTGCAGCTCCTCTCTCGTCCTCATCCTCATCCCAGAAGAATGGAACTGGGTGTGTGGGGGGGAGAGACGTGGAATTCTGAAGGGTGACTGCACTTTAAAGTTTTCATCAAAGTCGGGGAAAAAACGAGAAACTTTCGCCATATGTGTGGAAATTTGGAAATTTGCTCACAGATCTGATACAATATTGGAGGTTGGGACCCCCCGCGGAAGCCAGGTTGCTTGGCCTTGGCTTGGATGAGATGGCAGCCATTTATAATGCCTGTAGGAGAGGCAAATGAGTGGGGGGGGAGGGTCAAAATGAGTGTAATGTGTGGGAGAAACAACACCAAAGAATGTACAATTTTAAGCCTTTGTTTGGGCGGGGGGCCGGCTACAAGCTGTAGGCTGTAGGCAAAGAAAAAGGCTGCACAAGCCTCATTTATTTCACTCAAAATTGATTGACGCCCTCCAACACAAACACACACACACACATACACACACACACACACAGATACAGAGGAGAGGATAGGAGACAATGTGAGGGCAACAGATAATCAATCAGAAAGCTGCTTATTGGCTTTTCAAAATGCGTCTAACAAAATAAATAAAAGTCAAAGCGACAATGTGGCATGTTATGCTATGCCCCAGTCCCACTGCCAGTCCCTCCCCCTGCCCTGGGCCCACATCAACCACGAATCATTCACTGGAATCCCCTTCCCAGCTGCTGTTGTCTGGTTGTCCAGGATCCAGAGAGCAGGGAGCACCAACAACAACCAGTCAACTTCAATCCGAATCCGATTGGGGGGGCCGATACCCAGTTGGTCTGTTGTTGGTCCACTGCCTGGCCTGGCCTGGCCGGGCTGGGCCTAATGCCAATTTAATACTGCGTGTGGCTTATGCCTGTCTATATCTTTTGCTCCCCATCTTCCAACTTCCCCCCCTCCTCCATCTTCCTACCGTGTGAATCCGTGCGTGAGGGCATGTGTTTGGGCTTGTGCTAAGACCCCTCATAAGTCCTAAGCATCGAATACGAATGGCAGTTCGAGTGCAAGTAAGAGTACTCTTATATCGCACTCGTTATCAAAGGCAATTAGGTATTTCAGTCCCTTGATGCTGGCTTTTTTCAGCATTAGCTAATTAAATTTACATCCAGAGCCAACCAATATTGAAGATGTCTGTCTTGAACCCAAGCATCACGATTATTAGATGAAGTGCTTGCATATTAAGGATTGGGGATTAAGGATTAGGGATTCAAGGAAAACCCAGGCCAACCTTCATTTGCAGCCTCCGGCTTCCAGTCGATATACTGAATATAGCAGGACCTGCTCTTTCTCTCTATATAATCTTCATTGTTATATAATACCTTATTCCAGGAAAAGTTCTGTTGTAAGCCTACCAAACACTATCTGAACATTTCATAGATTCAGAGACCTCGCTCTCTCTCAATGCAGAAGCTCTCTGGGAAACCACATCTGCTCTGCGGTCCACTGATTGTCTGTTGATTCAAAATTAATTGTCGCCATTCTTGCTTTGACCTCGCATTAAACAATTCTCACACCATGCAGAGCACAATTTGTTGCAATACAAACCGCATAACTGCGAACCACTGGAACAATGCCATCAAATTATGTTTTATATATGTAAAAGGTAGTGGGGATGCCGGCCCACTGAAGGAGGGTCGGTTAACAGCAGTAACAGCAGAGTAACAGCAGTAACAGTAGTAGCAGCAGAATAACAGCAGATAAGCAGCTTAACAGCAGTTACAGCAGTAACAGCAGCAACAGCAGATAAAGCCGGAGATAAGCAGTAGCTTAGCAGGAGAGCAGTCAAGAGAAGAGCAGCAGCAGCAGCCGACATCAGCAGAAATAACCCGAGCCGTGACATTAAACTATTCCAGAGGCCGTCAGCGTCCTATGCATAGAAAAAAGGCCACGGGGCAGCACAGTCGGCACACGCATAGCGTAAAAACTTCGTGTAGCGTCGGCCCTGCGATCACTCGACTTCATTATTCTGCTCGGCAGCGAAAATGAATCGTGTGGCTTCGTCCCTATGCACCTGCAGCTTCTGCTCGGCTGGCGCAGCGGCAGCGAAAATGATCGTGTTGGCCCTACGCAGAAAGAGCATCATAGTTCTGCTGGGCGGCGCCGCGGCAGGAAAATGAAACATGTTTCGTCATGTCTGTTTTCTACGCACTGAAAGCACTAGTAGCATGTGAGTGTCTGAGTGCCGACCCCTGAACTATACTTATATTTATTATATTTAAATAATATCTTACATATATGTACATCTGTATTTTTTTTACAGCCAAATAAAATGTATTCCATCACAGTAAAGAAATATAACTTTAAATTGTTTTGCAAATGGATTTTGCGTAAAGTTTTTAAACGAAGTTTGGATCAAGCTGCGGATTTGTTTTTTCTGTTTCCTGTTTATTTTTTTTGTTTTTCCTGTAAGGAGAGAGGGGAGAGGCCTGACCCAAGCGGCATGATTCCCACTCCGGAATTGTTCATTTTCTTTTAATTTAAATAAATGTGGCCGCTTACTACTGTTGTTGTTGTTTTACTGTTTCTGTTGCTGTTGCCCTTATCCAGGCTCTACGTTCATTTGTCAGCGGTTTGTCTGAGAATTTTTGCGGGCTGTCCAGTTTGATGTTTAATTGCGAAAGAAATGTGCCATTTGCCTGTCGTTTTGGGCATTCCGTTTTAGTTTATGTTTATGTTTATGGTTGGCTCATTTTGTAATTTAGTAATTTGCTCCGAGGGTCAAATAACCAACTAAATGGGGAATGTTTTCAAGGGCCAAACTAGAGTGATGTGATGAAGATTGTCTGGTAGATAACACAAAAGTCTCTTTTTTAATTTTTAATCCAGTGACCTTCGGCCCCATGTAACCAGTACCCACTACCAATGACACTTACTCCGTTCCAAGCTCGAATCAATTTTCCGCTATTATTGTTAATGATTAGTTTGGAGATTGGAGGAAAAGTGCAATCATGGGGCGATAACTGCCCGTCATCCATCATTCTTAAATAGTCCAGCCATGACAATCGAGTATGACTGTGACTCTGCAGAATGCACGCACCCACACCCCACACACCCACCCACCAGCCATCACCCACCTCTGTTGCTTGGTTTTCCATGCCAGGTGGCAAATTATGAACCGTATTTTGGATCCAGCTTGGGCTTTCATTGCTTCATAAATTAAGGACTCCATTCGCATGCATGGAGCTCCCCTCGGCCATTAGCCTTAGCCAGTCCTGGCTCCTACAGCCTATAGCCTGTCCCTATATGGCATACCGCACGCAATGTCCAACCGGAATGTCCAACTGTCGAAATGGACACTCACGGACGGACACTCACAGTGCCGGACCGGACGTCTGTCACGAACCCACAATCAAAGGTGTTCCTAATTTATGAATCAACGCAATTAGCTTTAATAACGTGCGGCTCCTGCTGCTGCCTGCTGCCTCGTCCAAAATTAGCTAAACATATGCGAATGTGGGCGTGGGTGTGGCAACATTTTTCCTTCATTCGGATTCATTAAGTTGGACCCAAATGACAAACGGTTTCGGCCAAGTGTTCAACAGTTGCAGATGATTGCCGTACATTTGGAACCACACCAAAACGAATCGAATGGAATCGAAGTGGTCTCGGGTTTAGGGTACACTGAACCCCTTAGAAAAATGGAAGAAAACAAAGGAGAAAATATGAAATATAAATCATTAAAAGAATATGCAATGATGGAGTCAAATAATTAACAAAAAATAGTAGGTGGAAATACAACAGAGAGATGCAATGGAAATTGGAAACTAAAGATGCACAAACGAGGGATTAAAGAGGTGGGAAAACAGACAACAATGGGATAAATACATGGTATATGTATGTATGTATGTATGTATGTGTATCTAAAGGCAACGAACATGCCAATTTGCGAATGTTCAAACGATGCCACACTCTTAACAGGCTTCTTGTGGCAAGAGTTGTGAAACAAAGGAAGCAAAAGACAGCATGTTTTTGAGGAAAATTAAATTTCTTCCCGAATTAAGCCCGGTTCCGTGGCATTTTTGAAACATTTCTTTGGGCCCTGACGATGTTCACACCACAACACTCCGGCGGAATGCCACTAGGGAGGCAGAGGCGGAGGAGAAGCTAATGCTAATGCTAATGCATTTTACCTGGCAAGTAATCACAAAGTCTCGACCACAACTGGATTTGTTTGATTCGAATTTGGTTTGATTAAGAGGCAGGAGCGTTTTAATTAAAGCAGCCATGGCAATGGCTGCCGCAACCTCAGGGTAAACAACAACAACAACAAGCAGAAGTTTCAGCATTTTCTGGTGACTTGTACAAGTTTCCCAGGAAAGTTCTTCGAGACTCGAGACTCGAAACACGAGAGTCCCCCTGTCACTGTCACAGCCATGGCCATACATCCAGTGGCTGCCACAGTTCCTCGCGACAAGTTCGTGTTGATGATGATGTTGATTGTTGTTTCCAGTGTTTCAAAGATGTTGCAAGTAATTTGCAAAACTTTGTTTTCGCCTGTTGCCCGGACACCGTGGCGTACGAGTATGTGGCATATGTATGTATGTATGTATGTACATATGTGAAATGTGTGTGTGTAATTCAATAACTTTCAGCTCGAAATGAAAACCAAAACACAATGCCCTGAGGTTCGAGTGTTGTCTTACGAGTACACACAACACATACATTCATACATATCTCCTGTTTGATGCCTCTGTCCTCTGTGTTCTCTGTTCTCTATTTTTGTGGAACGACTTGAATATGCAATTTCAGTCAATTTGCCCTTCCATCTATCAATTAATTAGTGCTTCATGAAAAGTTAGGTCCGCTTTCCAATATCCGAGGAAATGAATAAAATGAGACCTCCACACAATTGTAATTTGAGTTGTTATTACTTTTTGGAGCGCCATCTCCTGACCCCCACCACAGTTCCACCCGTTGTCTGGGGCGATGCAAACACCAAAAAAAGCAACACCGGTCGGTCATTAGTGGGGATTTGGCTTTCCATATCTTCGGGTCGGTCGGGCAGGCGGGGGCAGTCGGGGCAGTCGTCGAGGACATTGTACAGTTAATGATACCTGGAATTCGGCAGAAATAGAAACACGGAATAGGTTGAAGTGTCCACAGCCACAGTGGTATCTATTCTAATGCCAGCAAACATGAAGGAGAGATTGGGATGTTCCCAGCACTGAGTTTCCAGAAATGCCACTTGACCTTGCCCCATGTTGATTGTGGGAATATCACGGAGATTGTTTTATTCAACAATTGTACTTCCATAAAATCCAGGGACCAGTCACTGGGGACTGGGGACTGGAACCTCTTTCAGTCAAAGATCGACCATGAAGCGAGGTCTTCCAAATTTCGGTTAAGGTTTGAAATGTTTTCAGTTTATTACAAAAATTAGGGATATGCAAAAAAAAGGTTTGTTTTTATGGATACACATAAATATGTATTGTATGTGTGTGTATGTGTGTGTGTGGACCAGAGTCAATCAGGACCTGCGTGTGCGTGTGCTCCATTAGGCAGCCAAAGTGGGGGTGGTGGTGGTGCTGGGGCGGCGAGTGGTAATGACTGGGCGCCTGGTGGTTATCGGGCGTCTGGTGGTTATCGGGCGTCTGGTGGTTATCGGGCGTCCGGTGATTATCGGCAGGTTAATGCAGGGCCGTTCCTTGTCGCCCACCTGCATCTCTCCGCAGCGACGCTTGTCTGTGCGCAGCCAGTCTGCAAGGATCAAGGATTATTGAGTATATAATGGTGATATAATGGTGTGTGTGCGGTGTGGTACTCACTGTTGCGGGGCTGGCCGTGGCAGTTCTGGTTGCGCAGCTGACAGTTGTTGGCCAGGACCTTGCACGCCCTATTGTTGCGAGTCCGGACGCAGATCTCCTGCCTGGGTGGGGTTCTCCTGCAGACCACGGGGCGTGCGGGGCAGGCTGCCCAGCAGCGGCGCCTGTTGGCCTCGCCGACGGCGCGCACGGACCGGCAGTCAATGTCGCGGGTGTGCCTGATGCCGGCAGGCTTGCCCTCGCGATTGGCCTGGATCAACTCGCAGATGTTGTTGAAGCGCTGGCACTCGCCCTGCGGGGTCCTGCCACAGACCGTGGGGCTGGTGCGCGAGCAGACCGCCGGCGGGGAGCAGGGCCATGGACGACGGGTGATCGGCAGAAGGGTCGTCCTTGGTGTGATGGTAGTATGGGAGCTGACCAGGCAAACGAAGGCCACTCCTGTGAAGAGAGGAAAACAGACACAGTTATGTCATCCTATGGTGGATTCTTGAGGCAAGAGTAAATCCTTACCAAAGATCAGTGTCAGTTGAAGGCTGTGCATTTTGCTTTTCTCAGTGGATGGTTGGATGGCCAGTTGCTGAAGGAGCTGTGGGTTCTGATACTCTTTGGCCCAACCGTCCGGCCTATTTATACCAGCCGTAGGAGCAATGCCAACAATTACCTGGAAGACAACTCCATACTGCAGACAATTCCCAGCGGCACGCGTCAGCTCCGCTTTTGTTCAACGCTCGAGTGCGTCGAGGCATTGACCTGGCCAGAAGTGGCCAGAAACGGCCAGAAAGACAGCTGTTGAATAACTGGAGCACTCAGTTACGTACTGTCTATAAGATAAACATACCTCTGGGGATGCAGGAAATCATTTACTTCTCAAGAAATATTCCTCCAAAGTCGGTTCCATTGATACACAAATCTATAAGTTCCCACGAGAATACCCCCACCGAATCGTATTGGTGCAGATTTCACCCGATATACTATACATATCCCATTTAATGGAAAACAACAGAACAGAACAGATGGCAGGTGGCAGATGGTGGCAGGTGGCACGATCGATGCAGCTATAAATACGCAACTTCGCCATCGAATTGGCATCAATCAACATCCAGCAGTTGATTAAACAGAAGATCCGCTCCGATCAATCATTCGCATCATGTCCAAGCTCAGCCTTTGCCTCCTGCTCGTCGTCCTGGTGGTGGCCATTGAGGCCGATGGGGATGGTCGGCGCCCCTGCGAAGGCCGCTGCACCATTCGGGACCTGAACAGCCCCAGGCTGCTCTGCGTGAGGGATCGCCGCACCAACACCTGCACCAGGCTGCGTCCCTGCCGCCTGCGCGAGCTGAACTGCCGCCGCCGCGACTCTGACCTGGCGCCGCTCAAGGAGTCCTGCGTCACCCGATGCCGCAATATCCAGGGCGGCAGCGGCGTCAGCGGCCAGTGCGCCAAGCGCATCCGCACCCAGGCCCCCGGCTCCAAGGACTCCAAGCGGGTGCGCGAGTGTCGCAACCGTCCCTGCATCGACGACAAGATCGCCAGCTGCTGGAAGGATCGCCAGGGAGCCTGCATCGTGCAGACCCGCTGCGAGGCCAGTCGCAGGAACTGCGTCCGTCCCTCCAACCAATGGACCCGCACTAATCAGTGGCGTTGCCGTGGCAATGTCCAGGGTGGCGGTGCACGCAGGTGCCTCTCCGAGCCCATCATCATCAAGGATTAGATACTGCTCCAAGCGCAACTGAAACCGCAAGACCAACGAAAATCGTAGCCATAACTTTTACTTTTCTTTGAATCTGAAAACACCCCTAAAAATGTCCTCGTCGAATATCCATTAACTTTTCCCAACAATTGCAATTAGTTTTTGTTCGTGTTAGTGCAGCGATTAAAACCTTTTGAAATCTATATCATTCATAACTATTCATAACTATTCCAATTAGTCGCTGCTTAGGCGTGCTCTATTCTGGTGCAGCTGGGCTTAAAGAGGTTCAAAATGTTCAACATTGAACCCATTCTATGTATGAGTAGCTATATATAGCTAGTATGTATACTAGCTAGTATGTATACTACTATAACTTGTATATGCCACATCGCTGGAGGTTGCGATGTCCTGCTGGCAATTGCGAAAAATCGTTTTCAATTATTTCCCGTGCATTGCACATGCACATGCACATAAATATCCTCGCTGGCCAGACCTTATGCATCAATGATTCCGCTCTGGCCTGTTTAACTAGTAAGTGTAACTAGTTATAAGTTAATCATCAATCCCCCCACCCCCATAAGCAGCATCCTCAGCCGCCCACTGGACTACTCGCGACCTTGGCCCTGGCCTTTACCGAAATGCAGTTGTAAATATTTAAATGGAATTAGACATTTGCTGGATTGGATCAGTCTGCAGTGGACATGTGTGTGTGTGTGTGTGTGTGTGTGTGTGTGTGCTTGCCGTTATTACATTTCACGGTCGGCGGGCGCAACCACCGCCTGGTGTGAGTGGGGGTGTGGGTGTGGGTGACGGTGAGTGGCGTGTGGCAAAATCCTCGAACATTCTGCAGTAATTCAGTTAGAGTCCAGTTAGTTGCTAATGTTTTCTAATTTGATTAAGCCCTCTACATGCACGTGTGCGGGTGCTCTGTGGCACCCACACCCACATCCACACCCCACACGGTGTGTGGCAGAGTGGAGCACAAAATATGCATTTGAGCACAAAGTGGCAATTTACATACAAACACTAATGGCAGGACGAGGTGGATCGGCGGAAGGGCTGCCAGGCTGACTAATGGAATGGGTTAACAAGCCTGGAACCTGGCCGGGACTGAGGTTGCAGGTTGCAGCCGGCTGGCCATAGCGCGGACAAGGCTCCAGCAGCAGCAGCAACAGCAGCAGGTGACAGGACAATAAAGCTGCAACAAAGCAAACTCCCAACAGCAACCAAGTTTCCTGCCACCCCACCCCCGCCCTCCCGCGACTGGGGACCAACATCCAGACACAAAGAATAACAATGTTTGGGGCGTCGGTGGATCTGCGGATCTGTGGGCAACGCGTGGCGCGTGTACTTAAGCGAGGAAAAGAGCCGGATCCGGGGCAACCCCATAGAGTGGGTGGCACAAAGCGGGTAGCGTAAGCCGTCCACTTGCACCATTGCCTTGGGATGAGGGACGGAGAGAGATAGGTAGGTAGTTGCAGGGCTAGGGCCAGCGCTGGGGCTGGGACTGGGGCTGGGGCAGGGGAGATGTGAAAGTGGCTGACATATTATGATAGCGATGAGAGTCAAGTGGCAGTGTCAGGCGAGTCGCGTTTCCCCATGGATACACTCAGACCGATAAATACCGGTGTCGGGGTCGGTGTTGGTGTCGGTGTCGGGGGGCCACATTAAAGATTGACTTTTTCACACATGGACTGAAGCCATGGCAAGGCATATTCTTTATTTGCGGATAAAATCATTTTCACGGCGTTCTGTCACACAACATTTACTCGACACGCGAAGCCAGGATAGGTGATAGGAACCTGTAGAAGCTCGTAAATGTGTGATATTTATGGCACGACACAGGTGCACGCACTATGCCCTCGCAAATAACTCAATTAAATGACTATTTTCATGCCACAGACCTTCAATGACCTTCTACAGAGGTCGGGGGAGTCCCCCAGGCCCATGGCTTTGACATACATTTAACCCCATCGCTGGAGCCGAACTGCTTGGCAAATTTGTTCACACAAAGCTCAAACGATGGCCAGATGGAAGGCCTGAGGAGGGGAGAAGACATCCCTAGAAAAGGGACACAGGAAGGACCCAGGCTGGAACTGCATACGAATGCCAGAGATAACGACAGAGAGTGGAGGCACACTTGCGTGTCTAGACACTCCAGATAGAGGATACACGATACGATACAGCCTCAGATTCAGATTCAGACTCAGACTCAGACATGCATGAACACTCGCACACACCCTCGTACATACTTACATCTACATATAATTATAAAGTGCTGCTACTGGGAACGGAAATTGGGGGCCCAACAGGGCAGGCAGTATCGTTGCCAAAAATATGCCGCCGAAGGAGAGGCAGGACCCTGGCGTCTCCGATCCCGGATAGTGCTTACAATTTAATTTCCTAGCGACAGAGAGAGAGAGAGAGACTGCAGACAGACTGCAGGATGCCCGAAAACTACGTCCGCTGATTGTGCCACGGAAATGAAATTAGATGGGGACCCCTCCTCCCCTTGCCACCGACAAAAAATTAAGTCTCATCAGCAGGAGGATGCCATTGCCGATGCCCGACTGCCGACTGCCAGCGGCAAGGCCACGTAATGAGTCGGTAATGAAAAGTTGTATGTGACCCGACTGGAAAAACTTGGGGCTGACAAATTGTTGCAGAAATGTAATTACTTGCAAATGAGTTTTGGGGAAAACTGAAAACAGAGTCCCGTCCCAGGCAACAGCCAACAGCCGAGATCATTAGGCAAATTAAGAAGCTTCCAAATGGAGTCGCAACTCGCAACTATGCGATGCTTTTCCATTTCCCTCGAACTCGTGCAAATATCAGGAAAATGTGTAGTGAATTACACTGACAATTTTCTGCGAAAATACATACATATAAATCGAATTTAAATATTTTCAATGACACGCATGAATCGAAGGTCGCCATATGAATATTTGACTTAATCGGGCTCATCAAACTGAAAACTGAAAAGTGTGCGGTCAAGTTCAGCCGAAGGACTCGTCAAACTGGATACTGAAATCCATTTGCATTAATGTCCAGGTATAATATGCACAGGATTAATTCAAGCGACAATCAGACACACAATATCGGGTACATGTGGCATTGCTGGCAGTCCTGGCCATCCATGGAATATATGCTCTAAGCTAAAATAACAATTATACGCCTCGTAGGACGAACGCTAAGAGAGCTGTACCTGGCTACCGTAGAAATGAGTGCAACCATTCATTGAACTCAGTCTGGTAACCTTATCAGAGGAGAGAAGACCCTCTGGTAACCCCTCTGCTAACCCCTCTGGTAGCCCCTCTGCTAACCCCTCTGCTAACCCCTCTGCTAACCCCTCTGCTAACCCCTCTGCTAACCACTCTGGTAGCCCCTCTGCTAACCCCTCTGCTAACCCCTCTGCTAACCCCTCTGCTAACCCTACTGATAACAGAGTAAGAGATGATCTGCTAACCCTTTCAAAGAACAGAAAACCTACACATACATATATTTCCGTATAGGGTATCCGTAGTATCGCACTGCGGTTGCTGTTGCTCTATAATTCGTAATTTTTGTATTCAGAGTTGACCGACCGCCCGCCCGCCCGCCTATCAAAATGTCAAATGTCGGCCGTAATGCCCTCCGATAGTTCTCCCATTTGGTTTTCTTAATTGGATTTATTACGAATATTGAAGCTGTCGGTGGCGTCGCGACGGGAATGAAAATTGATGAAAAAACGTCGAGTTGTGTGGGAAGAACAAACAAAACTCATTTTCATATGCAAAGAGTGTCCCTTTCCCTTTCCATTGCCATTGCCATTTCTCTTTTCTCTTTTCCCTTTTCTCTTTTCCATACCCCTTCCCTGGTATCATGGGCGTGCGTGCATCCGCATATATTTAAAACTTTTTTACACAATTCTTTGTTTATTTATTTAGTTGTGTTCGTGTTTGTCTTCTCTCTTCTGCCTCAAAACAAATCGAAAACAAAAACAAAACCAAAAAATAAAACAAAGCCAAGCAAAACAAAACAAAACGAAACGAAAACAGAAGAACAACACAATATTTTTGCATAATTTTTTAATTTACTTTTCGGGCTAAAAATAGCGTGCTAACAAAAAGAGACGACCGAGACGACCTCACAAATGCGGATCGGGATTGTTTTTATGCTTTTGAAATCGATGCTTAAGTGGAAAGGGGGCCAGGCCAGGCAGGGCAAGGCAGGGCAAGGGAGGGGGACAACGCAAACGGAGGAGGCCACTCCATACACTGGCAAAAAAGGAAACGAACATTTCAACAAGTTACAAGATCAAAGGACTGCCAAGAAGTACAGATCTCAAGGAACCGAAAAGAGCAGACTGCTTTGTGCTGATTAATATATACGTAGGAGGATCTGACAGAGCGGGCAATGCGAGGATTCAGAGACACCACAGGATAACTTCGGAGTGGCCCCAGTGCCGTATGTGACAGTGGAGAACGAACAGGAGCTCCATAGTCTGCAGATTCTAGGACACGGCCCCTCCAAGGCACTGCATACATATGTGGAGATCCTTTGCTCGGCAAAAACTGAGTCCTGCCTGAGCCGAGAGATTAACAATTTCCGTAGGACACAGTAAAGCTATCGAACTAGCAGGAGTTCTTGTCAAAGCCCAGAGCCCGTAATGAAACTGCGTTTTCGATGCGCGTTTAACTTGCAGCCCAGTAGCTGGGGCTATCGTTTTTATGTATATCGTTCCCAGTACAGCCTTAGTCGACCCCACCTCATTTCTTGGGTATTTTTGGGGCAGGCTTGTTGTAAGCAAGACAAATGGTTGCCACTGCAGCAGAAAGGAACTGCAGCCGGGCCAAAAGCACAAATTGACATTAGGCCAGGAGCAGGAAGAGCCCGAACCCGTAGAGCCCGAATCGTGACTCAGAGCAGGCCAGAGCAGGGGCAAGACCCGCAGCTAGCGGCAGACTAACAGATGGAGCTAGCGCTGGAGCTGGGGCTATCCCTTAGTGGCAAGTCATAAATGTCAGGGGCTCCTTAGGCGTGGCCAGGACGGGACGGGACTCGGATTCGGGTTCCCCAAGACATATAAACATGTACATATGTATTTACGGGTACGGGTACGGCTAGGGACTACGGCTACGGCTACGGCTACGGCTACGAGTATATTCAACTGACAAATAACTGAAAATGTGATTGATGACGGCCCTGACACGCTGACACATATAAATGCCCGCAAATGGAGCACGAGACGCTGCCGCTGACGTGTCGCACAGTCTCTCCCGTACGGCTACGGCTACCGGATAGATCCGGACCACACATATCCTCCATCCAGCCCAGCCTTCGCTTTTGTTTTTGCAATGGGAGTGCGTGATTTTTGTGCCCGCATCATTACTCAACATTCTAAGTGCTTTTGGGAATAGGACTGGGGGGGACTGGGGACTGGGACCTGGGATTTCTTCCTGGTCTGGGGCTCTCAGTTTAACCTACGATTATTGCCATTCATTGCCGAGACTAAAGTATGTCAACAATCTTCTTATCCACCTCCACTTCCACATCATCATCTCCACTCCCATTCCCATTCCCATAGCCATTGCTGGTTAAACTGCTGCTTAGTGGAGTGAGACAGAGAGAGAGAAAGAGAGAGTTGGATACCTTCGCTAAATGAATGCAATTTGTAGTCCGAGAACGTTGGGCCCCGGGCTTTCATTTACATTAAGTAATTACCTGGAAAGAGCGGGCGCTTTCACTGGCAAATGCGGAAGAGCGGGGGACCAGTGTGGCCGCCATTTTTTACCCTGGTTCTGTCTTCGGTTCTAGCCTTCTCTTTGGCCGCATACCGCGGGCTGTTTCAAGTACTTGATGAGAGTTTGTAAAGATATTTGTGAAGCGATTTCAGGTATCCATGCTTTAAGGAAAATCTCGACAACTTCTAAGGCTCTAAAGCAGCTCGCTGAAAGGTCTCTCCATAGCTCTTTTCACATTTTTCGGATCATGGCTGGAAAAAGGATATAGGTTCAATTCTTGGGTGGTTCTTCCACTGCATCTAGATAGGTATGTGTATGTGTGATATGGTTACTTTCCATTGATATAAGTAGACTTATGTATGGGCTTAGATGGCTCTCTATTACCCCCTCTCCTCTAGCCTCATCTTCATTCAGCTCAAGTAGTCCCCCCACCAGAACCATTTCAAAACACTCCCAAAAAAAAAAAACCAAAAAAACACCGTGTACAAATTGCCAGCAATTTTTGAAACATGACCGTACCAGACCCCGCCCCGCCCCGCCCCGCACCCGCACCCGCATCCGAACCCGAGCCCCGCCCCACACTCACACATACATATCCAACCCTCCTTTACCCCTCCCTCTTATCCATTGCTTGCCCCAACCATCTCATCAGACATCCCCAGAGCGATAGCAACACTTCAAAACTGATGACACTGTCAATTTAGATGGCACCGGTCTTCCCTGCCACATATGTATGTGGCACGAGTTCAGTAGGAGTAGGAGTACGAGTATACTATCCCATCGTGATCACAGCTTTCCGCTTCCAACTCCCAGACAGATGATGAACCTCTCACTCTCGTCTCGGGCACCGCCCATCGACGCCCCCCAAAGATGGTTTCTCTGTGATGCATTGCAACGACATTCTCATGCTTTATCTGCGGCATAAATTGATGTTGCCCCCACGCCACCATGCCACCACGCCTCCCACCACTACAGCCACCCCACCACCCACTTGGTTGGGTCACCCCAATTCACCCCACACCCCAATGCCATCCTCTGGCCACAATGTTGTTGTTCGACATAAAAATGCAGTCAATTCTCTTGACAAATTTTACTTTTATTACACGCTTTGTTGATGGGAATTTGTGTACATGACATTTGCACATCATCGATGTCCGTGAATCTTTGTGTACGCATACATGTATGTGTGTGTATCTCTGTGTGAGAGAGAGAAAGATATGTGGTGTCTGTTCGTGCTGGCAACATTTGAAAAAAAACAAAAATCATGAAGCCTTTTCTGCATCGATGTCAAAACTTTGCACATAACTTGGCCAGACCTTCCTTCATTCATGGCCAATTTTTAAATACGGGACAAAAGACTCTTATCATGCCTCAAATTTGATAACTTAAATGAAAAAATAGGATTTTCTGCTCCAAGTCATGGTTACCATTAAAAAGATTCGACTTAACGTATTTGTATATGTAGTTCTTCAGCGTCTACTACATATGTACTACATGGGAAGGCTCTTGGATTTCTATGTCATACTTTTATGCGCTGCAGAAAATGATTTGAGACGCGATGCGACGCGTCTGTTGGTTCTCTTTTGAATTCAATTCCATTCGTCTCCGGCTGAAAGGCAATCGATTACACCCGTAGACGCGGCGCTGCTCATTGTTGGCGCTCTCAGTTGCCACCTGATTAGCATAATTTGATGTGTGAGCCAAGGACAAGGCCAAGGCTGGAGGGGGAGTGACTGGGGGGTAACAGCGTTTTCAATCTTGCCAGAAAATTGTTCGATTTTCAACACGAGAACATTTTTGAATCAGCGCCATTGCCATTGCCATTTCCATCGTCGTCATCGTCGACGACATGTCATCATCAGCCCAATCGCCACGCGACAACTTCATTTTGTGCTTGGGCCTCCCGCCTCCGCGAAAAGGGGGAAAGAAAGCGCGCCAGGATCGACAGCGACAGCGACGTCGCGACGTTGGCAAGTGACAGTTGAAAAGCCGCGTAGGAATAACTTTAAACGCGACAAGGTATGCCATTGAACTCGGCGTTAAACAAAGACGTTCTCCCAGAAATTTCACCAGAGATTCTGCATTCGTCTTCGCATATTTAGTAACTCCGTTCGAGCCACATTGAAAACTGTTGTTTTGTTGTTTTGGGAATGCCCCGGCCACGGCCATGGCTGCCAATGTGTGCCAATGCCAATGTGCCAATACCAATTCCTAAGGAGTTGGAGGTGTCAATTTGAATGTTGATTGATGAGCACGCCTGATGCCTGATCTGCTCCAGCCCCCCTCCCCCCCTGATCTGCTTTGTACCTAGCACCTCCAGCACTTCGACTCTGAACAACATATGGCCGCTGTCGTTTGCCCTGTCAACGTAATGCCAACGACCATCTTCCCAGTAAGAGAGGACAAGAGAAGAGAAGAGAAGAGAGAGAGCGTGACTGGATGAGGTCTGTGGATGACCCTTTAAAACACACACACACACATTTAAGACATGCGAACGAACGCCATTAAAGCCGCTCAGGAAGTTGTCGGCGGGCAGAACCATTAAATTTGATATACGACAATAAGCGTGGATAATGCGTTAAAGGAGCTCAAGCAGAAGCCAGAAAGGGAGTCAGTCCCAGACACAGAGACAGACCCAAAGACAGAGACAGAGACAGGGACAGTCCCTTCTCACCAAAGAAGATGAAGATGAAACCGGGCCAAGCAGCGTCGTACAGTGAAAGCCATAAATTAATGGCCCCCACCAGCGACAGCAAACTAAATAGAATGAGCCAAGTAGGACGGACCGACGGACGGACAGTCAGAGAGACAAGATGGGCGGACCCGTACCCGATTTCAAAGTGAAATGAAGTGCAGGTAAAGTGCATTTCCAGCCAACGTGTGGGTCATCTGCCATACAGTGGGGCAAAAAAGTGTTAAACCAAGTAAATATGCCAATGCCTGATAGTGAGAGAATGATAAGAATATATTTTGGAGGGAGTTTATCCCTACATGGGAACGTGTTAAAAGATTCTAAGTGATTATTAAAGAATACCAAATCAGAGGAACTAGTATTTAGCAGAACTCAACAATCTCAATCCTCAATCCCAAAATGAAACTGAATCTCCCAAAGAGCTTCTGCTGTTCCACTGTTACAGGATTATTACAGTTCTTGGACTCCTCCCACCCTCGCTGACGCTTCTTCCCACTGCACTGCACTGCCTTAAGCCAGGAGCTGAAGCCGGAGCCAAAGCCAAGCGGAATCGGGCAGTTCAATAATAGAAATAGCCACGGCTTAAGCCTTTAAGTTGCCAATTACAATGAAAATTGATTTTATTTCGCTCTTTCTCGCTGCTGCTGCTGCTGTTGGTATTTGGCATTTCTTTTCTCCCTTTCTCTGAATCTCTCCTGCACTTTTTTTTTTTTCATTTGGGCATTGTTTTGGTTCAGTCTGGTCTCCAGTACCACCCCTCACCCTCACCTCCCTCGCTATTGGGCTTTTATGAAAAGACACAGATGGCTGGGCATCGTTCCAGAGCTCCACCTCCATCTCCACGTCCGCCCCTGCTGCTGCTGCTTTTGTTTCGATGGTTTCTGCTGCTGCTTCTGCTGCTGGGTTGTCTGCTGGCAAAGTGCCGAATGTACATAATGCCAGTGGATTAGGGCTTAGTTTATCAGCGTTTCCAGTGCCAATGTCAAGGTCAAGCTCATAAGCGCGTATGACAACAGCATTAAGCTTTGCTCTGTTTCCCCCACCCCATTGCTGCCTGTCTGTGTGTGTGTACACTGTACAGGATCTGCGTGAGTGTCCATGTGGGTGTCTGTGCCTGTGTGCTTGCTTTAGCATTGGAAATAAATTTGATATTAGCCACTTTAGTGGGCCGCTTGCAATCCGCCAGCTGTTGAGCTATTAACATACAATTATGCCAAAATGCCAATCAAATGCAGACAGCACCGGACACCAGTCGAACGTGTCCGCTACACACCCCCGTCCCGCACACCCCGTCTAAGGACTACTGACTGGTCTGTCCTGGCCTGGCCTTGTCCTTGGCCCTGGCCATTTATCATGGTAATAGGCGAACGCGTGCTGGAATCGTTGTTTTGATTTAACGATCCCGTTTTGCTGCAATCAAAGTATCTCAGACACACACACACACCATCGCCGCTTCCCCTCCCCCACAGATGGACAGTGGACAGTGGACGGACAACTCACTTGTCTGAGCAGCCAATAAAAAAGTGAAGATACCCCAGACGGAAAAGAAATTGAAATGCTCCCATCTCGGCTAGCCGAAGTCTGCATATGCTTCAACGATCTCCACTTCGGGCCAACAGGAGCAGACATGGAGCACAAAATATTTCGTTTGGGACTTAAGACCACTCGAAAGTGTGTGTGTGGTTCCACCTTTATCCTTATCGTTCTATCATCAGTCATATGTACATATATACATACATAGATCTTCGATCTTCAATGGGAGATCTTTGCAGGAGGCAAATATCGATATATTTATCGATCCAGTATCTATCGATACGTTACCCAATTCGATTGCCAGCCAGTTAGACTCTTTGATCTGCAAAGGGTACATCCGAGTCGAGACGCCGAAATCTGCTTATTTACTTAATGTTGCAAGTGGCAATAAAACTTTCGCTTGCCGCGTGCGTGTCGCTGCCCGGTGCAGATTCTGTGTCTGCCACAACGGCAGCGTCGCTGCAGATGCGGCAAATAAAGTGCTAAGCAGTTTTTTATGATTATGACGAAAGGCTTTTTGGGGGTAGCCGCCAAAGCGAAACAAGAGAAAAATTGAAAGCACGTGTCTGTGTGTGTGTGCTAGTGTGCTGCCGCCAGTGCTTGTGTGTGTCTGTGTGTGCCACTGAATGGCTGTTTGGGCTGCTGCGGCTGCGGCTGCTGCTGCGGTGCCCTGAAGTATGCCACAATATGATGTGCTGTGTGGGGGAGGGGGATGGTGGGTGTGGCTCAAAGCGCAGCACTGATTCATGGCTCATTCCGCGGTGACTGTAGTTAATGGCCATGCCTCCTGCAGCAGCAGATAAAAGAGCAAAGAGCAAAATCTCAATAGCAAATTTCACAGACTGCTTCTTCATAGAAGTTCCAGCTATTTGCATTCAAGGAAAATGCAGTCTTCAGAATTTAATCATCCTAATCATCCATCGTCTGCAAAATTTTACTGCAATATAAGTACAAAATCGCTCCACAAGTGGCTCAAAACGAGCATTGTGGGTATTTCTGATTTCAAGCTCCCCCAGCAACCAGTCTCCAGGACATCCCATACCCATACCAAGCATCCATCCAATCGGTTGGAATATTTGATTGCTTATGTGCTCTGGCAAATTGAAAACTCTTAATATAATTTGTAATTGGATCACAAAATATCGTTTGCCGCTGGGACAGGACAGGACATGGGGACAGCAGGGGACAGCAGGACAGCAGGGGAACTGTCAGTTGTCATAACTGATAATTTGATTACTATATGCAGGAGGATGCTGCTGCACATTTATGTATCTTGAGGCGGGGGAAGGGGGGGCCTGTGCGAGGGTCGTATCATGAGCTTGGGTTTCCTTTGCTGCTGCCAACATGTCTGGCATCTCGCTGGCAATTTCCCCCTCGTCTCTGCATGTATGCATCTATGTGATAACGGCATTGTACATGTACATGTATATGTAACTTTGTGTGTGTGTGTTTGTGTGCTCTGTGACGAAAATTGTTGCTAAAGTCACTTTTGCTCTTGTAATTTAGAAAATTGTGTAATTGCATTGAGCAAAGGGCGACATAGAGAGAGAGAGAGAGAGAGAAACAGAGAGGGAGCATGTTAGCAGGATGTCTGAAGGATAGTTGGATTGATGATTCCGCCTCTTGTTGCATTATCCATTGAATTCATTTAGCAGCAGACTCCCCTCCCCCCCTCCCCGCCAGCAAATCACACTCAAATCAAATTAATGACTCTGATGAAGCGCCTTTGACTCCAACTGCATTTGCATTCGCATTTGCAATCGCATTCCCCTTCCCCCTTCCCCATTCGATTACCGCCAGCTCCACTTATCCATTCACCCACCCATGCATCCAGTGCACATCCATACTCCATTCCCCATCCCTCTTCCACTTGCACTCCTCAGAGCCCCTGCAATTTTCGCAGCGAACACCTGGCAAACAGACGGCAACAGAATCGAAATGGAAACTCACTTTGCGGATTATCATTATAAATGGATGGTCATGTCGGCGGCCACAATAACGTTTAGTCATCAAAAAACTATCAAACTTTGCTCTCCTTGTCGCTCTCGTTGTCGCTTCGTGAGTGCATTTTTATGGCTAAGATTTGCCACAAGCTGCCAAATGCAAAAATTCAACTTTCATGGCATGACACGGGGAGGGGGAGGGACTATCTCGAGGGAGTTACTCTTTGGGAGAGTTATGGACAATCGTTTGCTGCCAGTTTGGATTCACTTTTGCCAACCAATTTCCAGGCTTCTTCTTCATACTGGATCCTTGGTCATCTTTCAGGTGTGACAGGGCCACCAGGGGGGATCAATCATGGCAAGTGACTTGCACAGTAGCATTATCCATCTTCAGTTAAATAGTATTTCCAGTCACAACTGCAGCATCCCAACTGCCTCGCTTAATAACTGAGAATAACCGAAAAATCACACCGCCATCAGGGACATGCAAACTGCATAGCAAGCAGCTTTGTGTCAGGCGTGCACAGGGACAGATGTCTGCTGGGTTTCCCCTTGCCACACATCATGCACTGAAAGAAAAAAAGCAGACAGGAACACACACACACACTTGCACTTGCCACTTGTGTGTGGCACTCGAAATGCTTCCGGAATGGTCCAAAATCTATCATTTATTACTGCCAACTCCCTGAAATTCGTTTGGGAAATCAAAATCCGATTATAGGTGAGCGTTTCCCCGAGTGCATGTGCATGTGCATCCCGCATAGATACCGCATCATACATGCAAACGTAAATTTGCCTTCCCTTTGGCTTTTTTTGACTACGTGGCAGTGGTCTACGTGACCGGCCACCCGGCAACCCGGACACTCTGGCAGTCTGACAGTGTGACTTCCACTGTCAGATCGACTTGGTGTTGGACTTGGACGCAATCTATGCTGGCACGCTTTCAATTGAAAATATATTTTCTCGCTCTTGTTTCTGTTGCATACTCATACCTGGCCCCGGAGGAGGAGAGAGCATAACACCGCCCGGGTTCATGGCAGCACAGCAGGGCCAACTTGCAGAGCACTTACTTACACTTACATAAGTGCCAAACATCGCCTTGGAGCCAACAACAGTCGTAAATCCTGCATGGCGATGCACAGGACCTTCAAACGGGGCGTTGGGTTTCAAGTCAGCCAAGCCGCAAAATAAATTCATCCAAAAATCACGCTGAGAAAATTGCTTGCAGAGCAAATGAGCGAAAGCAGCCAAATCGACGTGGAACAAGATACAGATACAGATACAGATTACAGATACTGAAGAACTGGACGTAGAAGCGGAAGCCAGCCAAAAAGAAGACTGGGACAGTTCCAATAAAATGCCAATTAAATTGATTTGAAACTTAACATTTTTCGATTTTAATTGTAACAGGAGAAGACCCACACACACAATACACACGATTATTGCATCGATACATACGATGCGTATACATAATACGTATAATTAATGAGCTGCGCCCCTCCTTGGCGGCACAACTGAGTCATTGATAGATATATTGATTGGAGGCAAAGGTAATCAAAGGACAATACAATTACCATAATTCATTAGCATAAATTGTGCGACAATGGCGATGGCGAAATTACACACAGTTTGAATGCCCTTTCCACAGAGTTTTTATCCGAAAAGATTGCGATTTGCAATAGTTGTTCTGCTGATAGTCTTATACATGCCAAGAAATACACATCCTTGAACATTGATGCAAAAAGGACGGATTTAACGAGAGTTATTATTCAGTTTCAGGCAAATACGATTGTATTCGTACTCTTACCCTTAGGAGATGCAAATAAGACACAGACACAGATACAGATACACAGATACTCGCAGAAATAGTCGTTTGGGGATGAAAATGGAACGGCATCCTGTTGCACTTGGCCCATTTGATTGATGACGATGGCACTTGAGTGCACACGATAATCATTTATAAGGCGCGTAAATGTTTGCTGCGACTTTCTTGTCATTCGTTCTTGATGGGGGGTTTCTGTGGGGTCTGAGTTCTGAGCAGGACAGCCCTGGGCAGATGGCGGCTGTCGGCCACACCATGCGCACAATTCACAGAAGAATGAAAAAAATCATATAAAAAAACAACATTAAGATGGATCAGACGGGGGAGAGGCAAAACTCAGATTCAAATTCACTTGGCAGATATGCTGAGGTCGTTGGAATTATGCTGAGAACTGAGAACTGTCTTGGAGGGACGTCTGCTTCTTCAAGGACTGCTGCCTTATGGGGGTTTCTCAGAGGGCTGCTGGTCTGGTCTTGTCAGCTGCAGAGTCTCGGCTGGGCATTGGATCGTCCTGACTGTCAGTGCACGAAATTTGCATTCGAATGGAGTTTAGAAAGAGGTGGAGAAGGAAGTGTGAAGTGCGTGTATTTGACAGATACCAAGCTGTCAGTTTCTTTGTTGTTTCATATCCCTTCGATGCCCCAGTCTCTCTTCCTGTAGCGTTGAGAAATGACTGCCACAGCTGTTCGAAGTGTATAATTAATTATCCCCCTCAGAGCATGAGCCACAGCCAAAGCCAGAGCCAGAGCCCCAGCTTTCTACTTTCCACTAATTGGCCAAGTAAGAACCAGAGTCGATGCATTCTGCGGCAATGGAAAAATTTGTCATCGCTTAAGCGCCAGGAAAACATCATCATGGTCATGTTCATGGCCATGTCTCCTGGTTTCAGCCAAAGCAAACAAAAACCCGCTGATGCAGCAGTTGCCAATTACGGCGACTGCTTTTCTAATTAGATGCACTCCACCAGACCCCTATCCTCATCCACACCCCCTGCCACCTACCCCCCTGCGTGGAAAACCATACATTTTGGGGAGGTGGGGTAGTATCATAGCCAGGGCATTCCGAGGTGCATGCCAGTGAAAGCTCAGTCATGTGCATGACACATGGACTGGAAACAACTTCCATACATTATTCAAATTATCAAAATCAAATTTCTGTTCTGTTCCGTTCTTGGCTCTCAAGATGGGATCGAAGGTTAATTGGGCGATGTTCCAAATGTTCCAAAGACCATTGAGGGATTGAAAGGAGAGCGCTCTCCCGGGTACACGAAGGTACAATCGATGTTTGCCTTGGCATTCCATTCCCATTCCCATTCACATGCTCGTATAAGATTCCCTTGAGTGGACACCATTATGTGTAGTAGCAAACAGCCCAACGGCGCATTCACGTTCTCGCTCTCCGATTGTGAGTCGTTGTTTATCGATGAGCGAATCGCGTTCCACTCCAAAACCAATATGATGAGGATTCATATTTATTTTTAGAATTCATTTCGTTTAAATAAGCTTTTCATGGAAATGGCTGCCCGCCCCTCTGCCTTCTTTTGTTTTTTCTGCTTGTTCAGATTCGTTTTTCTTTGTGCAGTTCTCTGAGATAAATTTGCTCAAGTGCATTCTGTTTGAGTCGGCATTAGACAATCACTCGCTTTGAGTCCCCCCATCCAGCTGTGGTTTTTCGCTGTGATTATGTTTTATATTCACACTTCGCCTTCTGTCATTTCCTGTCTGTTGTTGTGCCCAGTTCCATTTCCGCCCAGAAAGACCTCTGAACTGGTTTGGGTTGGACTGGGTGTGGGTCAGATTCAGATTCAGATCCCTCTCCACTATATTTCTAACGTTTCTCCGCCCATTTGTCTCCTTTCATTCCGAGCATGATTTTGAGGGCAGGCAATTGTGTCTGTGGCCTTGGGCGAATTGGTTGAACCACCCACCCACCCAACCACCCAGCCACTCACCTATCAACTCATAATCTTCCCACTGACGGCCAAATGAACCATCACGAACCGAGCACCCATCCCCTCGGCATCCCCCCTGTCCACCCATTTAGACATAAATATGAATCAATTAATATAACTTGATTTTCTGTCGCTTAGGAATGTGTTGTCGATTTGCCCTACTTTCCGCCGGGTTATCAACAAACTGCGAGGAAGTTGAACATGTGCTAGAGACAGAAATAGGAATGCAATACATGGAGATATACGAAATATCTGAAGAATTGATTGAGTAATAGACGAATATCGGTCGGGGAATACGAATATACAAATCTCCCCATCGAAATGCTGAAGAAGGGTATTCAGTATTCACTCTCTGGTGTTGTACTGTGTGTTTGTGTGACGTGTGGCATGAATCACGCTGCAAGTGCATTTGATTTGTTCTCGTCTCTCGCATTTGCATGAGCAATGGGAAATGGGCACTGTGGGCTCGCATCACAAGATCCACCGAAACAGCGTTGCGGGGGATTATGTACTTGTTGGTTGCTCAATCAATTAACAAACAGATACGATAACACTAAGCGATCGGACAGTGGTTGTCCCCCACCCCACCCCACCCGCTCTCCCTCTCTCCACATCTCTCTCTCCCTCTCTAGCTCCCTCTCTAATACTTGCTGATAAGGTCGAACCCGCATATGAATCGAGTTGGGTTGAAGAGATAGGGTTGAGTTCAGATATTATCGCTCAGCAGAGCGTAGCCGTCATTGCACAGTGGAACAAACATAACCGCCATCGATTGTACACGATTTGTAACAAGCCATCAGTGGTATTTTGCTATCTTTTCAGCAGCATTTGACCCACTGTCCCATATGTTTCGGCTCTCAGTTGGGCGGGAGAGCGTATGGCCCCACGCTCATCCCTACCTCCCTCCCGCCCGCTCAAGGCCTTCATGGTGCTCTGCCTCTGGGGCTCTCTCTCTCTCTCTTACTAAACGCTCTCCCTCTAGGTTCCTCCACTCTGGGCACTCTCGCTCTCCCTCTCTCTCGCTCTCTCTCATAATTGTAGTATTTGTTATGGCCTTTTTTCCGACGTCGCGTCGTCCAGCACACAAAATCGTTCTCAGTGGCATTCAGTGGCGTTCTGTGCGTGCCCGTGAGCGCGCCATGTGAAAATATTTTCGCCGGGCTGTCGTTGAAATCTTATCGCGTTTCTATTTCTTTCTTTCGATTTGTGTGCCTCTGCTGGAATACCCATTATGTCTGCCAGTCAGGACTATGATCGCAAGTATGTGCGCAGCATGGGGGGCATCTGCAAGATCGCCTGCATGGTAAGTTCCACCTCCACCTGCACTTCCAACCACTCCAATCCAACAGGCTGGCCCCACTCTAAAGCTCTCCCTCTCTCTCTCTCTCTCTCTGTGTGTGTCTCTCTTTTATTACCTCTCTCTAGCTGAGCAGCTTCATCGGCTTCCTGTTCATACTGTGCGGCCCGGTGCGAGTGAGCAACTTTCGGGGCAGCTTCTACTTGGTTGTGGCGGCTCTGGGCTTCACGGCCACACTGGCGCTGCTGCTGGCCCGCTACCTGCGTCTGTGGCAACGCTATGGCAGTCGGTGCGACGCAACGCTCTGGTCACTCGGTGTCCACTCAACGCTGGCGATTTCGTACTTTGTGGCCTCGGGACTGGTGCTCTCCCTGGACATTGGTGCCTATACGGCCGCAGCGGTAAGTCCCCAGTGCAAGGTGTATTTGCAAATACACCTTGCCATTGCCACTATTATGACACTAACGTCCACCTCCTCTCCTCTCTGTTGCAGTTCTTCGGGTTGACAGCTTTCAGCATCAATGGCCTGGAGGCCTATGCCCACTATCGACGCAGCCGTCTACGGGATGTGGCCACCCAAACGGTATAGGCAAACGGTACAAAAACCCTCACAAAAAGCTTTGATCGCTCTCAGTGCTAAGTGCTTGGTGCTTTAAGCCCGTTCTCAGTTAAACGAGTCTCTCCGGAGCTAGGCAAGGTGTGTTAATGCAAGGTGGGGGTCACTCTCTCTCTCTCCCTGGCTACACCTTGAGAGCGAGTGAGAGTCAGTGCTAATTTGAGTTGAGTGCCACAGTGATCTTTTGTTTGCATTAAAGTCTGTTAGTTAAGAAGATACATATGTACATGCTGCTGCTGCCTGAACAGTTATTCGATTATGTTATCTAATAGTCGTTAGTATGTAGGTCAAACAGTAAAGAAGCAAAGAAGAAGAGGAAGGAGGAGGAGGAGGAAGAGAAAGACAAAGACAAACGAGCCAAAGTCTAACTTAAGATTCAGATAAACGGGCAAAGTCGAAAGAAAAGCAAAAGAATCATAGAGAGGATGGAAGTTCACGGTAGAGAGCAGAGGTTAAGCGTATGAAGCGCATACGAATAGAGAGAGAGAGAGAGAGAGAACAAATGCCAAAGAGATGAATCTTGTTATGCCCTTTCATAGGTTGCATTGATTTGGAACTATGCAACATCCAAAACAAGTCCTTCAGGTGACTGCCCAAGAACTTAAGGGTCTTTGGATTATTCTGTCCTAGATACTTAGATCTGAGCACCGATAAGCCATATGCCTATCCAATATCAATCGGCACGTAACGTGTTTATACTATTTATACAATCGGTGAATTGCAGGGCTATCAAAAGCTTCGGGCCCCGAAGATACAAATTCTTTTGTTTGCATTTTGGCTTTTGTTCTTCTTCAGCTCTTCTCATTCCTACTTCTCCTGTTTCTTCTCGGAGACTAGTTCGCTAAGCACAATAATATTTTTTTTCATAATTCTAGACGTTGTTTGTATGTAACTATTATACAGAGTTCTCGTTTAAGCCCATGAGTCAGTCACAAATACCGCTTACAGTACGAGTAGCATTACCTTTACAAAAAATATATCACAAAATAACAAAGTATTCATCTACCATGAAACCTGTTTTTTTTTTTTAATATGTATGTGTGACGCAATAAATCTCTTTATATTTTTATACAAATTTCACAAAAAAAAAGCTTAAGATTTGTGTAAGAAATCCATATGTCCGTGAAGTACTCTATAAAATAAAAGCAAAGAGTTCTTTGAATATGAATGTAATATAAAAACAATACTTGTTTTGACTTTGAGGATATAGACGGATACAGTAACGATCTAGGGAACGATTTCTGTAATCTGTAATACATATAAAAGCAGATCAGCAGAAAAGAAGACAATCCAAACAATTTTCGCACAATTAAAGGCAAAGTAAAATGTTATTCAAGATTCACTATAAGTATTATTCATGATATAATAATGAATCGATCAAGGATGACTCATTTTGTATTACTATATTTACTTATTTATTATTTATTACTTTTGTTGCTGCAGTTACTAACAGTCTCAGATATCCAGCACTATACAAAAGGTTATGCTCACAATTAGAGAGAGTCAAATGATTAGCTCAACAGAATATTGCCATCTGCCATCACACCTTTTGTGGCACTGGGGCATGCTTGGGACATGCTTGGGTGGGTGGATAGTGTCCTGTTGTAGGGATGGGGATGGGGGTGTGGCTGGGTGTTGGCACTCCACTCGAGCGCTACTCTTATCTGTTTCTGTTTTTGTTTGGTAAGCTGTTGCCATTGTTGGCTTTTAAAATCTTTCTGTGCCACTCTCGGGGGCATCCGCCCAGCCAGAACCCACTCTGAAAACATAAATTCACCTTGGTGTTTTCTTTTGCCGCGACGCAGCTCGGTCTTTTCTTTGTTAGTGTTATTATTATTGTTGACTCTGTGGCCATGGCAAAGGCAAAGGCAGTGGTGGTGCTGGTGGTGGGGCTGCTGCTGGTGGTTGTGGCTGCCGGCACATTATTATTACTTTTGTTGCCAGTTTGATGAAGTTTTCGCCTCGATTCTTGTCTATTTTCGGGGCGATTTATTCATACATTGCTGGTGCTTGCATTTCTTGCTGTTCGCTTGGAACATAAGCAAATTTTCGGCCCTCTGCTAAGTATATTTAACAATCTAATGAAGTGCGCAATATATTCATGAAGGTTACACCCCAAGCACATTCCAAAATTGCCAACTTGCAAATGAAATTAGGATCAACGAATGTCACGAATGAAGCCCTGGGCTCACATGTCGGATGATTAATTTCATTCGAATTCATGTCAAAGTTATGGCGAAACCGTTCACTCATAGTACTGAAAATGCATTAGACAGAACGGTCAGTGCAGTGCAGTGCAGTCCTGATCCTGGTCTTGGTTCTGGTCCTGGTCCTGACACTGGCCGTAGGCCCTGGGCCCTGTGTTGCCATGGCACTTACGGACTCGACTCCCATCCCATCCCTCAGTCTTTGAACTAAATGGTCATTTAATTATTTCTTCGCTGGCAGCTCTTAGCACTTCCAATACACCGACATAATGTGCCATAATTCCTTGGTACTCGCCCCCCTCGGATCCCTGGCTGGTTGGCTGGCTGGCTGACTGGCAGTCCTTGGCCATGCAAGTCACGTAAAGCGAAATTAATTAGTCTTGTTTGCCAGCTAGTCGGCCTCTTCATGACGGAGTGCCAGTCGGCAGTTGGCAGTCTGTAGTCGGTAGTCGGCGTCGGTTCCCGCAATGATTGAAGTGCAATCATGTGGGATAAGTAGGTATTGAAATTGCGGCAATTCTGTGGGTACTTTTGGGGCCTCTTCCTGGGAGATTCGTGTGCGCAGAGGCGCCTCTTGAGGCATGATTTATGTAAATGGAAAAGGGTCTAGTCTACCATTTCATCTTGGAGCGTTTCTGCGTAATGGAAACGTTTTCAATTCGTTAGCTCCCACCGTGGCGACAATCGTTATCATGGAACCATGAAGCATCTTAAAATTGAATCGCCATTCCATTTATTTTCCCCTTGATTTCGTCCATGGCTGCCTACCAGGAGCCTGGCTGGCACAGAGTTTCCATGGAAATTCTTTGCTTTATTTACACTCGCAGCAATCGTTCTATTTTCGCCCCCGCGGCTTAATTAGCTGTCGACAGATCTAAGATCTGAGATACAACTTTAATGGCGGAAACGGAAAACGAATAAAGTCCTCAAAGGCCTTAGCGGGCATCCAACAGGACGAAACGAGGTCAAATAGCTTTTAGCCAAAAATAATTTATAATTGTGTGAGCCGTGTTGGGTGTGGTGTGGTGGGGTGGGGTGGGGAGTGGGTGTGGGTGCTTTAATTAATGAAATCATTTTCAAATCGAACACGCATTTACTCAAAGTCAGGCTCAAAGCGAAAGAGGAGCAGGGCCAGCAGGAGGCAGCTATCAATGCAATTTGTCTAGCCGTGCCCCTCTCTCATTCCATGCCGTTTTCTGAGCAGATCCTTCGTGTTGCGGTGGCCGAGTGACGCCCTGAAATGTAGGTAGGGGAAACCCCTGGCCACAGGAATGCAAATGCTTGGGGAACGTAGGAATCCCTGGCTGGCTGGCTGTCTTATTTTTTCAGCATTCAGCAGCATTTAATCTTGGGGCGCCCGTAATTGTCGCATATCCTTTGGCCGTGCCCGTGCTCGGCTCCCTTCCGCCCTCGGGCCACTCTACGCTTATTTGAAATGGAAAATTAATTGCACAAATTGCTTGCAATTTATATTTTTGCCACACAAAAGCCACCAGCCCCCCGCCCCCACGCCGCCCATTGCCGGCGTCTCAGTTTTTGACGCTTTCGCTTATTATTGCTTAAATGGCCAATTGATGTTCCTAATTAGGGCAACGGCCCGAAAGCGAAGACCAAAAAACGGGTTCCAAAGAACGAGACCGAAAGAAAATCCCTGGAAAAACAAGAAACAAGGATGAGGAAGACCACAGGCTACAGGCCAAAAGACACACAGAGGAGTGTTTGTAAAGAGCTCTGGGCATCCTCGTAATGGCAGCTCCCTCTGAAATGGGACTCGTTATGAATTGGTTATCCCCGGCAATCAGTTAAGGACACCCGGACAAGATGTTTACCCGCAACAATAATGAAGAACCACAAATGGAGGGAATTTACATTGTAAATACAGTTAGTAGTAGATGCAACTTCTTACACTAATTTGATGGTTGGCTTATACCGACTCAAAGTCATTCTCATAACAATCTGAATTCACATTCGACAGATAGACATATGTATGTATATAGCCACAATCGAATATATTCTCGATCTGTTATGCCTGGAAGACATTCACCAGTGATCCAAAGACAACACCGCCGTGGGCATCGTCACAGCCGATGCCGTGGTCCGTTCCAAAAATACACCAGGATGACTTTGAATGTGAAGGAACCACGTGACGCAGACCACGCCTTTCCTATAAACAAGACAATCCGGAAAGACAGTGACCTATTCCGGCCTGAGTTGAGACTGGGCCCAGACACAGTCGTTCGGCCATGACCTAAACTGTGAACTATGTACATTGTAAATATATGGAAATGAAACATGGCCCTCCCCCCTGGCAGGCGTGTGCCTCTTTGGGGGCTTAGATACCATCGTTATAGAAGAATCAAAGAATTAATTCACACATGCTTTGCCAACAGATGGCGTCGTAGCTCTCGAGCGCCTTCTACTCGTCGTGTTCACACTTTGCTGGTTGAAACATTTGATATGTACATGTAAAAGGTTCTTGTATAAACTGTAAGTTCGTGTAAGATGTACGTAGAATACAGAATGCATGTAGAATGCATGTAAAATTGTTAAATTCCACATTCTAAAAAAGTGATCGTCTTTGTTGCATTCCCCTAATCCTTTCACCTCATAGTCCTTTTCCTTAGATTCTTTCTTGGGGGCCAGAAGTGCAGTTTATAGTGCCACATCAGTCTAGAGCTTCATTGGGTGTGGTTTTTTACTGCAACATTCCCGACTTTCCTTGCTAGTTCGTCACAATCGACACAGCTCGGTTATCACAAGTGGTTATTATCTGTATTTTCCAGCCAGGAAGCATTGTTCCTCGTATTTTTGGTTCCCATACTGAGAAAGAAGAAAGAAAAAACAAGAAAACCAATAAATATTCTACCAACATCTATATCTACATCTACAAATATGTAGTTACTTTTCTCCATGTGCTCCACTAGGCAGCCCAACCCAACCCAATCCAATTAATGATGTTGTTGAGTAATTACCACTAAACTGATTCATAATTCCTCAGTTTATGTTCATCAATCGCAGATTGATACTCTTTCCGGTCGATACGCTACATTTTATGAGCTCCGACCATTCACACCCATTCATTTCAGACATACTGCTCGTTAGGTCTGCAATCAGCTCGTTTCGCAAGATGTTTAGATGCGATATTGATTGATTTTATGGCTTATGGGTTGTTCGATGGGCTCTCGAATGGAGTGGGATGGCGATCGGGGCAGCAAATTTGCGGAAAATGTATGATTTTCCGGGCTAATGGGAAATGTGGGGAAACGCATTGCTCATCTCATCTAAATAGGTCCAGAGATTGGCAGATGGATCGCCATCGCCATCGGCATCGGCATTGGGATGACATCATCTTCCAAGTCGGCATTGTGAATGAAATCGATCGCATGAATGACCTAATAAAATACAGCAATAAATTCCATGAATCAACTACAGTGGAAAATTGCAGTCTATAAAATGCCCAATGCCCCCTTCGGGGCTCGGCTACCGTTGCTCTGGCAGCCGCTGTACAACCCGCACCACATCACATGAGTGTTCCCGGGTGCAAGGGTGAGAGCACGGACGCGGGCTGGGGCACATGGCAACACTGCATTTCATCAGAAACAGACGCGGTGTCGCCAGCCGGCGGAGCCACAATCACCCAGCCATCATCATCAGCATCATCACCCACCATCACCAGCCCCCAATCCAACCCTATCCGCCGCAACCCAATGCCTATACCCATTCTCATCCTCATCCCCATAAACACTCTCAATTAGACGCTTAGGATCGGCAACGGCAACGGAATCGGCATCGAGTGACGTTGACGCTATGTTAATTAATCAATGGAAAATGCCGTTTCGCTCTTAATCACTCTTAAATGGTATGACACCCACTCAACCCAATCACATGGAGAAAACATTCGCCCACCAAACACCCAACACCCACCACCTAGCCAACACTCGAAAAACCATCGCTGATTGCGAGTCTGCGAGTTTTTATTGAAATTTTCTTGAATCACAAGATCCAAGTGATCCGAGTGATTTGATGGATCTGATCCGATCAAGGCCAAGAGGCTCTCAGTTCTTTCAAATCGATCAATGGAGGAGTAGAAAACAGTATCCTCTAGTCCTGGAACTCCATGCGCAAGGATGCAGCCGATACCTACATGAAAGTCTCTCCATTAAATCAATCTCTTTTTCCATTGTCGATACGTGTGTGGGGCGCCACCAATCCATCGATTACGCATCGGTTCCTGGGGTTTTTATGGGCAGTTTTATTTTTGGTTTAATTCGCCAATGTTTGTTTGTTAATTGCCCGCGGCATTGGCTTCCTCCGCAGCGGCAGCGGCAGTGGCAGTGGCGGCGCTCTCGGCGTATAATTGGGGGGAATATAACAATTTCGGGCAGATTACTCATACGCCCGGCTGTCCACTTGCTGTTACAAGCTTGTAAAGCGCCAGGGGCCAAACGAGTTTGGGTCTGCCTCACTGCGTATGTACGTACATA
This sequence comes from Drosophila algonquin, assembly GCA_035041765.1. Lineage (NCBI taxonomy): Eukaryota > Metazoa > Arthropoda > Insecta > Diptera > Drosophilidae > Drosophila > Drosophila algonquin. The sequence continues at coordinate 73,526 of JAWNKY010000339.1, read as the reverse complement.
CGTACATATGTGTGTACCCTCAGACTCGATCGTTTCCTCTTGCCCATGCTTTTTTTATGCGTTTTTGATGATGTGTGATATATGGACACGCAATGAAATGGCAAACGGCAGCAGAGCCACAATTATTATGCAAATGCGACGTTTTATTTTACGAGCCATAAAAAAACAAGAGACATGGCAGAAACATTGTGTGTAGGCAAATAGAAATGGCAGGCAAATTAATTGAAGCTAATTACAAGACAGCATCCAGGAGGTGGAGGAGGAGCAGGAGGAGGAGGCCAAGATTACGACCACTTGGACCACACGTGCTGCTGGAACTGATGACGGAGATAGAGATGGGAGACGGAGATGGAGATGGAGTCGGAGATGAGGCCAAAGCTGAAGCTCGGTCTCTGGCAGGGCCTGGGCCTGGGGCTGTGGGCACCCGGAAGATGATGCGGCAGATTTGCTGCTGCCAGATAGTTGGCCCTGCGTTGATTAAAGCAAGTTGCAACAATAAATGCAGTTTCATTGAAGTTAATCAGCCAAGCCAGTCGCTGAACTCGCCTCCAGCCACCAGCCACCAGTCCGACAAAAGACTCAACACAAATTAAGACGAAGTGAAGGCTATGCCAGCGGCTCGAAGATTCAGATACCCTTGCAGATCGATTGCTCCTATGGCAGATACATATATCTCAAAAGGAATGCCATAAAATGAAAGATCTGGGCAGAGTTTCAGTGAGATTCGAGGAACCAATTTGAAAGTTATACACTCTCTCTCTCTCTGAGAGGGTATTACAAATTGAATGAAGCGTGCGAATGAGATGGTTTTTGGGTGGGTGGGGGGTTGTCTTGAAAGCAAGTGGGGGTAATAGAGGTAGTAGGGGTACTCTTGCAGGGTCAATATTTAGCATATCTTTTGTTCGAGCTGTGAGCGGTTGTTTTTCTCATTTGATTGGAATTTATCGCTCGCCACTTGCATATTTATGCTCTTGTCAAGCCAACCACATCTGCTAGGCCCCCAGCACCACACAGCGCCATACAGCGCACCCACCGAAGAGAACTGCGACTGCATTGAGATGAGACAGACCGATAATGACATTTGTACCCTTGCCGTCTTCGTTGTGTGTGTTGGCTGCCATTTGAATTGGAATTGAAATGACTTTGTTGCAATGTCGTCGTTCCACAGGCGACTTCGTTTCACATTTGCACCACAGCACCACAACGAGGCGCCGTCAAAGAAGACGCAGAAAAAGACGATGATCGCGAGTAATGGAATCGATTAAGGCAAAAATCCCAGTAAAACACCCAGCCATGACCATGAGAGGGTTCCTTGGGGTTTCCAAGAAAAGCGATCACCCTATTGTGTCATGGCTAATGGGAAACCCCAATAAATCGAGCAGAGAGAACGAAAGTCCAGGGGCTATCGATTCAATGCTTCAATCATAATGCCTACTCCATGCGTAGGATTTGTAGCCGGAAAAGCTGGAAAATAGCAGGCTGTGGCATGCGTTTCAAAGCATAGATTTGAGCTCTACAAATGTGTTGGGAAAATATTTCAGTTCTCATTCGTAGCTCATTCGGTCGAGAGTAGCAAATGAAAAATACACAAAATACCTTTTTTATTTTTTAACACGTGTAAGTGAAAGTAGTAAGAAATTTAATAATAATTTTGTAATTTTTGTAAAGGCTTCTCAGTTTGCTCACTTGAGAATGCCACTGCCCCTACAACAATAACAGGAAATATTATAAAGCTCGGTTTCCCATCTACATCAACATCTACATAAGACACAGTACATTCTTTAAACTTTAACATGGGTAAGTGCAAATATTCCAATTCCAAATTCGATAATAGTTAGAAATTTAATAATAATTTTGTAATTTTTGTAAAGGCTTCTCAGTTTGCTCACCTGAGAATGCCATTGCCACTACAGCTATAAGAAATATTATAAAGCTCGGTTTCCCCAATTAGTTTATCTTTTCTTAAATATTGGTAAGTGAAAATATTGCCATCAAATATGAGAATTATTATTGTAAAGTCTCCTCAGCTTCCCTGCCCTTATCCCATACCCAATACCCTATACCCTATACCGATGTGACGCCAATTGAAATACCACTCCAGGTACTCCTGGAGTGCCTAGTAACTAGGGTACCTAGTGTGGTATTTCAACTGTTTCCCATCACATCCACGCTTGCGGCTGGCCCGCAATGCTGGAGGACACTAAATAAATGTGAAATGCGCCCACCTCCAACACGTCCTGGCACCGGCCGCAAGGAAAGCCAATATGCCGTTCTTGGACTGGATCTAGGCACACACCGAATATAGCTGGCTGGCAGCTCGAATGCGTCATCCAACCGCACTGATCCGGCCAAATCCGAGGGCTGTGGATGATGATCCGGATCCTGTATATCCCCCAGTTCCATTGCCACCTTCTGGCCGCTTTTGTTCCAAAACTAATTGTTATAAATATCGATGACATTTGAGAATATATGACATACGTTTCCATAGCTACTGAAACTTGGGCTATCTATAGATCTTAAGAAGTTTTCTCTGCTTTCTTGTGTTGTGGCTGGCTGACTGAAGGGTTCAGTGCTCGAGGGTTCATCGTAGCTTGCGGAATTCTCTACCATCCGGTGGCATGCATTTCTTGCACATTTCAAACTTTTGCAATGTCCTCGATGGAATTTCATTGAGCGCGGTGCAACCCAAAAATGTTTTTTTGACCCCTAAAGTGGCAAAATGCATTTCTATAAATATGAACAAATATGCAGGAGGCAAAACAGTGCCAATGGCCGATCGATCTTTGGCTTTCCGCACCGCTCTGCCAGTCTGCCACATTTCCAGCGGTGCACGGTGCAAGGCGGTGCAGCACGCTGGCAGTGACGGTGACGGTGACTGGCGGCGTACGTGCGCTCGTGCTTGGAGGCCACTGTACTTTGCTTTTTCCCATTGTGTCAATTAGAAAACTATCAGCGGCAGATGCGGTGATTGGTGATTGGTGATCGGTGGATCGGTGGGAGCTGACAGCAACATTTGGCCAAGTGCCGACTGGTAATAATTTATGCAGCGATGCAAATATTTGCACTCGTTGGTGATCAATCCACTCCGATCTGATCCATCCATCTATCTATCCATCCACCCATCCATCCATCCAAGTCGCACTATCGATCACCCGGCCACAGGCGAACCGAGGCGGACCAACCCAGAGAAATGTCAAATAAATAACCCAAACAGGCAATAAAAACACAAGACGAAGCGGTGCAGAGCAGAGCAGAGCAGAGCAGGAGGCCAAGGAGGAGCCCTCGAATGGAGGTGCAAATGTGGGCACTTTAATGAAAACAATAAATCTTCATCACATCACATCCCAGCGAATCGATTCGATTCGAATCGAATTGAAACGAACGGAGGCGCACAGCAATCAAGTGCCCAGAGGCGTGGGAGCGTGGGGATTTTCCAAAAAGGAGACGCAATGCGAGGATATCCCTAACTGAAGTACAAAAAACTGAATAGAAGTGGACATCACTGGTATATGTACTCTCTTCTGAGTGATTCCGTCTATCAGATTGTTAGATCGGTGGATGAGTATGGATGGATATCCCATAGATTCACAGGGAACTCCTCTCTAGCCCCTCTCTGCTACGCATCTGCAGCAGTTGATTATTTATTGAGATGGAAATGCACTTGTAAACTTACACAAAACGAAGCTCGTCAATTTATGGAGCTCTCGACACCCCTGATACCCCAACCCCAACCCCTACCCCGCTCTTACGAGTTGCCCCCGTCCCGCCCTCTGTCACCAGAAGCCAACAGGAAAATTAAAACGGAAGCGCAAATTTTGATTAATTGAAATGGAAATAAAAAACAACGAAAACAAAAAGTAAAATCCAGAGACTGAGACTGAGCAGAGGTGTGGACGTTAGAGGGGGCGGCAGGCACTCACGTAATTGGCCCCAGGGTGGGTGTGTCCATCTCCACACCACTCTGTCCACCCGCCAGCAGAACAGAACAGAATGGAGGGGCAGCATTGGCGTCATCGCCCCGCCGCCACTGACGCCAAAATAGCCATAGGGGAGGGGGAGGAAGGCTGTTGTCTGTTGTCTGTGCCGCCGCTTCTGTTCGATTTTTGAGTTGTCAGCCAACGATTATGCAATTATTTTTTTGTTTTTTTCATAAGTATTCCCCATCCAAAGTCCCATCCCCAGAGCGATATGCGATGATTATGCCCGCCAAGGTCGCTCAGTGCAAATGCAAATCCATCGATATTCCGTCCGGCATTCATCGGCTGGGCATCGTCGTAGGAGACAATCTACCTCTCCCTCTCTATCTCTCGTATCGCTTATCGATGAGATCACTTCCCCCAATAGTAGCGGCGATGGCGATCTCGAATCTCCGATAGCCGCTCAGGCTGGGCTTTCGGGGTATCCACCAGGCGGGTCTCCCCCTGCACCTTTCTTGACCCCCGGCACGCGCCTACACATCCCAGAGATGGCGGCAATTGGCATTCACCGTCGCAATTAATCATCATCACCGTCCGATTGACAAACAAACCAGAAATAAATCAAAATCAAAATCAAGACCATGCACGACAAAAGGCAGCAAATTGCATCGGCCATACACCCATATACTCGTACTCGTATTCGTGTATTCATATTCATATTCGTACATACTCACATAAGTAAATCAATCAATGGCTATGGCTTTGGCGATGGCTACGGCTTCCCTTATGGCCCTGGTCCCTGGCCTCTGGTCCGCTCTGGTATTCCACTTCCAGAGAACGTGCTGGCTGGCCTGTCATAATCCTGGACGGGGTGCAGCGGGGCAAGCAAGTGTAAGAAGTCCTGCCACCAGATGACGCACGTTTCGCAGCACCGAGGAAAAACCCGAACCGACCCGACCCGACCACGATTCCCGAAAAAAAGAAAAAAGAGAGACCAATACAATAACCGATTGTTGTCCATGATTGTTGGGAACACGATGATCTAGAAACGAGAGATTCTCCTTCTTGTCGTCTCGCATTATTCTCACGCATCCGCTGTGACCGACCATATGGGTTGAATCTGGCGGAAATTCCCAATGACAGGTAGAGCAGCAGGTCGATGTCGATCCAGGTCCAGGTCCAGGCCAGGTCCAAGCCCAGGTCCAGGCCAGGTCCAGGCCACGTCCAGGTCCAGGCTCGCAACGCCCGCCAAGAAGCCAATTTAAATAAGCAGCATAAACAAAAGCGACACCGTTTTATGGCCGACCACCTCACTCGTGGTCCTTTCTGGTACCCTGGATCGACGAACCGTGTTCGTGTCCTTGCACAAGGTCCTGCGATGATGCGCCAACCGCACAGGTTCGCCCGCCCGTCCGCCCGCCTGCCAGTGGCTGGGCTTTTCCCACGCCGACCGGCGACATTGCCCATCGCTTATCTGCGCCCCTTTTATGAGGCTGCATCTGTTTTCGCACTTTCTGTTTCGCCTGATTCGGTTTTATATGATGGGAATTTCCGCATTCCCCTCCTACCTGTACCTGTTGCCCTGTGTGTCTGTCGGTCTCTCAGTCTGTCTGTCTCCGTGTATCCTGAACTGTGAACTGTTAACTGTGTGCAACTGAGCTTCAGAGGAGGTTTCCATCTAATTGATTGAATGCTTGATATAATAAGAAAAGCAACGATATGCGCGGAGATCTCTATATACGGATTTCCTTGAAATTTCAAATGGAGCAAAGCATTAAAAAGTTTATCTTAGAGATATATTTTCAACCATTTCTATCTCTATCTATTTTGGGGATCACTTTATCCCACAACAATGGACAATCTTGGCTTGGCTTTGTTCTGATCCCCCAAACAGACGCAGATCCCCTGCTCTTATGCCAAGTTTTTCGAGTCAAGTTTTTGCGTTACCTGAACTATGGATCCGATCCGATCCGATCTGGAATGCGTAGATTACTTAGCTGATCCACCGATTGATATAATCTCTAAAACACAGACGACTTTTAATATTCAATCGAGTTGTATTTTTAGGCGACAAATCCCCTTGTGAGAGACTGCATTTTTCTTTGAACCGATCGGACTATTATGATCGATACCAAGTTCTATGTCCATGTCCATGTCGATGTCGATGTCAGTCATCCATTTGTGTGTTGGCTGGCTAATGCCTTAAGCCCAAATCCATTTCAGCCTTTGACCATATAATCCAACAGATACATCATATATGGCACTTGAAAGCACCCCGTCTGCATGCCAATCCCCACAGCCCCCACCCCGACCCCACCTCTGTGATCGCACTTGTCGCTGGCGCTGGCGCTGCCGATGGCGCCGGCGCCGTCAGGGTCGTCAATTTTGAGCGACATCTCGTATTGGTAGCGAAATACGAATACGAATACTCGTACGATGCAAACATAGTATACAAAGCCCCAAAATCAAACAAGGGAATTGTTTTGGTGGGGCTGCCGGGGGGAGGGTCGAAATTATAGGCGCCAGACGGGCATAAAAAACACACACACACACACACACACGAAACCGAAACGAAACGAAACCAAAGAAATAAGAGGAAGGAAGCCAGGGACAGAGACAGGAATTGGCAGAGTGAAGCGGGATCTGGAATGGGTATGAGGTATGAAGAGGGGATGGGGGGATGAGGAAAGGCGCATTTCCACATTTGTTTATTCGGCTCCGGGTTCTTCGGTATTTAATGGTTTTTGTTTTGTTTTTGGCCAAAAGCAACAACCAACCAGCCACTGTCTGGCAGCAGCCTTAATGGCCAAGATATCCAATTAATGCGATTTACTGGATCCGTTTTTTGCATTTCGCACTGACTTTACGACTGCGGATATTAATTAATTTGTCTATTTGGCTCTTCAGAGATGGGCAATGGGCAATGGGGATGGACAATGGGGATGGGGGGACAGAGCGATGATCTTGATCTCCAACCAATCCAATGCTGGGCATCGTCCAATCCCAGTCAATGCCATTAATGTGGCCATAAAGCAAATGCTTTAACGTCTATAATTTGTCTGCGCTTCGCTCCTGCCCACTCGATCCGATGCGATCCCATGCGATCCGATGCGATCCCACTCTGCTGATCCACCTACTTGCTGCCCCACTCGCACACCGCATGATTCATTAAAGTCTAAAGAGCTAACTAATAGTCGAAAATTTCATTAAATTTGCGCTTCTTTTTTTACACGCACACAAACACACACACACCCGTCTATTATTTATAAATGTTTGCTTCCAAATGCTGTTTATAAAGCAGAACATTCACAAATTTCTTCTTTGTCTTATCCGCTTGGCCAATTTTGAAGGAGAACAAGGGAGAGCTGCTGCCTCCAAGGGGGGACAAAGACACAGACTTCGACTAGGGGATACCCTATACCCCAAAGGCATTGAGAGAAAGCCAAATGGAATGATCCTGTGTTCATCATATCCTTCTCAACAGAGCTTCTACAGGCAGGTTTCATGATTGCAGCTTTCATGGGGGGTGGCTAAACATTTCATCCCCGAATTGATGGATCAATCTTCCCGCAAAGATATACCCTCCAGATCCACTGAGAGATGCGATTCCATGACACCCATTGTGAACCCTAATGGGTAATGGGTACTAAAAAAAAGTGAAACAAAAGCGAAATTGAAATGAATTGAAATTTCCTCCCGATCCCAGACCCAGACCCCGCGTGAGTGTGTGTGTTTGCTTATGGATGGATGGATGGGTGTGCGAGGGTGTGCGAGTGTGTTTGGTTCGATGTCGTTTCGCTTTCTTTGTGGGCTGATGCCTTTTGATTTCGCTAATCGTCTCTACAACAACCAACCGAGAGATGATCTAATTATTGACGCACGAATCCACAATGGCCTCACCACAACAACAGCAATCGGGAGGAAAATTGAAAACTGAAATATTGAAAAGGCGAATTCGGACCGACAGACAGACAACCCACCAAAAAAAAGCTATAATATGGCCCCAGCGAAACGAGCAAAATCAAAATCATTATCCCAGTCATTAGCTCTTTAGCGAGTTGTTGTTTTGTCGCCTTGTTCTTTATTTTTTATTGTTCGATGGCTATAAATCCGCTAATGTACTTATGCTCCATCAGAACATCAGAGCAAGCGGCAGAGGCAGCGGTAGCCGTATCGGGAGCGGCAGTGGGGCCCACTGTGCGGCCCGCGTTTTCCAGCGCTTAAAAACGCCTCCAACTCGCGCCAACCTTCAACTGCTGAACTTGACGACCTCACACAACATAAACAGTCATCTCTAGACAGAAGCACACCACCACACATACAGATTCTCGTATGAGTTTACCTGTTAATAAATGTATGTATGTATATACTATATATGTATATCTATATCTATCGTTCGAAATTGGTTCATGGCCGAAGGTTGGCCTCGCCAGTCCAGACAGACATTTCTCGATCGATTCTTCTGTAGATTTTCAGGTGAACAGTTCACAGCGAAACAATGGGAAAAGCTACAACCAACATCCCGACTGGATATTAAATCAAAAGAAGAAGAAATTGCTTTCTTTCTTTCTTTCTTTATCATACTCTGAAGTGCTCTAATTTATCTATCTATCAGTCCATCTTCCAGCTCCCATTCATTGTGTACTCATAGTGATTTTTCCAATCACAAACACAAATATATATTGTCACAATTTCGGATTGAACGGAATAAGGGATATATATGTATATTCCCTCCCATTGGATGGATTGCCATTGCCATTCCAATTCCCATTCCCATTGCGCGCTGATCCTCTGGAGCCGTGGAGTGCAGTTACATTTGCTGCCAATTTGTCTCTCCCACCTGGCTAGCTCCAGCTCCACCTCCATTTCCATTTCCATTCCCATTCGTACACTCTTCCTTCTGCTTAGCCCCACCCCCTTGTATTGGCCTTCTTTCACCTTGGCTACGTGATGCCATGGCGTGATCGTGTAACAATGCGAGTGATTAGTACGCGCCGGCGTTCAACATGCGCAATCCGCCGATGGCAGCGAACTTTAACTCTTTTTTTCCATACCTGATGCCCTACCTATAGGGTATATGTCATTTGTGACAAGAAATACCATAAGGATACGACATTTTGTTACTTTTAAAGTGTCCAAGTTCTTGGGGAGTAAGGTTTCGTGCATATTCTACCAATCTACGAAGATCGTCTCGCAGCTGTAGGGAATTCTTGCAGAGTTTACCTCACCTTTGGGCGCTTTTTATGGAGGGGTTTACCGGATAGTCACCCGGGTATCTGATAGTCGGGGCAGCTCACTTGATATTTCCTTACGATTCGTTGCTGTAGCTGCAGTTTGCAGTTGTTTTTTTTTCAGATATTCTTTGCTGCAGCCTTTGCAGTGGCCTTTGTTATTGCTGTCTGACTGAATGTCTGTGGCTGTGGCTGTGGATGGTCGTTGGTCTGTTCTTGCAGCATTGCAGCATGCGCCGTGTACTGGGGGCAGAGTGAAATGATTTAGTGTGATTTATCTGCGAATTCCTTCTTTCAATCTCTTCTCACGCCACACCACGCCACACCATGAAGCGGCACGGCACAGCCCCGACACAGCCCCGACACAGCCCCGACACAGCCCCGACACAAGCCCCCGACACAGCCCCGACACAGCCCCGACTGTGAGCGTCTCCAGCCAGGAAGGGCCTTTGGGCTCTGGTCTGCTCTGAAGAGATCCCAGAGATCTCTGAAGCTGAAGCAGAGCCCCTGAGACTGTGGCGGAGCTGTGTCGGAGGCTGTAATGCCACGCCCCTTGTGTCGACTCTTTGTTGGGGAAGGTGTTATGAAAGTGATAATAAAAATTATAAGCTATGCCCCATAAATTGGCATTTAATAGTTGAAATTTACACTGAATTGACAGTGCCTCACAACAGTATGGAAATGGGTATGGGAATGGTAGAAATACTAAATAATCGCTCGTACCTTTCGGCTGTGGGGTACTCGTATGAAATATGTATGCCTGGTCAGGTAGGTCTCGCTCGAACAGGAACCACCCGCTTCCGACGTTCAGGGGGGGGAGGAGGACCAGATCAGATCAGAGCAGACCCTGAGCCCAACTTCGATGTCGCTGCCGCTGCCGAAGGCATTCGCCGCGATTTATGATGCATCATTACACGAATTTTTATTATGGTTATATTTTGATACGCACTTCAGACGAAGCTCCCTCCAACCCAACATTAATATATGCACGTACAGTGCGTATCACACTGCAATGAACGGAAAAGATCAGCTCAGAAAATGACTAGAAAGAGATGATCATTAAGACAGATTCTATTAAAGGTTTCTGGCAGAAGCAAAGCCTTACAGTGCCGCTCTGCACTGTGCTCTCTGAGTGCCTGGAAGATCTTATCAGCTGGTTCCGACTCAGAGGACGAGGACTCTCCATCCTGGTGCCTTGCTTTTGGCAATTTATGTATGCAACCTGGCAGTTGCCCCGGCCCCTTCCCCTCTCGTGCTGCCCCCGATCATCATAATCATCCTCATTACAACTGATAATGCCAACAACAACTTTATCTGATTCGTGTTGCAATTCCTGACCTCGTCGCTCGTCGCTCGTTGCTGTCTGCCACTGCTACTCCTACTCCTACTCCTACTCCTCCCCTACTCCATGGGTTGGATGGGTTGGGTTCATTTGGGTTGGGCTCTCCTCCTCTCCGTTATCGAGACTTTTTCGTTTCGTTTCGTTCTTTTGGCTGTTTATCTTGTTTATGGCTGACCATCAAAGTCTTAACACATTTTCGGCTCTGTTTGTACTTGATTTGCTTTATTTGGGTTAGGTTTGTGTTGCTTTTGGTTGGTTTACTCTTGTTCTGGTTCTTTTCGGGTCGGGAAACCATAGCCAACCGTGACCGTAACCGTAACCGTAAGAGTGGTCTCCAAACCAAACCAAACTGTTTCTGGTAGCAGGTATCAATTAGCAAGACATCCGCTAATAGAGTACTTATTGTCGACTCAAGGGCCATCCAACGAAAATAGCAATTGGGCAAGCGCCTGCCTGGACTTGGACTTGGATCTGGATGTGAAGATGGCTCCCCTGGTTAATCGCAGTTGGGCTCAGTGACATGGCAGTCGTCCCCTTCCAGATTCACTGTCAGACAGACAGGCAGGCACACATGGAGGCACACATGGAGTGCCGCAGAGTGGCGCGGAGTGGCTGTTGTTGGATGTATTAAAATTCCAACAATTAGGGAACATTTCACATGCCTTTCTAATAGCCAACAACGTGCTCCAGCCCCAGCCAGAGCAGCAGCAGCAGCAGAAGCTACAAGAGATGCAACAAGTTGATAGCCAAAGCTGGTCAAACCGCTTTGCTGGGCACTCACTATGCAATTTCATATGAGTAGTCGCAGTCGCAGTGGGCTGCCGCAGAAAAGAGGAGCAACTTCTGCCACATCAGGAACACAACAAAGGAACGGCAACGGCAACAGCAACAGCAACATCATGTTGGCATGTCAATAATCTTGTACAAGTCAAGTTGGAGAAGTTGGAGCTGGGGCTGGGATGCGGATGGAGCTGGTGCAAAAGCAAAAGTGGCAACAAAAAACAGAACAAGTTGGCACTGCAGATGCAGATGCTGGACAATCCGTGAGCCCTGACAATGGATAGATCTCACGGATGCTCTAGAATACACCCAATTCGACCCGATTTCGGAGTCGGACGTGACTTTTCACTTCCGTTTCCAGAACGCATCGAATCGAATTGAAAACGAAATCCGATTTACTGCAGTCCCATAAATTATTTTTGCACTCTCTCGCACAATCGACTGGCAGTCTCAGTCTCAGCTGCTCCTACTTTCCCTCTCCTTGTTGTGTCACGCACTAGGCATCTCGGAATAGACAAGGGGGGCCTACACACCTACCCACCCACACACACACACACACACACACACACACAGAGAGAGAGAGAGAGAGACGCTGTACGCATGTACGTGCTGAGTACAGTGGGCACGCATTCCAGTGACTGCAGCCAAGAGTTTTCCCTGGACGGCAAACGAATCAGGAATGCGGCTTGCCTTGGCAGACAAGGTGGCTTAGAGCGGCTGTCACAAGGTGCTCTAAGGTTCCAGGGATCTCCAAGGGATAGGGGAAAAGGTTACTGGGAAGGACAATCACAATACCCGAACCATTTGGAGTACTTTTTTGTATAATCGTTGATCATTGATCTCATCCCTAGCACGAGACGGCGGTCGGATCCCCGATCTCCGTTGCCGTCTCCGTTGCCGTCTCCGTTGATGTTGCCATTGCCGTTGCCGTCTCCGGGCTTCCATTCCGACAGCGAGACATTTTGGGACGCGGCCAGCGAAGTGACGTGAAGGTGGCAAAAGCCCGAGCACTGTGCCAACGGCCCTCGCACGTTCCACGCTCCATTGACAGAAAACAAATTTGCATTTGCCAGGAAAAAGCAGCGACATCAGGCCCGCATAGACTACAGATAGAGGCACATACCACCCGTACCGTATACATATATACACATATACACAGATACAGATATGTATGTCTGTATATATAGTAAGTCACGGCTAAAGTTGGGCCAGAGACTATTAAACAAGAAGGGAGATCGAGAGGTACTGCGGACTGGGGACTGGGGACTGCGGACTGGGGACTTCGCGTATCTCTGCCGACGATGTGCGTAACATTTCCTGATTATTCATTCATGGAATTGTATACAGAAGTCACGATTCGTGGGAATCACTTATGAATATTCGATTGATTGAACGTCAATTGCGGATGGCCAAGGAACTGGGCGGCAACCCCCTTCGGGTGTCCCTTAAGATTGAACGTCTTTGGTCCCTTTTTGGAAGTTTCTTAGGCAATATATCTCCCCCTCTCTTATCTCTGCATTGCACTAACTTGCACTCAAAGTCAAAAGATTACGTATACGGCACAGACACCGATGACACAGTCAAACATTACGCATACGCCGCGTATGTCACCCAACACAGAAAAGAACAGAAGAAAACGGGTGGGAGAGGGGTGGGGTGGGGCAGCGAAGAACTAGAATTTAGAAAACACATAAATAATTGCCCAACAATTTGCGCTGTCTGCGCACAGATTTTCACTGATTGGGCCTTCTAGCCGTGGCTAGTGCCAACATCAGCCAGCAGTCTCTCCCCTGGTCCCTGGTCCCTGGTGCCTGGTCGTGTCTGTCGTTGTTATCTCAGCGATATATCTGCGGTTTGGTATCTCTCTCAGATACCCGCACTGCTCCCCTGTCTGCCTGTCTGCCGCACTGCCTGCCTCACTGCCTGCCACACCACAGCCCGCCTCGTGCTCGTGCTCGGCCATTGTCTTAATTATCTGCGGATTTCGTGCTCATGCCGTGACTATCTATCGCCGCTGCCACTGCCGCTGCCACTGCCGCCACACTGGCTTGACTCGACTCGATTTGATTTGACTTGACTCATCGCCATCATCACCTCGATTCGCATCTAGCTTTTTGGCTCTCCTCGTCCTCAGTTGGGTCCTCGTCCCCAGCATTCCTATTCCTCGTTCGCATTCCCAGTCCCCAGTCCCAGTCCCATCCCGCATCATCATCATGGGCACAATAAGCGTCAGCATCGCTTCTATTTTTCTCTCGCAAGATCACGCGCCTCTACGCGATCGCTGATAAAATTCTATGTGTATGCCCTTTAAGAAGGTATCTGAGTATCCCAAGAAATCCAATATATTCGTGATCGAATATGAATAGTCATATTCGTGTTGGGTGACGACTCTGGCTGACTATGACTCGTAGAGAATAGATAATGATCGAGCTGCAAGTGTATTAAACGCTTCGTCCACCGAAAAGCAGACAATGAATTCGTGAGTGAAGTGTGTGTGGTGTTTGTTTGGGACAGCGTAGCATCGCTCGTTTCTTTGGCTATGGTTATAAACATTTTCATTTGTTTAGATTGCAATAATTTATAGAATTTGCATCAGGCATCAGGCATCAGACCCTATCTACTGCCCCCCGATTTATGGCCGATCACGGGAGACGTTCGCATCGAATCGCTCCGATTCCGATGCTGATTCTGATTACGATTCCGATTTCGATTCTTTGCCCTGTCCCACGTGCCTTTATATTTATGATCGCGTGCTGTTTGTTCTGTTTGCTCCCCTGTCCGTCCCTTGGGTTGGTTTGTTTGTTTGTTTCCTTTCATTGGCGTGTGTTTGCTCGGACCGGGGCATGCCTCTTGGCCCACCGAAAGGCGATAATTGATTGGATTCTCTCTGCTGAAATTGCAGCTGAAATTGGCGCTAAGGCGAACCCCGTCCGTACCGTATCCGACTGCCAGCAGCTAAACAAATATTTATGGGGTCGTTCACATTTTCCCCCAAGAGAAAGAAGGAAAATCTCTGGCGATAATTAGTTCAACTACCCTGACATGACAGAGGATATACATAGATAATGCAATGCTTATAAAGACGAAGCATATGGCTCTTCAAATGTCGATATCTGGGAACCTTTTTGCAGTCCAAAAAGTTCAACGAATTCCAAATAATTTTGCAATTCTTTGGCTAGCTTCTCCTTCTGTGTGGAATCACGTCGAACCCAGTCAAATGTTCCTCATTTGTTAAGCTCCAAAGTCGAGACTGGGAATGGGACTGGGCCTGGCTCTGGGCTTTGGGCCCAACGACGACGTCGGATCGTGACAGAATATGAATTGAAAGGGAAACCAGATTGTTTGTTTGCCACAACGTGTATGTGTGTCTGTCTGGGTGTGTGTGTTTGTGTGTGTGTGTACATTCCTGGGGGCTGGGGAAAAATGTTCTACAACTTTAGCGGGAATTGCTATTTTTAGACCGCAGCACTTACAAAGTAACTCGAAATATATAAAATTAAATAAAATAAAATGCCCCATAATTTCTTGCCCCCCATCAATGGCAGAAATATGCCAAATATTTGTACGATTTCATGCACATGGCAAAGCTCGAATTTCATCTATGAAACATCCAAACACCCAAGGCGGCCCGGCCTGTCCTAGGTTAGTGCCTGCCCCACACGCCGACGTGTGGGCGAGGCCTCACGCCTCACTAAACATATACATATATGTATGTATGTGTATGTATATGAGCTTCGAATCGGATCGGTTCTGGCATTGGCCCTGGGCACGGCTCTGGAGGGGGTTCCACTGTCAAAGGTAGAAAAGAGCAACTTAAAATGGAACAAACTGTGGGATCAGATAACAATATCACAAGCTCTCAAGGTAAGAGGCTTTCCAAAGAGTATGCCACGAGATCTCCTATCAGGTGAGATAAGATCTGCGAGAGAAATGAAGCCTCCAGCAATGCAGGTTCGATTCAATGCTTTTTTTTTGAGGCTTTTATGGTTATCGATATCTATTTTTCTGTCAACACTGTCGCCGCAGCAGCAGCAGCACACAGGCCTCGCTGCCCCACTGCCTCCCTGGCTCGCTGACAGATCAGATCAGCTGTCCGCCGTCTATTTTGTGACACTATAGTCAGCGAGAGAGAGAGAGAAAGAGCGGTAGCGGGAGAGATTTGCTACTGTTGCTAACTGTCGCTGCCGCGGCCGCAGCCACAGCTTCTGCCTCTGCCTCTGCCTCTGTCGTTGTCTAAGTCTATGCTTTAGCAGCGCTGACGCTGGCCAAAACTTCAGTTCGACCGAACGAACGCCGCTAGAGAGACGCGCGCGCGCTCTTCTCATACCCGACGCCGTCGTCGCCGCCGCCCGTACCGTGTGTCGAGGCCGAACCGAACCGAAACCGAACTGAAAACGAAACGGAACGGAAGTCGAGACCGAAACGAACCCGAACCCGCAACGAAAACGAAAGGCCGAAGCGGTGCCGATACCGCAGTACCGCCATATTGTGTCCTGTTCAGAAAGTGCCGTAAAGCAATCGCTATCGATATCGATCGATTACCATTTGTGCCATTTTTGTGTATGTAGATGTGGGCGTATCTGTGTGTATCTGTATTTGTTTCTGTGTGTATGAGCAGTGTTATTTTTTTTGGATTTTTTTCCGGCATTTACATCAACATTTATTTATGGCTTTAATTTATTTCAAATTGCTCTTAAACGATATCTTAAGTGCCAGAAAAATATGACATCTGCATATGATTATTCGATATGGAAATGTCAGAGCATACTACTATGTACGGACTGTATACACTGCGTTTCGTTGCATTAATACCGAATAAAAAACTAAACAAATCTGAGCCGCTGGGAAGGACTCTTTTATCCATGAGAGCTACACTTTCGTATCGCACTTTACTACACCTCATCGAGCCGCTCTCCCCCCACACCCGCACCCCCCACTTGGTTGCCACTTTCGGTTTTAATGATCACATCGGAATGGAATGCAGCCAAGAGGCCAATTCCAGGCCAATTCCAAGCCAATTCGAAACCGATCTTATCCGATCCCCATATCACATCGACACTTGCATGGGACACTCACGGGAGGAGGGGGGACACACACCCAAAACGGGACAATTACCCAGGAATGGGGCTTGATTTCTTCCCTCATTACTATGTTTAGACCCGACGACTCTGATGCTAAAAAGGGCGACCCACAAAACAAACAAAAAAAGCGAAACAAAAGCAAAAAAAAAAGAAAAAGATTGAAAACAGAAAAATCAATCGAACGACGATCGATTCGGACCAGTTCCACCGCGGTGAGGCGGTGAGCCGGTGAGAGGACAAGGGATTGGTGGGGGGGGATAGATCGGTCGACTGTATGATGAAATTTCTGAACGTTTGAAAAGCAACAAAAGCAACCATTTACAATTCCAATCGAATGGCAATTGTTGGTGACTTGCAGCATGATTTCAATTGCGGGGAGGGGGCAGGGCGTGGTAGGGCGTCAGGGGCACTGGATACTGGGGGTGGCAGTGGATTAGGAAGAGGCGGAGGAGGAGGAGGTGGAGTAAGTACATAAATTGTTAAAGCCGATGACGAGCCATCGGTATTTGCTATAATCATTCTCTTGATCGATTGAAAATCGTAAACAGAAAGAGCGAGAGAGAGACAGAGAGGGGAAGAGACAAACACAGAGCTGACTGAGAGCCGATATAGGGGAAGAGACTGAGAGGAAAGAGAGAGACTGAGAAAGTGTGGAAAAAGATATTTGTATCTTGAGAAAACGCTTCAGCGTTTATCAAACAGAGAGAACCGACACCAGGAGAGAAATCAGAGAAACAGAGATAAATGCACAGGGAGAGACAGACAGAGAGAGAGAGAGAGATCTCCACACGTGTGGCTTAAAACAAAACAAAAAACCTCCCAAGCAGCCATCCAATCAATTGATCAAACAATCGAACTCGCTTCAAGCTGACGGTCGGTCGGTCGGTCGGTCGATCGGTCGATCGCTTGATCATGGAAATGGAGACAACTAACAGCTAGTTGTGTAGCTGTTAACTGCTTTGCCAGCTAACTCTTGGCCAGTTAGTCCCCTGGCGATGCTGGTAGTGCTACTCGCTTGCTTGCACTACCAGCTTTACCATCACTGCCGCTGTTTATGGCACTAGACAACACACACATGACGTATACGTGATATTTTTGGCCCCGCAGCAGACAACAGATAGAGAGAGAGAGAGGGGAAGAGAGAAACTCTCTGTTGCTATGGAGGTACAGAGCCATTATGGGGTCCAACCATGTCTATTAATACGACAGACTCGTGTTTATGCAGGGCTCTACAGGGACAAATAATATGAACATTCAATTCCCTTTCCAATAAGCAAATAAAATCATGAGATTTGGTATGGAAATATACTAGAAAGCCGTCAACAGAACCTCTACGGACCAAGCCAGACCCTCAAGTAATCCCACCTATACAGATATGTGTACATATATCTACTTCTCAGTCGTTCAATCTCTGTTCGTGTCCTTTCATCTCTCCATAGTCCAACCTTTCGGCTTGGATGACCATCAACCCAATTGGACATGCAAGTCGAAGACAACCAATGTGCTGTCTGGATGCTATGTTCTGTACATATGTACATATATGTATGATGTGTTATGTATCTCTTCTGTGTGTGCGTTTGCGTTTGGCATTGCCATTGCCTTTGCCTTTGCCATTTTCCGTTTTCCATTTGCCATTTAAATGAATGTGAGCAATTTGGTGCCGTGCTGATGTTTTTGTGATTCGCTTTGATTAGCATCTAATTTATGATTGACAGTTACAAACGTCTCGCAATGAGCCTACCGCAAATCAGAGATGCTGGTACAGCTGGCAGTCGGCAGTCGGCAGCAGCCCGCAGCCATCAGGCAGACCTTATGGCTAGATATCGACTTAGCTTAGCCCAAGGCTTGTCAATCAAGCCATTAACTAAGGCTCCAAGCATCTTGATTTACGTAGTTGCTGCTGGATCTTCGCTGCTGCCACTGCTGAATGCGGTTTTGGAAGCTCTGACACCTTGACGGGGCATTGTCAAAGAGTTTCACACTCGCTGGCACACACAGCCACATCCACACACATTCAGGGACGTTGCCTGGCTGGCTACTGTTCTGTTCTATCGGATTACGCGGCGTATGCGCAATGCGTTTGCGCTGCATCGATCGAGTAGTGCACACAATCGATGCAGTGCCTGCCTCTTGAAGTGCGGGTCTAAATGGAGCAATGACATGTGCGAGTACGGTTACGGCTACGGATACGGGTACTCCACTCCACTACTATTTATGTAACCCACCGCAGAGTGGACGGACGACTCAATGTGATAAGCGAGTTTATGCCATCCTCTTGACTGTGCGCACTCCCTTGCCAATGACCCTCGTTGGGAGGGATGGAGGGGTAACAATCGTAGGGGTGGGGCAGGGGGTCTTGCACCCGGAGCTCTCGCAAATGTCGTGCATCGCTCTTACTTTTCCCCGACATGGAAATCATATTTTTCACCAAATAAAAACACATTCATATGTACATATGTATATTCACGCACAGATCATTCAAATATACATATACATATATGAATATGCTGTGTTGTGTGTGTCATGCTGCTGCTATGTTGACGGCGTTGACGTCGACGCTGGCAGTGCAGCCGCAGCAGCAGCAGCAACAGCGTCAACGTCAACGTCGACGGCGCTCGCTAAAACTACATAAATCAAAAGAAAAGCAATTTTCTGTTTCTGTTTTCTGTTGGTCTAGAAAAGCATTTTCGCTGCTTCTGTTGGTGATTGTTGATTGGTGTCGTTGGTGTTTTCTTGTTGTTGTTGTACTTTTTGCTTTTGCAATGGCATTTTGTACGCATGTTTCAGACATTTAACATTTCTCCTTTTTTTTTGTATATAGCGACAGGCGACAGATATCGTTCATATACATATGCATATGTACATGTATATATGTATGTAGTTGTATTTGTATTTGTAGGTAGCACATCTGTGTATGGCATGGTGTTGGCAGAGCGAGAGCGGCGGGTCGGGGGTTGGGGAATATACATATTTATTTGTTTGCGGCGGGGCCGTGAGGCCAAAACATTTATAGGAATATTTCAAATTGCAGACAACGACGTCGCGACGTCGCTGGTGGCTGCTCTGCCAGCAGCGCATTAAATGAGGCTGAAGAACAACAAAAAAATAAAAAGAACAAGCAAAAAAAAAAAGTCAAAGAAAAAAGGCATTAAATAGGGAACACCTCATTCGGGAAACAAAAACAACGAGGCAGGGTATACCCTTCAATTTAAGGAAATATTGACCATTCCAGTCACATACACATACATACACACATGAGCCAACCTTAAAGGATCGCAGATTCCCAGATATAATACAGTGGTGTGAAAAAGTGTAAGGCCACAACAGCGCTTTGCTTTAGAAAAAGTTCTATAAAACGAATATTTTTTGAATTATTTTGAAGTGATGTTCATTTTGGTTTGCACTTCTTAATATAAAAGAAAACAAAAACCCAAGATTATTCAAGAAGAAGAGGTACAATAAATGTACATACAGTGATGAAAAAAATAATAGAAGCGGCATATTTTTTTCGTATTTTTCCGAGACAAAAACATGGTCTTTCTACAAATCGGTAAACACAGCTAAAATTTCGTATGAAAGAAGCCCAAAAGAGAGACCAAAATAAAGCCTCGTTATCCTGCAAACAAGCTGAATGAAAATTGTTTCAATAACTAAATATTTGGTTTCAAATGTGAATGCGAATGTCGTTTCTATAATTTGTTCCTTCACTGTACAAGCGAGAGATGGTTAAGTGGTCTCTGAATCAGTTTTCTTTTGATCTCAGAGGAACAGCATCCAAAAATTAGATGTACATATGTACATTATTTTTATTAGGTATCTACATACGTATATTATTACAAAATAAATCAAATAAATAATAATCTAAATGGAAGCCAGACAACGGGTCGTTGGGGTTAGGGTATCTGGAGATCGGAGAAGCATTACTTTTGGGGCATTGTTCGTAATTTCACAGGCATGATGAAGAGATCTTGAAAAAAACAAAACAAAAAGACAGCACAAACACACAAAAAGAGATGAGAAAATCAAATATGAAATATGTAGATGGAAATGGAAATGCGGCTAAAAGCCACAGCATAATGTTGTTGCTTTTTTGTTTGTGATTCTATTTGGTGATGTCTCTAATGCTTTTGGTATGTTGTGCACTCAGAGAAATATTTGGCCAAGCCATTTGGTGAATACTGCAAAGTATCTCTGCTTTTCTCTTGGTGTATTGTTGCTCAGTGCTGCCTCAGTGGCATCTGTCTATTTTCATGCATATTATTTCATACGAGGAGGGCTAGCATTTTTCGTATTTTAATGCTTTTAATAAACCCAAAAACTATTTTAATTTGTTTTATTTTTATTTTGAATGTGACAGAAATTACTTGTTAACGATATCGCGCGATATTGTTGGGATCGACTGGCGCTATGCTCTCTGCTCATCTGCTTCTTGTTGTTGTTGCTGCATCTGCCGCTGCCGCGGCTGCTGCTGCTGCCTTCGCGTTGATAATGAAATCGAAAACGAAAGCAAACAAATTAATTAACTAAATGCCCCGCCACCGTCCATCGTCCACCCTCCGCTCTCTCCCTCTCAAAAACCTCACAAAAAACCGCAAAAATTTGGTAATTTTTTTTGGTTTTCTTTGGTGGACGGCAGGGGGCAGGGCGGATGGTGGAGGGGGGTGCAGATTCGAATTCATATTTCGTATTTTCAACTTGTCATATTTTCTCACATTATTTATTAGCAATACTTAATATATAGTCCATTTTGTTGTTGTCTTTCTTGTGTCTGTTTGGTGCCTGTTCTGGTTTTTAATTGCGCTCACACGTGCCCCGACTCATCGCGAAAGAACACGACTGTAGTATGCATACCATATAAACACATAACATATATGTATGTACATATATGTACATATGTATGTATATAGTAGTGCGTACCGGCCATAAAGGGACCTGACTGTCTTGTGGCACTTGTGTCTCCGTCTCCGGCCAGTGGCCACTGGCCAGCGGATGCGCCTCGCCTCCGGAGCCAAATACTCGTAAACTCTTTAGCATGGTCGGGAATGCCAAATACTCACACACACACACACGCACACACACACCACATCGTTTGATCAATCTTTGAGGGACCATGGAATGCAGTAGTTGTTTTTTTGCGGAATTCCAAGATCATTTCATGAGTCTCCTATGAATACTCCTATGATTATTCCTGACCATCCACATCCACAACATCGTTTATGGGTCACTCACATGCCTGTGGAATGCGTGGAATGATCATGGGGCGAGGAACGACAGTTCGTACTCGTATCTATGAGGAAAATGAGTATCGAAATAGGATCAAGATCGAGTGGAATCCCAGAAACTTAAAGGATACATGTACATATGTATAATGAGAACTCCTGCTGGATAAAATGTATGATTTATGATGGAAATATCCACCAGATTTGTATCCTATTCATATTATGACCGTTTATGGATCCCCTGCTAGAGGAGCAGCCCTTAAGCGAAGACCTTCTGCTTCTGCTAGTTTTCAGATTTATTCCCATTTTTCGACCATTTTCAATATCCTCCTTTCCTGAGCGTACGATTGGCGCACAAAAGGAGAATAAGAGAAAGAGAGAGAGAGAGAGAGAGAGAGTGGCTGAGGCAGAGACAGAGACAGACAGCGGGTAAAGGACGCCCAGGTGGGAGATTCACGCCCACGCTGCAGTCAGCAGAGAAATTTGCACAACCATCCGTCGTTTATCCGTGATTGGAGAGGAGGGGTGGGTAGGGGCGACAGCGGCGAAGGTAGACGTTGAGGCAGCAGCAGCAGCAGCGGCAGCGGCAGAGGGCCGGCCGCCAGGTGTGCCCAGCAACATTTTGCCTGGCCTGGCAACATGTTGCGTGCGCCCCAAAAGTATGCGCAGCAGCAGCAGCGGCGACAAGGCACGCATGCGCACTGTGGAGAGGGGGCAGCGCTGCGCTCATTCAACTTTGCATTTGACCGCACGGCGACGTCGCGTCGTTCGTCATCGCCCAAGCATCTCTTCGACACGCGACTCATCCACACAACTACGCAAAGAAACACACACACACACAGGCACAGACACGCGGACACACCGATAGCGCAAAAAAGTTTTAAGCCAACATTTTTGTATTTTGCCAAAACTGCAAACAATAGCAGCGACAGAGCAGCAACAGCAGCAGCCACAGCAGCAGCAGCAGAAGCAAAAGCAGTAGCATCAGAGTCTGACAACAGCGACGCTGGCAGCGCGGCAGAGGAAAATTGCAAGCCAGCCGAAGAGGCAGGCGGCCCGAACGCCACCCGATCGGACCCGAAACTTTGTTGCGCTCGCGCGCGCTCTCTGCAACATTTTTTTTTTGCCTGTTTTGGCTCTCGCGCTCTGGCTATCTATCCTGCTATCTCACTCTCGCACACTTGAGTGCTGCCCGCTGCCTGCTGCTCTGCCGGCTGCCCGGCTGCCTGCTGCCGCTGCTGCTGCTGCTGTCATCGTCGTGCGCGTTTGTTGGATTTTGAGTTTATTTATTCCAACGTCCGATACCGTGTGTGGACATTATTTTACCAAACGTTCGCAACCGCACAACACACACACAAACAGACAGCCAGACACACACACAGAGACACGGCAACAATCGTGAACGAACGCACCTCATACCGATACAGCCACAGATACAGATACACAGAGAGATAGATAGAGAGAGAGACAGAGAGCGAGAGAGAGCGAGAGAGTGTGAGCTTGTAGCGAGCGCCGCCGCGCAGCAGCCAGCGCTCTGCCAGCAATATACACGGCAGTGCACACCGCGAGCTATCTAGTAGATAAAAAGTCGCCGACTTGCCGACAACTGAAACTGAAATAACGCCAGGCCCAAGCCGAAGCCCAAGCGAGAAGCGAAAAGCGATCTGCATCGTGCCAAAAACAGCGCACTTGGGGCACGACCAACAACTGCCGCAGCAACAACTAACCAGCGACAGTAACAGTAAAAGAACACACAGCAAAAGAGCTAAGCCCAAACCCAAACCCAACCGATAGATCTATTTCGATCGGATCTGATCCGCGCTTAGCTTTTGTTCCGTAGCATTCGTAGATCCAAATAGTTTCTATGCTCTGAAAAGTGAATGAAAGAGTATCTGCAAAGAG
The DNA here is from genome assembly GCA_035041765.1 of Drosophila algonquin. Lineage (NCBI taxonomy): Eukaryota > Metazoa > Arthropoda > Insecta > Diptera > Drosophilidae > Drosophila > Drosophila algonquin. Next base: position 50,054 of record JAWNKY010000339.1, on the reverse strand, counting down.
TATCTCGAAAGTGTCTACACTGAAAACACACACTGGAAAAAGTCTCGAATCGAATCGAAGTAAAGAAAGGAAGAAAGAAAACAACCAAAATTTATACAACAAACAAATAAAATAAAATAAAATAAAAATCAAATAAATCCAAATCGGCGCGCGAAACTCGCATGTGTTATCTAATCGGCCAGAGAAATATATAGTAGGACAAAAACAAAACCAAAAGCCAAGCAACACAACAAAAGGCGAAGAGCGAAAAGTAAAAAGTAAAAGAAAAGAAGAGAAAGAAGCCAAGGCAAAGGCAAAAGAAAAAGAAAATCGAGTAGAAGCGATCGATCGCGCTACGCAAAAGAAAAAAGTCTATATCAATACAGTTGTCGACACTCACTCTCCGCGCCACATCGAACCGCACCGCACCGCACCGCACCGCGCCGCACTGTACCGTGCAACCCACACCGCAGAAAAACCCACCGCAAGGCCTCCCCCAGCCAACAATCCAACAATCCACCAATCCACCAATCTATCCCATCCCCTCTCTCAGAGTGAAGAGTAGTGTGTGTGTGCTCTGACCTTTGGTTAAATCTATTTTTTTATTGTGTGTGGTTTTATTAAAAAACGTGCTTAAATACACAGCAGTATCCGAAAGAATACATACTAAATAATAAGTAAAGCAAAAACTAATACAATATCCGCGAATAATCAACGAACGAATCCAATCCCAACAAACGACAGCAGCCGGAAAATGGCCAACAAGCAGAGGCCAAGTGTTAGTGGCAGTTGCAATTCCAGTGGCAGTGTCAGCATCTGTGGAGGCGTGGCCTGGGCCACAGCAACGGGCACAGTGCCGAATCTGGAAAGTAGTAACAGTCGGAAAAGCTCCACAGACTCTACATCCAACTCCGCCTCCACCTCCGCCTCCGCCTCCACCTCTCACAACAGCAACAGCAACAACAACAACAGTAACTCCAGCAGCAGCAGCAGCAGCACATCCGCATCGGCATCGGCATCGACAGCAGCGGCATCACAGAGCTGGCCCATGGGCCGGCTGAGCCATCAGTTGCGCCACCTGCTCATCGTGGGACTGTTGCTGTGCCTCACCGGCGGCCTGGTGGAGGGGCGACGTCATGCTCCGCTCATGTTCGAGGAGTCCGACACGGGCAGGCGATCCAATCGACCAGCGGGTAAGTCCACAGATCTATTTATTTCTATATATTATACATTGTAGACATTGTAGAATCCCATGCCCATCTTCCATCTCCCATCCGCCACACACATATCATATTGCCATAACAGTCGTTGCATAAGTCTCTGCCCCTCTGCCTGCAGCAGCCACATTGCGCATACGCCGTGTCGCAAGCGGGAAAGCGGCAAAGCGGTAAAGCGGGGCAGGGACCCGCTCCGCCCGGTGTCAGGTAGAATTAGGTGTCTAGGCCTAGGCGGGACCTGCTCGCACCCTAATCCCACCCTATGACCTGCCATAGAGAGAGAGAGATTCCCTGTGTTTTTTTTTATTGTTTTGTGTGTGTGTTTTTCTGCTTGTGTGCTAATCCGGAAAACGGGAATTCCCTTCCGCTCGTTGCGCTGCCTGCGCAGACGCATAGGCGTCGGTGTCATGGTTGTTGTTGTTGTTGTTGTCGAGCGACCCGTAAGCTGCTTACAACACCGGCAACAAGTCCAGGCACAGGCACAGGCACAGGCACAGGCATAGGCACTGATATCTGTGGCAGGCAGGCAATTGCAATTTGTTGCAACTCACACGCTTGATTAGCTGCATTTCCTGTTTGGAAGGGGCAACCTAGTATACGGTTGTGCCCATGCCTATACCCATACCCATACACCCATACCTATACCTATACTATGTTTACATATACATATGTACATACGTACATATATAGTTATATCTCACTATTATATTCCCCAGTTACCATTTTACCATTTTCCGCCTGCTTGCCTCACTTTTATCTGGCCCTGTCTTTCCCCTGCCTCCGCCTCCGCCTCCGCCTCTTCCTGTACCCTGTCCACATCTCCCTCTCTCACTCTATCACTCTCTTTCTCCGTCTCCCTGGTTGTGTGGCTCTGTGGTGCCTTTTGTTGTTGCATTTTCAATTAAAAACAGATTGCGGTTTACGTTGCAACGACTTTGAAACGTTTCTCGTCTTACATACTCGTACAGGCTCTGCTGCTCCCAGCTGCTCCCTGCTCCCTGTTGCCTCCCCCCGCCCCAAAGATGATTATAATGATGATGTACTACAGGTTCTGTTAGGTTAGGCCATGCGCAAGTTCATCTTTGGTTTAGATCTGCTATAAGCAAAACACTCCACCAAATGTTCCTAGTATTTGCCTGCATCCTCTGCAGATTCAGATTGAGGGCTGTAATTGGTTCGGGCCATGATCGGTAACCGCCGAAAAGGGTTAGCAGTAATGTCATGGCACACTTTGGCGCCCACACACACACACACACACACACATAAAGCCGGCCGTATTGGCCGCATTGGCCGTATGGCTACAATCTATCTACCTACCCGAATCGGGCACCCACTTCTTGGGGTTTTTTTTTGGTTTCTTCTGTTTATACAAAGTCTTAGCATAATTTAGTCGTTATATGGCTCCCCCCTCCAACCCTCTCTCCCCTCTCGCCCCTCCATTCCTCTCTAGCAGACAGGCACACTTCTGAGGTGCTTTGCGTTTTTCTCTTCTTTTTTGTGATGGTTTTTGTTGTTGTTGTTTTGTTTATGAATGAAAAGCCAACGCACCGTCAACAGCAGCAGCAGCAGCAGCAGCAACAGCAGCCAGAACAACCGTTCTTTTTGGCCAGTAAGACTGGGCGGGGGGGGAGAGGTAGGGGCTGGGAGGGGGGACCAATCAAACGGCAAAGACCATACCACGCAGAGACCACGGCAGAGACGATGAACGATCAAAAACTAGCAACCAATTCGTTTTGTTCATTTCGCATTTAATTTAACTGATTAACAAGCTGGCCAATAGACATCCCCCCTGCCCCTGCCCCCTCCCCCTGCTTCGCCGTTACCCCCGCCACCCGTCGCCCAGCATCTCTGACAACCTACGTTGCCGCCGCCATTCGTCAGCATAATTCATTTATTCAACTGTCTGCCGCCCAGTTAGGTGTTAAAAAGTTGTTAACTTATTTTTAATGAATGCGTGTAAAAAGACAACGACAAACAGCAGACACACAGCGCACACAGATACAGATACACACACACACACACACATGCAACCATCTGCGGAACCCAGAGAGCGGACGATCCATTCAATGAGCCGGCGGCAATTTCGTTTCGTTTTGGTTTTGGTTTTTTTCTTTGGGATCTCTGGGATCTTGCGGCAAACATATCATGATCTTTGGGGCCCGAAAACGAACAGCGAAAAACGAGACAAAAAACGAAGAAGATGGAAAACAAAGTGTGGAGATGGATGGGAGACACGGCCGGGGAGGGTTGGGGGAGAACACGTTAAGTCGGTGAGAGAGTCAGACAGACAGACAGACGGACGGACGGACGGAAAGACATTTGCTGTGGGGCCGTCGCGACAGCCTCCCAAAATGAGCCACCAACCGACGCTGCCGCTGCCGCTGCCGCCGTCGCCGTTGCCGTCGCAGTTGTAGCCACAGACCGACGTCGGTTGTCAGTTGCATGTCAGCCAAGAAGTCGAAGGGGAGAGGGGGAGAGGGGGACAGGGGGTAGACCAGAGCTATATAATACGAAATGCAACCAATTTGTTGCATTTGCCACACGAGACGACGAGGAGGAGACGAGGCGTCGCCATCCTCCAGCCTCCAGAGCCTCCTCCGAGAGGCACACACAGCCCCAGTCCCCGCCGCACAGCGTGTGGGCAGAGGAAGCACTTAATGCCCACAAGGTGTCAAATTGCAGCAAACTCCGCTTCGCCCACCCCAAAAACACACACACACACACGCACACACACACAAGACCGAAACTGAGGCAACATTTTCTCTGCATCTGTGTCTGTGTATCTGTCTGTGTGTTTATGTGTGTGAATTAATTTGGCCAAGAGCGTAGGCAAAATAAATACGATACGATCCCATTGACTCGAACTCCAACTCGAACTCGAATCGGTATATCCGTAGGCTGTGTTTTTGCCGCCGTTTCCGTTCCGAATGAATGGAAAAACGGAAACCAGAGAGTGAGTGAGTGAGTGAGTGAGTGAGTGAGTGAGTGGGGCCTCTCTCTTTCTCTTTCTCTCCTACTATCTTTCGATGGATCCACCGCTGATGGCGCCATCCATATGCCGCTCTGTCCTAGTCCTGTTCTTTGCGTTTCTTTGTGGCAATCGCCTGCCCTGCCTTTCATTAGCACATGCCACATTCCTGCCATGCATTCATTATCAGGCCGCAATCAGAGGCCCCCTGCCACCGCTTCTGTGCTTGCCACAAATGAGTGATGCATTTGCACGCATCATCTAAACTGTGGATCGCTGATAGCCGACGAGGCCTGGGCGTGGGTCTAGCTATGGGCCTGGGCCTGGGCCTGGGCCTGGTTCTGTGCTTGGGCCTCTAACTATGGCGGCCAGATATAGATCTCATATCCAAATCCAGATCTGAGCATCAATTTGCATGGTTTATACGGATACAGATACAGATTCAGTGCACTTTTGCAATAGAAAATAAATATTTGGCTCATACTTCCAGCCTAGGAATAGGCCCATAAGCTTGGGCCTTGCCAGATCTTTGATTCGATATGCATATATATTTAAGAATATTTGAATGCAATGCAGATTTCGGTCTGAACAAACTATCTGCAATTGGGCATAGCATTTGCATAGCTTAACAATTAAATGTAGCCTTTAATGGTCGCACATTGGGCAAATCTTTCACCCACCACCCAACCACCCAACCACCCACCCACCAGAAACAGAAGCAGAGAGACAGAGAAACAGAGAAACAGAAGGCAGAGGCAGAAACCGAAAATCCCCGAAAAATGCGCTTGCAAATCGCGTGTCGCGTGACGCGTTTTGCCGGCTGCTGCTGCTGCCCATTCATTGCATCGATCCATCCATCCCCATCCCCATGACCATCCCCATCCCCATGCCCATGCCCATGCCCATCCTCATTGCATCCCCAAAAAAGATACAGAATAAAAAAAAAACACATCCACAACATATTTGTGCAACTTATCAGCGCATTTAAAATTAGCTAAAAATGAAACAACAACAAAATGAGGCATGGTGCATGAGTGGCTGCTGTTGTTGTTGCTGTTCTCGTTATTGTCTGCTGTTTGTCGACATCTGTGTGGCGGTGGCAAGTCGCAGTCGGTCGCGTGATTTGCTTTTTACTCGCAGAAACGGAACGGAAGGGGATCAACACAGAACGGAACGGCTGGCAATGGAACGAACTCTGGCTAGGCAAAAATTGAAAGCTAAAAACCCAACAAAAACCGACAAAATAAAAATAGTCATTGAAAATGTTTACGGCCAGGCCGGGCCTCACTCCTCCGTCCTCGCTCCTCCTTCAGTTCTTGCTGCTCCAAAATCGCACACACAGATGAGAAAAAGATACACATACAATGTATGCATGTATGTGTATGTCTATGTATATGTATATGCATGAGATGCAGAACTGCATCCGTAGATACATTCATATTATAGATGGTTTTCGTTGTCGATTCTGGGCATAGAAAATCCCAAGTCTGCATTCTCTTTTACACTGTCTTACCCGAACGATACGCACTGTATCTGTCCTATCTGCCTCGGCTCTTATTCAACAATTGCATTGTTTTCGCTCTTTTTACATAAGCCAAATGCAGGCGTAAGCGAAATTTGCTTTCTTTTCTTCGTGGCGAAGAAAACTTGGCTGCAGATCAGGCGGCGCGGCGAAAACCGCGAGGAACGAGCCCCCCTTTTTTTTGGGTTCTGCTGCTGCTGCTTCGCGCTTTGGGGGCGTTTCGCTGGCGACTTTTAACGCGTGGTGGTGGTGCGGCTTTTTCACTTTTGAACTTTGCTTTTTATTTGTTTTGTTTTTTTTTCTTGCCTCAATGCAATCTGTGGGGTAAGCATAAGGGTGGGGGGTATTGCTGCGAGTAGTATTTGTCCATCAGTTTTTTTTTTCTCTTTTTTTTTGTTTGTTTTGTTGCCGCTTTGCACCGCCTTCGATCGGGTTGTGTGTTTGTATGTTTGCTTTCTCTCCGTCCTCCGTCTCCATTTCAGCTGTCATAAATTATCCCCGCCTTGGCGATGATTTGTGCCCCAAAGCCACCTTTCCCACCCCCTCGGGGGGCTGGGGGGGCGAGACGCACTTAATCAGCCATTAAAAATCTTCATTAGAACTGGCGTGTCCCAAAAATGAAAAAATGAAAGAAAAACGCAGCCCGCAAACACATTTCTGGCTTTGTTTGCTTTGCACTTAAATAATTTAATTGCTTATAAAACAAATAACTGGCGGACCGAACTGGTTCGCAGTTCGTGAACCATTTGTACAAATACACACACACGCAGACACACACACACACACACACACACAGACATACAATATCTGTTCGGTTTTTATCGGAGTTTGATTCGGTTTCGTTTCGTTTCGTTTTGTTCTCTGTTCTCTGCCGCTGTGTATTCATTTGAGGGCAGATTCGATTGATTGATGGACTGATTGACAGGCCAACACTCGTAGCTGTCAAATTTGAAGCAACTCAAACTGAAACGAGCAACGGAATCGAATCATTCACACACACAGAGAGTGACAGAGAGGTACAGAGGCAGATGGAGAGAGAGTAAAAGAGTGAAAGAAACTCAGGCAAAAGATAAAGATACTCGTACATATATACTTTTTATGATCTGCATCTGCAAACTTTTCTTTTCATTGAATTTTATGATATCCCATGTTGAGCTTTAACATTTGCGCTAATTATTTTGCCACAATTAATTAAGGCGCAGAATAAAAATAACATTAAACAAGATCCAACCCACAAAAAGGCCACATAAATAAATATATATCTTATAGATACATCCAATACACATATATGCTATACATATGTGTGTGTGTGTTTGTGTATAAATAAATGAAAACAGTTTCGGCCTGCCTGGCCTGGCCTGGCCTGCTCTATATACACGATATATCCACTGATCTCCGCTGATCTTTTAACTCAATTAAAAGCGCGTACGAGCGCCAAAATTTTCAAAGGCACTCTGTCTGTCCGTCGCTCCCCCCCCTCCCCCCATCACCCTGTCTCTTTCCATAGCCTAGCCAGTGTCTACCTATCTCATTCTGCTGCTGCTGCTGCTGCTGTGCGAGAGGCTACAAAAAATAGCCGACAATTCGACGCCGTCGCTGGCTTTTTGGTTCTGGTTCTGCGTCATGTGAGTCACTGCTACAACAACAGCAACAACAGCATAACACTGTGGCAGCAGCAGCAGCAGCAGCAACAGCAGCAACAGCAGCAACAGCAGCAACGCATTTGGCAACAATCACAATTGCCAGGCGAAAATATCTGTGGTACGTTTTCCTTTTGGCCACAGCCACAGGCAGAGCCTGGTGGCAACAGCAGCAGCAGCAGCAGCACTGATGACACATGTAGTACGAGATACTTGTACGAGTATCTGTATCTTCTAGCCCCTCTTCTGTGTCTTCTGTCCCACGTGTGTGGTGTGGTGTGGTGTAATTAGCACATTGTAAAAAACCAGATATATGTTTATTTTGTTGTCTTTAGGCGGGGAGGGGAGAGGAGGGGGCATGCCACAATGCCAAATGGTAGTCAATGAACAAAATTGATCAAAAGCAAAGCCTTCTCCTCCTCTGTTTAAGGAGACCACCAAAGAATACGGCAAAGATTTCCTTTTTCTCGTTTTCTTTTGCAACGAATGATCTCATCTCTGAAAACTGCATATGAGGGGAGGAGGGGGAGGGGGAGCAGGGGGCAGGGGAACAGCGGACTGGTGGCATTATTATATTTAACATTTGTTTGCTAATGATTCGTAGGCTGAAAATGTTTGCCCAGACACTTTCAAGTTGCGGTGGCTGCAGTTGCACTCGCACTCTCTCTCTCTCTCGCACTCTCTCTCTCTCCCTCTCTCTCTCTCTCTCTCTCTCTCTCTCTCTCTCTCTCGTGTCTCTCTCTCTGTGTCTCTCCTTTTTGCGTGTTTGAGTCCAATGCACTGCCAACAACAACAACAGCAACAACAGAAAAAATATACAAATTTATTTCTAGACATTTTGTCTTAAATTAAACTTAAAAATAAGCCCAAATGCATGCGAGTGTGTGTGTGTGTGTAGAATGCACTTGTGTGTGGCATGCTGTCGGCCCACGCTCCCCAACCCCATCCAGCCTTGTGGCACATCAAAATGCTTGTAATTTATTTACAGGCATATTTCCCATTTTCATTTCATTCGAAATTTCATTTCGTTTTTTCGCTTTTTCGTTCGTTGCACGTTCGGGTGGGTCTTGTCAATGAAATGAGAGTGCTGCTGCTGCTGCTGCTGCTGCTGCTGCTGCTGCGAGTTGCAACAAAACGGTCAGCGGCCAACGGCCAACGGCCATAAATCACAAATGGCCTGGAACGACAGGCCGGCAACAATACAATCCGTCAAAAGTGTTACTCTATTAAGTGCATAAACAAACAACAATTGAACCATTTTTCCAACAAATGAGCAAAAACCGAAACAGAAACAGAAACAGAATTTTCCGGATTCTGTGAGTATTTTCTGGCTATTATTGTTGTTTTTCTTTTCTTTGGACATACATCAAATGTGTAGAGTCTAGACAAATATTAGAAATCAAAACAGGAAGTGGATTCCCAAGACAGCGAGAGAGAGAAAGCAGGAAGAAGAAAGAAAGTCCTTCTCCTTGCTAAAGCTTCCATCAGAACGTTGAGCTTTTGTAGATCTTTCAAGCTAATGATTGCATAGATCTTAGATCTTCTCAGACCTCAATGGAATTCTTGAGAAATTCTCTCTGGGGAGTGCACCGATCCGATCATATACATACATACATGTACATATATACGATCCATGCTGCACATCTCGGCTGTCTCTTGGAATGCGATTAACGGACATTACTGGCGATTATCGCCTCCCACTGGAGCGGCTGCTTCTTGAGGGTCGCCTGGCAAACACACACACAAAAAAAGTACTATATAAATCTATTGCGCGGGGGATTATTCTCTCATTGTTTTGCTGCTGCTGCTGCTGCTGCTGCTGCTGCTGCTGCTGTTGTTGTTGTTTTAGTCGTATTTAAATTGTTTCGCACGCAAATAAAACTGGCGCCAATGACAAGAGCAGCAACAAAAAAAAAGCAGCAACAGCTACAACAAAATTGATAAACGTCGCGCGTCGTTAGCGCCACTTATCACGTATACGCCATGGCGCCCCGGCAGAGTGTCCGTCAGCGGTTCTGCTGCTGCTGCTGCTGCTGCTGCTGCTTCTGCCGGCGGGTGGGTGGTTCGATTGCAAAAATTCAACATGGTATCTAACGCTGCTGCTGTTGCTGTCACGTGTATTTAGTTAATTAGTTTATTGCCAGCTCCGTCCTTCCCTGCCCTGCCCTGCCACTCCACTCCTCTTCTTTTTGGCGAACACATGTGAAAAAGCCAAAAAGATATCGAATTGTGAATGATGTGGAGTGATAAGCGGCTATATGGGGGGCACAGGCATAGCCAACAGGTGTTGCATATCTCTGGCTGTTTGCTGCGGGGTTTGTTCTTTTTTAAGATTTTCAAACCAAATTTCGGCATTTTTTAAACTCGAACGCGTTTTCCTTGCGGCTCTCTAGCGATTCAGATGCGTTTCGGACGCGCTTTTAGCCGCTTCCGCTGGCCGGCTGCCAGTGAGTGCCTTTTGTAATTAAATGAATTTTCCAACCATTTACTACCATTTTGCCCGTCCCGCCGGCATTTCAATGCCAAGCAGCAGCAACAGCACAAAATTTGTGTCCAATTTTGGTATTTTGTGGCTGTTTCTAGTTTGGGGCTTTGTTTTTACCGGTAGGCGGGTGAGGGGGTGAGGGGGAGAGGGGGAGGGCTCTTTTTGGCTGCTTTTCATTTCATATTGATGATTCGATTCGTTTACATTTTTTATGAGTGGCGCCAAGAGTTTTAGCATAATTTCGATGCGATGCCGCGAGTGTGTTGGTAATTAAAATATATTAATAATTTAACGCGTCGCCTCTCACGTCTCTCCTCTCTTGTCTCTTGTCTCTCGTCTCGCCACTTCGCGGTCGCTTTAGTCTTCGATTTGCATACGATTTGTGGCATTTTGTGCAAAGCTTCGCCTTCTGCTTCTGCTCTCTGCCTTCGGCCTGTGACAGGGCCGCGCGCAGCCAATTAACGAATTGAAAAATCACAAAAATCACACAAACACACACACAGACACACACACACACATACACATACAGAGAGAGAAAAAGAAGCTGCTAATGAAATTGAGACTATCGAATCGTTTGCTGCTGTCCACATGCAGCAGCCATGCAGCAGTCCCAGTCCCAGTCCCAGCCCCAACCCCATGCCGCAGCTAATCCCGCCATTTGACACTTGTTGGCGCCCAGCAGAGCGTCCCAGTTGGTGGCGCTTCTTCATCGCCTTTGCCACATCGCCTTTGCCTTTGCCATTGCCATCGCCATCGCCATCGCCTTTGGGTTTGAGTTTTTGCATTTGTAATTGAAAACGCTGCCGAAGCAGGCGCTGCCTCAACGCCTCTCAACGAATGTGGCGCCACAGAATGCTGTCGTCTCTGGCTTGCTGGCTTGCTGGCTGCTGATGTTGCAGCTTTTGGCTGCAACGAGATGGCAATTTCGATTGCATTCGCCAGCTGCCCACCCGAAACCGCAACGGAGTCCAGTCTCCAGTCTCCTGGCTCCATTTCTGAGATGTGGATCACTGAGAGCTCTGAGACCCCAATCAATTGAGAGTTGTTCGATTGAAGTTAATTAGTTGTTGATCGACTGACAATACCCCTTGTCCCCCCTTACCCCTTATGGCTGTCTGGCACACTCATTGTGGGCGTCTGTCATTTGGTTTATGGATTTTCATTATTATTCTATTGTAAATACATACGAGTGCGAGTGCGAGTGAGAGAGTCCGAATGCGAGTACTAGCCTCGCTTTGCATCATCATCAGTCCCCAGTCCCCAGTCCCCAGTCCACAGTCGCGCCAGTCGCCAGTCGGTGATATATAGGCATCGGCTGTTCCGTATATACATAAGCAATTGCAATCGACTGGCGCCAGAGCAACCTGAAAACACACAAACACACACACACACACACACACAACATATATATATATAGATATATACCATATATAGAGATCCGTACATGGCAATTGAGGAAATTCATTTTCGTTTATCGTTTTTTTTTGTGTTTTTTCAGTTACCGAATGTCAGTTTGGCAAAGTTCTCCGTGAGTTGGGCTCGACCTGGTATGCGGATCTGGGACCACCCTTCGGGGTGATGTACTGCATCAAATGCGAATGCGTGGCGGTAAGTGACTAGAACTAAGTTAAGCCTTTAGAACCGGCATTCGATTGACTAATGACTGTCGACATTCGGTACAAGCCAAATGCCAAAAATGCCAAAAAAGAAATGACACAGAGACAGGGGAAAACAGCAAACAGAATGGCAAACAGAATGGCAAAACTGCGAATGAAAATGATTGTGTTTTCATTTGGGTTTTCGGTTTTTGGGCAGCGCCTAATTTATGGCATTTCCACGCATGATTAATATCGATTTGAGAGCTCTTTCTGGCAATATATTACGGATCAGAGCCACAGCCAGAGCAAGCCAAATATTCTTTTGCCAGCCAATCGGAAAAACAAATTTTGGCATTCCACTGGCCGCCGCCGTCGCTCGAATTCGATCGAATTACGCAAAAAATATATACGCAACCGCAAAGATGAATACTAGAATGTTGCACCCTCTCTCTGCCACACTTGTGTCCTCGAGTGGGGGATGGTGGTAGGGACGTTGCGTTGTCGGGAGACAGAAAAATTAATTGACGCCATCAGGTCTTCAGGCCGTCAGCGTGTTTGTTGCTGCTGTTGTTGTCGTCTGCGAAAGGCCAGACAGGGGCCAGATATGCCAGATATGCCAGATATATAACCGTATACTACTATATAGTAGAAGTCTGTTTCTGTTTCTGTTTCTGTTTCCATACGGCTATCTACATATACTTGTATATTTTTTGTTAATTTTTAATGTGCATTGCATAAAAGTCAGCTTGGAAATTAATTAACGATAATTTATGTTGGCTGCAAGCGTCGCAAATGAGCACACCATAAAATTATTTAAAACATGTTGCTGCTGCTTGAACTTTAAGGCACACAGCAAGCGGCAAGCGGCAAAGGCAACATCATCATCAGGCAACCAATAAAAATTAATAATAAAAAGCCACCAAGAGGAACATCAAAAAGACAAACAGCAGCAGCCAAAAAAAGCTACCAACCAGCAAATTCATAAAAATATACAACAATAATTATAGAAAAAAGAATGTAGATTCGTAGACTTTATATTTATATAAACTTTATATTAAGCAGCGGCCGCCGACTGATTTGGTTTAGATTTAGATTTAGATTTAGTTGCTGTTGCTAACAAGGGCATAAATCACCGACCCACCGACCGGTGACAGGCCTGGGAATCTGCATTACGACCAAACCAAATACCAATTCCAATTCCAATTAGTAGTGGCAGTTTTTTATATCAATCTCTCTCTCTCTCTCTCTCTGCTCTGTTTCCAGATACCCAAGAAGCGCCGCATCGTTGCACGCGTCCAGTGTCGCAACATTAAGAACGAATGCCCGCCGGCCAAGTGCGATGATCCCATCTCGCTGCCCGGCAAATGCTGCAAGACCTGTCCCGGTGATCGCAATGGTAAGTACATCCACATCTACATCTACAACTACATCTACATGGGGGATAACCAATTTGTGATTGATCTTCCATCCTTCCATCAAACAAAGCAAAAGGAAAACCTTTTGTTGGCCAGCAAACTGATTCATGGCCATAAATTCTGGGATATGTTTCAATATTTTGACACTTGCAATTGCCCCGACGGAGATCTGTTTGATCGTATAAATCTGGATTAGATGGAATCTGCCCACAGATCAGACATCACTCTGTCTCTGTCTCTGTCTCTGTCTGTCTCGATATATACCCCCCATTCCATGCATATATTTTGGGGTGGGGACGGGGGGAGGGGGAGGGTCTTCTTCTATATAGCCATGAATAATTAAGCGTAGCATCCACGGCAGCTGCCTGTGTGTGGACAGACGACACACAAACAAGATGCTATGATGCTCATCGGCGGCGGTGTCCATCTCCCCATAGCTCTCTCTCTCTCTCTCGTCTCTTTCGCACTCTCTGTCTGATACATGGCCGAATTGGTGGCCGAAACGCGTAAATTGTTTATGAAAAATTACTTGGCCCGAAATGAAGGTCAACGCTACGCAATTTATATTTCGTTTTTATGTCTCAGTCAGCGTCTGTCCGTAGTCACCCCCTCCCCCCCGTCCACCATCACCCCTCTAGCATTTGGTGGATGATGATTCCTCTTCCTTGGGTCCCCACTACTTAGCATACCATTAAAGAGAGATAGAGCATATATGCCCCTGCCCCTGCCCCTGCCCCTGCCCGTGCCCCTGCCCCTGCCCATCTTCAGCCCTCAGTTCCCTCTTCTTTGCCTTCTCTTTGGTTTTTTGCATTTATTTATTTTGTATTCTCTTTGTTTTATTCCCAATTTATTTGATATCGCCCGAATGAACGGCGCCTGAACGGAATATAGGAACATCAGCATATAGTCGGTGGGGCAGGGGGAGGGGGAGGGGGAATGGGGGTTAAGCTCCAAACAGAATAAGAAATTATTTCAAGTATTTCTTTTGAAACGGGGGTCCGTCCGTCCGTCCCATTGGGGGCGCACGTGCCGCATTTCGAGAGGCTTTAATAGATCAATTATTGTACTCTCCCATGAAAGAGAGAGAGAGAGAGTCAAAGTATATATATACAAGATATATATATGTATATGAGATCCGCTCTATGAAGTTAAAGCTTGAGAAGTGCTGTGTGTGGGGGAATATCGCACTCAAGCAGCAGCTGTCAGACCTCTCTATATACGACATAGTAATACATATACATATGTATGTTTCCTACAGATATACATATATACATATATATATATAATTTATGATATGGAGGTATATGGAGGAGCATAGCCAGGCACTGAATCACTTTGGCTTTGGCTAATTTTCTGCCTGAATTGAATTCACAATTAGAACAGCTTTTGGCCAGAGATCTCTGTCTCTCTCTCTCTCTGCTCTTCACTCTCTGCTCTCCTCTCTCTTCTCTCTCTCTCTCTCTCTCTCTCTTTGTGACATTTTTCACATAATCAGGCACAAGTGCTGCCTGAATTCCAGTCACCGTCCCCAAAGCTGCTGCCTGCAGACTGCAGCCTGTGGTGGTTGCCTGTGTGGCATGGGGCAAACTGGTTGCCTGCCACCGAACGAACGGGAATGGCAGTGGCTATGTGGCTATGGGTATGGGACAGTGTGGACAGTGGCCAGGGGGATCGCCAGGAGAATCGGCTGTGGCATCACATCATTAGTTTCCGTTTTGTGGCAATTTTTCATTTGCTTATGCAAAGTGCCGTTGACCCCATCGGGGGACCTTCTGCTGCGATCACCCTTGCACCTAACCCCTCCCTTCCTCTCTCCCTCTCCACACCCCACACCGTTCACACAATTTCACTTTTCTTGAGTTATTTTGTAGCTTTTCTCATCTCTTTTTGGCTAAAAGCCAGAGCCAGAGCCATAGCCACAGTCATAGTCATAGCCATAGCCATAGCCATAGCCAGAGCCACGTCAAGAGGCAGTCAGCCACTGAAAGAGAGAGACTCGACTCGACTCGACTCCCAACTGCCCGAACTTGCAACTCGTTTGCCATAAATAGTTAGAAGGCACGGGCGCGGCTCCAGCTTCAGCTTCAGCTCCAGCTCTGGCCAGAGGAGACTCTTTGGCTCTCACGCAGTCAGCCAGTCCAGTCCGGCAATCGGATGGACATCCATTGGCCATCCCATAACCAACCCCAGCCCCTCCCCCTATTGTACAAATATTTCGCAGCAGCGGCAGCAGCGATCGTTTTCCAAAGTTATTTTGTGCCTAACTTGGATTTTTCTGCCTCATAGTTGAGTTACAGTCAGGCCTCGCGACTGTTGCTAGCCGGCAAGGGGTACGTAGCAGCGGCCGTTGCACTTAGTGCGACACCACTGTGGTCCCACTGGCCACTGTGGTTGCTGCTGCCGCTGCTTGAAGCCTGAAGCTCATGACATGGCCATATAATCAACATCAGCAATTGCCTTCCTTCGTTAAATGTCCATTTTGGGATCGAATCTTTTGGCTCTTCTCCAGTGCAGCTTCTCCTGCCTCCAATCCATCTCCACTCTCCACTCTCCGCTCTCTGCGGAGCATTAATTTATGCCAGGGCTCTGTGCTTGTTGTCTCTTTTTTCATTCTTTCTCTTCATTCGTTCATTTTTATAATGACATAACTCGAGCATTTTAACGCTTATTAAATTATCTCATTTGCCGCCACAAACGGCGGGCGGTCCCAAACGGACAGAGGGGATGCCAGAGTGGCAGAGTGGCAGAGTGGCAGAGGGTATATCCCCAGGTAGACAATAAAAGTTAATGTTTTTCGATTCCAATCGCTGCTGCTGCTGCTGCCACAGTCGCTGCTGCCATTAACCGAACCGAACCGTTGACAATTCAACTTGATGACATCTTTTGTGGTCAGGCTCTTGGTCGGTGTCCCTTGCCTTGCCCCTTCCCCTCCTCCCTCCTCCCTCCTCCTTGTGCTATGTAGTACATTCCCTTCCCAAGTTGGGATATGACGATCGCCTTTCCCAGCAACTTTGTAGCTGGGTTTTGGGATGGGCCTTGCTCTCCCTCTCCCTCTCTCTCTCTTTTGCTCTCTGCCTCTGCCACCACAAAAGGATCGACTGAACCAAATTCATTTTTATGGCCGGGCGTGAGGTGCGCCATCGAACAATAAAATCTTCAACTTTATCTTTATCTTTATCGGTTCTGCATCGGCAACGGAACCGTCTATTATGTTGAGCACGTCTCTCCGCCGCCGCCGCTCTCTTTCTACCTCTTCCGAGCAGCGGAGGCAGACCTTTTTTTTCGAGTGGAGATTTCTGTTTCGTTTCTGCGATAAGCCTCGAGAAATAGAGCTAACAAGAGGCTGGGGGGGGTTTGTCTATCTAAATCAAATGATCTAACAGCGAGAGAGATTAGAAAGAGAGTGGGAGAGAGGGACAGCCGATTAGTGAGGGATCTAAAAGAGGGTAAAACGGTAAAAAAAAAAGAGAGTGGTGCTTTAAGGCTAGAAATGCCACTGCTAGACCTTCCAGGACTCGTTAGACCAAAGAATTTCAAGCAGAATTCCCCCTCCAACTCTCCCCATGTGCTTTTGGCCATACTTTCCGAAAACCCGAATCACCCCGTTCCACTTCTGTCTCTTTCACACACACACACACAAACACACTCTGCTCCTCCTCTCGTTTGAAGAGAAACACTTTCAAACGATTTTTGTTAATGAGCTGCCGCCGCCTGAGATTCTTTTGGGGGAAAAGGCAGGGAGGAGGCAGGTGGTTGGGGGGGAGCACCATCACATACCAAAGCGTTGAGTCAATGCCGAGGTGTCGTTTGTCTCTCGGTCTTGGCTTTGTCGGCTTCGCCCCCCACTCTTCGCCTTCACCTTCGCCTTCGCCCCCCTTCCCTTTCAGCATTTTACCTGTGTCATGGATGGGCAACGTGTCGTCGTCTTTGTGCCCGAAACGAAACTCATTTATCTTGGCTTACAGCGGAGAAGAGACCACAAAAACGAAACTAAAAATTTCATTCATCTGCAAGCGCGATTCAAGGGCAGATGCCTCAGATGTCTGTCTGGACCGCCGGACCAATAAGCCCCCAAGAATGTAGAGCCACAAATTGAAAAAGAAATAAAGAAAAGGCTAAAACCGACACCAAAGAAGACCCAAACACAGGCCACAGTCAGCCCTCAGAGCAAACCAAACCAAACCCAACCAAGTCCAAGCCCAGTCCAGTCCAGTCCAGTCCAGAAGTGGCTCGTATTAAGATCAGGCGATAAGATCGGACAGCAGCCACCGCCAAGCCAGGGACCAGGGACCAGGCAAACAGGGACCAGGGCTTGGGTCCAGAGACAGAGGCCCACAGATCCCACAGAGCCCACAGAGCCAGGGCCTCGTCCGGGGCTCAATAAAATGCTATACAAGGTGTCAGATTTGTCGCCCTTCATTATGCGATGGCGGCAAGAAGTTCCTGTCCCTTTCCCCTTCCCTCTTCGAGTATTCTTTTCACATTTTTTGCTGGCTTACGAGCTGAAAGCTGAATGCTGAATGCTGGGTTCGGGCTAAGGTTGTGCGAGAATGGTATGGGTATTGGTATTGGTGTTGGGCTTAGTGTTGTTGTTGGTGTTGGGGTTGAGGGTCTTCGTGAAGGAGCAGCATAAAATAATCGAAATGCCAATGCAGCATCATCGACAGCAGCTAACGAAGGAGAGGATCGGTTTGGTTTGGTTTGGAATGGCACTGCCTCGAATGCTAAATGATGTTGTATGAAAGAGACTGAGTCTGAGATGGCAAGAAAAAGAAGGAGAGAGAGAGAGAGGGGGCGAGAGAAGTGCTCCTCAAAGGGCATCCCAGGGTTCGCTTTAATCAGCTTTTGTCGGAACCGTCAGCCGTCTGCCAGGCTGCCAGGTTGCCAGGTTGCCAGGCTGCCTGCCACTTCTAACGAACTCAGAGACGACCTCGTCGTGCCACCAAGAGACCCGACAGATCCGAGTGCCGAGTGCCGAATGCTGAGTGCCGAATGCCAAGAGCCGAAGGCCGAGAACCGAGAGTCGCTGATGGCGATGGTTTTGATGGTGATTTATGCGGCCTCTGGCTCTGAGCCTCAGACCTCGTCGGGCTGGGTGTCAATCAAGTCCCCTGCCGAGTGCCCCGGAAATGTGTCCACCTACTTTCACGCCAAGCAGCAAATGAGCGTGTCATGTGGATTCCAGGAATCTGGAAGCCAGGAATTCTTCGGCACTCTCTGGCATTCTCTGGTATTCTTTGGCATTCACATTCACTGGCCATACGAATATAGGCTTCTACCTGCCCTCAATTTATGCACGATTAATGAATGCCACCTGGGTAGAGCCGGGCGACCCGACGCGACCCGACCCGACCCGACCTGACCACCTCTCGCTCTCCCGCTACCTGTGATCAACGCCATTCATTGAGGATATATGCAGCATCCGCTCAGCAGCCATTCACTCACTCACTCACTCATTTATTCATTCATTCAGATCGAGAGAGAGCAGGAAAGGAAAGGCAAGGAAAGGAGGAGGGAGGGAGGAATTCCTAGGGGGCGGTGCGGTGCATTTGCTTTGAAGCATTTGTTTCCATCTAAATTCCATTTAAGGTCATGTCGTGGCTTATCTGACAGAATCTTGTTTTCCTTTCATTCCCATTGCAGATACGGATGTGGCCTTGGATGTGCCAGTGCCCAACGAGGAGGAGGAGCGCAACATGAAACGTAAGTAACGATACCCAATCCCGAACCAACCATCCAACCATCCAACCATCATCATCGTCTCCACAAAGCTAACCTCCACATCTCCGAATCATCTCTCTCATCCGTCTCCTGCATTTAGATTACGCTGCGCTGCTGACGGGCCGGACATCGTACTTCCTGAAGGGGGAGGAGATGAAGTCCATGTACACCACCTACAATCCGCACAACATTGTGGCCACCGCCCGGTTCCTGTTCCACAAGAAGAACCTCTACTACTCGTTCTACACATCGGCGCGCATCGGCCGCCCGCGGGCCATCCAGTTCGTGGACGATGCCGGCGTCATACTCGAGGAGCACCAGCTGGAGACGACGCTCACGGGCACGCTCAGTGTCTACCAGAATGCCACTGGCAAGATCTGCGGCGTGTGGCGCCGCGTGCCCAGGGACTACAAGCGCATACTGCGCGACGATCGCCTCCACGTGGTCCTGCTGTGGGGCAACAAGCACCAGTCGGAACTGGCCCTGGCCGGAAAGGTAGCCAAGTACACGGCCCTGCAGACGGAGCTGTTCAGCTCGCTGCTGGAGCCGCCCCAGAGCCTGCCCGGCGGCAAGTTCGACTCGATGCTAGCCGGGGCCGGTGGCACGGCCATTGTCTCGACCAGCAGCGGAGCGGCCTCCTCCATGCACCTGACACTCGTCTTCAATGGCATCTTCGGAGCGGAGGAGTACGCGGACGCCGCTCTCAGCGTGAAGATCGAGCTGCCGGAGCGCAAGGAGCTCATCTTCGATGAGGTGCCGCGCGTGCGCAAGCCCTCGGCCGAGATCAATGTGCTGGAGCTCTCGTCGCCCATCTCCATCCAGAACCTGCGGCTCATGTCCCGCGGCAAGCTGTTGCTCACCGTGGAGTCCAAGAAGTACCCCCAGCTGCGCATCCAGGGCCACATCGTGACGCGGGCCAGCTGCGAGATCTTCCAGACCCTGCTGGCGCCACACAACAGCGAGTCGGCCACGAGGAGCAGCGGCCTGGCCTGGGTCTACCTCAACACGGACGGCTCGCTGGCCTACAACATCGAGACGGACCACGTGAACACCCGCGACCGGCCGAACATCAGCCTGGTGGAGGAGCAGGGCAAGCGCAAGGCCAAGCTGGAGGACCTCACGCCCAGCTTCAACTTCAACCAGGCCATCGGCAGCGTGGAGAAGCTCGGCCCCAAGGTGCTCGAGTCGCTGTACGCCGGCGAGCTGGGCGTCAATGTGGGCACCGAGCACGAGGCGAGTCTCATCCGGGGTCGCCTGGTGCCGCGGCCCGTCGCCGATGCCCGCGACTCCGCCGAGCCCATTCTGCTGAAGCGACAGGAGCATCTGGCCTCGGGGCTGGCGCTGGCCAATCAGTCCGGACATGCCATGGGCATGGCCTGGATGTCCATCGACAACGAGTGCAACCTCCACTACGAGCTGACGCTGAGCGGCGTGCCGCCGCAGGACCTGCAGCTGTATCTGGAGGAGAAGCCGATCGAGGCCATCGGCGCACCGGTGACCCGCAAGCTGCTCGAGGAGTTCAACGGCTCCTACCTCGAGGGCTTCTTCCTGAGCATGCCCTCCGCGGAGCTGATCAAGCTGGAGATGAGCGTCTGCTACCTGGAGCTGCACTCCAAGCACTCCAAGCAGCTGCTCCTGCGCGGCAAGCTCAAGAGCACCAAGGTGCCCGCCCACTGCTTCCCCGTCTACACCGACAACAACGTGCCCGTGCCCGGCGACCACAACGACAACCACCTGATCAACGCGGAGACCAAGTGCTTCCACTCCGGCCGCTTCTACAACGAGTCCGAGCAGTGGCGCAGCGCCCAGGACGCCTGCCAGATGTGCGCCTGCCTGCGCGGCCAGTCCAACTGCGAGGTGATCAAGTGCCCGGCCCTCAAGTGCCGCGCCTCGGAGCAGCTGCTGCAGCGCGACGGTGAATGCTGCCCCAGCTGTGTGCCCAAGCGGGAGGCGACCGCCGTCTCGGAGTGGACACAGCCCCAGCCCGTATCTGCATCCTCGCCGGCGGTCAATGGCAGCGATGTGCTGCTGCAGCAGCAGCGACGCGGCTGCCGGCTGGGCGACCAGTTCCATACGGCCGGCGCCAGCTGGCATCCGTTCCTGCCGCCCAACGGCTTCGATACCTGCACCACCTGCACCTGTGACCCACTGACGCTGGAGATCCGCTGCCCGCGGCTGGTGTGCCCGCCGCTGCAGTGCAGCGAGAAGCTGGCCTACCGACCGGACAAGAAGGCCTGCTGCAAGGTCTGTCCCGAGGGCAAGCAGAGCAGTCCGGCCGGTGGCAAGACGGCCCCGAACAACCCCAACGTGCTGCAGGACCAGGCCATGCAGCGCTCCCCGCAGCACAGTGCCGAGGACGTCCTGGCCGCCGGCGGCTGCAAGGTGGTCAACAAGGTCTACGAGAACGGACAGGAGTGGCATCCCATTCTGATGTCGCACGGCGAACAGAAGTGCATCAAGTGCCGCTGCAAGGTAAGTTTTCGACTCGAGGATGCCCGACCCATCGACCCTCATTCCTCATCGCCCCTATATCCGGCAAATGACTAATCCTTGAATATCCTTTCTATCTGACTCTTCCAGGACTCGAAGGTGAACTGCGACCGAAAGCGCTGCTCACGATCCACCTGCCAGCAGCAGACGCGAGTCTCCAGCAAGCGGCGGATCTTCGACAAGACCGACTCGGCGCCAGCCCTGGACGAGTGCTGTTCGACACAGTGCCGCCGCTCGAGGCGCCACCACAAGCGGCAGCCGCACCACCAGCAGCGATCCAATGCCGCCGCCTCCAGCAGTTGAGCGCCGGACGGAGTCGTTGGGAAAGCAGCCGGAAAAGCGAACGGAAAGCGAAGGACACACTCACACACACACCCAGTGCGGTGTGTGCCGAGAGCCAGAGGCACCTACCTACACACACACACACACACACACACACACACACTCACATATACCCAGACACACACTGAACACACACACACACACACATACACACACTTATGCGGGGTTGCATAGATCGTTGTTGTTTTGTGGCAACAATGGAAACTTGTATTATATAAACGAATGAGAGCGGAAGAGCAGGAAAGAGTGAGATCGATCCACAGAAAGCTCCTCAGAGAGAGAGAGAGACCAGAGAAATCTCTCACGCAGTAAGCAAGAGATCTTGCAAGAGAGAGAGAGAGAGAGAGAGAGAAAACCAGTGCAGTTTTGCTTTAAAATTTGCCAGAGCAGAATTTTTCTTTGAAAAGCATTTTCCGAATTTCTTTTACCAACCATCCCCCACCCAGCCACCTTTCCCCCCCCCCCCTCCCAAATAAAAACAAAAAAACAAGGACAAAAAAATCAAAACAAAAAAAACAAAAAAAATGATTAAAATACAATTTTAATTTTAATTTATTACCAAAACGATTCAAACAAAAAATTCAAAAAAAAAGAGACTTCGATTGAAAATGAAACTGTACTGAGTTTTAAAAAACAAAAAACAATTTTTGAATGGCAGACCACAAGAAAAACGGATAGCAGGAAAGCAGGAGAGGAGAGCAGAATTTTCGAAAATATTTCATTTCAATTGATTTAAATGGAAATTTAAATTGCAATTTGAAATGCAGAAATGCAAAAAGAGTAAAAAATACAAACAGTTTGTGGGAATATTTAATGAAAGCTAATTATTCTGATTATACATATATATACAATATTTTTTTATATATACAAAATAAATGAATACATACATATATGCATACATAGGTATGTGTCTATATATATATTGGAAAATATATGCGTACATATATTTATACATACATAACTTATGAGAAACAAAACACAGTGGGAAACGCATTTGGCGCATTATTTTATAGCAACCCAAAAGTTTCAACTGATTGACTGAATGGCAAAAATAAAGCTAGTTCTTAAGAATGTTTTTTTTTATTTTACGAAAAAAACGAACATTATTTTTTACTAATTGTTACTCACACAGACGCACGCACATTCATTCAAGAAAACAAGCGAAAATTATTCTACAAAATGCCATGTACACATATTTATACACACACACACACACACACACATAAAAATACACTTGCAGGAAAATATAAAAAAATAAAAAAAAGGAAAATATGAAAATTTACCGCATACCGCAGAAAAAGAAATTGTATTAATTTTTATTCTATTAAATTATTATTATTATTATTTTATGTTTATTATTATTATTATTAGTATGATCTTTTTTTTGTAGTTTGTTTAGACATATACTCGTATATACAAATATTTTACATATTAAAATAATTGATTGATTAATTTTAATTAATTAATTGCCAGCAAAAACATATTTAAAACGATAAAAACTTTACTAATAACGTACATTTAGTGTTGACGAAACAAAATGAAACAAAAATTGAAAATCAACAACAACAAAACACGCACACACCCACACACACAAACACACACACACACAGAATAAAACAAAACAACAAATTTATAAAAAAAAACCACAACCTTTTTGTTACTTTTTAAGGGAATTACATGGTGGGGGGGAAATATAGGGTGAACCAGAGACTAGAATCTTCCTTCTGTCGATTCATGGATTCCATACCCCTTGGCAGGGTATTACTGATCTCGAGGAGGCATCTCTGATCTCCCCCTCATTGGCAACTCAATTGCATAATAACCAACAATTCACCGCCAACATTTACAGGAAGAAAAGACAGATGGACGGACGGATGGATGGATGGATGGAGCAATTATCTTTCGGTTTTTATAACCGACACACATCAAATTGTCCAAATGATTTCTATGGCCCGTAAAATGATGATTGCCAAATGCCTTATTTTGGTCCGTCCGACCGAAGACGATCTACGCCAAGTCGCTGGCATCCGGCAACGGGAATCGGGCTGTCCGGCGACAGAATCATACTCTCCAACTGTTGTACGGGATCGGGACTCTATCAAGTGATAGATCTATGATTGGTTTACAATTCTGGAAAATACTCAATGAAAAGTATTCGCTACTCGGGTGGATGCCGATTGAAACCGAGTATTATTGGTTAGAAATGATTGATAACATTTAAACTGGAACTGGCTTC
Source organism: Drosophila algonquin (assembly GCA_035041765.1). Classification (NCBI taxonomy): domain Eukaryota; kingdom Metazoa; phylum Arthropoda; class Insecta; order Diptera; family Drosophilidae; genus Drosophila; species Drosophila algonquin. Next base: position 26,441 of record JAWNKY010000339.1, on the reverse strand, counting down.
ACAGAATGGTTATCAGAGGCATTTGCTTGGCTTGGGGACTTGGGAACTTGGGGACTGGTGGGGAGTACCCATAGATTCGACCCATAGATCGGGAGCCTATTCAAATATCATCGTGGCTGGCCGTCCAGCACTTGTACTCATACTCATACTCATGCTTGTATTCGCATTCGTATTCGTATTCGAATGAAATCGAATAATTAAATATTGGCATAGTCACACCTTGTTGACAATTATTGACAGGCTGATTGGCAAACAAATGAATACTTTGCCTTTGCCATTGCCGTTTGGAGCTGTCTGTGGAGGGGCGCGGCCCCGTGGGCGCGTCCATGCTGCGGCACGACAATTCTCCCCAGGTGAGTGTTTGTGTGTGTGTGTGTTTGTGTGGGTGGTAGGTGGTTGAAAGGTAGTTGGTAGGTGGGTGGGTGTGGCAGCTACCGAAAGCGTGCGCCACAGCCACAAAGCCGCAACGGAGAAGAGATCCCAATCTCACATCATCCATCATGGGATACCCATCTGGCCAAGGGGGATACTAAATGTACAATCCAAGCACTCGACGGCATTCGCGTTGGCGTGGCGTCGACAGTATCTCCGAGGCATTATCGCCTGGCATCAGCCATCCGCCATCCGCCATCAGCCATCAGCCATCATCTTATAAGCAGAGTCTATTGCCATTTGCATTCGGATTCGGATTCAGATTCAGATTCGGATGCGGATTCTCATTTGCAGTGAGTGCCATCAATTAATTGAGTTGGCCAAACCTTTGGCGACGGGGGCACCCTGGCACCCACAGTCGACTGTAAGCCCCACCACCACTACCACTACCAAGCAGCAACCAGCAACTATCAACTACCAACTGGGGCTATCAGCCAGATGATATCTATAGTGGCTTATTTATGTGTCACACCGAACACGCTCACGACATTTAAGCGGAGATGGAGATGCAGACAGAGACGGAGACGGAGCCGCAGTTCCAGTCAGCCAGCCACACTCATAATCATCAATTATCCGGAGCTGTCTTTGCCTCTGCCTCCCGAGTCCGAGTCTCAGTCTGAGTCCGTGTCTAGCTCTGGGTCTAGGTCTGAATTTGAATCTGAATCTGAGTCCAAGTCCAAGTCTGAGTCGAAGTCTTTCTCTCTCTCTCTCTCTGGTAATTGCAGCAAATATGCAAAGCATGTGTAAACTTTATTGATATACAATGTGAATAAACGTTTTCCTAACTTTGTTGTGATTGCAGCTGTCAAACCAAGGCACTCACCGACATCAATTCCACTCCGAGTGCCAGACACGCGACTACGTGATACACTCTCAAAGCCCCCAGCACCCAGCAGCCAGCCCCCATTGATCCAAGATCATGAAATACCAAACCAATCGATTTACAGCTCCAAGTTAGTCGTACCCACTTGTATCTTCTAGATACTTCAATGTTTGACAGGGTCTGAGCTCGAACACTGCACTGGACTGTACGAGCACTTGGCTGTCAGCAAGGGAGAAATGTAATACAATATACATACAATATGTGGTAATTGTAATTCGTGCCAGGTTGGGCGATGATTTCATCTCTCAGCACTCGAAGCGAAGCTCAACAGCTTGATCCATTTATCAGTTGAAAGCAAGTTGTGGGAACGGATTGAAACTGAAATGAATTAAGAGTTAAGTTAAGTGGGCACCAAGTCCGATCTACGGAATATCTCTTGCAACATATCCATCTTTCGAAAAGATATCCTTCTGTAACGATCCACAGACCTTCCTTCTGCGGACTCTGTGCCGCCCCCACAGCTATTTGCCTCACCCACTCCCCCCTGTGGGTTCGGTTTGGCTCTTCGCTGATTGTTAACTGATTGCATACAAATATGCCCGGGGAGAGGTCAAATCATGTTGACACTCGTGTCGCCGGCTAATTGCCACAACAAGCTCTCCACTCAACGCCAGAGCCAGAGTGAGAGCCAGAGCTGGATCCCATTCGCCAGCGCCCACAGGGCGATACGGATACTCTGAGTTCTAACAGATTGGAGTCGGAGTCTCCGAAATCTTACAACTCTTAAGTGAATTCCCAAAAAAAAGGAAAGATTATAATCTTTCAAAGATTTCAAAGAAAACATTTTGATCAAATATACCGCATAAATTTATTAATTTTGAATTTGAAAGCTTAATATTTTCCAAACGGTAATCTTAAGCTGCCAAATGTTCGGCTCCGATTTATAGCTTTTAGCTTTTATTAGCTTTTCAGAATTGCCAAGTAAAATACAACCAGATATAAGTGACTTAAGTTATGGGACAAAAAAGAGCACTACCTAAAGAAAAGGGCATTCAAAACTATCAGAAAAAATCGGTTTGCCTCACAGCGGAAATGAGGTTTCGCATAGTATTATTGAGTACCATTATCTATGGGTAAAATATGGATCCTTGATGATAATATATTAAAGGAATAAAGTTTGGTACACGTCTTGAGTCCCCCAAAGACCAGCGACCATTGAATATATCATTAAATTGATTGCGGAACCGAATCGTTTAGCATCCCACAGATTTCTAGGTAAAATTAACACAAAAACCCAAATTCTCGATATTCCACGCTCCAATTTAGCTTTTGTTTTTTTTCTCCCTGTTCTGACATAATAATAATACTCGCACTGTACTCGTAATCCAGGTTAAAAACTCAAAAAAAAACCAACAAAAATTTGTACAAAAAAACCAAACCAAATTTTTATGAATTAAAAGCGAATATGGTGCGTTGAATCTGGATCTGGAATCCAAGAGGGGGGGGAGAGAGGGTGTCCAACCTGGACATGGACATGGCATGGCGTGGACCGGGACCGGGATCTGGACCTGGACCTAACCATACTCGTGGCGTCGACAAATTTGGAACTAATTATAAATGCAGTCGGCACAGCCCAAAAGTGGAAACGGTCCGTTCCAGTTTCACTTCTACTTCGAGGGGGGACTGACTGACGGTGAGGGTGAGGGTGCAGGGGATTGGTACCGGAGTAGGGGGGGACTGGTGGGCGGACAGTTCCAAAAGCCGAACGAAGCGAAATAAAATAAACCAAACCGAACCGAACCGGCATGGAGTGGTCATGAATGAAATCTCTGAAAACACTGGATGCTGGATGGCTGGCTGGATGGTTGGTTGCTTTGTGGGACGGGACGGATGGTTGTTTGGATGGATGGATGGATGAATGGGCCAGTGAGTGGGTGAGTGGGTGTATCTGGCTTCAGCTTCAGTTTCAGCTTTAGCTTTGGGTTCGGGTTTTGGCTTTGAGGCTTTGGGGCGCTGGCCAACGTTGGCGTTGGCTTTGGCGTTGCCGGCAAAGTGTGAAACTAATTTGTCAGCATGACAATAACAGCCAAAAGCCATAAACATCATAATAATATTCAATAAACATCAGCAAAATGCGCCAATTAACATTAACCGCCACCGATTTGGCCATGGTCAGGCAGCATTCATAGAACGACAGCAGCAGGCGGCGAGGGCGGAGAGAGGGTATTTGTCGAGTATCCAACGACACGGAAGGGTGAAATGGAACTGAAATGAAATGACAAATGGAAGATGTATAATTGACTTTCATTGAATGGAAATCAAATGATAGATACCCATTGATATTCATTCATGGAGAGGCAAATCGTGTGGAAAACAACCGAAAGGCAACCGAAAAGGGAATGAAACGAAACGTAATGGAGATTGGAATGGCTTGGACTGGAACAGAACATGAGGCATGGGGGATATAGTGGAATGAATGGAAAAAGAACGGAAATGGGACCCATCGAAGAAGAGGGTAACGCTTTGAATGGAATATGGAATGGAATAATAAAATACAATGGATTGGAATGGCGACAGAGAGGCCTGCAAATTGTATATTCATCTTTAATTGAATTATAAACGTTGCAGGCTAATAAAATCGATGATGTAAATTACACTCGCTTGCATTTAACACCTTCAACGTTGGAATTTCATCTATTTCGATGCCCTCTCCAGGCATCGAGCTATCCAGCCATCCATCCATCCATCCATCATACGGGAGTGTATACATTTCTGCGGGTATTATGTACTTCCGGATAAGGAATACCACATGTGATGGGTCATATTCGTAGATGACGATATCATTCAATCAGAGCCTCAGCATGGAACGACTTATAGACCTAGTGATACCCATAACAATAGGCCCTAACATCTCTTTATCTCTTTGTGAAGTGTATCTATAGCTTCGACTTTGGGATACATCAGCCAGACATCGATTCTTGATTTATTTATGATACCAGGGAAACATGTTTCACTGCCAATTGCATGCAAATCGTATGCGATTTAAGCCAAACCAAAGCACAAAGCCCCTGAACGGGGGATCGAGTCCGATCCGATCTGGTCTGGCCTGGCCTGGCTTGGTCTGGGTCTCCATACATATGTCTCTCTGCTTCCATCTCTATTCCACAGACCAGACTCTCTCTACCTCTATCTGTCTCTATCTCTGCCTCTGTGTGTCTCTGCTGTGTCTCTGCTGTGCCTCTGTTTCTGTGTCTGAACGATAGCCGCGGGGCTGTGTAATTGTAACGCAACAATCAAAATCAATTGCTATGTAAATAAAATTGCAAATTAAATTACAAATTGATTACCTCACTGAGTCATTAATTAAAAGCTGAACGAAAAAGAAAGATAGCTGTCGAAAGAGATGGCAATATACAAATGTACATACCAAAAGCCCTCCGAAGTGAGGATCGATTGAAGGATCCCTGGTGCCTGGTGCCTGGTGCCTGGTGGCTGGTGGGTATTCGGATCGATTCGAATGTAGATCTCGTACGAGACAACCTTCTTTAACGGAATGCTACCCCTCGTGAGAGCTTTCCCATTCCCAGCATAAAATGCCAATAAAGAAACAAAATGATTGGAACATTTATTGGAAGAACTGCATTCGCAATGATAAAATACATATCAAGAAAAATGCTGCCAGTGGCCAGTGGCAATGGGCAAGCCAATCAATGGTAAAAAATCCATTTAACAAATGCTCCAATTAGCATTGTGGGCGTCTATAAGGCTATACATACTGGTGGAGCCGGAGGGCTGCTGACCGAAGGGGGGACCTGGGGGAGTGTAATGGATAATGGGTAATGGGTAATGGATTTCAGGGGCCACAGCCCGAGAAAACAAATGTCGGGCGGGGCCCGGCTCGCAGCAATATCAGGAAGGAAACTCTGAACTTTGGCCCAACGAAGTGTGGATTCTCTGAAACGAAAATAGTATCTGATAAATAGATTTTCTTAAAATATGTCTTGGGATAATACATTCTACATCTGTACTCAAACAGAATCTCTTTATGTTTCATTATCTTTTCGAACAACCCAAAGGATATTCAATTACATTCCAGTTGATTCAAAGGAGTTCCGGAACAATCTTCAATGACTAATGGATAATGGATAATGGCTAATGGGTGATGACTAGTGGGTGAAGCCCAATGGCTATACCCTTGGCAGCCAAGGCAGCCACTGATCGAACCGAAAACCAGAGCGTGATCAGTTGACTGGCAATGTCGACGTCATTGTCGTTTGCACGACATTTGCTTAAATTATGGCCAGCGCCGGGTGACCAAACGGGGACAGTTGCTGGGGCTTTGTATCTGTATCTGGCTCTTTGCTGTGGCTCTTGGCTGTGGCTCCGGCTCTGGCTCCGACTTCGGATCTGGGTCTGACTTTGGGGTCCAGATAGAAGCGGCTTCGATTGTATTGTAGCCGTGCCCAGGCGCTCTGTCAATCATCAGTTGTGGGGGCGGGTTCTCCCTCTCCCTCTCACTCGCTATCGCTCGCTATCCCTCTCTCTCTCTCTCTCTCTCCCTCACTCTATACGTATGAGAAGGCGTGGTCGACCCCAAAAGCCGCATGCCGCATTCAGCTACTTGATGTTGTTGTTGTTGTTGTTGCTGTTGCTGTGGTTGTCTTTCATTAGTCGTGATTAGTTTTGAAAAGGAGCACAAAATGAACAAAAATTGGCAATTTGAGACTGATGTTTGTTTTTCCAGTGTCTACCCTGGACGGCTCGCAGCCTAAAGGGTATAATAAGCTATAGATGTAGATATACAAAACTGTGTAAATATTGAACCAATATTAAAGATTTTGATCGCAGATTCAGCAAACAATCCATCGAAATCCATTCCATTGGAGCCACTAAAAGAGTTTAGAATTTCCGTTAGCTTTTCTGTTGACTGAAATCGAATCAAGCCCTGAAGATCCACCCTTTTTTGGCCAACAATCAGGGGGTGTTGGGGGAAGCATAATCGTTGCACTCAGTATCACATAGCCGTACCCCTTTGGCTGCTGCATTCTTGCATTTATTTTTTCTTGTTTTTTTTTTTTCTTCTTAATTCGAAGTCGCGCCACGCGCCACAAGCTGCGGCAACGGCAGCAACGGCAGCAACACACTGCAACACAAACACGCCACTTGGACTTGACAAATTGCGAGCAACGTTTACAATTGAAACAATTTAATCAAACAACAAGCCAGAGGAGCGGACAACGGTGGCAAATCAACTGAAATGAAATGCGATGCTGAGTTGCACATTTCGAGTTGCACCATTGTACGGATGCGGGGAGCAACCGGACGGGCAGCAGAGTGGAAAAGTGTGGAAAATGCTGACAAATGATGTGGATCGACAAAATATTTACTTAACTAAAGCAGGCACTAGTTATGCGTTAAGTCCCAGCCTTGCGTTAAAACAGTTTGTAGGTTAGAAACAGTGGAATCGGGACAGAATCGGAACCACAGAATATCATCAAATATAGAGGGGGAGAAAGAGAAAGGTCTTGGACATCCAAGAAGAAAATGGGCGCGTTCAGCAGCACAGTTTGAACAGCGCAGTGATCATTGATCATTGATCGAAAGATCTATCATATACATAGATCACTGAAAGCGCCCAATGATGATTTATGCACTTTCCAATAGCAAGACCAATCCAAAAGGAATAAACGGAAGATATTTCCTCCTCTAGCAGATGCTAGAGATTCCGTTAACTCTGTTAAGTAGATAATTAAGCCATCAAATGAACTAGTTCATGATAGAGCCAAGAACTGGTTGCGAGCGATGGAATTAATAGTGGGAAAATGTTTATCCGACACCTGATGCTGCTGTCTTGATCTCTCCTTCTATCTTCGATCTATTAGCAGGTATTAGCATGTATTGTAGACCCTTTAAACACTCGTATTTCCGATCGTGAAATCATGACGCATGTCACTTGGATTGTCATCGTGTAAGTGGCACCATCGATAAGCCAGCCAGCCAGCCAGGGTGGGGGCAGGGCAGAGTACGATGGAGGGCATATTTAAAATGCCGATGGGCAAACACATGTCCACAGCGAGGGGGGAGGGGCCAGCCACAGCTCCTGCCAACGGGGAGAGAGAGAGACAGAGAGCGGTCGAAAGCAGGTAAGTGATTAATGTGCATTTAATTGGCGGTTGAGCGAATGAGCGCGAACGCGAAAGCGAGGGCGAGAGGTTGGAGAGGGAAGAGGTCGGCGCGATAAATTCGATAAACTAAACTGTGGGCTGCTAAATGTTCCCATTTATTAAAGATTAAATATATAACCAACAAGGCAGAGCAGAGGCAACAACGGAATCGCAAACGAGAAAGCAAAAACAAGAAAGGAAATGCCAGCTACGATGAATGACGAAGCCCTAGATACCCTGCAGATGTGATAATATCTGCTTAAAGCTATTGATATATTTCGAATAATGAATTGACTAAGCATTTATCCAATTTACAGCAGCATATGATGAACCATGAATCTTCTCCTTCCGACATTATTTTAAGATCTCTATGTTCCTCTTCTGTGTTATAGAACTCTTCTATACACAGCTGGATACCCTCCGAAAGGGTATAGCTAGCAAGACGACAACAAAATAGATAGATAAATAAATAAATAATAAATAAAGTAAACAGCATCGCAGAGATCGCGGCTCATTTGCATATCAACTTTTCACATTAAATTCAATTGAAAGCTTTTCTCACTTTAGCATCATTTTGAAATTCAATGAGCCGCCGCCACCGCCACCGTCACCGCCCCCAACCGAACAGCGAACAGCAAACAGTGAACAGCGATCCGGGGGCTAATGTATCTATTGCCAATCGATTCGAGCACAAAATTTATGATGGCATTAAGCTAATGTTATATGCAAAAATCGCTTAAATGTAAAATGCAAAAATATATAGTGTTAGTCGTAATTTACACGAAGCACAACATAACCCTGCCCCCAGTCCCTGCCCCCAGTCCCTGCCCCCAGGTCCTTCCTTCCGTACAGCCAAGCCATAATACGTATAATCCATGCATATTCCACTAGACATTTGCATGGGTAATCTCATCGTAGGGAATTGTACTACGAGATGTTTTTGATTGAATTGCATGATTTTGTTTCAATTTAAAAATGGAATACATTTCCTTATTTGTAGTATTTAAGGGAAATTCCTGAAAGCTACACTTCTGAGATTTTAGGATCTTTGGGACATTTTTTATATGGAAATCCATGTAAAGTTTAAAATTTTTATATTCAAATGTAACTTTTTTTAAATAAAAATGCAATATTACACACATGATCTACATGGAACATGGACCACGACATGCTTTAGCCAGGACACAAGCCACCAAAACGACATCAAAATCAGCCCCAGATGGCGTGATTGTATATGTATATCTAACGAACGTATGTAAAACAAATGTAGAGTGTGTGTAGAATTGGACCTGGCTTTTATAGCTGTAGAAAGAACTCGTTTCCGATCCTATAAAGAATATATATTTTTGATCATCATCAATACCCTCATGTCCATCAGTCCGTCCGTCTTCCTTAGCGCCTAGATTGCAGAGACTATAACAGCCTAGAGCAACCAAGTTTTGGCATGTGTTCTTTGAAAGCGCAGAATCATAGAAACTGATCATATGTAGATCTGGATGGAATCTTTATTATAGCCAGAAGGAACAAGTAAAATCGCAGTGGCTACGAAGCCGACACCTTCCACGTGTTTACTCTATTTTTCTCACTCTCCTTCTCTTATTTGAATATTCCTTAACCGATGTTTAAAAGCGCATTCTGCAAAGGAATAACGGCCGAACACAATAGATCTTATAAATCTTATAAAATCATATTTAATATTTGTTTTATTGTTGGCTCCTTAAATGATTTCCTCAGGTTTTGACCGTGGTACCCATTCTACGACCGATGGCTTCCAAATCTCTAAAGCGAAGGGAGCTCTAATTCCAGATATAGGTATACGAATACTCCATAGAGTCGAACATTTTTTCTACTGTGTTGAGAAATTCTAAATTAAAGTTTACTTATGCTGATGTTGGTGGGATGGGGGAAGGCTCCCCCTTGGTGGTCTTGGCTAGTCGGATGCTGCAATAACTTTATGATTGGGTTTTTTTTTACGGATTCTGCGAACTATTATCGGCATGCAGAGAAACAAACATTTTGGTGGAGACGACTCATCCAGCCACAGACACATGTTGCCATGTTGCCATGACCACGCTACCATATGGACTACGCCAAGAGCGGATCAGTCGTGTTTGTATATGCCACGCACATCTCTCTCACACACACACACACAGTCAGATACGCGCTGGCAGTGCGGCAAACAGAAGATGAAACTGTGACTTCCATCTGCAACAACAGTAATGTGATTGGGATTGGATTTTGATAGTGGCTGCGCTTCAGGACGTCCCCCTGGAAGGCTGGAATATACAAAAGATTGCATATTCTGTGATCTCTACGTATTTTGTGATCTTTCAAGGTAATAAACAATTCATATCTTTGGATTTTGTAATGCATGGCCTCACCAAATCAATTCGGATGCAGGAAGATTGCGCCAAAAGCCCATCTAACCATTTCCCAAATCGATGATCACTGTGATCGTGGTGTGTGGCGAGGAGATCACGCTTTGGCCTGTCACGGACGCATCTCTGACGCAAACAGAGCAGCTGGCTGCCAAGCGACAGAAGAGAGCCGATGTGCGCGTGTATCTGAGAGATACTTTCGCAGGCAAAGGTGGTAATCGGCTGGCTGGCTGGCTGGCTGGCCGGCTGGTGTGCTTCTCGCTCTCCGTCCGCTCTCACTCTCACTCTCTCTCTCTCTCTCTCTGTCTGCGTGCTCTCTGCGGCAACAAGTTGGAGCCGACTCTGGCGTCTGGGCGCATTCTTGATATTTTTAAAAATTTATTTTTCGTTCGGCCGGGGTTTGTTCTTGTACGGTTTTTCCTGCGGTTAAAAGTGAAATTGTGCCCAAGGGATGGATATTGTTTAACAACAAGCTGGTTTCTTTTTTCTTTGTTGTTGTTGGCTTGTTTGTGTGTTTGTGTGTTGTGTTGTGTTTGCTGGCGAGTGTGTGGTCTTTTACTGCCGTTTTGTTTCGTGAATTGTGGAATCGTTGGATCGACCTTTGCGAACTTATCGTCGTAACAGCAGCAGCAACGGCGGCGGCAGCAGCAACAAAACCTAATAATAATTAAACCGCGTGTGCTCATTCGCCTGCCTGTCAATGTATGCGTAATCGTATCTGTGTGTGCCTGAGTCTCTGTCGGTCGCCGAGTGTGTGTGTGTGTGTGTGTGTGTCGGTGTGTGCGTATGTGCGGCGGGGCATTGCAAAGCCCAAGACAGATACACGCCGCGCCGTCCAAGTGTCAACAGTCGATTGCCTTGTGCCCAAGAGTAACCCTCTCTGCTCCGAATCAATACCCTCCGATCTCCACCAGACACCAGACCCCCGAGAAGCCAAGAACCCACCATCACCCACCAAGGCAGACCATCAGGCCATCAGGCTTCACCCGATCCATGCATGACCATTGCATGAGGCAGAAGAAAGTGCAAACTGAGCAATCGGCGGAAACGTGATCGCTGGAAGCAGGTGAGCCACAACAACATTAAAAAAAAAGAGCTTCCTCAGGGAATATTAGGAATGAATCAGGGATTGATCTTCCAACCCAGACTATACTCCATGTTAAGCTAAATGATAAAGATAGAAAGATATCCGAACAGATGGGCTATAGAGCTTTCTTAGAGATGCAAATGTTGTCCCCTCATGGATTGTATTATTGACGATCGATAGATGGAAAAATGAATTAAAGATGGAGTTTAGAAGTATAGTTAGATTAAAATATGGTTTGGGTACATCCTGTATATGAGGTTCTTCTTCCATAATTCTCTTCCAAGTTAATGCTAAAAATTCATGATTTCAATTCTAAGAAAGGGATCATTGAACGAGCAAACTCAGATTAAGCGTAGATTCATAAAGAACAAAAACAACCATCAAAAACGAGCCATTATTGACGTCTCGAGCGCTGCTGTCAAAGTTCGTACAGAGACCCAAAACACTTGGACATACAATCAGAAAATCTACAATTTGGCTTTAGCGACATCAGATTAGTTTCCGGTCCGGTCGAGACCGTCCATCCAGTTCTCATAGTACAAGTGCGAATGGTATACCCTTCCCCGGGCAGCAGCCGCAGCAGAACCGCTGATTACTAATTCCCCAGAGATAAGCCTTAAACAAACGAAAAAATTGCAATAAATCACGGCATTGGCCAGAACCCTACACGCGGCGGGAGACCTTATCTCGGGTTGAGAGAGAGAGAGCGCGAGATATTGGGGGCCATAAGGGGGCGATTTTCGAAATGGAAATTGAGTTACTATCGACGTATAAACAGTCCATCGAACTCGTTCGATTGCATAATTGAGAAACGCACGGAAGAGTCGTCCGCCGAGTGGGAGAGAGAGAGGACTGGGTGGGTGCCTCTAACTGGCTGTTAAGGTCGAACACACACACACACACACCCACAACCCCAAACAGTGCAGGTGAGTCAGCCACTGGGAACTAGAGAGAATCTCAGGTGTGTGGGGCAAACGTTAGAGAGAAGGTCGGAAAATGCTTGTGCGTCAAGACCCATCCAATCAAATACGATCCAATCCAATCCGATCCGAGCTAGCTCGAATCCAAAATACGTAGGAACCGATTCGTTCGTGTACGTGTGTGTGCGTGTGTGTGTATGCTCCAGTTTACGTTTTGCCGGCCTTTGATTTGTAAACCAAATAGTTTTCCGCGCTGTTTGTTTATTTAATTAGCATTTGGCTGCAGTCCGAGCGTAAGACAACACCAGATCCACAATCTAGAACCAGAACCAGAAACAGCAACAGATCCACATCCACATCCGAGACTCTCACCGTAAGGTGGCTCTCAATTGCCCGCACGATCCAATTGTGCGATGTCCAATTTACAGCCGGCAGCAACGCGATGCGATCGTCCAAATATACCCACAATCATACTCGAATCTCGTACTCGCACTCGTCTTCGTATTCGTATTGGTACTTATATAAGCAGACACCCGGCTCGGCCCAGCCCCCGCCCCGCGCATCGCTAAGTGCCGGCCCCAGCGTTTATTTTAAATCTCGACTCAAGTGTCCGAGGGTCTTGGAAGATCTGTGTGCCTCCTCAGGCCGAGACCAGACGAGACGGCCGAGACGAGTCGAATGGAAAACAATTCCAAGGAAATGCAAATATTTCTCCGTGTGTTTGTGTGCACTCAACACTTGTTGAAGGAAATCGGAATACGTATTGACCTACGCATATATGTATGTACATATATTGTAAGAGTCCCAAAGACTCCGTGGATTGCGGTCTCCCCAATGATCCGTCTGATCGATCTATGAGTAGTTTCCTCAAGCGATTGTACACTCAGTTAGATAGCCTTTCTATGAAGCACAACTCGTAAGAGATACATTTTCCCGAGAGCATTGTGAGGGTTGTACACTGTACAGAGGGGGCTGTCGGATGTTGGCATTAGCGTGAGGCACGCGCCGTGGCGGCCACGAGCCATCAATTTGCCAGCAATTTCCCTTCCAAAACGATCAAACTCAACATTTACCCTTTCTGTCCCTTTCTCTGGCACAGAATCAGAATCCCATGTGCGTCGCTTGCTGAGGGACCGAATACACCCACACCGGAGCCGCCGCCACCGCCACCGCCATCATGCTGCAGCACACAATGACCAAGCGCAAAACGCTGATCATTGCCTGCTTTGGGATTGCGCTGGGCCTTTGCATCGGCACCGTGCTGAAAAACTACCGGGCCCTGGAGATCGTGAAGCGGTGCAACCTCCGTCCGACGAACTTGAAGACGCCCAACGAGATAATTGGGCTGGAGGACGAGGAGACCATACAGAACTCGCAGCGGAATCTCGTGTTCGTGGGCGTGATGACGGCCAAGAGCTTCCTGGAGGGACGGGCGAGGGCCGTGTACGATACGTGGGGCAAGGAGGTGCCCGGCCGCATTGCGTTCTTCAGCTCAGAGGGCAGCTACTCGGAGGAGCTGCCGGTGGTGGGGCTGAAGAACGTGGACGACCGATATCCGCCGCAGAAAAAATCATTCATGATGCTGTACTACATGTACGAGCACTACATCGACCGGTTCGAGTGGTTTATCCGGGCCGACGACGATGTGTACATGGAGCCGGACAAGCTGGAGCGCTTCCTGCGCTCCATCGACAGCTCGAAGCCGCAGTTCATCGGCCAGGCGGGCAAGGGCAACAGCGAGGAGTTCGGCCTGCTCTCCTTGGAGTTTGACGAGAACTTTTGCATGGGCGGGCCAGGCGTTATCCTTAGCAGCGAGACCCTGAGGCGTGTGGCACCGCACATACCCACCTGCCTCAAGAATCTGTACAGCACGCACGAGGACGTGGAGGTGGGCCGCTGTGTCCAGAAGTTTGCCGGCATTCCATGCACTTGGAACTACGAGGTAGCCGATCACAACCGCGTCCGTCACCGTCTCTTCTCCAGCTAAACTTCTCTCCTCCCTCAGATGCAGTATATCCTGCGGCACAACTCCAGCGGACGCAACGCGTACACGGGCAAGCTAAAGCGCAAGGAGATCCACAACGCCATCACACTGCATCCCATCAAGCAGGCGCCACTCATGTATCGCCTGCACTCCTACATACAGGTGCGTAGGCCACATTTTCACACTTCAGATTGCAGTTTCAATTCCGCTCTGTACCCAACAAGCAGGGCCTGAAGGCGGAGGAGATGCGCCAGGAATCCCTGCTGCTGCATCGGGATATCAAGCGCATGGCCAAGTATCTGGATGTGCCCGACGACAGCACCTACATGCTGCCCAGCGTCTCGCCCGATAGCGATTCGGGAAAGAGACACTTTCAGGATCACAACATACTAGGTAAGTCTCCCCCACTTACGCACATTCGAACGCACAGTCAACTTGGGTAATGCAAATCAAATAATGTTTAGCTTACCAGCACAAATTATCAGAGGTGGTCCCCATTTGTTATCCTTTTTTTTGGTGCTCAATAACGATATAACGAGCAAACGATGTGAAAAATATCAACTGCTTTGATGGTCGTATAACACTAGACTTTGAAGCTGGACTAGCGACAAAAACAGAGACAGCACTATGCGAAAAGCATGCAGTGAGGGCGAGAAAGAAAATCATCTTGTCACAAATAGTGGTGACCGGGAGACACACTTATGGACGACTACGAACACTAATATTTGTTTTTGTCTATCGTGCTATCTCTCTGTTAGCAGAAAATGCCACTTATTTAACACAAATGAATCAATTTAATGCATGGCTTACCATATCATATCAGAAGAAGCGTGATGCATTGCTTTTGGCTTATATCGATATGATCAATGAGTTCAAAAATGGAAATATTTTGCATAGCCACGCATGACCTCTTGTGGGACTCACTCCAAATATGGATAAAAGTACTCTGATTGAAATGCTAGCACGATATATATATATATATATACATATAAAACATATAACAATATCGTGATATACAATACCGATAGCTTTCCAAATGGACCGCTTAATATAGTCACCAAGTGACAGGTACGTGACACCACGTGACAAGTACTAACAAAATGTTCTTTATTGCTACATTTTATTTGAAAGAAACGATAAAACCAAAAGGAAAAACAAAACTTGGGAAGTGTCGAATGTTCGCTGAAGCTCTCATTGAGCGACGTCGCTGTCCAGACCCGCCGCATAGGCCATAAGGTGGGGCAGGAGATTCTGCTCCATGATGCCGCCAAAAAGATGCGACTGCGGGCCCATGGCAAAGACGGCCACATCCTCGCCCGAGTGGACGCCCTTACGGCCGTTAATGTAGCTGGGCGTGAAGGAAGCTGCAAGAGAGCGGAGAAGGAGAGCTCAGTTATAGGAACAATGATCTCAGTGAGGATTCAGGGTCCAGGAGTCACGCACTTTGACTGAGAGTCTTGCCGGGACTCTCGCGCTGTCCGTTTTTTCCTTGGCTCTGCCACTTGCCAATGGCGTAGTTGAGGGTGCTGTACTGGACCCCGTTCACGTCCCGCTGCAGATCGTCCATGCCCATAATGGGTGTGCCGCGCTTCGCATAACCAGACATGGTGAGCGTGTGCGAGTGGTCGGCGGTGACTACAATGAGCGTCTCTTTGGGATCGGTTAGGCTGAGGGCCATCTCAACGGCCGCATCAAACTCCAGCATCTCGTCCAGGGCATAGCCGACGCGCGTCTCATGGTGGCCGTGGTCGATGCGGCCGCCTTCGATGAACACAAAATAGCCGTCGGGATGCTCCGAAAGGCGCTCAATGGCTACGGCCGTCATCTCGCTGAGCCTCGGCTGCTCCTTGGGTGCGGCCAGGTGATAGTTCATGTGACTGTCGCTAAACAGCCCCAGCAAGCTGCCATTGGTGTCGATGCAGCCGTGCAGCTCGCTGAGGGAGCGGGCGAAACAGCTTTCCGGATGGGCCGACTGCCAGTGCTGCACTAGATCCCGGCCATCGCGACGCTCGAGACTAAACTTCCCCAACCCGCCGCCCAAGATCACCTTAAAGTGGCGGCCCGGCTCCTCGTCCACTAGCTGGCGGGCGATCTCCAGCTCGTCGCTGCGTCTGGCCACGTGGGCATATGACGCCGCCGGACTGGCATCTGTCACACGTGTGGTCGTCACCAGTCCCGTGGCCTTGCCCGAGCGGTGGGCCCACATACTGAGGGAGTCCACCCTCTCGCCGGTGGCGCTTTGGCCAACGGTGCCGCTGCTGGTCTTCACCCCACCCAAATAGGCGGTGGCCGTGCAGGCCGAATCCGGGGCCTGCTCGTTGGTGCAGTAGGTCTTGCACAGGCCGGAGTACGGGAACTCCTCGACGGCCAGCTTGGTCTCCTCGCCGCTGCGTCCCTGGCGCTGGCCCTTAAGGATGCGCGCCGCCGTCAGTGTGGTGATGGACAGGCCATCGCCCAGCATCATGATGATGTTTTTGGCCCTACGACCGTCCGTGACCGTGTCCTGGGTGCGCTCCAGTCGAGCCGCCACCTGATCGCCCGCCTGCTTCAGCCAATAGCTAGCTGTCAGCTCCTCCATAGCTGGTCCACCCATCGGCACTGGCGTTGGCTGCTCCCTTCCGTGCATCAACTGCAGAGGGCCTTTGGCACAGATGGCCAATGGCAGTACCAGGAGCAGCAGTAGCGACAGCAGCACGACCGGTAGCTGGCCCAACGTTTGAGATGGCATCGTCCAATAATTTGACTCGTGTAACTACACTGTGAATTCCGTTGTGACTGCCTGCCAAATGTGCCAGTCAATCATTCAATTTAAAGGCAGACCCAAGGCACACAAAGCCTACCTGCTGACTCTCCGGCTTGTGCTGACTGTGCTGACCTCCTGGTATCCAGCGGCGTCGACGTCTAATAAGCATTAACCCAATTTCCACCAATGAGACACTTATCATGCACTCGATCACTCAATTGGGCTTTCCCTTCTCCACAGGAATCAGCCCGGAACTGAACAAATTTGTGCCTGGGAGCACGGACGATCTGCTGGACTGGTCCTTCATAGCACGCAGCCTCTACTCGGCCAGCTCGGCGAATCCTAAGCAGAAGATCGACTCGTCGATGCGCGAGGGACTCGAGGATGTGATCACCGAAGTGATGGAGAATATCAATAACTATTCGAGGCAACGCGGCAGGGTGATTGAGTTCCGGGAGCTGTTGTATGGCTACCATCGACTAGACGCCCTCCATGGCCAGGATCTCATACTGGATCTGCTGCTCATCTACAAGAAGTATCGGGGCAAGAAGATGACAGTCCCCGTCCGCAGACACCTCTACGTTCAGCGTGCCTTTACGGGCATCTTTGTGAAGGAGTTCGATGAGGATTTCTACAATGTCACCCTGCAGCAGAGTGAGTGAATCCCCGCCCAAGCCTCCAAGCCAAGCAAATCACTCTTAATTCTGGACTCCTTTTAGGTCTGCTGGGAAGCATCCTACATAGTGGAATGGCGCGCCTGAGCAGCCACTTTACGATGGCCAGCGGCCTGCTGCCTCAGACGGAGGATAAGATTGTGTTTGTGCTGCCAATATCCGGACGACTGGGTACCTTTGGGCGCTTTCTGCGCACCTACGAGCGCATATGCATCAAGGCAGAGCAGCACTGCGACCTGCTGGTGGTGATACCCGAGGCCCCAGAGGATCTGGGCGATCACCTCCAGCTTCTGAGCGATCTGCGGAGCCGTCACGTCTACCAGCAGGTGAACTGGATCCAGCGCAGTGGATCCTTCTCTCAGGGTGTGGCCTTGGATGTGGCCGCCCGCTCCTCCTACATCCAGCCAGCGGACATCATCCTTTTCATCGATGTGGACATGGTCTTCGAGGTGGCCACGTTACAGCGGGTGCGGATGCACACGCAGAGGGGGCGGCAGGTCTATCTGCCCATCGTGTTCAGCCAGTAGTGATCCGCAGCGTCGCTCGGATGGCGACACAACCGCCGCCGGCGGCGACTTGCCGCCGCCATCGACGATGAGCGGATACTTCAGGCAGTTCGGGTTTGGCATCCGCGCCATCTACAAGTCGGACATACTGGACGAGGATATCAGTGGCTTCGACAAGGATATCACCGGCTGGGGCCTCGAGGATGTCAAGTTCCTCGAGAAGATTGTGCGCGTGGGCACACGCCAGCAGGGCTTCCTCTCAACACCGCAGAGCTGCCCCTGGACTACAACGAGGCCGCCGAGCAGTGGCGTCGCCTCACCGTATTCCGTCACCGGACCCCAGCCTCGTCCACGTCTACCACGACATCAGCTGTGACATCCAGTTAGAGGCTGCCCAGTACAACATGTGTCTGGGCACCAAGGCCAACTCCCTCGGCAGCACCCGGCTGATGGAGCAGCTATTCTACAACAGCCGCGACAATTTCCACTTCATAGCAGACTTCAACAGGCAAAAGCAGCAGCAGCAGCAGGCCAGATGATGGATGATGGATCCAATCCATCCCCATGCATATTCCTGCTGCCATATATAGTATTATGTTACGTTTTAATCTTAATCGCAATCAGGTTATGTTCCCCATCTGTGTGTGTGAGTGCCCCATCGTATCCTTGTAAGTGTTTGTCCTAGTGTGTGCGTGTGTGAGCCCAACATTGGCTGCCAGTCCTTAGTTTATAATGCAACAAGAGGAGCAAGAGATAGACACCAGGGACGTGCCTATATAACTGGAGGAAAGGACAGGAGGAGCGGACATGCTGCTGTTGCTCCCATCCATTCAAACATATGGCTCTATATGGATTCCAGACGTTGACTCCGATTAACTATCCGGACTATATTGGATATCTGGCGATTTGCTCCAGTGCTAATCAAATATTTATAATCTAGATTTATAATAGAAATATCTACATAATTGAAGAACACACTATAAATTATTTGAAAACATATCTTCCCGACTTTGCTTTAAACTCGAAAGGCACTCAGACATGGCATCATCGGATTTCATAGCTGAATGACCTCCACAGTCGATCTTATTTGGGGATGACTTGACTGACTATAACCCATAGATCGATACAGCTGGACCCCCACCATTTCGCAGAAGAAAAGAGACAACTGTTGTAGCTTTTTCAAGAGCAGTCGACTCCCAGCCTCGACTTCAGTCTTATTCTTTAATGATTCTCAACAATTAATGCACCACCAACAGATACACAGGTGCGTATACCACAGAGGAGTTATACATACATCAGTACATTGGTCACTGTGAAGTGAGTAGGGGCAGTGGTGGATAGTTATTGGGTGAGTGGGTTATTGTATGATTAATATGTACTATATCTATATATAAGTGACGGGCTCTATGCCGAGCAGCGACAGGGCCACGTTGAGCACCTGACGTACCGCCATGACGAGGTAGACGCGAGCATACAGGACTGGTATCAGCTGGGTTCGCTTCTGCACGAGAATCTTCTTCTGGCGGTAGTAGCGGCTGAAGAGTGCGGCCAGGCCGCTGATGTATCGCACCAACAGGTGCACGTCGCACTGACCCTGCTGCAGCAGATTAAGCGTGGACTCGACCACCTCTGGGAAGGGCAATAGGTAGCCGTAGATCAGTTTCCAGTCGAGCTGCAGAACCAAAAGACGTTACAACGTTACTCTGTAGTCACGGTCTCCCAGTGGAGAATCAACTCAACTCACATCGTCCTCCAATTGACTGAGATCGATGTCGTGTAGCGGCGGCAGTGGCTGGTAGACACCTGCCTCCACCTGGGAATTGAAGGTGCGCAGCAGCGTCTCCAGGCGGGCCGAGTTGTACAGGATGTACGAGGCCCCCTTAGTGCTGCCCGATCCATTGCGCACCACATTGACCGCCGATACGTGGCGTACCCCGAACAGATCCACAATCACGGCAGCAGCGCCCAGGCGCTGGATAAGGTCATCGAAGTCGCCGTGCGAATTGTTCATGCGCACTCCATGGCGATGCATGGCCATAAGTATCATGTCCTTGGAGCGCAATCTGTCCATCGAATAGAAAGAGACAGATGTAGAAAGAATGCCATGGCATAGCATGGCAGCGCGGATGTAAGCGAGTAAGACTCACGCAACGTAGCTGTCCCTGTTCATTGGGGTGGCTGTTTTCCCGACGGGCTCCAGTACAGGTCCACAGACCAGACAGACGTGGTCTGTCGGCTGCTTGGGACAACGTTGCGCCTCCACGGTCACGCAGAGAGTGTCGTCAGATTTCTGCTCTGGATCCACCAGCCGCCAGTTGGAGTAGGCCATTAGGCGACGTACAATCACACGCAGCTGACGGAGACGGTAGACACCGAGCTGCTCGGTCCCATCATCGGGAGTCGAGTTCGGGTCTGATTTCGGGCTCTGACCGAGGCACAAAGTTGGGGCCTTGTCCGACTTCGGGATGTGGCCATACCGATCCCCCTGCTCGAGCACTACGTTCAGAACGTAAGCAATAACAGGACGACGTTGGAAGCTGAGCGCACAGCGATCCTTGTAGAGGGGTGTGATCTCCTGCAGTGGGAACACCCAGTCTTTGGCCTTCTCGATCAGACCCTGCATTGCCGACTCATCGAGCAGCACTTGGTCCGTTTCCTTGTTTTTTTCCAAGCGCAACTTGCGACCCTGCTTGCGACAGAAGGCTTCCCAGTACTTGCTGATGTTAGCGATGCTGATGTCTCCACGATCGGCACTCTCCTCGATGTGAAGACGAATGAGCACGCCGCATCGCTGAAAAAGTCCCGGATACGACTTCTCCTTATCCTCCACAGTCGTGAAGAAGTTCATCAGCTGCTGGATTAGCTTGTTCATGGGATATTGATAGGGCTCCATTTGAACGACAAATTAACGATACGAGACGTGCGTTCTAAGTATTACTGAAAAGTCTATGCTGGACTGGACTGGACTGTCAAGAATAAAACAACCATTAAAAACCGCCGACTCAGTTGCGGGTTTCATTTATTTATTTTCATCGATGGTTTTCATATCGCCCTATCGAAATATCGCAATAGGAAAGAGCTAAAAATGGATCTAAATACATGAACTGAACTTTTCTGTACTCCGTTTGTTTGCCGCCAACTTGAATCGCAGCCAATCGCTCTTTGTCTCAAACATTATTGCGAGTGTTTTACTCAAACGTATTGTTTCCATTTCAACCATCCATCAACCATTAAAACAATCATATAAAAGGCATTGCATTAGCTAATCAGCTTTGCCATCGTCTTAATCTGCTGTCTTAATGTCTTAATGCTGATAGGGATTGTGATATTGCTGATCTGTTCGCTTCCTCTTTCCAACGTTGCTACTCTGTCCCGTCTATTAACTTTCCCTCTATCCTAGCCTCATCGAACGACTTTAGTAGTAGTTACTCTTATCCTATCCCTATAAATAGTTCTAACTGTATCCTTCCCCCCTTCATCGACTATGATGGTCTCCTAACAAATTTAAAATCGTGCAAGTTTTCGTTCTCCACTGGACCAGACTCGGTTCCGAGTGCTGTTCTAAAACTTTGTGCAGAATCTCTTTGTGTGCCTCTCCTAAAACTTTTCAACTCTCTCAAGACTGGCGACTTTCCCACCGTCTGGAAAGAATCCTATATAGTTCCCTTTCATAAAGTATTGGCATTGGCCCTTTAGTTTAATTAGTTGATATGTAATTTTACCCCTACAGTTTAACTATACATTGTTAAACTTTAAACAAAAATAAACAAAACACAATAATCAGTTTTTTCTTATCAGCGCCGCTCCATCGGGATAGACGCATCGCGTCCTGGAATACATATGTGGGCATGCTCCTTCGACCGATACGATACACTCTCATCGATGTAGACAGTTATCGATGCATCGAAACCATCGTGCAGCAGGTACATGAAAATCGCAAACGCTCATCGCTATATAAGAAAAAAAAGCAACAGCAGAGGTGTTTGGATTGGAATTGCGTTTTTGTGTAAAATTGCGTTTAGCAATTAAGTGTTGCTATAATAAGCTAATGGCGAACAACCTGGAGTCACGTGTGGTGGACCTGGACTTGGCCTGTCTGATCTGCCTAAACGAGGAGCCCGGCCACAGCTCCATTTACAGTCATGACATGGAGCCGCCGCACACCATGATTGCGGACAAGATTCGCTGTTGCACCAGCCTGAAACTGGAGAGTTTGCAAATGCAGCGATGGCCGGACAAGATCTGCGAGCAGTGCCACAGTGAACTGGCCGTCGCCTACCGCTTCTATGAGAAATGCGTATTGATCGAGAAGCTTTTCCTGACCGCGACAAACAACTCGCACGCCGTCGACGCCGACGAATTGGCCAGGAACCAGCAGCTGAAGCTGTATCTGGAACAGCACCACGTTAAGCTGCCCCCCAGTTTGAAAATCAAACGCGTCGACGTGGATGCTGACACTCCTGTGGCGAGTCGTACGATGGGTCCAGTGTCAGCGACAAGGGGAAGTGCAGGTGCAAGTGGCAATGTCAGTGCCAGTGCAACATCCACAACAGCGTATGGGCCGACAGCGAATCTGCCCATGATCAAGGTGGAGTATTGTCAGGAGAGCGAGGAGAACACAGACGCCCTGCCCCAGATACCAGAGGCATCTAGATCAGTGGTCATGTCCCTAGACACCCTTATTGAGACGGTTCCCATGAAGGAGCAGCCGGTGGATAATACAGATCAAGAGGGTGGCAAAATGATCATTCCAAGTCCTTGGGACTACGAGCAAGCCCCAGAACATTTCTATGAAATTACAATGGAGGAGACGGTGGTGGAACAGCCACCGCTTTCGCCTCCTCCTCCACCAGCACCATTACAAGGACAACCACCGCCACCGCTATCACGTGCTAGTAACACGATCCAACGATCCAATATAAACAAAACCAGAAGGCGCCCTGCCAACCGGGGCGTGCGCCACAGATCTGCACCCACAGGAACTATCAGTTCGCCTTCAACCCGCACCTGAAGCACAACAAGAACGGAAGGGCAGTTTTCTGCGAGCAGAGGTGTCGTCAAGTAGACAACACACTGTGCGTGCGTAGGCAGCCAAGCGCATTTCAGCTCATCAAGGAGCATAAAGGCGGAAGGACAGGCAGCAGGACTCGATGGATGCTGCATGATTGTGGGGTGGGGCCTCTCCCACTCCGACACGCCATCTCCTCCCATATAGTATTATATCATGTTAAATGTATTGTATGTTTGTCTAAGTATTTATATGTATATGAATGTCTGAGTGTACTAACTTATTGCCAGTCGATTAGCCAAATGAAGAGAGAGCGAGCCAGGTTCGTAGATTAAAGGAGGTTTCCTGTGCGAAGGCCGAAGGAGAGGATCAAAGTTAACGCTCCCATTCCCATCCACCTGATCCAGCAGCAGTGCTCACCCTCCCCCTCACCCACCCCCTCCAGTTCCAATCAAACTGTTGAAGCAGCTCCCAAATGGCTATGCTTTGGATGTATATACTGATATATATTGATTGATTTGATAAATACCTTCATATTGAAGAATAAACGTATCAATTATTGGAAAACATATCCACTTTACGACTTTACCTTACTCGACAGGTGGGGCTGTGTGTGGGTCGTATCCGAGATCTTTTCTCATCCTTAGGGCACCCGGACATTGCATCATCGGATTCCATAACTCAACTATAACCCATACATCGATACAGCTGGATCCCCCCCCACCTCCACATTTCGCAGAAGAAGAGAGACAACTGTTGTAGATTTTTTTCAGCCTCGACTTCAGTCTTCAGTCTTATTCTTTAATGATTGTCAACAATTAATGCACCACCAACAGATACACAGGTGCGTATACCACAGAGGAGTTATACATACATCAGTACATTGGTCACTGTGAAGTGAGTAGGGGCAGTGGTGGATAGTTATTGGGTGAGTGGGCTATGGTATGATTAATATGTACTATATCTATATATAGGTGACGGGCTCTATGCCGAGCAGCGACAGGGCCACGTTGAGCACCTGACGTACCGCCATGACGAGGTAGACGCGAGCATACAGGACTGGTATCAGCTGGGTTCGCTTCTGCACGAGAATCTTCTTCTGGCGGTAGTAGCGGCTGAAGAGTGCGGCCAGGCCGCTGATGTATCGCACCAACAGGTGCACGTCGCACTGACCCTGCTGCAGCAGATTAAGCGTGGACTCGACCACCTCTGGGAAGGGCAATAGGTAGCCGTAGATCAGTTTCCAGTCGAGCTGCAGAACCAAAAGACGTTACAACGTTACTCTGTAGTCACGGTCTCCCAGTGGAGAATCAACTCAACTCACATCGTCCTCCAATTGACTGAGATCGATGTCGTGTAGCGGCGGCAGTGGCTGGTAGACACCTGCCTCCACCTGGGAATTGAAGGTGCGCAGCAGCGTCTCCAGGCGGGCCGAGTTGTACAGGATGTACGAGGCCCCCTTAGTGCTGCCCGATCCATTGCGCACCACATTGACCGCCGATACGTGGCGTACCCCGAACAGATCCACAATCACGGCAGCAGCGCCCAGGCGCTGGATAAGGTCATCGAAGTCGCCGTGCGAATTGTTCATGCGCACTCCATGGCGATGCATGGCCATAAGTATCATGTCCTTGGAGCGCAATCTGTCCATCGAATAGAAAGAGACAGATGTAGAAAGAATGCCATGGCATAGCATGGCAGCGCGGATGTAAGCGAGTAAGACTCACGCAACGTAGCTGTCCCTGTTCATTGGGGTGGCTGTTTTCCCGACGGGCTCCAGTACAGGTCCACAGACCAGACAGACGTGGTCTGTCGGCTGCTTGGGACAACGTTGCGCCTCCACGGTCACGCAGAGAGTGTCGTCAGATTTCTGCTCTGGATCCACCAGCCGCCAGTTGGAGTAGGCCATTAGGCGACGTACAATCACACGCAGCTGACGGAGACGGTAGACACCGAGCTGCTCGGTCCCATCATCGAGAATCGAGTTCCGGTCTGATTTCGGGCTCTGACCGAGGCACAAAGTTGGGGCCTTGTCCGACTTCGGGATGTGGCCATACCGATCCCCCTGCTCGAGCACTGCGTTCAGAACGTAAGAAATAACAGGACGACGTTGGAAGCTGAGCGCACAGCGATCCTTGTAGAGGGGTGTGATCTCCTGCAGTGGGAACACCCAGTCTTTGGCCTTCTCGATCAGACCCTGCATTGCCGACTCATCGAGCAGCACTTGGTCCGTTTCCTTGTTTTTTTCCAAGCGCAACTTGCGACCCTGCTTGCGACAGAAGGCTTCCCAGTACTTGCTGATGTTAGCGATGCTGATGTCTCCACGATCGGTACTCTCCTCGATGTGAAGACGAATGAGCACGCCGCATCGCTGAAAAAGTCCCGGATACGACTTCTCCTTATCCTCCACAGTCGTGAAGAAGTTCATCAGCTGCTGGATTAGCTTGTTCATGGGATATTGATAGGGCTCCATTTGAACGAAAAATTAACGATACGAGACGTGCGTTCTAAGTATTACTGAAAAGTCTATGCTGGACTGGACTGGACTGTCAAGAATAAAACAACCATTAAAAACCGCCGACTCAGTTGCGGGTTTCATTTATTTATTTTCATCGATGGTTTTCATATCGCCCTATCGAAATATCGCAATAGGAAAGAGCTAAAAATGGATCTAAATACATGAACTGAACTTTTCTGTACTCCGTTTGTTTGCCGCCAACTTGAATCGCAGCCAATCGCTCTTTGTCTCAAACATTATTGCGAGTGTTTTACTCAAACGTATTGTTTCCATTTCAACCATCCATCAACCATTAAAACAATCATATAAAAGGCATTGCATTAGCTAATCAGCTTTGCCATCGTCTTAATCTGCTAGGTGGTAGACAGGGAGCTAATCCCGTCTATACCAAAGGCGAAGGTAATCTTCCCCATCGCTATCCAAGGAGACAGGGCGCTGAGGCTCCTACAGCGTCAGAATCCTGAGATTCGCACGGAGAATCGGAAGGTGCTACACACTGGGAGCCCGTTACCGAATGAGTGGGGCCAGTGTGTGATTCTCCAAATTAACGTGGAGGCGGAGGACCTCCTGTTCCCCAGATTCGGGAAGATGGAGTATGGCGTGGGCAGCGTTTACCTGCGCCTGAAGAAACGCCACCCCAGGGATACAGACGCGCACACCCTTCAGGCAGGCGAAGTGAAGAATTACTTGGGTCTGGAAACCATCGTGGAGGCCGCCCAGGGGCTTGCGCTGAACGAGTCAGAGGAGGAAGAGGACGGTGATCTGACGTTGGTGGTCAACCCGTCGAGTGTAGTTGACCCAGCCACCCATGCCGTTGAGTGTGCTGCAGCTCAACAAACATAAAAGCAAAGTGGCGTCGGCGGGCCCTTACTAGCCATGGAGCAAGGGCCCGTCGACATAGCTCTAGTCCAGGGCTCATGGATTACAGCAACTCAGCGGTCGGATTAAAGTCCTCGAACTACAACTCTTTCTACACAGCACCGGTAAGCAGGAACAGAACCATTGTACTTGTACGAAAGGGAATCCATGCTCACCTTATGTCTCCTTACAGCTCAGATGACCTGACAGTGGTGATGCTAGAAAGCGAGGAGAAGCGCCTCTTGGTAGCCTCCTGTTATAAGGAACACGACAGGCCCGCACCACCTGAAGAGCTAAGGAGTCTAGTCGAAGAATCCGATGCAAAGGCCTACCAACTACTCATTGG